>CM028915.1:9937500-10537500 GCA_016801845.1 Polydactylus sextarius | reverse complement strand
AGGTTGGCAGAGAAATACAAGGAGTCACAGGCCACAAAGGAAAAGATCCAGAAGAGCATTGAAGTGAAGAAGGAACATCTGAGGAGCTTACAGCCAGGGCTCAATGCCATCATGCAGGTACAACAACTGTTTTGTCTGAGTGCCTTAACATTGACGCAACTACAAAGTGTCTAGAAAATGTGACATTCCATTATTATTATGATAACGATTGTTTAATTTATCATAATACATTTTTTACATATAATGATTTATGCTGTTTTCTTTCTCAGGCCTCTCTCCCAGTGCAGGAGTACCTGTCCATGCCTTTTGAGCAGACTCAGAAACAGACTGAGGTCGCTCGCCATCTGCCTCCACCTCTTTATGTCCTCTTTGTTCAAGCCAATGCCTACGGCCAGGCCTGTGGTCAGTAATCAGTAGTAAACAACCTAATTATTGGAATACAAGCCGAGACTGCCAGTGACTTATTATTGTTCCTATTTCAGACAAGAACCTGTGTGTATCAATCAGTGGTGATGTGGATGAGGCCAAGGCTCTTTCCAAACCTCCGGAAGATTCCCAGGGTACAAACACCTTTATGACATGTCTCCCATTGTACATGCTTGTACACATTCACAAATTCTCAACTGAAGAGCATTTGTTCTGTATTCTCCAGATGATGAGAGTGATTCAGATGCAGAGGAGGAGCAAGAGAAAACGGTGAGTCTCAGGTTTGGCCTTATTCTGCTGCATTCAGACACACACACCCACAAACCCTCAGGTCAGTGAGTGCAGAGATTTCTTAATATACCTGTCTCTGCACCGGACACACAGACTGTCCCTGAAGCCCTGGCTGTCACATATTGTGGTCTGGCAGAATGGCGAGCTGTGCTTATTGATCGCTTCCTGCATCTAGACAATTGCTTGAGGGGAGTCTGAGTAATATTTACCAAGGATGGCTAGGTGACTGTAACCTGAGCCCACTTAGGGTGCGCGCACTAAGCACCAGTCTGTCTGGACATTTATCTAAATGAGATGTGAATCTATATTTCTAAATTACTTATTTAGGAATAACATGTCTGTCCTGCCCATCAAAGTTCATCTGAGGTTCTCTCTTCTTTCCCAGTCTTGCACTACTTTCAGACCTTCCTTTGAAACCCCACATCCCACATTCTGTCTGTAACAGTAGAAGGCTAAAATGCCCCATATGCTAAGTCACTATCATGTTTCTTCTATTATCAGCTGAAATTTGATGCAAATTGTATTTCCATTTTATTTTATATGCCACAAGGTCAAACATACACTTTGTTTTACTTTATTTCCTTCTCCTGTTTCTGTTGCATTTTATCGTTTGTTGTTTTACAGAAGAGGCGCAGACCCACTACAGGCGGCCAGCTTGATGACAAAAGGCGAGAGATGCTGAAAAGGCACCCTCTCTCCCTCTGCCTAGACCTCAAGTGTAAAGGTGACATATTCTTTATGCTTCATGTCATATATACAGTATCTGTGCAAAATAGTATCCATACATTTCCACATCATGTTTAAGCCCAGGTATTCGCCCTTTATCTGCATTACATTTCTTGTTAAGCCGACTATATATACTGTAGTATATATGTTGTCACTCTGCACTTGGTGAATGGTATCTGATAGAAGGAAAGTGTGGCCCACTCTGTTATGATGACATGACACCACTTGACCCTAGTGTTCCCTCTGCTGGTGATAAGAGGAACAGTGACAGATTATAAAGAGACCTGCATTGCAGGCTTAACTCTACCTAAGGGAGGAGGAGGAGGAGGAAGGGGGGGTGGGAGGGGGAGAGAGATGAGATGCGTGCAGCATTGTAGGTCTGCAGCACCTACAACAAGCTGTAAGCATATTTCCTCATCACTGGTCTTTCTCCGATTCCTGCCTTTTATTTCTAGCATCTTCCCTCTCCCCAGTTAACCTCACTGCTGCCAGCTGCGGCAGTCGTTTTACTGCAGTAGAAGCAGAAACCGAGCAGAGTAGGTGTCTGTGAGTGACAGAGTGTCACTGAGTTCACTCAGATTGCAGAGCGGAGCATGAAAGATGACCATCAGCATAGTATGTATCCCGTGGGAGCTGCTATCATCCATCATGACCACACCTTGTTATTGCTCGTAAATGCGTTGCGGTGTAAAGTAATCCTTGGGGGCCGTTCACTGGGAGGATTAGTGAAACGTGGGGTGGGTCTTAGACTATTGAATTAATCTAGTAATTAATTAGTTTATCACCATTTTCTATTCTCCTTGTCTCCACAGATGGCAGCATCCTCCATCTCTACTTCTACTACCTGATGAATCTGAACATTATGACTGTGAAGACGAAGGTCTCCACCTCCACAGACCTAAACACGGCCATCAGTGCAGGGTGTGTGTGTGTGTGTGTTTGTTTGTTTGTGTGTGGGTAGAGGAACCAAAACATTTATCTCTCTCCTCTCTCTGCGATGCTGAGAGGAAAGTCTGATGATATCTTCTTTTGTAGGGACCTGCTGAAAGCAGACACTCTACTCAGCTGTCTCTACACCAACGATCAGGGACGGGAAACACCCAATCCAGCTAATCGCTACCAGTTTGATAAAGTGGGGTAAGGATGTCAGATAATGAAAAGAAAGATATGTTAGGAATCACCCTGTCTAAATACCATCATTATTAACCCATTATTTCCCTTCAGGATTGTTTGCTTTGCTGATTATGTGGAGGAGCTGGGTCATCCCTACATGTGGGTTCAGAGTCTTGGAGGTTTACATTTTCCCACCGATGGTTCCGAGGTACTAAAGTAGATTATTATTCCAGCAAAGTACAGATTCTGTGTATTACAACTATATCATGTCGATACGTGTTCATATTTTTCCAGGGGGTGCGTGTGGGCAGTTCGCTGAGCGCCAGCCACATGGAGAGCACCATGAAGCTGCTGAGGGGACGAGTCCAGTCTCGCTTGGCTTTGCACAAACAATTTGCCTCTTTAGGTACATTATTTGTTCACGATCTCTTACCTTAAGTACTCCCACTTAAGGGATTGTAAATTTTGACTGAAATTGTTTATTCTCCTGTCCTTAGAGCACAGCATTATCCCAGTCTCCAGTGAGTGTCAGAACCTCTTTCCTGCCAAGATCATCTCCCGTTTAGCTCGCTGGACCACAATCAGTCACCAGGAGTACATGGTATACACACACACACCTAAAACTCAGAGATATGTTGAATTACAAGCACTGCACATACCACATACTAAAACTGTGTCCTTACCACAGTCCAAAAATACCACATATATCTCACTGCATTAATTCTTTTTCTTTCAAGGATCTCACATACACACGTCATGTGACTGCGGCTGGGCTGGCAAAGGAGACTGATCTGTACTTTATGGCAGTGGTTGAAAGAGGCACAGGTAGATATTATTTTTATGTATTATTATTGATTTCTTGATTTTAAGATTTTTTTTTTTTTTTTATAAACAAGTTGTCCATGTCTGTCTTTTCCTATCAGCTCGTCTCCATGGCGCAGTGGTGCTGAGCCCACGTTACCCGGAGATCTCTCCTCTGTTCTCTCTCTCACTCAGCTGGAAGGGAGAGCGCAGTGGTCGCACCGACGACAACCTTCGAGTAAGAACATATCATTGATCGTCATTAATGTCCTGGCAGATTGTGCTCTTGTCTGGTTTCACCAGTAGTCCTTTTACAGACCATACACGCGATTTTTTTTTTTTAATACACACTCATTATTTATTTATTTTTTCAGGCCATGGAGAGTGAGGTCAACGTCTTCAAAAACGAACTACAGGGACCACGTCCAGGTCACCAGCTCCTGACCAATCAGATTGCACGACTGTGTGTCTGCCTCGATGTGTATCTGGAGACCGAAGGACAAGATGACGGCGTAGAGGGACCACGGGAGTTCCCCCGTGAAAAGATGTGCTTGCGCACTGTCAGGTACGCGGTAACAGACCGAGATGAGAAAGAGGGAAAAAAATAATAACTTTTGCATGTTTGGTCAGTGACACTGAATAGATTTACCTCTGACGTCTCTGTACCTTTTTCTTATTTCAGAGGCCCGAATCGCCTGAAGCCATTCAAGTACAACCACCCTCAGGGCTTCTTCAGCCATCGCTAAACCTGTAAATGTGATTCTCCCTAAAGTACAGAACAGCTTTAACTTCCTCAAGCTTATCTTTGTGACTCTTTGACACTCACTGACCCCTTTTTAAACACCTTTATACAAGTCTGAAAATAAAAGAACACTGTTATTTTCATGAATTCATGTGTGTCTGTTCTTTTTGTGGCTCTGTTGAATCCAGCCTTTGGAGTGCACTCCAAAATTTTTGTGTTTTATCCCTCTGCCTCCCTCTCTACACTCACCTTTCTCTGCTGCTCTATTTATAGGTCTTGTCTGCACTACCTGATTATTATGCCATCGTGGTTCAGTGCTGGCGAGAGCTGAGTCATTTCCACTGAGAATCATTTCCATGGAATATGATATTCGGTGTATCGTCTACAGTTAGCCTTTGACCTCTCCTTTAATCATCCTGGTGGGATACTGATGACAGCTCAGTGGTGTCTGAAACAAAAGTATAACTCTCTTTTCTTTGCACATCAAAGTGCAAACCCAGTGGGATGCAATCTAATCCAAAGTTTAATGCCTCATAAGCTTAAGGATAAAGATGTGTGTAATTAGAGGAAGAGAGGACTTTTTACTCTTTAGTAGTGGTTGTTATTTTAAATGCAAGTCTGAGGATTTGTTTTGTTGGTGGTTTAAAAGAGCACTGCAGTCAGGAACTTTACTTTTCATTTCAAGGGGAAAAAAACTAAAAGCCAGCTTTTTATCACATCTATTCAAAGTTACTTACTCAAAGTGTAAAATAATAAATTATTGGGATGGGGGGAAAAAAAGTCAAAATTTTCAAAAGACTATTGAACTCTTGACTGACTTCCATAGTCTTGCTCGACACGGCTGCGGCAAATGGTTCTGTTGGGATTGATCTGTTAAATTCAATGAGATATGATGTGACACAGACACTGAAATTGCGTCAGGACTGAAAATGTTCCACCCAAGTGTGTCTAATACCAGAAAGAGGTTGTTCTGTGGCTTAAATTTAACGGTGAGCTGCTTCGTAATAGACGTAGTTTCATATCGTAAATTATAATGATAAATGGGTTTTGTCACCAGCTGCGGCACTCATTAGTAAATCCTATTAAAAATGCAGCTACACCTTTTCCGTGAAGAGATCATTGAAATCTATGAATAGCTCGAATATTACTTAAAGTCATGACCAAAAATAATGAATGAAAAGCTTCTATTTCTGCATTAATTTGTTTTAATTTGTAATAATGACACAAATATGAGAAATGAATAGTCCTGGTTAAAATGAATGACACTTGAATGATGTCATATTATTGTTAGATTATTATTTTTTTTTGTATTATTCCACTATTGTTTTGTTTCCACTTTGTTTTTTTTGCTCAATAACCTTTGACATTTCATTTCATTTAAATTATTCTAGTAATATGTAATTGCTTCATTTACATTTATTTATTTATGAAGATATTCTTAATAATGGACAGGGAAATACAGGGCTGCCAATCATTTTTTGAAGGTAGTGGGATTAAAAAGTCGCTGCTGTAGTGTGTTAACTTTCTTCCTCGGCAGTGAATCAAAGCTGCAAAAATAGAAAAAATAAGTTCTGAGCAAGCGAGCAGCGCTGCTCCTGATTTATACATGAAGTGATGAGGGACGTGAGGAAGGGTGCGGTGGTGGCTGCTGTGGGTGGGTGCAGCAGCACCCCCCTCTCTTTCTTAACCGCAATGCAGTGCAGTTACTCGGAGCATCTACCTTTTCTTTTCACACCTTTTATGAAAACAATTGACAGCTCTCTTTTATAAATCTCCACTTAATGTCATTGTCCTATAGTTTGTTTGTTTTTTCACCCGCAGTGTAAACAAATTAAGTTTTTTTTTTTTTTTTTTTTTTTTAAAAAGCACAAAAAAAGCCTCTTGTGTTTTAATTTTTCATTCTTTATTTACTGTTTCATATTGCATATTCTCAGCAGTTTATACATAGCACAGTCATCGTTGTCCTAGCATTGCAGACGAGTGAGACACTGCAGTTCACCTGTCAGGAGAAGCTGCATTAAGGTGCACAACAAGCAAAATTCAAGTCTTTCATACTGATGTATCTGTAAATATAATATAGACATTTGTATCTCCTTAAATATACATTTTTATATTCAACATCTGTCACAATCTTTAGCTTGACATTGTTTTGACATCTCTACCCTTGAAGGCTCGTGTAGGTACAGCAGGCCCCTGCGGTCCCCGTCAGCGGGATTTCAGTTTAAATGCACTTGTTATTTATTAAGGGCAGTTGTCACATTCAGATAAAGAGTTTAGAGCATTCTGCATTCACTACAGTCATACATCAGAAGCATCAGGGGTGTGTAATGGCCATACTTAGGGAGCAGTGGGTTATTTGCTACAGAAATCACTATTGCTTACATACCATTACCTGCTTGGTTTTGGACACGACTGTCAGTTTGAACTGCTGGGTGCCCTGCCCTCCCTTCCCTTCCCTCCCTCGTAGTTCTTTGGCATCTCCACCACTCTCGATCTGAAACAGCTGTCAAGGTTTACTTCTTGGCCTTCTCCTCCTTGCTCTCCTTTGATTCAGTGCTGGAAGATTTCTCTGCCTTGCCTGCGTCCTTCACCTCCTTGCTCTCTTCTTTTGTCTCCTTTTTCTCCTCTGGCTTCTTTACCTCTTTCTTCTCTGCTTTTTCAGGCTCAGCTTTTGGTGCAGGCTTCTCCTCTGGTTTTTTCTCCTCTACCTTCTTCTCCTCTGGTTTCTTCTCCTCTACCTTCTTCTCCTCTGGTTTCTTCTCCTCCTTCTTGCTCTCTGTTTTCTCAGGCTCGGCTTTAGGAGCAGGCTTTGCCTCAGGCTCAGGCTTCTCTGGTTTAGAAGCAGGGGCCTTCTCCTCCTTAGCAGGGGGAGCGCTCTCTTTGGCCTCAGGTTTGGGGGCGGGTTTGTCCTCAGCAGGCTTGCTGGGAGCTGCAGGTTTTGAAGCTTCCTCCTTCTTTGGTGCTTCATCCTCTTTGCTTTCTTGCTTTGCATCGGGTTTATCTGCCTTCTCTGCTTTGCTCTCGGGCTCCTTCTCCTTGGGCTCTGGCTTCTTCTCCTCTTTCACAGGCTCTTTCTCCTTCTTTTCCTCCTTGACAGGCTGAGGTTTCTCCTCTTTTTTCTCCTCTTTAGGGGTTTCTTTAGGAGGGGCAGGCTTGGCCTTCTCCTTCTCTGGAGACTTTAGTTCTGGGGTCTTGGAAGGAGATTTAGATTCAGGGGATTTGCTGGGTGGGGATTTTGACACGGGTGATTTTGGCGCTGGGGACTTGGACTCATCTCCTGCGGGGGATTTGACTGCAGGTGAAGGAGCGGGTGATTTGGCTGCTGGTGATTTAGATTCTGGTGATTTTTGTGGAGACTTGGTTTCTGGGGATTTGACTGCAGGGGATTTGGGCTGAGGGGATTTTGAAGGAGGGGATGCTGCCTTTTCTGGAGATTTAGACTTTTCTTCCTCCTCAGCTGCCTCTTCTTCCTCAGCTGCTTCCTCTTCCTCAGCTGCTTTTTCCTCTTCCTCAGCTGCTCCTTCTTCCTCAGCTGCCTCCTCCTCCTCTGCCTTCTCTTCTACTTCCTCCTCTCCCTTTTCCTCCTCTTTCTCTTCCTCTCCCTCTCCCTCTGCTTCCTCCTCTTTATCTTCTCCCTCTTCAGCTTCACCTTCCTCTTCTTTGGTTTCCTCACCTTCCTCTTCCTCCTCTCCTGCCTCCTCGTCTTTCTTTTCCTCCTCATCTGCCTCCTCTGTTACTTCTGTCACCTGAGTCTCATCTGTCTGTTCCTCCACAATGACGGTATCTGAGATCTCTTCTCCCTTCACTTTCAGGTGGGTAGAGAATCTGCTCTCCAGGTAGGAGTATGGACTTCCTGACACAAAGCGATTCTCCTCTCCCTCAAGCAGTTTCCTGTTTTAACGACAGAGATACAAAATCAGTGAAAAAGTCATCTCTGGGCATTAAAATGCCCAAGAATGTGTTGTTTTAAACCCTTAACCAACCTATAAGCAGCAATTTCAACGTCTAGAGCCATCTTCACATTCAGCAGGTCCTGATAATCCTTCAGCTGGTTGGCCATCTCCCATTTGGTGGCTTTCAGCTCATTATCCAGCTGATTGATGGTCTCCTGCAAAGTGAAAACACAGCCACGCAGGTCAAATATCATACTGATGTATATATCCGACATAAAAGGTTTTGTGTCATGAATATACACTCTGTTTTTCTCCATTAGAAATAAGTGAAATGTTTGTGCCTGTAGTGAGTTGAGGTCATCATGATGTCTGTCTTCACTCTCCATACGCTGCCTCTCCAGCGACTCCTTGGTTCCTCTGAGTGTCTCCAGCTCGATGGTGCGGTTCTGGAGCTGACGGCGGTACTCTGCGATCTCTTCCTGGGTTCCACGAATTGCGTCCTGGTTAGACCTTGCAGCATCGGACAGACGCTCCATACGCACTACAGGAATTTCAGATAAAAGAGTGTATAACATTTTAGAAATCAGCTTGTAAGGTAAGCCATTCTGCTGTGTCACACCAAACACTGGCTAGCACAAGCTCCAAAATAGTTTCAAGTGACCTGCATATGCTAAAGCACAGAGAAATTCAGCATTCTTGTTTAGTCTCTTGGCACATACTGGAGTTTTTGTTTAGTTTAGTTTTTATGTCCCAGAGACATTTGACTTCAGACCTCAGAAAGCAGACAGTCACTACTGGAAGCCTGAGTGACCTTGACCGTGTCCTCTGTCAGTCTGTCAGGGGTCTGACTCAGCTTGTCCAAGCATGAATGAACCTGGATACTGCAGTCAGCTGGACACCACGGGGAAGGACATTCAGTCTGAACCTTCTATCTATTCAGTATGTAAATATACCACAAGGGACAATAATATATAGATCACTAAGTAGATTCACATTCCCATGAAATTATTATTCTGGTTCTCTATGAATTCTCTATTTGTATAAAAACTGCAGGTGACTTCTTTGTCCTTGGCAAACTCTTATCACAGCAGCAGAGATGATGACTGTGATGAAGCGTCACCTGCCTGCCACACACGGCGACCTTGGCACGACTATTATATTTGAAGAGGTTCAAGGGGGTAAGATGCGTCAACACAACTGCACATAGGGCGCAAACGAGAGCGCTCCCGCTGTCCCAGACCCCCGAACCCACCTTCTTCCTCTCTGCGTGCTGTCTGAAAGCCTGCAGTAAAAACGACCATTATGCGGCAACGATGCAGCCACAGAATTAATCTGTATATAAATGATCTGTCGAGTCAGTAATTAAACTTCCTCAGTCTGATGCAAAAGCTATTAGATTTATATAATACAACGAGCTGGATGCTTACAGTATTGTGCCAAGATAACCAGCCATTGCGCATTTACCTCATCGTCTTAGGTTAAACTTTAATATAAAGCCCAGGAACTTCAGAACCATGGACAGTGCACAAACATTACTCTACGCACTAAAACACCTCTCTAGGAGTTGAAAGCCTAAAAAACTTTACCTTTTGGCCCAACTCACCTTTGAACCATTCTTCTGCATGGGTTGCGCTCTTGGATGCGTGACTATCCAGCTGAGCGCGGATCTCCCTGAGCGCGCTGGTGACATCCGCCTTGAGCGCGTCTCTCATATCGAAGCTCACCTCTGCGCCTTGAATCTGAGCCAGGAGTTCTGCCACTTCTTCCTCGTGGTTTTTCTTCAGAAAAACGGCTTCTTCCTCCAGAGCACGGAGCTTCTTGTCCAGCTCCAGCCGGGCCAGCTGACACTCCTCTACGTACTTTTTCATGGCCCGAGCGGCAGCCTCCAACTCTTCCCGGTTGCGCGCTTCATCTTCCAGCCTGACGCGCAGTTGCTGGATGTCCTCCTCCAGGTGCTCGTGTTCCAGAGTAGCACGGGCTTTCTCTCCGGTCAGCTGCTGCAGGATACCCCTCAGGTCACCCAGCTCTCTCTCGTAGTGCTCTCCGATAGATGCGCGTCCGGCCTGGTTCTGACGCAGCGCGGCGGCTTCAGCCTCCAGGTTGCGGTTGTGCATCTCGAGGTTGCGCACCTTGTCGATGTAGCCGGCGAATCGGTCGTTGAGAGCCTGCAGGATCTCTTTCTCGCTCCTTCGTGTCATGTCGCCGTTGAAGGTGTCCAGGCTGTCGGCGGAGGACGGCTGGCTGTAGGTGATGCGGCGGCGCTGGGAGTGAAACCCGCTGGAGGATACGGAGGCAGGCCGAGCCTTGCGGTACGAGCCCGGGCCGAAGTAGTGGTGGTCCACTGTGAAACTCATGTTTGCTGGTCCACAGGAGAACTGATGCTGCAGGAGGGACAGCGCTGGGCATTTATAGGAGGGAGGGAAAAGTCAGTAGTCAGCACCAGGACACACACACATTTAAAGAGATAGGCTTTCTCTCCTTTAGGAAACTACTGCCTGCGCAGGAATATTCAACGTAGCACCTTTTGATGAGCTGTATTTTCAATGAGCGTTTTAACGAGGCTTATTTTATTGAGCAACAAAGCAACAAACATAAATATTCGTTTATAGCATATAAAACATCTCATTTTACTTTTTATTTCAAACATATTTTGCACCAGAGTATGTTTTGGATACGAGTCATGTAAGGGCAGTGTTTTCCGTGGCTCTTAATAAACAGCTCAGATGAAATATTAATGATTAATGTTACAAGGTTTTTAAACATTTTAGGGAATATTCATATTGTAAGTATGCTGTGGTTAAAGACACACTGTGAGCTGACTGTGTGGGTGTGCAGTATGTTCTGCTGATGCTCTCTGTAGCTTCACTGCTGCAGTGTGAGTTTGCAGATCCACGCCATCCCCTGGGACTCAGCTCAACTGCTGGGCCATTGATAGACTCTTTCTCTGTCTTACTACATATACACACAAAAAATATTTCTGTCTTTTTACTTTTAATATTAAGATTTTCTTATATCCCATTTTCCCCCCACTTTGCTGACAAATAAAGAATCTCAGTATATGCAGATGTGGTTGCGGGTTAAATATGAAATGTGACAGTACTGACATAAAAAAGAACAGAAATAAGAGCAGCATAAACCTCAACTTTATTGTGCATTGCACATCAGGGTGTGTACACCAAGCTACGATGATACAGCATTCAGACAAAAACTGAGAGGACTGTCCATGCTGACCCAGAGGGGTGCTCTGGTCTGAGAGGAGGAGCAGCTCTGAAGAGCCTGTACAGCACCTATTGATTACTCAAAGTCAGGGTGAGTGAGTTTACGCTGCATGGCTTAAAGGAGCAGGAAGAAATGTATATTTGAATATTGAAGAATACATGAATCATAACAGATTCATTCCTCTGTGTCACCCGCTCTTCATCCTTGTGAACATGTGTGTTGTCAGCACCTCAGGGACTGTGTGACACATCAAGCCCTTAACCCCGCCTCCAGCTGTTGTATCATACTTGAGTCATATGTTCAAAGGTGAAACATATTGCAGCTTTATCCCCAGTGTTAGAATGAATGTTAAAACACTCATATCTAACATGTTCATGTGACTGAGAGGTCACACAGGACAGAAATAACATGTGTGACACCCCCTCCCTCCACCAGCTTCATGTTTTATAAATGAGGATTATGGTGCAGAGTAAGCAGAATACAGCTGTGATGTCATGTTCAATTAGTTAGTCAGTTTGTTTTGGTCGACATCAGTCCCAATCAAATTAAGTTATGAGACATAATAAGACCTTCAGATGATTAAAGGTCACCTGCCAATGTCCTGTAGGCTGGTTTAAGCTAAATAAAAAAAATCAACACAATCTCCTCTTTATTGGTGCAATGGGTGGGTGCAGGATTTTTTTTTTCTTTTTTAAATCCAGCCTTTTTCATGAATGGCTGAAGTCTTGCCATGTCAATGACACTGACAAAGGAAGGAGGTGAAAGGCCTCTGCCATGTAGCGACCTTGTCCTTGACAGAATGGATGGAGAGACGGAGGCAGACTGAGACAGAGATAGAAATGGAAAAATAGCAGGATCGATGCAGAGGAAAATGTCAGAAAACAAAGCAACCCGTCTCAGGGGAGTTAGAGACGGGAATAGAGGATATCGAATGCATATGTTATGTGTGTTCATGCCTGTGCAGATGCTCAAGTGTGAGTGTACGATGAGGAGCAGTGGACATCAGGAACTTCCCTTGTCTTTTTTTTCCACATTGGTATATTTAGAGCTTTCAGTGACTTGAGACAATGAAAGAAAGGAGGAAGCAGGGAGGTTGCAGACAACAGGGAGCAAGATGATGCACTGATGGAGGGATGGAAGAGAGACAGGAAGATGAGAGGAGAGGAAAGGTGTGGAGCAGGGTGAGAAAAGAGGGAGTCACCTTGTGAGGGACAACTAGAAAAATGGCTGTCCTGGCAGTCTCAGGGATGACTCAGCTGTAATGCTGTTTAGGCTTCAGCTTGTGTTTACTTACTTTAGACCTGCATTTGTGTGTGTACATATATTTGTAAATCATTGTAGTAGCATCACTGCGGTCATAGCTGTGTATTTTAAGGAGTGAAGAGGTATCATGGATGGTTACAATAAACACAATCAGGTGGTGTGATTATATTTGTGTTTTTCAGTTTATTTCAAATATTAGTTAGTGTTAATGACTCAGAGAAAACACTCAGACCTCACAATTTTGTGGCTGTTAGAAATTTAATGATTGAAGTTTCCAGAACATCACTGAGCCTTGCTGTCACGACGCCACCTGGTGGACATTTAACAGACTGTGGATGTAATTTCCACATGTGTCCACAGGGGGCAGTGCAGGTCGATGCAGTCATTGACCCAGTGGAGGTTTCCTTCCTGTGTCAACTCTGTCAGACGAGGGAAAGTTCAAACAAAACATAGACTTTTTTTTTTCTCCGCATAAAAGCGATATAATGACTTATAAAGATGTATAAACCAACCTCTTTGTTTAATAAATGGGTCCAAGAAAACAACGAGCTGGTGAACAAATCAAAGGTACGTGAAGTTTAATGCTTTGTCTTCACAGTTGTTAATGTTCATGACTCATGGAGAAAACAAATTTCTATAAAAATGCTTCTAATAGTTCTGCGTTGAGTTTCATTTTACAGTAGCAATGACAGAAGTTATACTTTAAGAAGTCGTAATGTAGAATCTTTATCATTACATTATAGAGAGATCGACTTTATTGATCAGGGAAATTATTGTCACTGCAGCATTACACAAACAACAGCAGAGTAAACAATATAAATAATATGCACATATATACGTTCATATTTGCATGTGTATATATATATATATATATATATATATATATATATATATATATATATATATATATATATATATATATATATATATATATATATATATATATATATATATATATATATATATATATATATATATATATATATATATATATATATATATATATATATATATATATATATATATATATATATATATATATATATATATATACACACACATACATGTACAGGTTTAATGATGCTGCGTCACACATTGAAGGATCTAAGCTTCCTCAGAAAGTAGAGTCTGTTCATCACATCAATGTTGATTTTTCAGTACAGTCTGTTACTCAAGTGGACAACCAACAATGTGTATTGCTCCATGATTTCAACCTCCTCAACGTGTATGATGATGGGCTCAGTCTTAGTGTCAATCATCTGCTGAAGTTAAACACCATCTAGTTTTATTTACATATAGGGTCAAATATTCTGGTGAAGCACACTTACCATTAAAATATAATACTGTTAAGAAATGTATTTGGTTACTTTCCACTGCTTGCTTTTACCTAAATGTGGCAAATGTTGTACCATCTTGTTCTTATCAATTTGCTTTCACTTGATCACGTCAGCATCATGAAGGAGGAGGAGGTGATCAGAGCCAGACCCATCTGAGACAGTGCTCCTCTGAGTTTCACAAACTTCTAAGGAAAATTCAAGGTGCTCCATTTCCTACAAAATGCTAAGGCTCACTTTGATGAAGTGGAGACTCAGCTCATCTCTTAATGCATCTTCCCCCTGCTCCTCGCCTGCAGGTGTTCCTCTTCTGGCTGATCACACCGAGTTGGAGCTGTCAGTGGTGTACAATACCTGTGTGTACGCTACTGCTCAGTCTCAGTTCAAAGAAGTTGAGCTACTCATCATTCAAGCCATACACAGAGGTAGGCCCATGCTGTGAAATGATGAAAAAGTCATGGATATAGCTGACACAAGGATTAATGGCATATACTTAGTGTCATGTTAATTCAAAGGACTCCTCAGATCTGATTTTAACAGACTGCTGACTGAATTTTGTTCCCTGCAGCTCTACAGACATCAGATGATGACCCCTTTGCTTCAGAGTCTCAGGTATTTTGGAGAAAGATTCTCAGAAACACAGCTTTGAATTCCTGTGTGCTGTACCTCCTGAGTCTACAGTGGGCAATATGGTTGAGCACTTGTCAGCTGAAAACTATACAGGACTTTCAGGTAATTTTCTGTTTTTAGGTTGTGTTTTTCATCTTGCTTGCTTGATGTGGCTTGAAGGAACTCAGTTACTTCATCCCTTTCAGTCAAATTTGTTTAAGCTAATGAGATGACTGAACCAAGCCGCTATACTGAGTCATCCTAAAATGGCATGTTTACCATTATTTCTGAAACACTTTTTTTGCCAAATGTTTTATTTATACTCCTTAACCACAAAAAACTTAAATATGTTTGTAGAAAAACATTTTAAAAATGCAAGTTTTTTTTTGTTTATTTTTATCAGAACAATTCAACTTAAGTAATTTTCCATCTCTCTGTCAATAAAACATCACGTAACATTCTGCTATCCTGTTGCATTGTTCAGTCTCTATTGCAACAGTATCAAAAAATAAAACAACTTTGTAAAACTACGTTATTTTCCTGTACTGCAGGAGGAGCTGTCCTCTCTGTCTGAAATGTTGTGCAGTGGAGTTGATGACCACAGGAGTGAGACACGGGGGAAATCCTCTAATATTCCTCTGCTAGTAACAGACCCAAGAAGACTAGTAGAGTTGTTGCAGATCTGCACTTACATTGCCCAAGGTCAGCAAAACTCAAGATTATCATTAATCAACATTCAAGGACTGCATACATAATGTTTTGATACTGTATGCTTTTGACGTATGTGTTTATTTTGTTAGATTTGATTTGCTTTTTGGCACAAATACAACCCTATGATTGTAGAAGCAGATTAACACAGTTGTAGTGAAGGAGAAATCTGAACTGATGTGTTGTGTGATGTGTTTGAATGAGGAAGTGTGAAAAAGTAAGTTCCTGAACACTGAAAACATTAGTTTTAGCTCAGCATGGCCAATGGTGGATAAATGAACTCCCTGTGTTTTTGGTACTATAATAATATTAATAATAATAATAATGTCGTATTTCTGGGCTCTGTATATTTCACTAAGGTGCTGAAATGCTGACTGAGGGTCAGTTTTCAGAAGCACTCTCTGGTCTGCAGACAGCCTCCTCCCTGTCGGCTCCTAGAACTCTAATAGCATACGTACACCTCCTCTCAGGCTCCTGCCTCGCCCATATGGTATATATTCACACTGCTCATACAAACAAAAACTTTGCAGACGTCATGCATTGAGCCTAACAGGTTTGAACATTTGAATGGAATGTGTGTATGTGTTTGCATTTGTCTTCAGAGCCGCCCTCAGATGGCACTGCAGTGTTACAGGAAAGCTCTGGAAACGGACTCCTGCTGTGTATGTGCTCTGTACCAGAGCATGCTCCTCTACAGACAGCTGGGCAACACACAGGCTGAGATACAAGCTCTTCGCTTGCTGCACTCAGTGGGTGACACATACATACAATATATATTGTATTGCCTATATGCCTATTGTGTGAATAGATGAGAGAAAAAAGTGCCAGTTGCTGGTAAAGTAATTTGTCTTGGGGATATAGGTAAATTATTTTCACTGTCTCTGCTTATAAATATATTTCATGGTTGAACAGTCTAATACTGGAAGCAAATAGTTAATTTTGACCACTGGCACATATTCATATTCATCAAGTGCAAGCCTGCTTATTGAAATATGAAACCTCTTTTGTCCCACAGACTTTGATGTTGCCCTCTGCTACAGTGTCTTATCTGGCCGCTACCCATCTCCTCTCCCCGTCATTACTGCTCTGCAGCCAATCACTGAGCAGTCTGCTCTCAGTTCCCTCTGCCCTTTCTGTCCTTCACAATCTGGCCCAGAAGTGTGTCCTCCACGGGAGGTGAGAAGACCACCATGGAGATCAGATTCCACCACTGAAAAAAACCTAGAAAATGTAGCCATGGATGAGAATGGTGACATCTCAGTGCACAGTGTTACTGTTAAATGGGTGTGGCTTCTATTTCTACAGGGTACCAGAGGGTGTGGAGCATTATCTGGACCTGCTGGCTGCTCTTCACTCAGAGGATCAACATGGTGTAAGTGTGAAAACACTGAAACACATGCACAATATTTTTAGTGAGCTTTGTCTTGCAATTTATTTACCACAGGAAGTTGTATTTCATTATGACTGACTCACATGTTTGTTGTATGTCTCTTCCAGGTCCAGGCTGAAGCCTCTACTCTCCCCAGGTTGCCTGAGCTGTACCTAGAGACTGGCACTGCCTTGCTCATGGCCCGACGCCCTGCAGATTGCATGGCGCTGTGCAATGAAGTTATCAGCACAACACTGGAACTGCTGCCAGAGAAGCTGATTTTGGAAGAACCAGATCGGAGGAGTGAAGCTGAAACCAGGGCTGTGAGCACAGAGGGTGAAGACAGAATTAAAATGTTGCTCTGGACTGGAGCTGCATATCTCTTACAGGGTCACTGCCATACTAATCTGAAGGACTGGAAACAAGCTGTGACTCACTATACTAGGTCTGTGAGATGGAGCTGTTTTTCTTTCTTTTCTTTCTTTTTTTTTTTTTTTTTTTTACATAAATCAATCATGTTAATATATCATCAGATGCTGTAAGATTATATTCTGAATTCCAGGTGTATCAACCTGCTGGTGAGGGTGTGCTTTAAAAAGAAAGGTTAGTACGTTCCTGATTTTATTGAGACTTTGGGAGAGAAATAACTTTTAACTTGTCTTACACAACCTCCAGCCACTGTTATTTTATGCATTTTATTCTGTTGACAGGATTGCGGCCACAGATTCCCAGCGCAGACATAGTTATTGAGCAGGGAACAGATCTGTGTGTCCTCCAAAAACTCAAGGGGCTTTCACTAGCCGGTAGGGGTATCAGCTTTACCCAGACAGACCGACTGAGAGAGGCACTAAGAGACCTTCAGCTCAGCCTGCAGGCATTCCCAGGTATAAATATAACAGGGCTACATGTTAGTTGTGTGGTCCTTTGTTAAAACACGTCACAATGTTGTGTGTGCTGTCTCAGAGTGTGTGGGTGCAGGACTGTGGTGTGGTGAAGTACTGTGGAGGCTTGGCAGGAGACAAGAGGCAGCAGCTTGTTGGAAAAAGACCTGGAACATCACCACTTCCTCAGTGGAGTAAGACACTGCCATTCTTATATTCTGTTTTTTTTTTTTTTTTGGTTGGTTTATGAGTTGTGCTACCTGAAAGTATATTAGTGTGCACCTAAGACCTGTTCATAAAAATGAACCCCTCTCTGGTATTGTGGTTGTATTTGTGCAGCTTTAAATACATGTGCGACCATGTCTGAAACCCACTGTGTGGTAGTGGGTTTTGACCATACAAACCATGCTAATAGATGGTTAATAAATCACGTGACAACGCACTGTGTATATATTCATACCTAACCACACTAAAGCATTGTGTACTCAGCTAGTGTGCTTACAGTATGACAAATCACACAATCCTGTTGGTTTAAATATTTCACTGAAGGTGGATAGTCACAGCTGACATTCTGTTCCCATGAAATGTGACGCTTTTAGTATTTCATAATGTTTCACTACAGTGTGAAGGAAGCGTGTCATTACCAGGTAACATGAACTCATATATAATATACTGGCTTATGATCAAGTTTTAAGCTTTAACATTGCCAGCAGATGGATGTGGCCACGACATTTGACTGTACAGATTGATAAAATATCTTCAGTTAACATTAACACAACTTAAACAATTTCAACTGCATGTTTGCACCTCGGTTGATGCGTCAAAGAGAGATCATTTTCTCTAGATCCAGATGGCCATGTGTAAATGTGCTCTTTTATCTCTTCAATATCAACACTTTTCCCACAGATAAACTAAGTAGAAAATTAAAATCTGTGCTACATACGAACTGGAGACTGATTCAGCTGCAACTAGATGCAACTTGAATATGTAAAATAAATACAAATGAGATAAACTGGTTCTAAAAAAGCTATTTTCCGAGTTAATACAATTAATGTCCTCAGTAACTAATTTGGTCTGTAATATTTTTACTTTGCTGTGATGTAACTCCTCTAACTATTTCCTTGTGTGTGACATTGTGTTTGACATTACAGGGATTTTCCTATGTACCTACAGGAACCCCAGTCTGGTCCCTTGTTGGACTCCGCAGTGCTGCAACAGAGAATACAGGAACTGGGTCTTAGCTAGTTAATATGGAAAAGGACAAGAGGACCTATCACTTACAGAACAGGATCGACTTTCTCTCGACTGTGAACTGAAACCCATACCCACAACAAACATGCATCCACAGCCACAGAAAAATAAAGCACATTATGAGGAATTAATAGTGTTTAAGACTGAATAAACAGAGGCTTTACCAGATGCCGGGAGACTATCTGGTCATTGAAGGTCTTAATTGATTTGTTGGGGGAGGTGGGTTGTGGCACACAAGAGTAATTAATACTGTTACTCAATACAGTGCACATGCTGCATCATATGTCCACCAGTTGGTTTACTGATGTTTTTTTTTTTTTTTTTTGTGGATTTCATATGTAAATAAAAGTCAACGGTTATTTGACACGTGTGTCGTGTTATTATCAAGTATAAATGACAAATTTAATGTTTTTTACGATGCTTTAATACCAACGCGGTAAACGTTAATTGGATGACTGGAGTTTGGCCTTTTGACCAATCAGAGAAAAGTTCATGAAAATTGGTTCATCCTACCTGTTTGTGATTGGCTTAAATTCTACAATACCCCTAGTGACGGCGGACTTTGAATTTTTTCATTGGTCATTGCATTTGTCGAGCAGCGTCTAGCCAATCAGAAAGCAGGATGCATCTGGCTCATGGTATAACTGTAAAGAAAAGCACGGAAACGGTTGCTCTTTCGTGTGAAATCACAGAGAACGTTCTGAAACGAGAACCGGTTAAGCCTCTTAAACGTTTAGCTAGAATTTGTTTATTTATTAATAGTAATCCAGGTGGACGACCATGGCCTCGGGAGGGGAGTAAGTAGAAATACATTTTTGTCTCATTAAAACGCATTTTTTTTAAACAATAGCCATCAGCAAATGTCCTTTAAATGGCTAACGTCAGCTCAGATTACGTTAGTTTATTAAAGTTAGCTCGATTGCTAATACATTGCCGAGTTTGCTAGCAGGGGAGCTAATGGGGTCAGTTACTTCAGTCACTTTTGTCCATCGGTTTATTAACACAATGTTGCAAATCGACTGACAGCTGGCCTGTATGCCGACAGTTGTTAAACTGTTGTCGTTGTCTAGTTAACGGGACTGCGTTAGCCGGCTGGGTGACAGCGACTTGACAAAGCGCAGTCATTGCTGTCGTGTTTGAATGCTAACGTTAGCCTAGCAACATTGTCAAGGCCAAAGCCATCCATCGTCGCACCGACAAGCTGGCCTAGTCACCGGCTAATAACCCGTTTTGAGGCTAGGCGTTAAATTGAATGGAACAAATACATAAATACTGAGCTTATGGCATAAACTTTGGTAACAAACTAACGGTCTTGCTAAAGAAAGCGCTAGTCATTCAGGTGGCTAACTCCACGGCGAGCTGTCCATAGCCAGAGTGCATCAGAGCTAACGGGCTAGCATTCATTTTAATACGACAATTTACTTGGGCTCTATTTCGCTGTTAGCTAAACAGTCGAGAAATAACACATTTAATTGCGATGTAGCCAACGGTCACATTTGCAGCTAACGTATTTGAAGTCACAGTAGAGGTGCAGCGTGTGTCTTTTTAAGCGACAACCTGGCTAGCTAACAAAGTTTTTTTTCTAATTCTTTTGCTGTGTCATCTGGGCTCGCTTGCTCGCCAGTCAGTTAGCATAAAAGCTACCGTTAGCATGCTAACAACATGAAAGGGAAACTACAAAACCGGTCCACGACTTTTCTAGAAATTTGTGACCTTCTGAAGGTAAACACGTTCGTTAGTATTTGAATGAAGGCATTACTGTGAGGATATCTACAATGTGTTGTCCAATCATTGTAACTAGAAGATTATAAGACCTGTTCGCACTTAGAGATGCGTGTTTGGTCACTTGTCTTTAGTTTTATCAGTACCTTAGTAACATATACACGTTATAAAATATTACATACCTTAGATTTATATATCCTGAGTATATTGTATTTATGAGATGTAATGCTTATTTCCAAGTGAAATCTATAAAACGTGCGGGAATAGTAAAAAAAAAAAAAAAATACTTCCACAATTAACATAACAAAACGCCAACAGACATGAATATAAAGCAGAGACGATCAATAGTACCAGTGTTCATACTAGGATACCCGATGTCCAAGACTGATTCATGGTGAATTTAAAATGATCTCAGTAATAATTTATTGCGATCAAGAATAGAGCTCGAGAGCACATACCTCCACCAAGGCCAAACAATCCTACGCATCTTTCAGTTTCATATTGTTATCTGGCTCTCCACCAAAATATACAACATCATAAATTCAACACAACTAAGGCCTCAGGCTTAATTAAACTCAGGGATCAGTTTAATATTTAAATATTTAAGAAACTGATCAAAATATCATAAAATGCCCTAACTCACAATATTAATGGTATTAAAATATCAAGACAGCTGCATCCATAACAGACTTTAATCAGTTGTTCTGTGGCTCATGTCCCTCACCCCCTCAAAGTGGAGGTAATTAAGGTAAGCAGTTCACAATATGACCCCTGAACAGAGAAAGCTGTCCTTCAGAGGATGAACAAAAGAGTGCTCTACAATTTCCCCATAGGCATACTCCAGAAAGTAAACCTGAAACTGAGAAGTTTCTCGGGCCACTGAGCTAGAGTCACCACTGATAGATTTTGTGAAGTTACAAAACCAATATTTATTTGCTGTAGATTATGTAAATGGTGTGAATTTGCTGGTTTCATGTATGTTTTTCTACCTAAAACACAGTTGTTGGAGCTGTATGAAACTTGAAAGGTGCTTGATATATTGACCATCTATATGTTTTATATGTTTGTTATTGTCATAGATCCAAAAATGATGATCTAGCTACTGCGATTCTGAAACAGAAGAACAGACCCAACAGACTGATTGTCGATGAATCCATCAATGAAGACAACAGTGTGGTCTCCCTCTCTCAGGTAAACATAAAGGTCTTATGCATGGCTCGTGCATTGACAAATTCATGACCCTGTGGTTTGCAGTGATAGATCAGTAATGTTTGGGAACTGTCTTTTATTCTGATAACTTAGATGCAATACCACTGAGACTTATGAAATAAATTGTATTATTTCTTCAGACCAAGATGGATGAGCTGCAGCTCTTCCGTGGAGACACAGTGCTGATGAAGGGGAAGAAGAGACGGGAGACTGTGTGCATTGTACTGTCTGATGACAGCTGCTCTGATGAAAAGGTTCGCATGAACAGAGTGGTGCGCAACAACCTGAGGGTCCGCCTGGGTGATGTCATCAGGTAGGGTAAAAACAATTTGCAGAAACACTTTGTTATAGATTTTTGCCCAGCTTTTAAAATCAGGAGCAATATTAAGTGTAAAATCTCCCACAGCATTCAGCCATGTCCTGATGTGAAGTACGGAAAGAGGATCCACGTCCTCCCAATAGATGACACAGTAGAAGGAATTACTGGCAACCTGTTTGAGGTCTACCTGAAGCCATACTTCTTAGAGGCTTACAGGCCAATCCGCAAAGGTGAGAACCAGCTTCCGCAGTCTGGACAAAGATGTTAATTTGCCTGTAGGTCAACATGCAGCGCTGTACGAGCGTTAAAAATAATTTTGTCTTTTATTTTGTGAAGGTGATATTTTCCTGGTCAGGGGCGGCATGCGCGCTGTGGAATTCAAGGTGGTGGAGACCGATCCCTCCCCCTACTGCATTGTTGCTCCGGACACGGTCATTCACTGCGAGGGAGAACCAATCAGAAGAGAGGTGGGTAGCACGTGCCACGCATTGGTTAACATTTGCCCTGACAAGATAACACGTTGAAATTTAAACATCATGTGATTGGTCACGTAGGATGAGGAAGAATCCCTGAACGAGGTGGGCTATGATGATATTGGAGGTGTGAGGAAGCAGCTAGCTCAGATCAAAGAGATGGTGGAGCTGCCTCTTAGACACCCTGCACTGTTCAAGGCCATTGGAGTCAAGGTATGGCATCTAAGTGTTTGGTTTGTGTAAGTAAGGAGTGAGCTTGTGTGAATTTAAAATCTTAGAAAATAAGATTTTATTTCTTATACAGTTGATATTAAAATGCACCAATCCTCAATTTTTAAGACACTCACATTTGTTCTGCACTCATACTTGAGCCGGAATGACCAGTGGAAAAATATTGATCAGGTTCAGCCCAGTGTTGCCATCTAAATATCATGATTGAATAACTGTAAGGCTACACCTGCACTGTTATGCTAACTTTAGTATAATCCTGATATCTTCTACATGTAAAGAGAGAAACCCTCTACTTCTTAATGTTGTTTTGCTGCTTTTGGTTTTGTTCAATTTACTTTTAGTTTGTGGAATAATTTTGTCAATAAGGTATCTGACTCAAAGTGTAAAGAAATAGTCATTTTACAGATGCTTTTAATTTTACAGTAAGTTCTGATTTTAAACATGTTTTTTTTTTTTCTTTTTTTCCAGCCGCCACGTGGAATCCTGCTGTATGGACCTCCTGGAACTGGAAAGACCTTGATTGCCAGAGCTGTGGCCAATGAGACAGGAGCTTTCTTCTTCCTGATTAACGGTGTGGATAGCGGATAGCGTAGAGTAAATCTCACCTATTGTAATGTTCTTGAATAAGTTTTCCCTGGTTTCTTGTAACATCAAAATGTTTGTCTGTTCTAGGCCCTGAGATCATGAGCAAGTTGGCAGGAGAGAGTGAGAGTAACCTGAGAAAGGCCTTTGAGGAAGCAGAGAAGAATGCTCCTGCCATCATCTTCATTGATGAGCTTGATGCAATCGCTCCTAAGAGAGAGAAGGTGAGTGGGAAATGGATCATGGAGTAGAAGAGCACAGTGTCTGTTTTTCTTTTGAGGGTAATAAATGTAATGACCAGTAGTGCACAGTTTTGTTTTTTAAACTTGCATGAAAGTGCATGTTGTTTCATGTTTTGTTTGTTTTGAGCTGTAGTTTGTGCAGTGAGGTTGTGCTTTTATTGTGATCACTGGGAAACTAACCACTGGATAAAGTTTCAAATGTGACTTTGTATGTTGTGTTATTCATAGACTCACGGAGAGGTGGAGAGGCGCATTGTTTCTCAGCTGCTGACTCTCATGGACGGCCTGAAACAGAGAGCTCATGTTATTGTCATGGCTGCCACCAACAGACCCAACAGCATTGACCCAGCTCTCAGGAGGTTTGGTAAGTTTCAGTAACAACAGTAACTGAGCTACATGACACATCCTTTGCACATGTGTTCATTAAACTATTGAAATATAACCTAATTATCCACACTGTAGAAAATGTATTGGGTGTCATTCTTATAGTTCAGCTAAAATTAGTATGGATGCATCTGTCACATGTTTCATCCTAATATTATTTTAATTTGAAAATATTGGATTAAATGGCATTTTTATTTATCTTAGCATTGCACAGCTGCACTTTGCACCCACACTCAACAGTAGGAATGCCATAGATTTACACCATGTAGATATGTTTAATTGTGGAGGAGCTCTGCTTAGAATAATTTTCTAGTGGTGAGATGTCTACGGCAGGAATGTGTGTTCATCTTGACAAGTTGAAGTATAATTTTCTAAAGCGTGGTGTTGTTTGAATGCGGCAGTAGGTTAGTCTCACAACACTGCAGCCGCACTGTTTTAAATGTATATGCTCAAATGTTTAACCGCTTTCAGAAATTGACCACACTGATTCATCAAATACTGATGTTCAATCCATTCTCCAACTCATAACTGTTTGATTCTAATAGAGGAGGCAATAAATATCTGCTGAATGTGCTCTTATATTGTCTTTGAGAGGAGTCTGATATCTATTATATATGTATCTATTGCACTTAATCGGTTTCATTGGAAACACTAAGTGTGTGTTTGAACCCCCATTGTCTGCAGGGCGTTTCGATAGGGAGGTGGACATCGGTATCCCTGACGCCACTGGCAGACTGGAGATCCTTCAGATTCACACCAAGAACATGAAGCTGGCTGATGATGTCGACTTGGAACAGGTTTGTACACATGACTCTTTTACCGCAGGCGGGTAACACATGACTACACATAGTTATAGTGTTCTACACTACACAAGTTATCATGTTCTTGCTTTACGAACTGCAATACTACAATTGAAATAGTTGTATTGTATAAGATAACACCAATGCCATTAAATCAGGTATTAACAATCCTTTATTTCTTAATTTAACTGCTAAAATCCTGGATTCACCACACGACACAGGCATGTGTTTGTCTCTAGTAATTGTGCTACAAAATATACAGATATAACACAATCATGAGGTCATAAGCGTTGCACAGGGACCTGGTCTGGTATTTCTAAAGTAATTCTGAGCTCTCTTTCCTCATGTAGGTAGCCAATGAGACTCATGGACACGTTGGTGCAGATCTGGCTGCCCTCTGCTCTGAGGCTGCTCTGCAGGCCATCAGGAAGAAGATGGACCTGATTGACCTTGAGGATGAGACCATTGATGCTGAAGTCATGAACTCACTTGCCGTCACCATGGATGACTTCAAGGTAATGCAGACAATATGATTGTTATGCTACCGGACAAGACTAAAGTGGAGCCACACAGTCTGCAAAGATCTGCGTCGATACTAACTTCATCAATGTTGTTCTGCAGTGGGCCCTGAGCCAGAGCAACCCATCAGCACTGAGGGAGACGGTTGTTGAGGTCCCCAACATCACCTGGGAGGATATTGGAGGTCTGGATGATGTCAAGAGGGAGCTGCAGGAGTTGGTGCAGGTATGAATGTCTTTAAGAGGTTAGATCACTTCTGAATCTGTTGCATTGTAAACTGTGAAATTAAAAATTTCTCGCCCCCCCCTCTTCTTGACTTTAGTACCCAGTGGAGCACCCAGACAAGTTCCTCAAGTTTGGCATGACCCCATCCAAAGGTGTGCTGTTCTATGGTCCCCCTGGTTGTGGTAAGACTCTGCTGGCCAAAGCCATCGCCAATGAGTGCCAGGCAAACTTCATCTCCATCAAAGGACCTGAGCTGCTCACCATGTGGTTTGGAGAGTCTGAGGCCAACGTCAGAGAGATCTTTGACAAGGTGTGAATGCCTGTTGCAGAACCATGGCGCCAAAAAGAATGAATTTTAAATATTTAAGCTGCAGAATAACCAAATTTTACCCTACGTAACAAGGTCACATTTTTGTGTTATTTTTTTCAAGGCTCGTCAAGCGGCCCCATGCGTTCTCTTCTTTGATGAGCTGGACTCCATAGCCAAGGCCCGTGGCGGTAACGTGGGAGACGGCGGTGGAGCTGCCGACCGTGTCATCAACCAGATCCTGACTGAGATGGACGGAATGTCCAGCAAGAAAAACGTCTTCATCATTGGCGCCACAAACAGACCAGACATCATCGACCCTGCCATCCTGAGACCTGGTCGTCTGGATCAGCTCATCTACATCCCACTGCCTGATGAGAAGAGCAGGATCAGCATCCTGAAGGCCAACCTCCGCAAGAGTCCCATCAGCAAGGTGACTGCTGATTTGCACAGACTGACACCAACTTAATATAGTTTGAATTTGAGTATCATGAAATCAGATCAAATTGGAAATTTAAACCTCAAAATTTGTTGTTTAATAGGATGTGGACCTGGACTTCCTGGCCAAGATGACCAACGGCTTCTCTGGAGCTGATCTTACAGAGATCTGCCAGCGGGCATGTAAGCTGGCCATCAGAGAGAGCATCGAGAACGAGATCCGCAGGGAGAGGGAGAGGCAGACGAACCCCTCGGCCATGGTCAGAGCTTTTCCTGTGCCGCTGTTTTTCATATCTCGATGAGCATCTACATGCTACCCCACTGCTCCTGCTTCAGATGTTTTTCATGTTTATGATGCTACATTTTCATAGGAGGTGGAAGAGGATGACCCTGTCCCAGAGATCAGGAAGGACCACTTTGAAGAGGCAATGCGATTTGCTCGTCGCTCCGTCAGTGACAACGACATTCGCAAATATGAGATGTTCGCTCAAACACTGCAGCAGAGCCGCGGCTTTGGCAGCTTCAGGTACATTTCCCAGCAGTTTGCATTCATATAAATCTTAATAGTTGTGATTAAGCTTTGGAGGATGTGTCACTCTGGTGTGCACCAGCTTTTGTTTTCAGTAAGAGACATAACATTTTTCTCTGTCATCTACACAATAGATGCTAAAATTACCTTAAGTATTGGGAACTGTTGTCTCACAGGGTAATGCCCATATTAAGAAATGTCAAAAATAGCTCTGTTCTATAACAACTCTGTTCTTTGTCTTTCAGGTTTCCCTCCAGTGCCACAGGCGGCAGCGGACCAAGCCATGGCTCAGGAGGAACTGGCAGTGGACCAGTGTTCAATGAAGATAACGACGACGACCTTTACGGATAAATGTACACTGCCCCAGAGTGGTCAGTCCCGGGATCACACCTGTACAAATTCTCACCAGATTCCACATTTTTAGGACTTTGTGCTTCTTTCATGTGTTCCTATTTTTTTTGTATGATTTCTCTCTGAGAAAGCATGTAGCCGCTTGGTTTTTTCCCTTGCTTTGATGTGGGTGGGGGTAAGGGGAAATTTGGAAATGGAAGGTGAGTGACTGCAGTTTTTTTTTTTTTTTTTTTTTTTTTTTTTTTTTTTTTTTTGATTTATTATTTTATTTTATTTTTATTTTTTTGTGGGGTGGGGGGTGGGGAGGGATTTTATTGAGTGGCCTCATTCTCAGTATATCACAACCAACATGAATGGCTTTAGTGACGGGATTCTATGCTAGACTATAAGAAAGAAAAGAAAAAAACATATTGCTAATGACTTCCTCTTTTTTTTAAAATAAACAGTAGCATATAATGTATTACAAATTTGTCAAGGTTATGTTGTTGAAAATAAAATCTCACGAAATGGAAGTGGTTATCAGTGTCAGTTTTTAAAGTTCTTCATAGAGTTGATACATCCCCTTTTTTAGTAAATCTATTTACTAAAACTATTTTCAAAAAAAAAAAACATTCATGAAAAGTGAAATGTTCTGACACTTTATTAAAACTAATAATGAAGCTGTTCTGCTTCTGACCACACAGTGTCACTCTGACAGAGAAAACTAAGAGTGGATTTTTATTTATTATTTAATGCAGTCTCAGTTCAGTGACTTGAACAACATGGTACAGTCAGTTTTCTTTAAGATAAAAGAGTTTTATATTTATTTAGTTTTTAAAAATGGTTTCTTCAGTGTATGTGACATTATCTCCTCATTGTATTGATATATTCCATGTGTTGGCCTCAATAAGGATCGTTGAAGGGGAAGTGAGGATGTTCTGCGTCCCTCCACACTCTCTTGCCGTCTCTCTGTGAAAGAAAAACATCAGATTAGTCATTCTTGATTTTAAATGTCGGGAGATGTTGGTGGTGAGTCTCCAGCATAAATTATTTTGGACCAAAATAACTGTTTGGGTGGTTGTGAAGTCATGCGAGGCATCATTAGGTAGGTGACTCACCTCAACTGCTGGGACAATAAAACGCTCGTTGCTGTTGAAGGATCCGATTAGCTTCATGTCGTCTTCGGACAGGGAAAAATCAAACACCTGCAAGTTTTGCTGGATCCTGGAGGGCGTCACACTTTTAGGGATACACACTACACCCATCTGAACGTGCCACCTACAGATGGGAGGTAATATGAAGAGAAGGGGTCACTTGTATGTGTAAAATCGATCCAAAGTTACAGTAGAAATGGGAAATATGTGTGTCACCTGAGTATGACCTGGGCGGCTGTTTTCTTGTATCTCTGGGCAATGGTTCCTAGTCGAGGATCGTCCAGCAGACTTGGTTCATCTGCGGAGGCCCAGGGTCTGTCCCCGCTGCCCAGAGGACTGTAGGCTGTCACACTAACTCCCACTGATCTGAGGCAGAAGTATGAGCACCATCACTGACCAAACAGGAAAATTATTCCCAGGGTATTTAGTTAAAGTGTCAATACACTGACCGACAGTGTGACAGGAGATCTGTTTGAGACAGATAAGGATGGCTCTCCACCTGTGGCACAAAAGTGACAGAATTTTGAAATGTGTGATCATTGTTGTCTAAAAAACTATTAATTTTATCCTTTGAGAAAGTGGCATTTTACCTGGTTGACTACTGGCTTGTGTTTGGCGATGCTGATGATGTCATCAGTCTGCCTCGCATTGAAGTTGGACAGTCCTATAGCTTTAACCAAACCTTTATCCACGAGGCTCTCCATGGCCATCCACGTGTCTCTATAGTGTGTGTCAGAGTAACAAATACTTCCATCTTCCCGGCGAGGCATCAGCTCTTTCCCCCGCCTGAAGCACAGACACACAGGAGGCTGTTTCATGTCATGACACGTGTGTGTAATTTCTCCCTCATAATAATCTGGAGACATGCAGTGACAACCAGGGGGAGACAAAAATCAGTTTAATGTGTGTGTGGCTGCTCACTGAAATGCCATAGGCCAGTGCATGAGGTAAAGGTCCAGGTATGTGAGACCCAGGTGGGTTAGACTGGTCCTGCACGCTTCCTCGACATCTTGTGGATCGTGTTTGGTGTTCCACAGTTTGGAGGTCACAAACACTTCCTCGCGACGCAGAGCCTGAGGTTTAAAGTAGAACGCACATGAAACAAACAAATTGAATGAACTGAAATGCTTGGATGGTTTGTTATCAAGTGAAAATTAAAAGTGGAAATACAGATGTGCAGATATGTACTGTTATTTCTGCAGCTTTACATTATGTTACATTTTATGATGAGTTTGGATGTTTTAAAATTGCTCAGAAATACATATGAACCCTGGAACTGATGTTCTTAATTTCAAGCTCAAAGGCAAATAATTGAAGCATATATTAGAGTGCTAAGAGTTTCTCACCTTCCCAGGACCAACCCTTAGAGCTAGCGCCTCTCCCACCTCCTGTTCGTTGCTGTAAGCAGCAGCACAGTCAATGTGCTTGTACCCACAGTCCAAAGCTGCCAGCACTGCCTGTTTCACCTGAGAATCACATTGATGTAGACACAGTTTGTACAGTTTCTTTATAACTTAACAAACAAAACCTATGTAAGCGTTTACCTGTCCTGGAGCACTCTTCCACGTGCCAAGTCCGACCATGGGCATCTTCTGCCCTTCGACAGAGTCACAAAGCTGCTCATGTTGCAGCTCTGATGATCTGAAGGTGGAAAGACAGTGACAGAGGAGTGTGTCAAGTGTGTTCACTTATAGAAGCTTTCCTATGGAAGTAGACAGAGGGACTGTCCAGTCATCATGACCAAGTCCTAATATTCTGTTACTGATTATCACTCACACCTGAATTCATTAACCAACGCACTACACTGGAGCAGATAAACAGTGACTCAGAATCATATCCATCACACATGTAGACAACAAAAAATAACACACGAGAACGTATTACTTTTAATATTCTCTTTTTTTTTGATGCTCTGTGCTGAAAATGTTTCAGTGGAAATATTAACTCCCTGTGAACCCAGCCTTAAAGCCAGAAATAGCTGATGCTGCTTTATGGCATTAGTCACAGTGTGGTGTTACAGCTGCACATCGCAAAAAAGCATTTCCATGCTTTTATAATTGTCTGCTATATCTTTACCATTGCAAAGCACACACACACACACAAACACACACGATGTTAATCAACTACTGCAGTTGTTTCACATGATCAGTGTCTTAACAGACATCACCTGCCTTAACTGTCTGCTGACTTGGGGCCAGAACTGACTACGTAATCTAATAATTTACTGACACAGAAGGTAGATTGTACACAGATGAAATCTCAAGAGATAAAAAAAAAAAAAAAATCTTTTTATTTTTCAGTCAAGGCTTCATTTCCTACCTGATGTTGCTTTAGGAAGAATCAGTAATCCATCTGAATTTTAACTGAGATCCAAGGTCAAAGTCTGTTTTCATTTGTTTATCTGTAACTCAAACTGATGTCCAAACTCCACCACACCAAAAAAAAAAAGGAAGGTTAAACATAAATTACTCATGTTCCCTCATAAAGGTCCCATGTTGACTGTTTGTCTGTTTAGAGGCAGCATTGCAGTTTTTAGTTTTATTGTAATTCTGAACTTTACATATTTACATGAACATAGAAAACCCAGTCATTCATAATATTTGTTTACACAACCGTGACACTGATCATCTTGACCCCTGAACATCTCAAACACTCATCTCTGTACCAACAGAGAAAGACCAGTGGTGGAGGTATGAAGTATTCAGTTGCTTTACATACATAACAGAGCAATAAAAAATAAGAATACTAATTACATTACAAGTATGATAGTATTATCAGTAAAATTTGTTCTCAATCTGAGGAACCAGTTACTTTCATAATTGTTCCTTTTTGGATGTAATGAAATCAAAAACTCCTCCTGAAATTTAGTGCATTAGAAAATGGAAGTACTCATCTAAAGTACGCAGTAGCTTAGGTTACATGGTATTTAGCCAGTAGAACAAAAACTATAATTGTAAATGTTGTAATAATCATCAGCATGTTGAAATAAATAGAAACATCTGAAATCTGACACTGTAAATTGTAGCGTTGTTCTTGTTTTCCATTATTGGTGATGACACGGAGAAGCTAACTGTAGTATATTATAGTGATAAACGTATCAGAAAAATATTTCAAACTATTGAGGTACATACTACATGTGAGTAGGTAAAAACACACAAACAAAATCAAATATGTGCATACAAATTATCAGATTCTGTTCTGTTCATGTGATATGAAAAATCATCATCGTCAAACATCAAACAAATCATATCAAAACCAGGACTTTAACATGCGTCTAAATACACGCATCAAGGTGTTAACTTCAACCTCAGATGTTTGATCTTTCCTGAAAGACAAAATGACACAAACCGTTAACTACACACATTTGGTTTATTTGTTTCCATTTTTGAAAAGATCATAAATATTGTCAAATGCACATAAGCAGTGACAGTGAGTTTTTCAGCAGCAGCACATGTGCATTCTGGGTGTAGCCGCAGTCCAGGTTCGTCTGAGGCTCTGAGAGGCAGGACACACTCAGACAAGTTCAGTCATTCAAGTCTCTCCCATCGTCTCATAGTTTTCTCAACATCGTTTAAAACCTAAAAAGTGCATTTTTCAAGTTGCATTCAAACATTTTCCCCATACACATGATATATATATGACCTACAAGGACTGTCTGCAGAACTCATACTCATACATACAGTACATCTTATCATGGCTGCCAACTACAGTAAGAAATGCTGAAGAGATTTCAGAGCCCCCTGCAGCCGAGACAGAGAACAGCTGTTGCAGTATTACAAAACATGTTTCCTAAACAGGGTTTTCTACTTGAAAAAAACAAAACAAAACAAAACATAAAGTTTAATTTTACAGAGGTTATAGAAGACAGAAGAAGTTATCAAACCACAAACTGAGGATTCTGTGAAACTGAAAAAAAAAAAAAAAAAAAAAAAACTGTAGACACCAAGTTGATTTATTTTTGGCACTGTTCACAGTAGCACCAAGACATGGCCTTCAGGTGGCACAAGAGAAAGCACGTTATGCACAACAAAGCCGGCTTTCCCACAGGAACATCAGCTATTTACTCCAGATGATGAGCTTTGTGCTTACATGTTCCTCTGTGAAATCCAACCTGTGCTTGTATGGCACTTTACAGGGATATATTGGCAAAATTCACCAGTCTTGTATCAAATATCATCCTAAAAACATGTTCTTACTTACATACAGTACCATACTGTTATTGATTTTACATTGCTAACTGAATGTTTCCCAGTGATCATGTCTAACACAGCATAGGGCATTTATTTGTTGTGCACTTAACATGGCTGGTTGGTTATATTACAGTGTGTCCTGTGTGTGTGTGTGTGTGTGTGTGTGTGTGTGTGTGTGTATGTTCACATATGTGGTATGACACTGGGCTAAGGCACCTAAATGCTCCTCAGATATTGAGCCAGGCTATTCAGTTCAGTGCAGCTCAGCCACAAAACCATGTCACGTTCACACTGCGTTATTCAAGCTCACGCTGCCGTTACAGTGTGTGATTGTCATTCTCAGATTTTCCAATGCATTTGAGATATACTAATATTATTTGGAGCGATGAGGGACTTTTAAGTGCGCTGTGCCACAGAATTATAGCTAATTAATGGGGAGACCAATCACTCTAAACAGTAAACGGCCTATAGACTTCAAGCACGATGCTCTATTAGACTGGAAGTGGGAGAAAAAGCAGGTGGCAGTGGGTGAGTTATGTTAAAACTGGGGTTTGCGTTCAACACACACCGAAACTGCTGGTACACTCAAGGTAAAAATAAATAATCCTATTTTTTTAAACCTCCTTTGGGGAGGAAAATACTGGAAAAAATGTGTATTTTAAAAAATATCTCACACTTCATCCTATCACAAAAAGACGAGGATCAGAGAATCGGAACAGCTTATAAAACCACTGATAAATTCGTAAAAAACAGAGTTAAGAAAAAAAGTTCTGGTAAAAGCCACAATTGTGCCATGCCAATCCTCAGCATCGCTCCACTGCTCGGGTGCTTGTTTGTGTTTGTATGTGCTTGGGCCAAATGACAAAACAAATACAAATAATTACATCCTGATATTGCCATTCGTGTTGGCACTTTTCCCTCATCCTCCCACTGTCCCTATAAACCACAGCGCGTGTTTAACGCTGTGAGCATCGACATGGGGCATCGTGAAGTTAACGACAATGGTCAAAGTATAAGGGAGGAGTTGATGGAGGGGTGTTGAGGGTTGTTTTTCTGGGTTTTAGTCTGGAGTGTGTGGTGGTGGAGGGGTCGGAGTGGAGTCTTTCTATGACTGGGGGAGGTGTTGTCTGATTATCTCTCTGGACTGAGGTGGGATCCTGTCAGGAAAACGAACCAAAAACTCCACGATGAGGTCGCCGCGCTGTGATGGGTTCTTGGGAAAAGGCAGACCTTCTCCCCTGAGTCGCTTCACGGTTCCTGGCTTGATGATGTCATGACAGGGAAGAGAGATGACGCGGTTTTCCAGTGTGGGAATGCTAACTGTGCAGCCACACAATGCCTAGAGAGGAAGAGAAGAGGAGAGCAAAAGGGTTAATATCTTTAGAAGGAATGAAATGCCAAAGCTATGAATATCCCAATGACTTAATGTTTCCATGAACTAAAAACTTTAGTTTATCTTGTGTCAATACGTCATCCTGTTTTCTGAGTGTGGTAATAATGTGCGTGTGGTTGTGAGAGTGAGAGAAAGAGGCAGAAAGTGAGCCTTTGTGACAGATTGTTCTGTAGTTTTGTATCGACTACAACATTGTGGGGTCTACAAAACAGTATTTGGAACAGGAACACTCAAAAAACATGACTTGGCAATGGAAACGTTTTCCGGTCTTTGTGTGTATATGTATGAGTGGATGTGTGTGTAGGTGGTGTATGTGTGTGTGTCAGTGGCAGAGGGGGGCTACACATTGCACAGGGCACTAATTTTAGCAACAGTCTCATAGCTGGGGCTAATGAAGTGAGGCAGGAATCGGCTGAGCTCGTAAATAGTTGGAGGGCTTGTCAGATGGGCTGGCAGGACCAGAAGAGAGAACACACACACATACATACACAAACAGCCAGTTGCACTGCCACACACACACACACACACCCTAAGCCTCACCTCCTTATCACAACGCCTGATGAATCCGGTCAGAGTGTAGAGAGTGCTAAACTAAACACAGAGACCTGTGGTTTATCATGAGTTCACAGGCTTTCCAGTAAACATCACTCACCAGATTTGCGCTGAACAGAAATAACTATTTAAATCCACGACTCGGTGAATGAACATCCTAATGAATAACAAACTTATATAAAGCATCTGTTACAAAACGATTTACTGCATAAAAAAAGAGTATGGATGACTTTAGTACTTAAGTTAACTTTTAAGTTTACCCAATGACCTTTGTTACATGTAGTCTCCTGTAAACGCATAATGAGCCCAAAAGTACTTAAAAGTAATGACAGAGATGATAGTGATGGCAATAATGCCTTTAGATTTAAAGTTATTTAATCGTGAAACAATGTAATGGTATAAATAAAATCATTTCTTTATTATAGCTCTAGATAAAAAGCCAGGGGGCCACTAACATCACCATGACTGTCCAAAAAGACTTAGTTATGTTTACTGTTATTATGCTGTGGGAACTGGCAAAAAAAACAAAAAAACAAAAAAAAAAAACATCAGCTCTAAATTCTTCCCTCATCCATTAAATCCCTTTAAAAAAATCGATTCCACAGCTAAGTGTAAACATGTTTTAATGAAGAGATGCAGCTGATGTGAACAAAGGAGTTGAAGCTTCTTCTTTGTGGGTGGAGAAATTATATAAGAGCATGTTTAAGAGTGAAGGGGTGGGGGGTGGATACCAAGAGCTAAGGTTGGAGTCAAATGACTTCAAAGGAGCCTGTTTAGAGTGGGAATGTTCTATTTAAGAATAATTTAATTTGTGGCGAGAATCAGCGATTAGAAATGTTTCAGATCAAATTCATTAAACTATTATTAACACCACTCATCTCAAGACAAGCTGCTTCATATGATGTAACAGTGATTTCACCCGCATTGACACGTACTTAACCTCTTAGACCCCAGTCAGTGTCATTACGCTCTCTATGCAGTATTAAGACAGTTGGAGGGGATTTTCTTGTCTCGTCTGGTGGGTTTTTTAACAAACGGGGGGTGAACATGTGGACAGTTGAAGTTCAGTCAAGCAGAGCAGCTGCTTCAGAGTTTTCCAGCCATGACATCATCCTCCCTCTACCAGCTTCGTACACTATTTAGCCTGTGACTGTGATGGAGACTAATGGCTCATCCTCTTGTTATGAACAGTTCCATTCACTAACACAAGTCTTACACACACAGACAGGTTGCCATGACACTCGACACGCACTGCCAGCTGATCTGAGGGATCTGATCGGTTGCATAAGCCTCAGCTCAGACATACACTTTCATTTTGCTATATTTGTATGAATGCTCTAAATTTCCCCCATGGGAGAGTAAATAAAGTCTTATCTATCTATCTGGGCTTAAACCCGTTCCCTGGGGCCACATTAGAACATTAACTATCACTGTTTCATCCTTAACACAAACTATCAGCTAAACGTCTCCTCACAGGACTCCGGGTATGATCACTGCTGCCTTATTTCCACAAATTCAACATGGTCTACCATCACAGATAAACACCACATTTGCCTTTCCAATTGATAACAGAGGTGGAGCTGTGAAAAGCTGTCCACTTAGGCTTTCCGAGCTACAGTTAGCACCTACGTGTGTTTGGACGTGGGTTTTGCTGCTGAGCTGAGAGCAGCTGTGACAGAAGCTAGAAATACACCACCACAGATGATACCAGTGTACAGCAGAGGCATCATTAAAGCCCAAAAGAACCAGGTATGGGTCGGGTTCAGGGAAAATTAATGTGTCAAAATCTTGCTGAGCTCTTTAGCTGTGTCTGACTACTGTCACAGTGAAGACACTGGAGGGCTGGAAGCTGCTTCTAGCAGCGTCTCACAGAAGTTTGCACCACAGCCAAATGAGCTTAGCAGTGCTAAACCAAACTGTTCATCGCGGCACGCTTCAGGCAGAAAACAAAATTGAGCAATCAAATGGCAAGGAGATCATACAGCGGTTGGTATATGACAAAATATTCTTGAGATGTGAATATTCCAATACCATTAAGAGTCAGGCGTTCCTTTTCTGTTTTTATACTTTTGTAATGAGTGTGTTTTGATAATTGAGGCAAACATCCTTTTGGTTAGGTTATATTATCTACTGGTGCGTAGCACAACATCTGTTCATGTTATATGTGGCAGGTTGTCTGGTCTGTAGTATATAGCTGGAGCTGAGCTTTCACTGCAGCATTTAGCATCACGTCTTCGGGGAAGCAGAGCAGTGGAATATGAGCTCTTATTTGCTTTGGATACTGAATCATCTGACCCACTTCCCTAATATTCCCCGGACACCCCCTAATAACACCCCCATCCTCATTTTCACTTCTCTCCCCATCCTGTCTTTGGCTGCATCAGACTCGAGTCCGTTATCTGGCTGCTTTGAAAGCACTGGGCTTTAGCTGTGGGAGTTCTGCAGTGCAAATGTAATCACTCCGCAGGACTGATCAAGAATTATCTCAATAAGCTACAACACTCTCTCATTAACTAGGCTGTCGTCATATTTGTGCTCAGTTTTTGCTGATTTTTAGAGGAAAAACTGTGCAAAATTGGCTCAAGTTGAGTATAAACTCTTTGAGACCACCTGCCATTAAACATGCCATGTGGAGGGCACGCTGGCCACTGGATGGCAGCGCCATTAAAGCCTGTGTAATTCACAGTCAGAGCAGAGCTGCGTTGGACCCGTTGCCCTTGTAGGAGCGGCTAATTAAATGTCCTGCCAATCACAGTAATAGCAGCCCGGATTGTCACCACTGTCACACTACAATCCATCTTTAACATAGTGTGTTTGCAAATACTCTTGAAGATGCAAGAGTGTGCACGTTTGCAAGAACATTTCGTGTGCCTGCCTGCGTGTGTGTTTATGCATGTTGTGTGTGTTTATAAAGCCGTGCAGAACAAGTGAGGACGATGGCTCTATGCCGGTCACACAAGGACACTACATTCCTGCTGTTTCTATCACACTGCAGTGACAGAGACTCCGCTTTCACTTCATCTTGTCCTTCAGCAACACACACTAACTCCTTAGCATTTTTAATATGACCACCCACCCAGGATATGATACTACCCTTAAATTTAACAGTCGCACCTCCACACCTCATCCCCAGTTTGCCCATAATGAGTTTCAAGAAGATATGAAGAGGAGCCATTTTTGGAAATTCATTCAAAACTTAACAGCTCCATGAATGCATAAATATCTGCCTGCTTTGCTCTTCAGGGAATTGAATGCTGTAGATTTAGCTGCTTATGTACAAGCAGAACTGGGACTGAGTATCGATGGAAAAGCAGGTGGCAAGACAGAGGCAAAAGATGTTAGAAGAAAATAGGCAGACACACCTCTTTCAGACTGATCTTGCAGTTATATATAATATTGGAACCGTCTCTCTTGAAGTGGACGTGACCTTTGTCTTTAAGTACAAAGGCTATGTCGGCAGGAATGTTCTCAGGGGTCTCGTCCCCCTCCTTTGGGAAGGTGATCTTGGTCCCCTCTTTCCAGCCCTTCTTGATGACGATGTTGAGGATCTTGTCCTCCGTCCTCATGCTTCGCCCATCCGGGTTCAGCCTGCGGCGGGTGATCTTCATGCGTTTGGTGCAGCCGTGGAAAATCTCTTCCAGCGAGACCTTCAGCTCATGAACCACCGGAGGGTCCTGCTGCTTTCTGCTGGTGCCCAGGCGCTCTGACGGCACCCCCCTCCTCCTGCGTCCCTCCCCTGGGAAGCCGTTGTTCATCCCCCCTGGAAAGCCAAACTGTCTTCCAAAATGAGCGAAGGGGTCGTCCTCATCCATGTCCATGTCCTGCTCCGCGTCGTTGGTGTGGTCGTTGTGGAAGGAGAAACCGTTGGACCGGCTGTGGCTGCGGTTGGAGCCAAAGAACATATCGAAGGGGTTGGAGCCACCGAAGAAGGAGGCGAAGGTGGCGTGGGGGTCTCCATGGAAGGTATAGTGGTACGTCGAGCTGCCGGGAGCACCTGAAGAGCTGCTGCCTCCTGTCTTCAAACCTGAGAGAGAAAGGAGAGATAAAGAAAACACTTAATAACTGAGATACCAGGCACAGAACTCTGCACAGAGAAGACTGAGAGTGTAGGTAACAGCAGAGAGAAGAGAGTGGGCAGGAAAAATCCCACAGCATCACCAATCTTCCAACAGCCCTGGTAGTTGAGTAATTCATAAAATACCAGGTCACTCCATCCAACACTCTCACACTCACACACACACACGCACACACACACACACCTTTTCAGCTGAGAAAGAGCACATGTACAAAACACCCACAAATGCAAACTACAGCAGTCGCTGCTATTCATATCTCAACCACATAATGGTCTTAAGCCATCTGTCTGTCAGCTAACACACACACTACACTAGCAGCTGAGGTAGACTATAAGGTATTAGAGCTGGTAAGTGTTGTTGACATTAAAGATAACATCAGTCAGTCTTTCTCTCTAACTCTCTCTCTCTCACACACACACTTTCAGAGCATAATCATAAACACAAAGATGTAGAAGAGATACAGCATTATTACTTCAGTTCCTGAAGCCCACTTAAGTCCTCCTCTGTGATATTAGATGGTGAGTCTGTTCCTGAGCTATTTCAATAACAACTTAATCCATCATAACGCCTGTTTAACAAGGCTTCACTGACCAAGGCTGCTCTGCCTGCTCTCTCTTGACTGCCTTCACTTGGTGACAGACAGGATCATATCCAGACCGCCTCACCTTCCTCTCCGAGCTGATCATAGACCACCCTCTTCTTGGGGTCACTGAGAACCTCGTAGGCCTCCGCGATCTCCTTGAACTTCTCCTCTGCGTTGGCATCCTTGTTCTTATCGGGGTGGAAGCGCAGTGCCATGCGTCTGTACGCCTTCTTGATCTCCTCCTCATTGGAGCCCTTGGGGATACCAAGGGTCTTGTAGTAGTCCTTCCCCATGGCTGTGCACACACGCATACACTGTCAGGACTCCCTGACTATTCAGCTCCGGACGTGGTCAGTCACTGATGAGACAGAAAGTGTTAAGGGTTTTATAATTACTCCTGTGGTCAGAGAGACTATATATGTCCTGGCAAAAGTGAAGGGTGCACTCAAGTGGTCTCATTCAAGGCTTTACTGCGAAGTCTGGAAACACAGAGTGCTGGTTTTACTAAACTGTTGCTATGGGGACATGGCTGCTGTGCTGGTGTGGAGTCAGGAAGAGAGCTGGAGGAATCCCCTTCATCTGCTTTAACAAAGGATTTCTCCCTGACAGTTTAGCCAGGTTACACACACACACACACACACAATATATATCTGCAACAATTCAGTCATTTCAAATGATTGTGTGTAAACTAGCAGCCTAGCAGAGGAAACCCTGTTCACTGAGACACTGCGGTGCCTCCAGACGGGACACAACTGGTGAGGAAAAACGCCTGGTTACATCTGTAACAATGTAACATTTAGCCGATGTAGAAAAATATACCTGTTCGCTATTATTATACACAGCCTAAATCTTCATTTAATTACATGCAAATACATACCGACTGATATTTTCCCTTTTAAATATACTGGGCTACATGAAATCGCGGCGATGTGATATAGAAGGATGAAGAAGGAAGAAAAAAAAGGATGAAATGAAATAGATAAAAATAAAATCCTACCAGAAGGCTCAGCAGATAATGGAGAATATCAGACAGACATGGTCCGGCTCCTCTCCGTGAGTCTTTCCCTCCTCCTTCCGTTTCAGTCCTGGTCTGTGGCTGCCGCTCCGCCGCCTCGCGGTCCTTATAAATTGACGTCAGGACGCCGCGAGGATCACAGGCTCTGAAATAACCGGTGAGCGAGCGCTGAGCCGCGAGTGACGTTTCCTTGGAAAACCTCGGACAACTGACCCTCTCTCTCTCTCTCTCTCTCTCTCTCTCTACACACACACACACACACACACACACACACACACACACACACACACACACACACACACACACACACACACACATCTACATCATTATTACTGTGATTTCTGTGTCAATCACTATCAACAAGATTTCAAGGGAAAAGTTCAACATCTCCTGCTTCAACCAGTGGTACATGTTCTATAAAAAACAGTCATAATCATTAACTTATTGGTTATAAAGCTGTGATGCCATGTTACAACCAACATCTCTTTATGATGAGAAATGTTTTAAAAGTCTACTTCCCTCAGTCATAATCATAATCTTCTGTGCATCACTTTTTTTTAGCAATGAAAAAAAAAAAAAAAAAGATTTGTTTCCTCACCAACCCTGGTGCTGCCTTGATATGCGTCTGATCCTCGTCCTTAAAATCCGTTTGCAGTCTGAGGAACAGACCCAACCCTCCTCCTCTCTCTCCCTCTCTCTCTCTCTCTTTGTTCAAGCTCTGCTGCTCACAAACACACTGGCTCACATTTAGGGTTAAGTTTTGACTGGAGAATTGGAATTAAAGGCTGACTGTTGGTGTTGTTTTAACTCTCTCCTCTTCTTCCCCCTCCTCTTACGATCTAGCAGTCCAAGCAGCCATGGATGAGTGAGGTGAGGGGGTGTGAAGGTCCACTGTGAAGGAAAACAGAGTCATATTTGGAGAGAGAGAGAAAAAGAGAGATGGAGGGAGGGAGTCCTGAGAGCTGACAAAAAACAATCACCTGATAAAAACTGTATTGTGTGTGAGCGTGACGGTGCAGTCGTGCCTGGGTTTACTTGGTAAAAACAACTGCTGAGTCATATTTTGACACCACACACTCACGCATTTTGATCATATATCTTAGTAGAATTATTCAGATTTATATTTTCCCAGAACCACACCAAGAATAACTGTTTCCAGTCCCTTAAACTTACACAGTTCCTCCCCAAAATAACTCATCCTGTCCTTAACCCTGATCTTTTTTTTACTGTCCTGACCTTAATACCAGACCTCAGACCAAATAAAATTCCAGCAGTAACCCCAAGATCAAACCATGCGTCACTGAGAAACTACTCTAAACCTTAAAATAAACTCCAACAACAACCTTTCACCCTGCAACCCCAGGGGCTCTGGCACAAATTAAATGATGGAAGTCTTAAATCTAAGTAGTAGTAGTAACTATCTACACCAATCCGCCTTGGGGCCAATGCCAGATCAACCGATCCTTTAATGGTGCATATGAAAATATTCTAAACCAGTTGGCACGTAAAGCTAGAGCTATGAGACCCCACGGTAGCCCAAAACCCCAAGGTTGGTAATCTAAGTCTTGTTTGACCCCTAATTTGACTTAAATACACTTCAACCTAACTGTACTTTCAGCAATAACCTCAATCTCTTGGCTCCAGAATCATCAGTCCCACAGATTTGGGTCTTTGAAACAAACTGAAAGACAAAGACAGTAGATCCTCAAGGCCAAACACTTTACTGTTCTCACTTCAGAGCAAATCAACAAACAGCCCACCCAGCTTTCCAAAAGAGAAAAAAAACAGAAACAACACACATATATTACACCACAGTTGCAGGTCTGAGTCATTATTGATGACTTTTAGCATTAAGTGCACAGGAAAGAGTTCTCAGCAGGGAGAAACGCTCCTGCTCTGCTGGGTTAATGTGAAAATGAGAGAGAGATAAAGATTTACTTAAGCTCGAGTCATCGCTCCCCATCACACTGGTGAGGAGGTGCGAGAACAGCGGAGGAGTCTGTCTGACACACGTATGTTTATTTAAACATTCAATACAATTCAAGAACGCAGAGAAATCATCACTGTGTTTCAGAGCTGTGGAGGAGGACAGAGAGAGAATGAGAGAGACATTCCTGTGAGTCCAGCTGAGTGTGTGTATGTGTGTGTGTGTTTTGGCAGTAGGGAGGGACTTGAGTCCAGTGCAGCTGTCCCACAAGAGCAACTGGTCATCAGTGGAGTGTTATTCATGCTGGGCCCTAGCTCTGCCGGTTACACACACTGGAACATGTTGAAATTGTCTGCAATGCAGTGACTGAAACAACTAGTTAAAATGAGACGATATCTGCATCTCCGTGTATCTGTGTGTGTGAGAGAGAGTATATCAGTATGATAAATCACCATTACTGTCAGAAGTTGTCTAAATTGCATAACTGTTCAGATTGCAGAGAACACAGTCACATTGCTGGATCACTCCTTGTTTGTTTTATGTCTGCACCCTGATTGCCAGTGATGAGCTGATCCACGTGCTGGTGTGATGCTGAGTTTGCACTGAAACAGTCTAGGACCAACTACTCCTGACCTGATGCTGGGTTTCCATGGTGACACAGGAATCTGCCAGACAGTGATGCGTCTGCCAGGAATACTGTCTCACTAATAGCTCCTCTAAACAAGTGTACATATGAGTGTGTGTGCGTATATGTGTGAACATGGGATGAGTTCAGGAAAATTTATCCCATGAGGTTAACGCCTGAGAACAAACGTTTTCATAAATATCCAGCGTTTGAACACACGCCATCACCGGAGCTGAGAGACGAGGAGGAGAGGCGGCTGATTGGATGGTGATAGACGACAGACGTGGGGTTCACAGGACACACTGGAGGTAGGAGGTAGACTGTGAAGTGGGGGCAGCAACCAGCGCATGTAACCGTCTCCCACCTCCCCTCCTTTTCTCTCCCACTCAGCCTGAGAACACCCCGTCCTTTCCACCTCCTCTCTCACTTCTACCCTTCCTGTAACCATAGAGACCACCATTGCCTGAGGAGAGGTTTTCTCCCAGACAGACGTGGTGGTATCAAATGAGGATGGCGGATGCATGTGCACACACACACACATACAAACACACAGCTATAATAGCCCCCCCCCACCTCCACTTCCACCCCCTCATAAACAATCTTTATAAAAGCTTCTTTCAGTTATGGACATATGCTGTACCTCTGCACAGATGCAGAGAACAACAGCGTGTGGAAGCTCATCAAATTACACACAGTAAATGCTTGTCAAAGAAGCTTTAATTTAAATCTGACCATCTGCAGCATTATGCACGGTGAATGCAGATTCCAGTTTCATTGCAGAGGCTGCACAGTGTATCGTGTTCCTAATTGCTGTCTCTCACTTGTTTACTTACAACTCAGTTCATGTACCACTTAGGCGTGTCCCCATGTGACCTGTCTAGGGTATTTAGATCAGTCTTCAGGCTCCATGTATTACACATCACCCCACATCTCAGGAGAATTGATAAATAGTAAGTGTGAGACACCTTTTATTGAACAGAGTCATGTCTCCTCCCTCCTGATTCTGTATCTCTCTAAGATGAAACTCTACATTCTTGATCAGGGACTTCTTGATCAGGGACTCATAAAAAAGGAAATGCGTTTGACATCAACAGGCACCACATAACACAGGCAATAAGGTGAGATCCAGGCTGCAGCAGTACAGCGTGATTATCGAGACGGCACAGAGTAACAGCAGAGGTAAACTGACAAGAGAAATTAAATGTGACACTGTCCTAGATGTTCTCTACACGCTGAGGGTCGAATAAATCAGAATTAGAGTCTGCCAATATTTTTAAATACCAAGGTGAGCTCAGACCACATTAGATACTGGCTCTTTAAGTAATACCAACGACATTAGCAATTTGTATTACAGAGCACATACTACTTTATAAGGAAGCCAAGTGGTGTGGCTCATTGTAAGTGGTACTTGGTGTATCTTTTGGAGCGTGTGCTTTTTCAGAGCGAACAAACACAGATGAAACAACCAGAGTACACGACTGAGAATGTTTAAGTAGCTGAGCAGACGGAAATAGCATCTCTTTGGCGAAAACAAGCAACATGTGAAGCACTTTTGGCTAAATGTGAACGTAATACTGTCAAATGTTCTGTTACTAAACATTATCACAGACAGGTATTGTATCATCTGTATGTGCACAGTACCCAAGATTGAGACACTTCAGATTGTAGCTCATAGTTTGATGCTAGCATCAATAACAAATCTAGTTATATCGTTCATATATCAGTCACTGAACAAAGTCTACCAGCTTTCCTGGTATGTCCCCTCCTCAACATTTTAAGAAGGTGCTACTAAAGTTATAAACATATTAAATCTGTCCTTCAACTTCCTCCATATAATTTGTGGACCCTTCAACATTTTTTTTATCTGTTAGATTCCACATACAGGTGTGAAAGTGACACCTCAAAACCAAGAGTCGATTTCTGATTCACATATTCTGCTTCAATAAATATTGTAACATTCTCTAAAATCAAGATTAGATCAGATTGTGTTGAAAACCAACAGGCAAAGTTATATAAAAAATTACAAGGCATAAATATGAAGAGAAGGAAAGAAAAGTGCGAGAAAAGGTCAGAGTTTAACACATAACATCTCTTACGCTCCTAAAGGCCGATATGATCCTTCATTGCACATTGCCTGTCAAAACGTGTTGCTCAGAAAGCTTTGATGAGCAGTCAGTTTGTGTCATACAAAACCCTCACTGATGCGATATGTAGCTTTTGCTAAAAAAAAAAAAGTCAGTACCAACGCCACTACTTGGAAACTTTTGGCTCCGGGAAGATTTTGTTTGTGCAGTGTGCATGTTTACTGTCACTGTATTTGCCACAGAAGAGCAACATCCTCTCAATCTGCAGCAGGAGTCTCAGATGTTAACGGATAATGTTCAAGTATCTGAGATCAGGGTACAGGAGGTTGGCTAGCAGAGCAAGAAGTCGGGGTGCATCTTTGAGACAGTGTCCTGGGTAGCGGATGAACTGGATGGCCTTATTCACAGAGTCCTCTAACTCAGCGTACTGTTTATTACCAGGCATGGCCTCCAGTATCCCCAAAGTCTGCATTCACAGAAAAGAAACACAACAAGCACAAGTTATTTTTAGGAGATAATTGTAGACTTAAAAAAGAAAACACTGTACTTAGCAATTCTGTTGCCTACTTGTTGTGCTTTCACAGAGAGCTCCAAGTCACTGGTGGGCTGGAGGCGAAGCTCAGTCTCTGATGCTACCTGGACTGACAGGAATGCAGCCAGACTGCGTACCACCACCCTGAACCTGGAAGTACAGTAGACATGTGTTAACAGCTGCTTTATGAATTAATACACTACCCTAATCCTAGAGGAGTTTTGATTTGCTGGTTTAGACATGAACATACTTGTTAGAAACAGGAGACCTCTTTCCCAAGCCTATAGCTCCCAGCAGCCCAGAGTTCTGTCTTTCTTCTCCCAGCTGAAGCAGCCTAGTTTGAAACCTCAACAGACCCATGACAACCCCAGACACTTCAGTCTGTCCTGCCTGTGGCTGCAGCTGCTCTGCTGACAGGTTCAGAGCTTTGTGCCACCAAAGAAACAGTTTGGCTTCATCACCTGGACCACTGGACAAAACAAAGAAAAAACACGCATTGATTAGTCAACCTGAAACTAACCTTGCAGCACGTTATCAAAAACTCAGATCAGGAGGGGCAAACCTGGGGAAGACTTGATTGGTCCACGTGTTAATCAGAGCCAGAGTCCTTCTCTCATTGGCTGCTGTGTATTCAGTGTTGAGGCGCTGCAGGATGAAGGCGTAAAGTGTCAGGAAGCAGCCTCCTGAGTGGCTCTCAGACAGGAAGTCGTCCATTGTGAGCTCAGGCACCTGCAGCGATGCCAACACAGGACCCCACCCTACAGACTCCTCCTCAGCTGAACAGAGAGAAAAGAAACAAAAACATGGGAAATTGTTTTACAGCTTCTAAGAGGTGGTAGAAAAACTGTGACTGAAAAAAAAAACTGTACTTAAACAGTGCACTAAAGTGTACCAGGGTAAAACAATTCAGCACATTCCTGTTTCTCTACTGCTGTATAAACTGACAACTCCGCAAACACAAAGTAATCCTCAGTTAAATTACGTGGGTGCTTTTTTATACCGTGGTTGAAGTACGCTGTGATGCATGCCTCCATGATGCGCGTCATGTGCCGCACTGATGCGAGACATCGGGTGCAAGCTGTGAGAAGAGGCAGGATAGGAAACCCTCTCCCTTTCCTGTCCAGCCAGGTAATGACATGAGCTGCGAGTGCCTCGCCTGTCGAGACGCCCACTCCATTTAGCAAAGCCAGAGCATCGCTGAAGAGTCTGCAGAACGCCATGTGCCTCTGCTCCAAACCTGTCTCTGCAGAGGAGAAAATGGGAGCGTGGATATAATAATAATGAGATTTGATCGCATACGGGCGGGAACGTTGCTAAAGCTGACAGACAGGACAGCTCACCTGGTGGGTTGAATGTGACAATGCTCTCCAGAAGCGTCTCCAGCTGAGCCTCCAGGCCGTTGAGGGTGATGCTGCCTCCTTGTTCCAGAGTCACCAGAGACTGTACACACCAGCTCACATACGCTCCAGCCTTCAACGTCTCCTCCTGACCAGGGGAAGTAACAGAGATCGTAAGACTTTTTTTCTTTGTCTGGGTTAATGCTATGAGGAATAAATGATATGATGCACACTACAGAAGATATTGAATATATTCCCTCACTGGTAGGTGAAATCTGACCCTTGTTAAATACGTCACTATCCAAGATACATAAGTTAATGTCTTATAGTACGTGCTGAGTGTAATTTCTGCAAATAGTAACTATGTTTGACAGTGAGGCTATTTTCCAGACTGAAGTTGGTAAAATCAAAGAGAAAACACATTGCTGGATCTCACAGTGGCCCTTTGAACAGTGTAACTTGGAAGTGTATTGTGCAAATTTTGCCAAAGTCTGTCTTCTTTGGAAAATTATCAAGTGGTGTGATAAAATGGCCCTCTTCTGCTCTACATCTACTAGATTTACACGGATTCAAGTGTTACATTTATGTAATCTGGCCGAGGGATGCAGAGCTGGCAAAGAAAGCTGAACTGTTTAAGTCTAAATTTAATACGGATGTCCGAAGCCTCCCACTTTTCCACAAGAGATGTCTGTCTGATAAAGTGGTAGTGCAGAAAGAAAGTGTCTCAATACTCCCTATAAATTGACTACAATGAAATCTCAGTTTTAAATAGTTTAAAAAAAGTGTTATTTCATTTATTTGTCTATAATTACACAAATCTTCTCAATACTAAATCAGAAGTGGTCAGCACTTGTTTGGGACATTAGAGTTTGATGATACATTTATAGATCTGTGATGTGTGAACAGAAATGTATCGTCTCACCAGGTGAGGAACTTCACTAGGGCGGGGGTGAAGTCCAGCAGCACTACGCAGCGATTTGAGCAGCAGGTGAGGAGCAGAATCAGTGCTGAGCAGCAAAGAAGGAGGATAGTGGGTGCTGACATATCCCAGAATGCCTTGGTATGAGGACAGGTCCAGTTGATGCCAGGGCAGAGACGTGGACTGTACCAATAGACTGAGCAGAGGTGAGTCCTGAAGATCGAGGGAAGAGAAAAAAAGAAGAAATAAATTAGGCAAAGAAATTTAACCCAGATGTGAAAGTAAACTGATCTGGACTGACCTGTTGACTGAGGAGCTGTTCCTCCTTTGCCAGAAAAACAAGCATGTAGAGCAAGTAGACCAACATGGTGTGTGACTCCTTCTGAATACCCATGTCTGGTAATGCTGGATATGTCACAGGTGCGGGAGGTGTTTGCAAGTGGTCACTCAGGACGCTGACCCAGTTGACCTCACATAACACTTCTCCCAGGAACAGGAAGCAGCTCTTGGGACTTCCTCTCTCCACCTGCAGACCCAGCAAGGGGAGACAATAAACGCAAGTCTAAGTGTTGAGTCTCAGGTGACTGCAGGTGACTTTTACATCTGGTAAAACAATTCATGTCTGACTCCTACTTAATGCAAAGTGCACATTTATGACTAAATGGATACTGCATCTCTTACGTGTAATCAGGGTACCCTAACTATACATCAACTGAAATGTATCTAATTTATGTAAAGTGACTTAGACAAAGAAATGACAGGGAATGAGATACATCTTTTGAAAATATTTGCTGCTGCTTTTTTCTTGTAAATACAAACATGGTCACACATATAATAGATCAAATGAAATGACTTAAATGAAAAAATAGCTTTACAAAACAAGGCTGATGATGACATGGATGATATTTTTGTTTGACTAATGAAAATAGCAGCTGGGTTGTCTTCCCTTAAACCCCTTCTGGTTACTTCTATGCCTTTTATCAGTGAATTGTACTGTTTATGCAAAATGACAAAAGACTAAAATGAGTTTTTAGTCTTTGGGATTTAGATTTTTGTCTGTGAAACATTACATTTACTGTAGCCTCTATAGAGCCATGTCTGAAGAGACAGGAACGCGTTTTCTGGATGATGGTGTAGGGACTTTAATTACTTGAAGTGAGGCTAATAATAGGACCTGGGGCCAAGGACTGAGGTCTCAAATTAACAAGCTCCCTTGGGTCATGCATGTCTAGAGCTGTATGCAGTGTTCAAGGGTCAGGGGTCATGAGTCAGACGGTAGAGTGTCTCACATTGAAAAGCTGCTCCATGAGCTGAGTGTCAGGGTGCAGGTGTCTCCAGGGCAGGCTGCGGAGGTGTGTGTGATACAGGTAGAGAAGGTACTCGGGGGTACGGGGTGATGTGCAGCTGTCACAGTACTGCATCAGACACAGCCACAGAGCCCCTCTCTGACCAGGAAGCAAACGATCTGCAATGTACAGACATACACGTTATAAATAACTTAAAAAGCACAGACAACAAAGAAAAGCAGCACTTGAACACTGAGTCATGACACTATTGGGGACCTACCTCTGAATTTGTGATGCAATGTTTCAGTGAGCTGAGCGTAAAGTCCAACCACACATCCTGCTGCGCTCGCATCAGTCTCCAGCCACGGGTAACACTTGAGGTTACTGAGACAAAGAGATAGGATATTGAAATTCTCTACTTTCTTTACCCTGGAAAATCTCCCAATGACAGATTTTATTTTGACTTTACACTCAAATATATACACCCAACAAAGTCTTTTCTGTTTTTAGCAGTGGCAAGTTTGTGTCTCACTTTGAATTATTCATAATGTTTTTCTGAGTGTCATTCGTCTGTTTCGCATCTGTCTCACCGACAGCCCCTCTCTACCTAGAGAGCTGATGATGTGTAATGCTCACCCGCCGTCATCTGTGTCAACAGGAAAGATCCAAGGCTTAAATAACTTCACGGTCTTGCTGTGTAGGTCCTGTAGAGCTGTGAGAGTGAAGTGAAGGACATATTTGTCTCTCAACAACAGGTAACAACAAAACAATAGTCTTACTGTTGTCAATGTATGCCAACATTGGGTGATTACCTTTCATTATTTTGCTGCTGCCTACTGATTCTCTGGCACAACTGCCAAGCTGCACGTTGATTAGACAACTAATTAAATGGTCCCAGAAGGAAACAACCTCATTGATGTAAGGAGTCCAGGCGGAGTAGAGACCAAAGCTGCGGAGGTCCTGCTTACTGAGACGACTCCGCAGGAAGTAATCACTCAGCCATTCAACTGTCTCTTCCACCTGTAGGGACGACAATAAAACAGCACAATTGCATTGATTTCTTGGTTACTATCAAACAAATAGGATCTGAATCTAATATCTACTTCATTAACATTAGCTACCAGCTGAGGAGAGAGGCTGACAGATGATCTGTAGGAAGAGGCCTGAGGGCCACCGCCACGGCCGGGGACATCAGTAGCACTGAGAGTTTGTTCAGCTTTGCTCTTGCTGCTGCGTGATGGAGGCAAACAACCCAGCACTCGCAGAGTGGTCTTCCAGCACTCTGGACTCAGTAACTGGTTTGATGAGCCTGGTGAACAAGGAAAAATAATGCCTTAGTTTGTTCATGAAGTTGCACATGAACCACCTTAACTCAATGTTCTTGACATAAAGTACTGTAATCATCTTTTGGCCGATATAATGTACGTAGCTATATTTGGAGCCATCTTGTCTCATTGGGGTAAATCAAAGCACCCACATTGAGTCTAGACACATACTTTCAACTCAGATGTGACGCTTCATACAGAAAGGATGATTCAGCTAACTTTAAAGGCATTCATTAATTAATTCAACCTTTTGTGGGCGGGAAGATGAATAGGAGGCTTTCAAGAGGATGGATGTGTCGTCTCTGAATCACTTAAATGAAGACTTTTCAAAGCAGTCTTTGCTCCCAAGTGCACTAACAGGCCATGTCTAACATAAGACACAATGAAAAGCTGCTGTGTCACAGATTGACCATTCTCAAGCAATTCAAGTTAATTTTCATTCAGTATTTATGTGTGGTCTGATGTGGTCTCAGTTTTCATGATGTTATATTCTATAGTCCAAAAGATATTTTTTTAATGAAAATTAATGACTTGAAGATTTAAGAGTAAATCAAGATGTGGATTTCTGAGTTAATAAGTATTTGAATCATGGGCAGTCTTTGTACAAACACACTTACTGGTCATTAGCAGACGCAGACAGTCACTGTAGTGATCAGGGAAGTGATAGCGTAAAAGATAAGTCCAGTGCTTTGTGAAAAGGTGAAAAGGTGTGAGCAGCTCAGGCTCTGGGTCTCGGCCACAGACACATAGAGCTCCATGGATCAACTCCAGCAATCGGGTCCTCTCCGAAAACGCAGGGTGAGCTTCATTCAGCCACTGGGACAAGTCAAACTACAAGGAGAGGTGGAGAAGTGGCTACTGTAAATGGACAAATGTGCATTTATAGTATTTTATTTATTCAGTGTGTTGCATTAGTGTCCAGACTAACCTTAGTGAGGAGCATGAAAATGACATCTGCGCTGTCGAGGTGTAGGGATGTCACCACGTCTTGGTAGAGAAAGACAAGCTGGGCGGGCGCTGCATTCGGGGTGAAGAAGGGGGAAATGAGAGGACAAAGACGCTGCTGCTCCAGGATCGTCTTTAGGACACGGCCACACTCCTCTGCGTTGCCTTGGATAAACACCTAGACACAAACACAATTTTATTCATGAGTAAGTTTTATCAGCTAATAAAGCAAATGTTCAGTTCTTTTTGTTGGTGTTAGCCTCAAGTGTAAAGACATGAAAACAGATCCTAATTAGTAATGGACTGTCTGCATCTAGGATAGCTGTGAAAGTGCTGATAAAGTCAGTCCCAATGGCAGATACTGTAACCAAGGTTGAAATTATCTCATGGACTGACTGACTGACTGACTGACTGACTGACTGACTGACTGCATTTCCTCTCAGACACAAGTCCTGTCCTTGATGTTGAACTCCTTTAAATGACATCAGCCTGACTGTGTTCATAAGAACTTTCTTTACAAAGGGAGTGAGAATATAGTTGCTTTAAGTGGCTCGCAGTGGCTTAACTGATAGCATCTGTATTTTATTTAGTTTGTTTTGCTTTTCATTTAAATCATTATGGATAATAATATGTGTTTTAAACTACTGGCAGAGTGGCCTTTCTGATTCAATATACTTTTAAAATCCAGGAGACTGTAGAGCACATAAATGAAACAATATTATTATTAAAGAGTTAGCTTTGTTTGAATTTTCTAAACAAAACAAAATAATAGATAGTATAAAACTTGTAATGCTATGTGTGCACTTGTACTCACCTGTCCCAGTATCTCCACACATGAGGAGAGGTACTGGCGTGTTGGGGGATGTCTCAGTGTGTCCTCACTCACAAATGACACCACCTGATAAAAGGCTGTGACGCCAACCTGCTGCACTACAGGGGATTTCTGTGCTTTGTACATATTCACGAGAGACCTGAAAGCATAAAAGCACATGCTTTAGGCAAAACAACCATATTTTTAATTGTAAATGTACTTGCAATTATATTTCTTGTCATATTCATTATTTTGCTTTTGGTAGCAGAATGTGTTGATACTGACGTGATGAAGTTCTCTGTGTGGACAGCAGCCTGGGCCAAGCTTTGAGGTGGAGGAGCCATGGCGTCGGTTTGTAGTTTCTTGATGTCCCTGCGCAGTGACGTGATCTGAGTCTGCACTGCTTCCTGTCTCTGCACACGCTCACACTGTGTGGACACACAGACACATATTAACAAACCATGACACAGACTTGACTGTGTTATCTCACAATTTGTCATATATGCAGATTTGGTGATCATACTGTGACAGAGATATTCGCAGGTCCCTGGCATGGCTGCCCTCCCTTCCCTTTACACTCCAGGGCCATGGTGACTTGCTCTGGTCGGTTCTTATAAAGAAGAGGAAGGCTCTCCAGTAGTTCTTGCTCCATTGCCACCTGCTGGGCTTCCCGTGACACTGCAATCCTGAAACCAAGATGAAATGTCTCATAATCAGCAGCTCCGCAGCTTTAAATGTGTTTGTCAGGTGAGTGCATTTCTGTGTGAACATATTTCAATGTCTGTATGATCTGCATGTACCTGGCCTGGTCCTTCAGTACGCTGAGGTCCTGCTGCAGCAGTTCAGTAGCAGCTTTAGAGTCAGTGATGCAGGTGGCGGGAACCTCAGCCACTGGAGCCTTCTGCTGCTGCAGCTCTGGAGCTGGACGGGGAACTGGATGTTTCTGGAGGTTTGACAGGATGCGCTCCCTCGCTGCACACAGAGCACAACATCAAATCATGGAAGGCAAAATTATCTTTTACTTGTAAATAAATTTAAATTTAATGTTATAAAAATATATATATATATATAAATATTATATAAATATTGTGAAAATTATTGGTGGCATACTGCTACAGTATATCAACTACTGCTAGATTTACTCAAAATCTATCACTACAACACACTATGTCTGCTGAAGTTAACCTTTACATAATCTTGTGGATATAAAGTGATAATGTTGTACCACTGTTGAGGTTGCTGTAGTTAGTGAAGCTGGGGTTTTGGGTCTGCAGGAAAGTTGGCTCACTCTGAACCTTCTCCCACAAAGATAAAACCTCTCTCTCGTCATACTGAAGACGCTCTTGGTCCACATACTCCAACCACAATTCCTATAGCACAAAATGACAATAACAGACATTATAATGCTATAAAACACACTAGATTATCCTGTTCTAAAACTCATTATTTATTTGTGAACACAAACATGCAACAAACACTAAGATTCACTCACCTGATGCCGCTGCATGACCTGTGCCAGTCTGTGAGGTTCATATTCTGCAGGAAGGGAGGGAAGGTACACTTCCTGCTTCTGTAGAGTCTCATCATCCAACCACACGGCAAATACACCGAACAACCTGTAGACAATCAATCAGCTGAGATTTGAGAGCCTGTAAACAAACTAATGTCTTACAGTGTCTGTCAGGAATGAGTGACCTACCTGACCAGCTCTGTGTGCAGCTGAGGTGAAGTGAGATAAGGTGGACGGGGATTGTCAGGGATGTCATCGCCCTGGCTTTCTGATGAGGGTGTGTGCGGTGGCGGCACCTTGAGGGCCTGGCTGGCAGCGTGGTGGAAGTCAGACACCTCTTGTATTCTCTGCCTCAGATCTCTGAGTAAAGCAGCCTGAGACGACACCTGGAAGAACTTTCGCCCGATACATCCGCCTGCAGCCAGCCTGGTCGACAACGTATGCAAACAGCATGTGGCAATTACACATGGATTCTACCCCTTTTCTGGTCTCTCTGGATCGGGATATTAAAACGTGTGTGTGTATCATACCCATACTCAGGTCCAGGTTGTCTGAGGTAGAGCTGAAGGAACTTTTGCCAGACCAGAGGAAGGAGTGGGTGGTCAGGGGGTGTGGCTACAGCCTGACATGCCCAGCGGTAGACCTGAAGCCGCTGCAGAGATGGAGCTACCGGCAACTTCAGCCTTTGCTGTGCCTTCTGGCTCAGACACAGACACACTATTAACATCAGTTTCAACCACCACTTACTGTTTCTTGCATTTTTTTAAGTATTTTTTGGGCATTTTTTTAAAATCAGAGACAGTGTAGAGAGACAGGAAACAGGGAGGGGGAAGGACACGCAGGAAAGGTCGACTCAGTAGGGACTCGAACTGACGAACAACTGCAACTGTGTTGCCTAGCCACTCGGCCATCCAGGTGCCCTTTCTTGCATTATTAAGTGATAATTAGCTTCGCTGTTAACAATAGAAATGTTTAAAGTCTGTTGGTCACCTTTAAGGCTTGTTCTGGGGAGATGTTCGGCTCCGACAGGAGCTCATGTTCAACGCAGCGTCTCAGCTGAGAATCTTCCTCAAACACACCCTCCATATTCAGCACCAGCCAGGCAAACCAAACCTACAAACACAAAATCAACACAGAGTCTGTAAGGGCTGATATGAACCCATGATACTAGAACATGTGGTCGGTGATTTCAGGACGATTACCTCTGCACTAAGGGATTGGCCCTCTATGAAGGAGGGTGTGGCATTTCCAGCAATCCAGCCAACAAGAGAGGAGAGCAGACCCCGATCTCCATGGTAACCCAGGGCATTCTGCATGAGGTATGAAAATGGAAAAAGTATTGTCATTGTTGATTTCACTGGGACTAGACTTCTTTAGGCATAATGTTGCCAGTCTGAACTTTTCATGATGAAAACACTTCACTAATGAGTCTGAGTGGTTATGCTAATTTATGCCTTAAGAATACTATAATTAATGACTGCAGATCATTATGAACTAAGTGTAAATGAGCCAGATGAAGTTTTCAAAGCACTAAAACTTGTACCAAGGCCAGAGCTTTGTGGTTTTAAGGTAATTTTAATGCCCCATTACCAAGCTCTCAGTTTCTGTGATGTGAGACACATTCAAGCTTTATGTAATATTTATTCTCATAATTTTCCTAAAGGCAGTTTAGAGAGCTAAGATCAGAAAGCTGCACCTTTAAAACCCATGAGAATCTCTAATTTATGCAAACCTCTTAAACAAACTTAGTAAATACCTTATGCTGTTGGTACAGCAGTTTCTGCACACATTCCTCCTGGTGGTGTGTGAATGCAGCACAGCAAATTTGATCCATGAGGAAAAGGACTGTTTTGTCTCGGTACCAAAGGTTCTGCTGAGTCAGAATTCCCACCCAAAACTCCAGCACCGCTGCAGCTCCAACACGACCGGGCTGTGAGCTCTCCACCACATGACTCTGAAGGATAAAATACACACTTTTATACACATCTAACTCAGTCTGCCTTCTTAATACATCCATAAAAGACCAGTCATTTTCTATCTTTCTTCTAACCATTACTCCTGGAATCCTGAAATATATGTCTATAATAAAAGCTCTTTGTGACAAACCTGAATAATACTGTTGAGAAGTCGGACATTGTCTCCGTAGGTGGTTCCTGTGAGGAGCGGCGCCACCCGGTGAGTGACCTGCTGCGTCACACCTTGAGGACACACACTGTCATACTGCAAGAACAGCTGGATACAACTTACAAACCTGTTATAAATAGAAGAATGACAGTGGAGACAAAATAAACTCAAGTGTTGGAGATACAGCAGCTATTATCATCTGTCTTTCTGGTCTGTAAAAAAAAAGTTTATGGGCTCTGTGTCAAGGCAATATTATGTGTTTCTTACTGAGAGTTGTTGAGCAGGTAGAAGCTGAGAGGATAAGTTGGGGGTAGGATGTTGTCCAGCAGATGCACAGCAGCTTTCAGGTGACGAGACTGAATCAGATTCTTGAACAAACCAACTCCATCAGTACAAAAGTTTTCCAGGCTAGACAAAGATACAGAGAGAAAGTCCGCGGAAGATTTACTGAATTCAAACTGAAGAAGGCAAATTATCAGTAAATATATCACTACTATACATTTGAGTACAAACCTGTGTCCCACTGTTGTCATGGCAATGGACAGATAGCATCCAATTGGGATGCCTGCTTTCACAGCCCTGAGGACAGAGTGCATACTGGGAGTGTGTGTGAGCTCTGGAGGTGGATTCTGCACCAAAGCAGGGACTGACCAGGCCCCTTTAGGGGTCTGGGCATTGCCATGGAGCTTCAGCCTGAGCAACAGCTGCCATGCCCACTGACTAAATGATGCTTCAGGAGATACACCCAAACGCAGGACACTGGCAAGGTAAGACACCTAAGAGGAGAAAACAAGAAACAAATGGAAAAAAAGAAAGTCATTTTGTTGAATGCAACCAAAGAGACACACATTAGACGACTGTGATTAACGGACACATGTGTCACCTGTTTGATCCCCTCTGATATGAGGCCACTGTACGGTTTGTCAGTGAGGTACTTCTGATAGGCTTCAGCCACCAGCAGAGCCACTTCACTGTGGAGAGATGAAGACAGAGCCAACGATCCATCCTGCCAGAGGAAATGGTTTTAGTCATTTGTTGACAATCTAACAATAGCACAGTCAAGACTGATTTAAAGGAGATAATTTTAATGCATCCACAACTACCTGTGTGTAACCCCAGTTCAGACCCTCCAAAATCACACAGGCCAGTCGGTTTTCCACCGCAGACAGAGGATGCTGGAGCAGCCAGGCGCCGATCACACATATTTCCTCAGGCCGCGGCCGCCACAGACTCAGAGGCAGCTCTTTACACAAGTATAGAGCCACCTGACACACAAAATACAAAGACAAAAAAAAAGCAAAACTCAGGAGTGTGACATGGCAAATTATGTATTTTTCTTTCTAAAATGTAGAACTATTTGCATCAAATTTCAGAATGATAATACCAACCATTCCTACAGTCTGTATGGTCTCTCTCAGTCTCTCCAGGAGTACAGAAATAACATAGGGATGGGCGGTTGCTATGGCAGCCAGCAACTCCCTCCCTACTTTTGAGTATATTTCTCTGGTAGACACACTGACATACGACACCTGAGGCAAAATAAGGAAAGAAAACAAGGTAGCTTCTGTGTGAAAAATATCCAGGAGATCGGATAAACTTTTTAGTTTTTTTTTTTTTTTTTACTTAAGAGCCATGATATTTCACAAGGTGTTTCCTTCACAGAAAACCTTTAATGCACTCTATATAAAATGTCAAAGTTGAACAGAATCTATTTTTTTCAACATCTAAATTACAGTTTTTTCTTCTTTTGATGGCTTATACATGTCTTCTAATGTATTATTCAGCATCTCCTTCTCATACCTGGTAAATCAGCAGAGTTATAGTCGTGATGAAGGTGGGATCAGAGTGTTGAGTGGGTGTTGCCATGTGCGCTAGCGCAGTGAGGAGGGAGATGCCGTCAGAGCTGTTCACCTCACAAAGCCACTGCTCAAATCTTTCCTGGTGCTCTGGGTCTGTGACAGAGACAGTCAAAACATATCAGGATGACAACTAAGAAGAATGACACCACTCTCCAGACAATACCTGGTTTAATGTCTCAATGCTGCAAAGCTGACAAAGTTGATTTTTTTTAAGGTTTGGAAATATTTTGTGCAGGTTAAGTGTGTATACCTCTGAGAGCTTGAATGCAGGAGTGTGTGTCAGTAGCAGTGCTAAGTGTTTCCAGTCCTGCTGTCTCTGCACTCTGCATAACATAAAGCACCCTCCACAGCATAGAGCTTGACAAAGTCCCATATGGCATCTCAGACATAAACAACCAAATGCCCAACCTGTGACAGAGGACCACATAAATAAATAAAAATAAATGCAAACATCTATAAAAGTGAATAATTTCCTGTTATGATAGAAACTCACCTTTTGTTTCTGAGAACATGTAAAACAGCTCTGAGGAACAAGTTATCATACTCCAGTTGCAGTTTCTCCAATGACAGAGAGTGTACTTGAGAACTAGATCCAACAGCACCGGTCACACTCACATACTGGGCCCAGTGATCACTGACATAACACACTGTCATTCTGAGGAAAAGACAAAAAAAACAAATAATAGATATAAAAAAAATACATTTTCTAATTTTAATAGTTTTGTAATAGAGCCTGCGAAGTGTGAGCACATCTTCTGCACTGACCGAATGATGTGTCCAATTCGTTTGACCAGCTGTCTGTATCGTGCTCTGTTGTAGGTTTGGAGGCCCAGGGCGAGAATTTCGATGAGAGAGGAAGCGAAAGCAAACACGCGCATCATCTTCTGACTGGAGCAGGCCTGGGGCTCATATACACCTGGAAACAGAATGGTTTGTCAACTCATACAATGAGGGATGCACAGTAACAGACAGAAGGCCAGAAGGCCAGAAGGACAGAAGGACAGACAGACAGGCAGACTGCCTTACCCTGCTTGCTCATCCCCAGCATGTGTGAATAGAGCTGCTGGAAGGGGAACTGGGTCAGCAAAGAGATCAGATCCTCCTCACAGAGCAGCAGCCAGCTGCTCTCTGGGTCCTCATCCTAATCACAGAGAAGAGGCAGTAATAGCTTAAATAAAAGATAATAAATCATGGCATCTTCTAGCCTACATTTATATATTTTTTTTAAAGAGAAAATATAATGTTGGAGCTACTTTCTTTACATTTAAAATTTGTCATGTCATGTCATGTAAACATGTATGTAACATGTAAATGTCAAAACATTTTTAACAGTATGTTCAAATGTAACTGGCTTGAAAAACAATGTGTTTCTTGAAGTTTTTGCAAGACAAATTGGTACCTTAACAACATGTTAACACCTGCAGCAGCTATGCTCTGAAGGCAGCAGACTGACATTTAAATGGTCAAGGGTTTCAATAGCTTTAAATGTGACTCATAAGAGCAAATACCAGAACATTCTGTTCAAAAAAAATATGAACGCAAGAAAGAAGTTGTATTTACCAGAATAATAAAATATTTCACATAGTCACCATGGTTATTTGTCTTTTGTTTGTTCAGTTTGACTTCTTTTCAGAAAATGCAATAATTTTCTATTTACCTCTTCTCCTCCTTCATCCACTAGGGTCCAGTTGCCAGACTCTGGTCCAGAAGCTGCAGAGCTCTGACTCTCACATGGCTTCATATGGCCCAGGAACTCGGCACGATGTCTGTGTCAAAACAGAGAGGCCACTAGTTTGAGATGTGAGGCTATTAAACCCTGAATGGAGGATCTGGATCTCAAAGACAGAAGTTAAGAGAGACAGTCATTGTTAAAGGGGCTCCTTTACTTACTTGGCAGGTGACATCAGGATGGCTAGAGCTTGCATGAAATGCTGCACTCCACAGGTGTTCCCCCAAACTTGTATCTGAAAAAAGAAGAAAACATTGGTTGTCAGAGATGAACAATGTGACATAATTATACGTCCCCCCAAAATGACTGTCACCAACTTACCTGAAGAAACGGCGCAGACCACTTGCCAACCCCAGCAGGGCAGCACAGAAGATGGCACAGCAGGAACAGGTGCTCTCCTGACCCTCCGACATGCAGCAGGACAGCCACCTGTAGAGTGAACCAGAGCCTTATGAGGAAACACAGCAATAAAATACCTTGACCAGGAGAAGATGGTTTAAGATAAGTGGTTTGTGTGTGTACCAATCTCTCCAGCCAGTGATGGATGTCTGTTTGGAACTGAGCGTCATCCAGAACCCTACGTGTGAAACTAAATAAGACGCTTATGGCCTCTTTCAGGGGTTGGAGAGAACAAGGTTGTGTTTTGCTGCCAGAACAATCTGAAAACAAAAGCACAAACAAATAAGGTGTAAAGTAATCACTTAACATTGGTAGCTCAGTGTGCATGAGATACACATTATGGTTATTTCATAGCAAGTAGAAATGAACTCCCACCTTTGAGTAGACAATACAAGTACGATTCCACCTGTAGGCGTGATAGCAGAGCAGTGTACGCATGCAGCGCCACTTTCTGATGGAGCAGCTCACTCCGAGCTTCAAACAGTCTCTTCAGTTCAGCCAGCACACTCTGACTGAAATCTGCCTGCTGGAAGCGGTGGTACCCACACACCTTAGACTGATCTGCGCACACACCCTGTGGGGAAAGAATTCATACTAACCATTATAGTTTCTTAAATGTGTATGTTTTTTCCACTATTGATCAGAAAATACACACCTGAAGTGTAAGCTGTTCATCTCTGAAACTCCACAGACGATTCTGTGTGCTCTTACAGTCAGAGGACTGTGTGTGCAGCTGTGTGTGTGACTGGGTCAGCTGTCTACGGCAGCGCCAGTAATTCTGCAGCAGTTCGGTCAGTTCGTGGTTCTCCTGCCGGGCCAGGGCACAGAACTGGGCTGCACACACTTCAACACCTTCCAACCATGCTCGTAAACCTCCACCTGGCTCCCAGACACTCAGCTGCTCCAATGTGAATGGCTGCAAAAGTAGAAAAATCTGATTATTTCCCATGTTAATACATGTACAAACAAGTAGATGTTTTGCAAAAACTATTACATAAGCCATTCTGTTTTACTACTTGAATGTTCATCATTTAAATTAATGTTATCATTTCGTATATGAACATACCGGGATTTCTGGAGCTGTCTTGGGTAACTCTGGGTAAAGTTTACTCCTGGAAAGTTCAGCTACAGATTCCAGAGGCTGTAAACTTGGAGGAGAAGATTCCTGCTCAGGAAGAGCCAACACTGCAGGTCCTTTAGTGCTATTTTTCAGAGCTTGTTCATGGAGCTGTATCACAGAATCCTCCTCCAGGGTGGGGAGAGATGGGTAGAGTGCAGGGGCACTCGGGGCCTTGGGGATCTCAAACTGAGTTGAAACACAAGGCTGATTCCATGATTGTGTGTCTTTTTCCAGCTCAGTAGTGTCTGGTGCAGCTTTAAGCTCAGCCCCTTGAGCTGCCACATCCTCCTCTTTCTCTTTTTTCACCTCTATAAGATGCTCTGTATTCTGTGATGTCTTATCTGACAAAGTGACAGTTGTCTCTAAAGTCTTTGTTAACGCAGATGTGGATGAAGTCTGTGATGAAGACGTCTTCTGTTTCTCAGAGGACAGATCTGACAGCTGTGCTGGGGTCTCTGGGGGCTGAACAGGGTCCTGCTGCTGCTCCTCCTCTGGCTCCTGATCGAGGGGGATGTCAGTGAAGCCAGAGGTAAAAGCATCTTCACAGACCACTGGGGGAGCCGGGGCTCTTTTTTCTTCCTCTGCTTGCTTCTGCTTCCTGACCAGCTGAGAACACAAGACCATGAATAAATATGATTAAAGACATGTGACTAAAGAACAAAGATCATGATTAATTTGTCAAAAATGATGCCTTAACGCAGCATTTATCTTATCAGCTTCCTCTAGTTTTCTACAAAAATAAAAATGTGTTTGACTATACACAGAAATGTCCTTATTCATGTCTGTGTTTGTGTGCGTGTTTAACTCTAACATTCAAGAGAGCCGTGCCCTGTATCATACCAGCGCTTGTTGGTAGAACTGGTCTGATAAAGCTGTAACATCAAAAGGACAAGAAGGCGAGACTATAATGGATTTAGGTTAATCACCTGTGACTTTCCACTGGATTTTGTCTTGGTCTTCTTTGGTCTCACAGCCTCCATCTCTAGTAGCTGCTCACCTCAGCTATTTTCCCAAAACTCAGATCACACTGACATACAGCTAACCGAGCTGTCTCCTTGTGGAAACGATTGGAAATGGTCAGTCTTCATATGTATACTGTATACACACACACACACACACAAAAAAACAACCAAAATAAACATCCACCATTAGCTGAAACTGCTCGCGAGTCCTTTCCAGTGATAAACAGCGATTGGCTGGCTGTGCTGTCAAGATAAACACGGCCACTGGTCATAAACAAAACACTCCGGTATGGCCGCTTGAGAAAAGTCGCCGACAGATGACAACACGGCGACAACGATTATATAATCCCAAAGTACACATAGTTTCCAGGGAATAGATTTCTGAAGAAACGAAACAAGTCTTTGTTTATAAAACTCCACGTCCTGTCAAAGCTAAGCTAAGCTAAGCTAAGCTAACGTCTGTCTGTTTAGCTTGTTACGATGTTTTTCTTCTTGGTTATTCCTCCACCAGCCGCTTTACGTCTTCTGTATTGTTGTTCACATACTCAAAAACAGGATTTCAACACATCCAGGTGACTAACATGCGGCGGAAGTCCAGACTGTTGCTCAGCTGTCATTTGTTTTTGTTTGTTCCAGGAACTCCGCTATCATAATCTTTAATCACGTGACTACTCCACCTCTCTACGGCAAGCCAGAGAAACCAAACAGGACGAGATTCACCTTTTATGAATAATTAATTTCTTTTGAAATAATTAACTGATATTTTAAACTACATACAAGTTTCCTTTCTGCTGAAAAATATTATTCGCCGAAGTATCTCTGAAGAGTAAATTGACATTTTGTCTGGTTGAATATGTATATCACTGTTACTTTACTTTATACTTTATGTTTTTCACTTGACTTGTTCTACCGTAAAACTCAGGGACTTAAATGAACTTTAAACGTAAAGACAAGAAAGATCAAAAGATACTTAACAAACTCTAATAACCTGAAGACACTGAAGAAAAACAGTGAAAAGACTGATTGATTATTGATTTTAAGCCCTGGTTGGGTCTGCTGTTTATTCTGTCTATTTTTTTTTTTTTTTTTTGCTTTGTTTGCAGTAAAAAAAAAAAAAACAATTTACTATTTCTTGAAACTATTTGTTATTATGGTTTTAGTTCTTTTCAATAACCTGCCAGTAGACTTGGTGGTCAGTAAATGTTCCTTTAGCTCCTTGTTGTCGTTAACATGACCTGATTATAAGTTTTAAAAGTGTAGCTATGCACCCTGAGTTGACTTGTTTCAACTTGAAAAATCACTCCTGGCTCCTGCTGTCCACCTGCCTGACAAATAAATGCCAGGTAATTAAGGTAATTGGTCATTTTAAAATACATTAGCCTGTACTGTCACCCTGTGGTCCTTAAAGAAAACAGCAGCTGGTACACACTGAGAGAGTCCATTTTATCTTATTATGGCTGAATAAAGATGCCTAAGAGGAATATGACGATGGGTAATGACAGGAAATAAAGAAGTTGGATCAGTTTTACAAGTGTAAATGCATCTGTTCTGGATTTCAAACCAGACTAAACTCTGTCAGCTAATGAAGACCAAGAGATGGGGTTGAACTCACTGGAAAATGCCAGTGAATAGACTGAACCATCTGGAGTTAGGAAAAGACTGTGATATTATATATCCGATCTTAACAAGCTTTTGAAGTATTATACCATTGTAATATTCTTCCAAACAATCTTTGACCTTTTTGAATCTGCTTTTCTTCTATTTTATTGTCTAAAAATATGACTAAAAATACTACATTTTTTTGTATTTCTGCCAAGGAAGAGAAACAGTATCAGCTCACATTGGGTTTGTTATGCTGGATTTTTCACAACCTGACAACTACAGAGTTGTTGTTTTTGATTACTAATAGCTGGCTCATAGCAATAATTTATCAGTTTATGAACCATTAATGAATCTATTCACCATTGCTCATAAAACACAAACGCTGTCTAATTACTAACTGTGCCAGAAAGTAAAGATCACCTCTCAAACATGACATTTTCAAAATGTGTTTATATCATCTGTAATAGTATTCATATAAACCAGGTCATGAATAAAAAAATATTTACAAATGTATATTACAAAGATAACTTTCATCTTTCCCTTTGAATTTCATTCAGTACTTGTCCTTGACTAGAGCTACAGTCTTGAACAGTCTTGCCCTGATGTTGTCATGAAGAATACATAGTAAGTGGTGGATGAGCTGCAGTTGAACTGCCCGTTCATCCTCTATCATACTTAAATCTCCTTTATACATACAGACCAGATTGTATTTCCTGTCCAGCTGCTCAGTTGCACTATGAAATAAACATGTTTCACACTCATAACAGATTCTATCTCACTGTCTCATGACATCCTTGCCAACACATCATCCAACATGTCACACAGTCAGTCAGCATCCATGGAGGCAAACAACACGCCAGAAGACAAGCTAGACAGGGAGGAAGACGGGGGCGTGAGGTGAGGAGAAGCACTGAGTTAGTGGTAGGTTAAACAGTACACATGTCACATAATTTAAATCATTTAAAAATTCCTGTTTGCAAAGTATGACTCTGTATAGTATAATATTATGATATAATATAAATCAGATAGATGTTACTGTTACAGTATAAGTGATACATTTTTACTTAATTTGAATACTGTTTGTCTTGTGGTTAAAGTTGCAAATACATTAGATACATCCTTAACTCTTAGGTCTAATTCATAAAGGAGTGTTGACACAGTTAGAGCATTATCAATACACACATTACCATCATATGTTTAGCTCTTATGATCACATTAAACCTGAAGACCACGGCCATGACATGACGTCATGCTCTGTTCTCCAAACCAGATTTCAACCACATTTCAAGCGGTTGACTTTTCACAGATTTGGATTCAAATGACAATTGACAAATGATTCAAATGTTTCCATCATGCATCCTCTATTTTCTGCATCACCATTCATAGTTATTTAAAGGCGTGTGACTCTATTGTGAACATGGTGAAGGACAGCTGGAGGCCATGTGTTTGCCTGAGGTTTGACAGACTGTTTGCTTTGTGTTTTTATGAGGGCCTGGTGAGGGACTGCAGGGCGGGGTTATCTGGACTTCTATGTCCGTGCTGTGTAATCTGTGTAAAGGAAGTTGTTCATGCTTGTATGTGTGACTTGGCGTGGGGCTCGAGGCTTCAGGTGCATGGTGAACATATGCTTGACTCAGTGCCAAGCTTAGGATCTCTGTCTTTTCTTTGTAGAAACGTAGCTCTATGCCTTGACGTCGGGCCAAAACCAACTCCCTCTGCGCCACCTGCAGCTCCTCTGTGAGCCGCCCCGGTGACCTCTGCTCCCGTCCGAGCCAGTCCAGAGCCATGCTGCTGCGCATGTACTCATCGAGACCTCGCTGGGAGTAATAGGCGATCACACTCTGAGAGAGGGGGGAAAGAAAATATGCAATCACAGTGTAGATGTAGACAGACTGCTGTTTGAGATATGTCCTGTACCTGTCGAGAGCACTGCCTTTCTCTCAGAGCTTTCAATGTCCCATTCCAGTGCAACAACTGAAAAACTGTCATCATCTCCTATAGGGAAAATTTAGGGGGAAAAGTGTTGTGAATGAGGCACAAAGATAAAAAGAAAGTCTTGTACAAGTCCATGAGTAATGATTTGATTAGCAAACCCAAACATCCAGCTCTGTGTACACATGTCTGACCAAGATAACACTTGATGTGCATTTTCATTAAACTCACACCTAAACTGTGGATGATTGGTTTGAAAAGCTATTGTAAATCTTCTTGCCCCAGGTAGGTTTCACCCTGATGTATAAATAGCTGTCTGGCCGAACAGCTGCCATGTGTTAAGAGCTAGTGACATTAGTGTTAAACAGAGAGATCTATATATTAACTGAAAATGACCTAATGAGACACAGATGGAAAATGTGACATGTATGTTATCAGGGGTTTAAGTCCACGCTGTGTCTACCAGTGTGTTTCCAACTGTGAATCTAGTGTTGAATACTTCTTGTTTATGCTTCTGCTTGACTACCAGAGTTGTTGCCACCTCCTGCACTGACTGAATGTATAAATAATACAAAGCATTGACTGCTGCATATCTCAGAGTTGATGTTGTGTGCACAGGCTTTTGTATGTTTGCGACTAAATTTCACTGTATGCACATTTGCACGTATGGAGGTGTGTGTATTACTTGGGAATGTTCCATGTATATGATGGAGTAATGATAATGAACCCATTTCCCCTGCTAATAACCCTCTGTCTGCAGACATAAGCTTATTTACACAAAGGTAGAAATATTAGGTGTTTCATTCCACCACTCGTTGCCAGGGTCTGGCTGAGAGTGAAGTGGGAGTGTAATGATAACATGGTATGTTTGAATTACCACCCAGTACCTGTGAGTCTTATTATGTTTGGCTTGATAATTTATGATTATGTAAGATGATAATGCTATAATTTGGGTCTAGTTATGCATACAAGATTTAAGATCCTTTACCACAAAGACGCACTTCACAAAGACTGAATCCTTTGAATTAAGTGGATCTTTCAGACAAGTAGCACATAACCCCACATGATTTATGGGTATGATTGAAAGAAAGAGTAGAGTTGTTTTAGAAGAAAGTCTTTGGTTGATTTTGTGATTTACCTGAAACTCCAGCATCGTCTTTCCTATGTAGGAGTGGAGGAGCAAACTGTAGGTTCCAATACTGGTGCTTGAATCGCAGGCATCTTCTATAGTGACCTTTATAGAGATAACAGTGCAACAATGAGACCTGTGTCATCCGTATCCAATTGTCTGTTTTTTAACGAGGGGTCATGTGTGTTTACGCCTTCTCATACTCACAGCACTGTCTGCGGCCGCCTGCTGCAAACTCTGAGTGATGAACTGTGGGTTGATGCGTCGACACGGCAGTTCGTTCACAAGAGAGTTCATCAGGGCCACGCGAGCTGCATCCCGGCGAGCTTCTGCCTGAGTGTCACATACCTGAGAATGAGGATAAATGAACACGTGGGGTTACAGTGTCAAAAGGAGTAGATAAGGTGAAGGAAAAGATTTGAAATGCTGTCACTTCAAATGGAAAGTTCAGGGTCTACAGACATGCATGAGCCTGAAAGTTGCCTGAAACAAGTCTTGTTTTTAAATGTGCAGCCACTCTTAGTTACACCGTGATGATTTTACACTTCGCTACCACTAATCATGGGATCAGAGCACAAATCACCAGTGAGATTAGGACGTTAGAGGCATTCACAAACAACCAATCACATGGCCACTGAGCTGAGACTGCTGTCTGCTCCACAATAAGCCTATTGAAAAGCATCATGGGATTGAAAGTGAACAACATAAATTTTAAACAGCCTTAAAAGTCTGTGTGACTGTGTGTTTATTCCCACTGAATGACCTTCTAGTCTTGCTTCTGAAAGTAGGCGCTGATAAACATGCGCAAATGAAATAATGTAATACAAAATTATTTTTGTAAAAAATAAATAAATAAATAAATATAATTTATGAGGACTAGTTGCAGATTTAGATGTACACTGATACTGAAACAACTAATACTCTACTCTATATCTTCACATTACTTTGTGCTCACTTGCTCACACCATGTTGGTGGTATTTCCAACAGCAAATTACAGATAACTACTGTATTTTCTAAGTCATTAAGGCAGCACATGCATGTTACATTAACTACCAACAGCAGGAATGTTACTAATTACTGATGATTACAAACACACCTTATAGTTCCCAAAGCAGCTTCCCCCAGGAAGGGTGACATAGCAGATGTAAGGAGGACCAGGGGAGGGTGCAGACTCATACAACAGCAAGGTTTCTGTCTTGATGGCTGCTTCACCACCAGAACCATCCGATTCACCGTTGAAGCCATTCAACTGACCCTTCTGCTTTTGCTCCCAGAAGTTATGGAGCATGGCCACCACGTTCACTGCACACAAATATGGATGTCAAAAAGAAGATTGACAGAACAAATTTAAGCATTTGTCTGAAGGAGAATAAATTCATCAGTCTTGATTTCCTTCTGATACACAAAACATCCAGAGTTTGTAAATGTACGAGCCAGACATCTGTGACTCCGCATGCTCAGACAGTGTTTATTTAAGTAGAATCAGGAACTTAAGGGAAACACCCCATAACTTAAACAAATCAGGATTTCGTAACGCTTTGAGGTTTTACTGGCCCTGAAATAGGCCTGAATGTTTCCTGTTACCTTCACTTTGTGCCAAAAAATTTGCTGCTGAGCAGTTTGTAACAGTGAACAAATTGACAGACATTAGTTGTTGTTGTTGTTGTTGTTGTTATAATATTATATGCAAAATGTATCAAAGTAAGAAAATGAATTGCTGAACTGTTTTGTTATTATTTTAGTGCACTATTTCTAGGTCAGTGGGACACATGTAACAGTATAATTGGGATATTTAAAACAGAGAGATGTGTCTTTTTCCCTAAATGTTGAAAAATGAAAAAGTGTTGTTTCTCAGTTACTCACAGTCTTTGGGGCTGGAGTCAGTCTCACTCTGCGACAGGTATGACATGATGCTCTCTTCAAATTTCACTTTACTCATTCTCATTCAGCGTTTACTTCCACAAATACATTCAGGCCTCTTCTGTCAGCTTTACCAAAATAGTCCATTAAAACCGCAAACACAAAATCTTAGAAAGAAAAGAGCAACCACCATCACATCATCACAGCTCAGGATCAAAACATCGTATGAAATAAAACTCAAAATCTCAAAGCGCCTCCACTCTCCCGTTCTCCACCCCTTAAATTCCCTTTCTCCCCTTTCCTCCTCCTCCTCTCCTGTGTGAACATCTCACCAGGATTTCTCTTTTGAAGCAGACCACCTTTGTCACCCTCACTGCCAATTAGCTCAGAGGGCCCCCTCACTCTTTCTGCACATGCACACACACACACACACAGAGGTGCAGAGCAGGAATGCTGAGTCCCTCCCCTCAGGCCTTGCAGCTGGCTAATCCCTGAACAGAACTGGATAGTTGGACATGCACAAAGTTGCCAAGTTGAACCACAGACAGCACAATGTACCATCTTGAGGAATGAAAATTATTCACCGTTTTTGTGAGAAGTCCAGGATAAACCTGGCTGATTCTGTTACATGTATCTAGAATCACGGAAACAATTCTGTCTAATGTGTAGCATCTACGACATGTGGGGGTGGGATACTTTTGACTTTGCACACTAATTTGAGCCCACTGAGCCCAAGGTCTGAGCTCCATTCACCCTCTTCAATATGAATGGCCATTGTTCAAGTTTGAATTCACCCGCTCTCTAAAAGCCTGACACATAAATGAACCAAATTCTGAGAGAGGTAGTTTCTCAGCTCCCGAATTCTCTACTCATCTGTCACTGTTTCACTCTGTGTAGAAATATATACATATATGTATATACATATATTTGAGAGTGAGTGAATGAATACATGCAGCTTAATTCCTGGCACCTTGTCATGGTGAATGTATTAGTATGTCCTGCAGCATGGATGTTCCCACATACTTGTGTCAGTCTCTACTTTTTTGATTGGCTGGTGGGAGGGTGGAGGTAGCAAACTATTCAAACCACCATAATAGTTGGAGACCCTTGAACAAGAGTTTCGCATAAATAAAAGCTCTCCCTGAATGCAGTTGATCTGAATCTTAAATCCACACCCACATTAATCACTGTCAGCAGTGAACTCACACTGAAAATGAACATGAGACTTTGATAAGATATTCTATACTGACCGAGTTGTTTGTGTTTGTTGTAGCAGTGTTGGAGGTAATTATGTCCATCAATTCAAAAATAATGAGTTCAACTTGATTAGAAAGCACAGAAAAACACTTTGGTTTAATGTATAAATGTTTAATTGTGAATTACACTGCTTCATTATATTTACATCAGACTGTGTAAAGTGTAATAGTCCATAGTTTAAACAGAAAATGTCTCATCTTCACAATTGACAAAAATATTTTGCTTGTATGTATTTTAGTTTTATTTTAGTTTTTAGTTTTATCAACGCTCTCTCTGAATGACATTTTCTGTTCTGATGTCTTGCCAGCAAACATTGTGTGTTTGCAACTCTTCAGACAAAAGTAACAGAGTAAGCACTTGGCATGCATGTTAACCAAACAACAAGCATGTTGATGTGAATTTCCTCCGTCCATCACTGCAGTCCCATTTAACCCCAGAAAAGGGCGCCCTCCATACTAGACTTGATGTTATTTTGGTTCTCCCTCCTGGATTTGGTCACTAAGTTTGCCTCTCCTTTCTGCAAACGTCTCCTCTGTGCTGCCTTCTGCTGTTTGGTGAGCTGCCTCCGCACCTTCTGACGGACTACCTCCTGCAGCACACATAATAACAACATCATCAGATTACAACAGATGAATGTACAGACGGTCTGTTTCTACAAAGTAGACACAACACTATGCAGACATGTTGTTCTGCTACAAGTCACCTATAGCAGAAAACACAAAACTCAGTGTGAAAACTCAATGTGCTACAATGTGTGATGAAAAGTACAAATGGTGCATGCATGATGTGATTAAAATGATTAAAATCCGTGTTCGCATTTTATAGAGGTACTGTATTCACAGCCCTTGCCTTAAGTCTTGATAATGTGTAATACACTAGTGTGTCTTACCGGTGGTATGGTAGAGCAGCTCCCTACGCTGCCCATGGTGGCTTCACTGTCCGTCCTCCTCCTCCTGTGTTCTGCCATGTGCAGAAGACTGTCTGAATCTCTGAAGGAGAAAAGAAAAACAATTTTGATACATTGTTGTCAAAAACAGGCCATTTCTGAAGCCGACTCTCCTACTAAAAAACCTAAAATAAAATGTTAGCTCCAGTTCGTACCACAACGTAAGGAGAAGCGTTTAAACTTAAAGTCATCATCTAATAAAACATGCTTAATTTTGGTTGATTGTATTCTTTTAACTCTCCATTACCTGAAGGGTTTGAACTCTTTGTTGGAGCCAGAAAGGTCTTCCAGCTCTGGACACTCATCCTCTGCTTCTTTCAGCTCTTCCTCCACGTCTTTCTTTGCCTCTCTGTCACTTCCAACAGCAGGAGCTGTCTCAGTCTCTTTCTGTTCTTCCCTTTTTCCATCTTGCTCCTCTTCCTCCTCCTCCTCGTCTTCCTCATCTTGTCTGTCTGCATGTGTGTCACTGACTTTCAAACCCTCTAGTTCCAGCATTGCATGTTTATATTCCTCCATGTCCACACTGTCTTCCTCTTCATCTACTGTCTCGTCAGTTGCCTCGTCTTCATCATCCTCCTCTTCATCATTGTCCTCTCCCTCAGGTCCAGCTGGATGTAGCAATGAACCATCTCTCTCCATCTCTTTGGTGAAACCACTAGCAGACACTTCAATGTCTAGAGAATATGATCGCCTGAAGGAATAAGCAGTGACAAAAAAAGAAAAACGAGTTGTTTTCATTTCAAAATCAGTTTTGGACACTGCATTACCCAACACATACAATATAAATGGGTGCACCTTAGCTCTCTAGAAATTTGATCATAGAATACCTCAGAAATCACAAGACAACAACAAACAATTAAAGAAATAAATTAAAATGAGCTGGTTAATTTTACAAAACAATAAAAAGCTATTTCAGTGGTCACATCACAGTGTGCAGTCTATATCCAGCAGTTTTCATTACATATGTGTGTGATGGCAGTTCATTGCAACTACAAAATAATGTCAGTTACCTGACGTCTTTGAAAGTCGGAAACAGCTCACTCTCATAATTAAACCTTTTAGCGAAGAAGTCTCGAATACATTTCACATCTCGGTCAAAATACCTGAAAATAAAGAATGGAGAAGTGAACAACACAGACATTTTTTGCTTGTTATTATCAAATTTAACCACTGATTTTCAACTTCATTGCAGAGACACCAACCATTCAGCGTTAGGATGTGATGTAGACACCATCTGAGGGAAGTCGATCATCGTTATGTGGTCCTGGTCGTCCAACATAAGGTTAAACTCGTTAAAGTCTCCATGAATCAGGCCGTTATTGGCCAGTTTGACGATAAGCTCCATGAACTCACTGTACAGGGCCGATGGATCCTGTAGCTCATGTACTTGACACCTGGAAAAGAATTAGAGATTATAGAGATTACAAAAGAGTGTATTGAGAAATATTTTAAAGTAAGAAAAACAGTCTGTTAACATACAGAGGATATCCATTGATGAGCTCCATCACTACAGCATGTCTGTTGTAGTCCACAGGTTTGGGAACAGGAAAACCTCGATCATACAGCGCCTACAAAATTAATGGAAAAGTAGGAGATGACTCAAAAGATAAACTACACAAATCCAAACACCGTTTCTTTCTCTAAATTGTTACCTTCATGTAGGCAAACTCCTTCATGGCAGAGAGGCGAGAGAGGTAGAGCCAGGACACGTTCTTCCTGTGTTGGTGGTAATCTCTCTTGTTCTTTAGGTTCCTGAACGAGGTTCGACCCAATCGGTGAAGCTTCAGTGCATACTGCTCCCCATTTGGACTTGCCACAATATATATGTCTACAGGAGGAGAACACAAAGAAAGATTTCATTTGCAGATGGATATGTGAGAGCTCAACTCAACATCTTGATAAATATTTAGGCAGCTGTCTCGATCCATTGCAATTCTTTATGTTCAGTCTTCTTTTGTTTATCTCTATTTCTAACATCCATCTTGATGTTGACAACAATTCAATATTGTTGTTAATCTGTCATTTTCTTTCTACTGTCTCAAAATCTCTTAACATTGAGTGAACGGTACCATAGTATCTGTGAAAATCAATAAAAATAATTTGTATGATGTCACTGATTTCAACTAAATTACTACAGTCAATCAAAATGTGATTATATAGAGGAAATCTCAAATATGTATACACTTCCTGAGATTTTGTTTCTCACCTGACTCTTTACCCACTCCCATCTGGTTTCCAACTGAGATGATCACTTCCCTGGAGCATAATGTCTTCAGGGCAAGGTAGTCATATCCTCCGTAGTTCAACCTGTAGCCCTGCACAGCTGAAACCAACATAGACAAACCATGTTAGAAAAACAGCCAACATGTACTGTCTCTGTGTGTACCTGTGAGAGTGATGCTGTCTTACTCTTGGTGCGTTCATAGGCTACGAGTTTGTGCTTGACGAGCTCTCTGAGAATCTTGTTGCAGCCGCCGTGTTTGAGGCTGGCGATGGATGACAGAAGACTCACTGGAACGATCTCATGGTTCTTCATTCCCATCTCAACCTGTATGAGGAGAAATTCACAAGATGAAATATTATTATTAGAGCACAGAGATTTACAACTGTGGTGCAGTTTTACAACAGTTGTGGAGCAGAACTGACATGAAATAAAAAATGCTTAATGATGAGTATAATCATTTCCTAACAACTGACACTCAGGGCCAGTTTGGGGGAGGAATTTCACTGTGTACAAAAACAATGTAGGAATAGATAACACTGAGTTGTGACAAGATAAGCCAGACAACAGAAGCTCAATATGTATGTTAATAAACAGGAAACATACTGTATATTAGTACAGTTTTCATTGTGTATTTGCTAATGTCACTACAACTTATAGCAGTAACCTGATGTCTTCGACAGGTGGAACAATGCTACTGACTCATTTCAGGCTGCCACTAGATCCTAAAACAATGTCGATGTCTCCCAATACAACTTATATAAGTAGCACGTTATTTAAGTGGTGGCTGGTGGCTAGTTTGATAGTCGACAACCAATTGACAACACTTAAATCTGGTTTTACCAACTGAAACAGTGACATAACACTGAACAACCGTATGACAGCTCGTTTAAAAGTTTGTTGATGTGTGAAGTGTGCAAGTAAGCTACAAAGCTAAGCTAGCTCATGCTAACTCCACTGACTTCAGTTAACGTCTTACTTACCGCTGTAAGGACTCGAAAATCATCTCGAGATAAATATCTCAACACCACCACGTTCAGCTTCCCCATATTTCAGACGGCTAACACGCTATTACAGTGTACAGAGTGCAATTATTATTAACTCTGAAGCTGGGATGTCCACATTTACAGTAAACACATGTGCAAGGCGGAAGGACAGCGAACGTAACTGCGACGCTTCCGGTTTACGTCTGACGTCAGCTCAACGTAGCAAACAACACCCCCATGAACAGACATAATCCATATTGTAACAAACGATTTAGAAACGTGTAATGTAAATATTGTACATAATTAAACAACACTAGTAATAGAACAAAAGAGTGGATATTAATAATAAACTTAAACTAAAAAATTCAACCGATGTATTGAGTAACTGTACTAAACCACCAAATGTCTCAATATACATCATCTTTGGTAGCAACACATGGTATCTGGATTACAACGCGCAGTGTGAGCACAGGAAAACAGCACTGATATTAATATCTTGTGTTCAGTCTCTTTCTCCTATGCACTTTGTTATAAAGGGGCTGCATCAAGTGAAAGTTTCCAACACACTTTTCAAAGACATGTCACTAGATGTAAATAACTAGTGGAACCACTCAGACTAATTACTATTCATGAGTGATTAATTTTATGAACTTCCACCTCAACAAAGTGCTTAGAGTATTTATCATTGTGATTATAATAAATAGCACAGTGTTTTGTCTATTGTAAAATCTATATTATGACAACAACTCTAAATATCAGTATTGTTAAATGCCAAATGTATTTTGGAAAATTATAACATGCGGGCTACCACACAAGTCCTTTTTTCCATGGCCTATATTTGTTTACATTTTAAAAAACAGAATTGGACATTGAAATATTCTTCCTTGCCGTGCATCATTTTAAGTACTGATCACTATCACTAAATTACTTTGACACTCAAGATGTTTAAAAAAAAAATACCTTTGGATCTGAAGCATCCAAATTCCTGTCTCATTAGTCTACATAGATCCAGGTTGTGCCAAAATAAAATAATGAGTCATGATGACGCAAGGGAATTATAATTACAGGATAATGTCCTGAAACTTTTACTTTTCTGAATGCAATGCATTTATATACAATTTATACAACAACATTAAGATGCAGTACTCTATGTGCACTGCCAAAGATGCATTGGCAACTTCCAATAAAAACACTAAATAATATTTAATACTGTAACCTCTGAATATCTGTGACATTTAGTGGAATGTCACTAAAATACTTATGTATATTAATGAGTAGTGTGTGAGTAGAGTGAATAAATATCTTGGTGTGTGAATGTTTAAGTATGTTCTATACTATTTTTTTTTTTATTGTGGATATATATCAGAGACTATCTATTCAATGGTTGGTTGCTCTATTGACATTTGTGTCTTTATATTGTGTCTTCTAATCATGATAGATGACTGCAGTAAGTCCAAGACAAGTTTCCCCACAGGGACGATAAAATGGACTGTATCGTGTCATAAAATAAGAAAAATACATCTAGAGTGATGCTCCAGGAAACAATGCATCATCATAGTTAAATCTTAGGGGCCGCTGCTTGTGTGTGTATGTGTGTGTGTGTGTGTGTGTGTGTGTGTGTGTGTGTGTGTGTGTGTGTGTGTGTGTGTGTGTGTGTGTGTGTGTGTGTGTGTGTGTGTGTGTGTGTGTGGAGGAGGTGTTAAACAGAGATTTACTGGCAGTTTCTGTTGCTATAGCAGCTGGATTCTGTGCATTCCATGGGCAGGTAGGTTATAAACAGAGTGTGTGTTTGCTCTGTGAAAGACATCACTCTGACACACACACACACACACACACACACACACACACACACACACACACACACACACACACACACACACACACACACACACACACACACACACACACACACAGAGCCCTCTGCTTTCACTGGCTATGTTGACTCAGTGGAATTCCTCCAGTGGTTTATTTAACATTGTGCAGTTCAGCAAGTGCCTGCGTCTAAGGCACATGCCGTGTGTGCACATATACATATCTGTGCACACATTAAGCTGAATCCTTTGTGTGATGTTACATACATACCTTAGAATTAAATCAGCTCCTTTATTAGTAATTGATTTGCTCCAAAAATATTAGAAGTTTATTACCAAGACTAATGGACAAGTGTGGAGTGAGTAAGAGGCAAAAATGAAAATAAGCTCTGTGTGAGTCACAGTCTACAGTGTTTGTTTCAGCCATTCCCACCCTCTGCACTGCGTCATGGACATTTCTGTGCCAGTGACCACTCACTTCCCCTGTTTTTTAACTGGGTTGTAAAATATACAAAATATTCGTGCTCTTCATGCACACTTAACTTACAAAATTACAGTGACTTTCAGTGCTACAATATAATGTGCAACAAACTGGAAAAATGAGCATAGAGTTGTAAGAGCATAACTCAAACACATTCAAATAAAGTTATTATGTTGAATTATATAAAGTTAAACTTTTGTGATACATACATTTTACTATTATGGGGAAATACATTAAGCTTGTTATTAATCAACTGTTAATTGAAGAATATATTTACTGCAGTTCTTTATTTAAAGACTAGATGGCACTGTGACACAAATAGAACGGCTCTGAATAGATCCCTGAAGCTGCTGTCTTCAGTCAGAAATGTTGTTTCTGGTTTAAGTCAAGAATTGAACCAGAACAATTTTCCTCCTGTACATGCACCTGGCGTTTTTTTTTTTTTTTTTTTTTTGAGTGGAAGAAAGTGTCTCTGAGACATTAAGCAGACGCAGTGTTTCTTACAGGGTCAAGTCTATAGTTAGAGGATGAGTGTAACAGGAGAGAAACATCGTCTGCCTCGTTGTGCAGTGCTGCCTGAATTTCAAACATGGTAAAGAAAACCAGGCATGTTACTCAGCTGTAAGTCTCAAAAGTGATGGAAAACGATGGAAATTCTCTCAGTGACACTTGTACCTGCTGAAGAAAACCACCCAACATATCTTTATAATAGATTCAGCAGTTTTACAAACTACTCATAGATCGTCACGCTTTTAAAAGTAAAGAAATATAAGAGGCAAATGAAAACTGTCCACCCTGTAGATTTTTAAAAAATAATTCAATTTATTATCAATGAGCTATTCATTAAACATATTATTGTTTTGGCTTCCACAAGGACTCCAATTTCTTTTTACCCATACAAATCTTTTTCTATTCACTACATCTTTATTTCCCTACTATATCCTTTCTCATTCCCCACTGAAGGCAAATGGGAGCACATGATGACACTCTAACTTGATTGGACAGCAGTAATAATAGACTCAACTCTGATTTTGATTAGATTATCATATCATCCCATAACTCAATTTCTCACAGGAATTCTCTTAATATTCTGCTGCTACAATAGCATTAGTACTTTTATATGATGTTTTAACGGTTTAGAGTCTCGCTCGAAGTCTGCAGAGATGTGATTGATTGCACTGATAGGCCGAATGTGTTTTTTACTGATAAAACTTGTGGTTTGCTCCTCTGGCCCTCAGCAGCAGCAGATTGAAAGTCTCGAGGCAGAATTTTTTTGTTAAACAGCCTTATGACAGACAGGAGCAGTGGTCTGTTTCACTGAACTCGGTCAGATACACACAAGCACAGACTAGAGTGACCGATGGTGTGTTAGCGGAGCTGGGCTAGGAGTATAGAGGGAGAGTGTGGACCTGCCTGAGTGTGGAATTATCTGGAACGTGGCGGAACGGCCATTCCTGCATGCGCGTGCGCATTAGCACACACTCACACACACATACACATACACACACTCACTAATACACAGTGAGATAGTGTCTTCTTTCCAGATGCGTGTAAGGGAACTTTTTTGCCACGCTTCAACACAAAGCAGCTCTCTTTCCAGGCCTCCTACCATTGAATTTCTCCCTCATCTCATTTTTTTCTTCATACCAGCCACAGCTGCACAAAATACATGAGTGAAAAGTGTCCAAAATGTTCTCACACTGTTTCAACTCCACTTTGTGTGTGATTTTTGTGTGACCACTAGTCTTCAAATCTATTGTTTAAAATGCAATGACCCCGTGCTCTTTGTGTGTACAGAGGGCTGAATATCTTCAACGGACCTGCGGTGAATCAGGATCCTTTGATTAGGAATTAATGAGCCTCTCGTTAGTGTAAGATGAAAGTGAGCGCTGGATATAGGTCAAACTGATGAAAAGACCTTTGCTGCACTGTCTGAATCGATGTGATCTCTACATTTGATGTACACATAGTGTATCAAAGCTGTCAGCCCCTCCCCCTATTATTTCATTTACATGAAAAAAGAAATAACTTATAATGTTTTAATAATGTATGAGAGCTGAAAAGAGATAGTCTACCACCACCTAATCTTATATTGACCCCAGAATATACGTATTTTATAAATATGAGAATAATCACACACAGGTCAGATAAAAGTAAGTGTCTTACCATATAGTTGAGGTCTGTAATGCATCTTTATAAAAACACATTTATATTTTCAGAAGGCTGAGATACATTTAAAGGTTTGTTTGTGTTTGTGTCCCCATCATCCCACAGAGGATGTCTACTCCACAATATGACGTAAACAATTTAGAGAGAACACACGTGCGCACCTGAGCACACACTCACGCAGTATCGGGCTGTTAAATTGCTTTCTTGTCAGTGTTAAGCTTCAGGGAGAGAATGCCAAATTGAGGCAGGAATTGGAGAAGCTTAGGTAAGCCTCTAGCAACAAGCGTGGGCTTTGTTCCTGGGGTATCATCACAGTGCCTTTAGCCAGCTGCTGTGTGTTTGGAAACATCAAATTTGATTAGATTAGAGCAGAGGAGAGGGAGAGCTACTTACTCTGCCTGTACTATTGCAAGTCTCCTAAACAATAATCTGCTCTCAGGTGCTGGTACAAGCAGCTAGTAAATGAAGGGCCTGAGGAGAAATGTGAAGACAGAGGTATAACCTGCTCCAAGTCCAGCTGATACAGCTCAAAACACAGATACAGACGTTGTTGGCTATTTGCCTCTGCTAGACTTTTATGTTTTATGTCTATCTTTCTAAAACTTCAGTTCAAACATGTTTTACAGTTTGGATGCAGGCAAAGCCTTGATATGTTGGGTGTATCACTGGGCTTTTGCTTTAAAATGAGAATAAATTCACATTATGTATTATTATAACTGATAAGTTTGCACCTTGTTTTTAACGCCTTGGTTTATTTATCATGCTGTATATGTGTGCACCTGCAGTTTGGGTGGAAGTGTGGGTCTACAGACTAAGTGATGTATCATTTAACTGTCTCTAAGTCTGAGCTGACTAGACTGGCTGTATTGTGCTGCAGTCAGGTCAGCACTGCACAGGAATAACAAGGTGCTGGGAGGGCAGGTTTGCATAGAGATAAAGACTAGTTGGCAGTACAACATGTACACTCAACCATCTCACTGCCATATCCTGTGTTACTGTTTTAAGCTCCAGTTTCCTGCACTTCGAAGAAGTTTTACAGTCTATCTTTTTTATTTGTTACTCACAAATTCAGTGCAGAAACTGTATTCAGTATGTACCTTAGCTTCAGTTACACATGTTGACCTCTTATGAATACTAATGATTGGAGTTTTTGTCCTGTCCTCTAAATGGGTTGTCGAAGAACAAGACTTCATCATTGATTAGGTTTAACATTTGACTATTTGTGGTTTTACAACACTAATTCTTACCTAGGGTGCAGTAACATCTTTGATTCTTGTCATCATCATAAGGATTCTCTTTGTTTTAACTTTGATGCTAAGCTAAGCTGATCATGTGGCTTTATATTTGATGGACAGACAAGATGAGAATGATATCAGAAGTCCTGGCAAGAAAAGCAAATACGTGTGTTACCCAAAATGCCAGATACAGAGATAAGGAATAGAGAATGAATGTCCTCACAAAAATATCAAGACAAATCTGTGTTTGGGTGTGTGTGTGTGTCTGTGCGTGTAGCCGTACACGCATGTGTGTAAGAATGAGTGATGCAATATCGGCCCTAGCCAGATAATAACATGCCACAGTGATAGAGAATGCTTCTAACTAACAGCAGTCCTCAGATGATCCTCTCCATCACACACACACATGGACACGAATGCACACACGCAACCTTTGCTTGTCAAACCCTAGTAATGGGATCAGTGAGGGATTGGTCCTACATCACTCACAGCGCAGGTGCAAATGTGCGCTCACACACAAAGGTATAACCACCCACTCAGATTCACACACACACACACACACACATCATCCAGGGGTTCAACATGGCCGTGTATCACAGGAACAGGAAAGCAGCTTTTTATCTCAGAGGTTGCCGTTGTTCAGGCCATCAGATAGCAGCTACATCTTGTCTCACTCACTCTCTCCCTCTCTCTCTATCTCTCTGTGCTTATGTGTGTGGTATTCTGAATGTGCACACATTTGAGTGTATCTGTGTGTCTAGTTTAATAGCATTAACTCCTGCAAGCGTGAAATGAGACAGTCTCCCACTATCTGTCTTTAAGAGCAGGGCTAAGGGAGCAGAGTGGCTGAAATGAACTGATGGATCATGTGAGCTTCCATTCAGATGAGCCTTTTTACTCTAATAGAAACTGCACCAGTCTCAGCAGAGAGACGTATCACAATGAACCGCAAAAATCACTACATATTGTACCTGTTATATTCTTCCTTTAATAGCAATTTGTCAGCGACGGCTTGATGGGATTTGCCTGTGTGTCATTTCGAAGGAGATTACACATTTGTGATGGCTTAGCAAGACCTCTCTCAGCTAATATCAAAATCTTTAGGCAACTGAATTAGTCTTTGGGAAAATTACACTTGTAGCCACTAGGGAGCTAGTTAATCAAATGCGTGTCAACACAGACAGTTTTATTGTATTTTCCTATTACAGCCACTGTAGATCAATGTGTGTCTGAGTTCAGACTGCTAAAAGGAAGTGAATTTTTCTTTTGCACTGGTAAGAAATATAAATACAAGCTTGTTAGATGTTCATAAAACCAAACACACGCTTGGAAAGTTTTCTGGATGTCCTCAAAGCAGTCTTGGCTTCCGATCAATGAGATTACTTCATAAAACCCCAAACATGTTGTCTAAGCCTCGCCTACGGGTCAGTGGTCACGATAACTGTTATAAGTGCAAGAGAGAACAGGAATCAAGGCTGTCACAAAAAAATCTAAAAAAAAAAAACAACCAAATAAGCAAACAAAAAAACAGATGTTTTCTTTCCTGTCTGGTAGTTTTTGAATCTCGCTTGTGTGTGTCTAAACCCATCATCCAGTTCTGCATGAGCTGTCGCCTTGAGAGAAATGAAATAAGACACACACGCACACTTTGCACACAAGCATCAAGACTGTGCATCACAGTAATCACACCGCAAAGGATGCCGGGTAATTTGGTTAAAGATGTCAGGAACGTAAATCACCCCCAATCAGTCCTGTTCTCTCATTGGTCAATCCTCCCACCTCCAGGAGAAGTTCATTGGTCACTCATCCGTCCGACTGTCTCTCTGTAAGGTCTTGTACTGTTCAGCTGTTGTTCACCAAGACACATCAGGTCAGAGACTTCATTCAAACTCCAGTTTGTTGATTTGATTAAAACAAAAATAACATAACTAGAGACTTTTGGAGAATTAGATACACACAACTTGCAGTGAGTTCACCAAGAGTTGCATGGAGAAGATTGACACCACAAATCAATATTCCAGGATTGACTATCTTCTCACAAAAAAAGTAAATAAGAACATTTCTTAAAATATTGAACTTTTTTTTCTTTTTTTTTTTTTTTTTTTCAAGTGGTCTCACCTAGAAGTTTAAATTAATGAGAACAGTCACAAATGCTGCATCTCAATAAATACCTCGACTGACTTCAGTGCAATGCAGTTTTTTTGTTTGTTTGTTTGTTTTAATGGTCTCATTATTGTGTCACTATTCTAGTAATATACACAATCTCAAACACAATCCAGTTCTGAAAAACTTTGCATAACAGTTCATCTTACTTATGATGCACAGATAGTTTGAAAAAAAATGATGTGAACTAAACTTTATGCCATATGTTTCACAGCATAACACACAGGTGGCAGAGAAGTTTCACCCTTGACTGCTGTTTTGCTAAAGTGTATTTCTGTCAGTACTTTGCACACACACACACACACACACACACACGTTCACACACTTATATACACACATTCCTTAGATGTTCATTGCTTTGATTTTTTTTTCCCAGTCTGCACTAAAGGTTAGAGAGCTACAGCTCTTCAAACAATACCTGGTTAACAATCTGACACACTCACTGCATATCGAGTGCTAATGATCACTCATTAAGCAAAACACACACACACACACATGCATGCACACACCGGCATGAACTCATACTTAATGATTCTGTGAACACTGCACATCTCACACCCTTTTCCATGTGCTCTTTCTACCCCCAGGCAAGGATCCTCATCACACCGCTGACCATTGATTGGGACGATACACAGCATTAATAAAATGAGTTCATGTAGCCAATAGAAAGAAATCTCTCTTGTGCACACACACACACACACACACACACACACACACACACACACACACACACACACAGGTAAAAATATTTGTGACGTTCTGGGCCTGTTGAGTATGAGAGATGAGAATGTCAAACTGTGGCATTGAGTGTTTGCTTTCGTGGATGGGGGCAGCAGAGGTGATGGACAGAGAAACAGCATACAAATGAACAGCCACCCACGGGGAAAATCATCCCACCTTGGATGTTTACTGCACAGGGACTGCTCTGTGAGAGACTGTGGTTCACAGTAAATATTCCTGGTATGTGTGTATGTGGTGGTGTATATTCCCAGGAGGGAGGGAGGTGGGGGTGCTATGTGGTGCTGCTAGAAAGGCAGTGAGAGAAGAGATGCTGTGTGTTTACTGTATGAGTGTGTGTTTGTATGTGTGTGTGTGTGTGCCCTGTCCAGGTGGATGTATTCTAGGTCAGGCTGTTTGTCAGAGGTGAGACCAGATCGATGTGGCTCTAATCTAAGGCAGCATGATGTGATTGATTACCTCATATTCTGAGGCCCTGCACACAGACCTCCGCCAAGTGTGATGGACACACACACAAAGGCACAAACGCTATGGTCAGTTCACCCGAGCAAAGGAATTGATTGGGATGAAATGAAATAAGAGCAGATTGGTTTTACTGGGCACAAGGCTGGACAGTCTATCCAAGATGGTCAGAAAAGATGAAGGGAGCAGAAAATGTTCATTGATAACATCTTTCATGTGTGAGATGTCGATGTGAGTGTGTGTGGGTGTTTTTTCTATGAAATTGCTTTTCCTCAGCAGCATTAGCTGTGCTATTTTTTGTCTGTTTCTGCTCCCCCTCTCTCTATCTCTCTCACACACACAAACACACTTTTTTTTTTACCCTTTTCCCGTGTGTGTTAATGTAAATGCGAGATTGCACCATGTTGACATGATGTTTGTTTTCGTAAAGCATCGAAACACTGACAGATGAGACGACGGTTCCGTCTGAGTGGCTGGAGGAGCGTGTTAAATGAGCACAAGTGTTTGCCCCCCACAGCGTGGCAGAGTGTTTGCATAATTTTACATGTTTGAAACGTTAATGACACCTGTAGGCTATGTTATGGTGAATCAGCTCATATAAGTGAATAAAATGAGATAGTGATGTGAGCCTGTAATTGTGAGTATTTCTGTAAGTTTGTTTGTGTTTGTTGTTTACTTGCTATAAGCTAGAGTCAAGCGTGTGTGTGTGTGTGTGTTTTATATTCCACAGGTTCTCCTGACATGCATGGTGTCAGGAACCTCATTTCAAATACTGGTAATGAGCTTTGCTGTGTGTTTGCCTGCTGGGCTCTAATGCCCCTGTCTCTTTTGAGCACTAAGGTATTGTTGGAAAATTGACTTCGCCACCTCCCAAGACTGTCTCATTTTCACTCTGGATTGAAGCTCTATCCTTAAAATGAATGCAAACTTTAATTATTAACAAGCTGAGTCCAAAATGTCTCCTTAAAAACATTCCAAGCAACAGTATTAATGCAAAAAAATTGCATATTAAAGTGAGGCTACAACAGCATTCAGCCATTTAGGTATTAAAGTCTGTTTACTGCTGTAAGATGTCAGAATAAATCCTTCAAGCAAAAAACTGGGAAACTGGGAAATAGGCTTTGTTTGTTTTGTCTCTGACAGTTTGAGGAGAGGATGGATTATGTCTGTTAGCCTTACTCTGACCCTAGTGAACCAAAATCTGCACAAAATGCACGTATGAACAAGACATTATGATTTTACATGCTGGATTACTTCTTGACTTGCTGTCTCGTCGTCACTGTAATCATTACCTCCTAGTCAAGCCTGATGCTTTACACCAATTAAACACAAGCAGTACACATGTTGATTAGTGAGCTTTAAAGGTGGACTTTGTTGCTGCCTGTTAATGGCTGCTGACATATTAAACAGAGATAAAATGGTGTCTCTCTATTCTCGAGGAGAAGAAAAGCAGTGTTTTCAAAAAATGTTGTGGTAACGCTTTAATATTCATAGGCTGTGCAGGTGAACACTGTGCAAGGCCCCGCTGTGCTCTGGGTGTTATCTCTACAAAACAGCCAATCACACTCTTGGATGTGTGTTAATGTCAGAGGGAGAGATTCAGCCTGCGGCATTTGGCGAGTCCAGTGGCAAGTTGTCTCGACTGAGATTTTTTTTCCTGCTCCTAATTAGCCAAACATTAAATGAACTGCCCTTGACTGAATCTCATTCAAGGTTACACATTTGATGTTTCATCTTTCTTCATACAACAGTGTGGAGACTCATCTGTGGCTGCTAGTTTAATAAACCTCAAACACAACATCCATCCAGCTCAGACTCATATTTAACCAGCATATTCAACCACAGGCTCTGAAGTGGACTATGAATTTCTTGGCCTAAATATACATCTCCCTGTCTGCCCCTGTAGCTGTACCAACTTGCTCTCTCTCAGCTTCACAGCACTACACTCACCACAGGCAAACACACAACTGCACACAGATAAGGCCACTCTGCCGGACTTATCACAGCTTGTGTCACTTGCCAAAATGTGTGAACCACTCCCTGTCTGTCCCCCTCTGTCCCCCTCTGTCCCCCTCAGTCCCTCCTGCTCCGTTTCCTCCTCCTCCATTTTGGGCCAACCTCCATGGCACCATATTGTCGTTTTATCAGACTCCCATTTCTCTCCATCCCATCAGTCACTGTGCCTTCACTGCACCATGGGAGAAAGAGGATGTCTCTTCATGTTGTGTCCAAGTTTGCCTCTCTGAAGTTAGTGTGTGTGTGTTTGTGTGTGTGTGTGTGTGTGTGCGCGCGCGCTCGCATGAAAGCATGAAAGAGAGAGAGGGAGCATATGAAAACACCATTACAGAGCAGGTGTCCTTCCATCTGTGCTGATAGCAGTTAACTTTCTCCTCGCTCTGTGACTGTCTCTGTCTACCTCAGACATCCTGTGGCCCGCATAACATTACTCGATGAAAAAAATGAGAAAAAATAGAGATGAGTAGAAAAGACTAAGAGAAGACAAAAAGGAAGGGATGATACAGAAAAATGAAATAAGCAGCACTTACACGGTTAGAGAAGTTTTATGGGAAATATTAAGAAATTGAAATTCAACAAATTGAATTCTGGTAGAAGCATTAGCATGAGGTGACCACTGCTGATATATGCAATTTTATGCAGTGTTTGATGTGTGTGTGTGTGTGTGTGTGTGTATATTTAAGGAGAACCAGAAGAGCCTATAGTTCAATCTCACCATTAAAACATGTCTGAGGGCTGCAGGAGGCAGCTGAGCCTCTCCCAGGGGAGAGAAGCTCACTGCCTGGATGGATGGACCGGTTCCATGAATGTTTACATGGATGTATGGATGGATGAATGGTAGATGGGTGTTAAGATGGATGGTCAGGTGTGGATGCCTGTGTAAAGATAGAGATGTGTACCTGTAGATGGATGGAGAAACAAGTTTTTTTGCTTAATGTTATGGCTCAAAAAAGAAAAGTCTCCGTGATGAATTCTCGGCACTGAGAAATGATTTTTTTCAGCCAGGAATAGTGGTCATTCTCAACGCTGTAAATTCAGAACCAAGCAACAATGTTCACTGTTGCGGCAGCATAGTTACATAATCCATAACTGAGCGGATAAGTGGCAGTCCATGTTTTGTAGCGATAAGTGGTCCTTGCTCAGTTATTTTTGCATTATACTTCCAAGAGATCAATAAACTGTGCTATCAGAAATGCTGCAATGACTTTTTTTCCCTTCGCTTTTTCGTTTTCTATTTTTCTTGTTTTTTTTTTTTAGTCATGTAATCCATCACTAATTATACTAAATAGCCCACACAGTTCTCCCTTTATTTACCCCCAAAAGTGCTGTTACCACTACTATAATGGCTCATTGTACCTTTTTTTCTTTTTTTTTTCAACCATCAGTCTTCGAAGAGCTGGCACAAACACCATGATGTGCACATTGATTTTTGTGTCACAAATTGGCAAACAAACCAAAAATCATACTATAGATTTATTCATACATCCTAATAATGAGTTTCATTTCCTTAGGGATGGGGAATGAGCCTGAATATCACATCTCAGCCTCATCATCCACTTTTGTGCTTTATTACTTCTGTATATTTAGAACAGTGGTGTCAGTGCATCTTGTTTTTCCGTTTGCCTGAAGGATGAAATGATGCCTTCTTCCTTCCTTGTGGCTCAGTTCAACAGCCACATCACCTGTTAATCAAACATCAAACTAATGGTTTGATCAGTGGGTGTGTTTATGCCATTTAAATGTAGTTGAGGATACATTGAACTTCTGTGACTTCCAGTTGCTTCTAGAGCCATGAACTAAAAAAAACTGCACATACTCAATAGTCAAATGAGCAACGTGCTAGCAATGGCAGTCAGTCACTTGACCTACTTTTCTCTGCATGTATAAGAGGATGGAAAAGCCTCTCCTACCAATCACCTATTTAAACACGTTCCCTGTACCATCAGTGCATCATGGTCATTCACGTGCCGCTCTCCTCTGAATCGTGACCGACATCTCAAGACTCCCAGCAGCTCTGGGTCACTCAGAGGGCAGCCAATCAAAATGCTTGTATTAACGTCCTGATTCGAACCCCCTGGCAGAACCAAGCAGCATAACAGCATATCATCTTAATCAGACAGACATGTGGAGTGAGTAAGTGAGTCAGCAGCTCCTACAATCATCTGTCCTGCTACTCTGGTTTTATGAATGGTGTAAATATCTGTTATGGTTCCACTCCTTATGTCTAACACAACAGCTTACTTGTTCTGAATTATTACATACTCAAGTCAGAAGAGGAGGAAATAAGAGTGAAGTCTCACTGTCTCTCAGTCTTTATCCCACAGAGGTGATTTGAGGAAACGAGCAGCACTTAAAAGCTATGAGCTCTGGAGTCGTACGTCTGGATGTATCAGCTCAATCACGCGTGTGTGTTGTGTGTATTTATGTACGTGTGTGTCTGCTTGGTATGATTGAATGCATAATTCTGTGTGATGTACTGTAGCAGGCACCTGCCTGTGCACTTTTATGGGATTGACCTTACAGACGCACTCTCCCTGTGCTCCACACACAGGGTTTAGTGCACTCACTGTGTTGGTGGTAGTGAGATGGAAACACGGAGCACAGCCTGTGTTTTATTCGCCACTGTTGTGTAAACACGTTCTTTCACTCACTCTTACAGACACAAGTTGTTCTACGACGACGATTGCGCAGGCAGCGAGGTGCTCTCGAGATAATATTTGTTTAAATTATTATTTCTATTTGAAGGAATAGTACACCCGGGTAACATTGCACTGCACAACATTGTCAGACTCTTGGTTGACAGTTAAGAAAAAGAGTATAAAAATAGATGCAGCAGAACCTGAGATATCTTTCTTTTTTTGAGATATTCCTCACATTCTTCTTCCTTGTCAAAACCTGTTGCCGACATTACCTTTAATATAACCTGACTGCTGACAGTTTGGTCAGACTTCTTTCCAACTCCATACCACCATTTTTTTTTCTTTTTCTTTATTTTCTTTTTTCTTTATTTTAAAATTTGCAAAAAAACAAAAAACAAAAAAAACTACACAACCTTTTTTACTTGTACTTATACTTCCCAAGCCCCGTAAACAGACCGATGTGCCGAATAGTGTCGCATAAGAACATAGTTTGGCTTTAACATTTATAATAAGCCCATGCACTGCAGCACGCACACGGGAACAATCACTGCAATTAAAAATTCCATTATAGCAGAGAAAATTCATTACTGGATGGGATCTAATGGGAATTTAATTAATTACACATTTTTATTACAGCAGCTCTGAAAAAGGGAACAAGATAAGCTTTGAAATGTGCATGATCAAGAAAATGCTGCATCATATCATCCTGTTTTATAAAAACATCTCTAGTATTTTTCCAATTAATGCACAGATCCATCAGGTTGTCATTGCTCTGTCAAATGCTGGGGTAATTAATACATTCAGTGTTTGTAATTGGCTCGACACAATTTTGTTTGGAAACATTTTCCATTGCACTGACATTAAGATACTTTGCGTTTGAACAGCATTGAGCAATTGTTTGTTTATCTCCAAATATAAGCCCTCCCAAAGGCTAATGGAGCCAATTTGGTCTCAGTTTATTTTTCATTTCAGTCAGTCAGACTGTCTGTCAGTGGATCAGAGGGACATGTTTCTCCTGCTCTGCTTTCATCCTGAGATGTGGCACCTGGAGCATTACACAGCCCTCTTTTTAGCCCATCTGCCTTCCTGAGCCCCCTCCTTACTCCTTTAGTCTCCTATCACCTCAATCTTGTTTCCAACCCTCCTTCTACCCTTTCCTTTTCTGTCCTTTCTTCAAATTCTCTCCATCTGCTTCCCTTTCTTCCCCCTGCCCCGCTCTTCTTCCGCCGGTTGTCTGAGACTCTTTCAGTCCCTTGCATTGCTGTCTTCCGTCTGACAGCCTCAGAATGGAAACAAAAGAGAGAGGAGAAGATGGAAGGAGAGAGATAAAACAGCAAAAAGCGTTAGAAAAAGTGAAGTCATACTTTCAGCCTCGCTGCCCCCCCACTCTTCTTTACTTTGCTGTCCTCTCTTTTGCTTAATGTTTGAAAGAGCTTTTATTCCACAGATTCTCTGCCTTCTCATGAATAACACATGAGCATCAGCAGTGAAACGCTCTCTCTCTTTTTTTGCTTTATCCCCACCCTATCCTCATCTCGTTCACTCTCTAAAATACACACACACACACTCACGCGCACACACACACACAAATACACAGATGCACACACACTTACACACACTTCGCTCACAGATGGCCTGGTCCAGGTCATTTCCTCTGTGGATGGAGGATAACTGGATTTACCAGTCTGTTGTGTTCTGTTGTTCTGACAGATCTGTTTATGGACAGAAAAAGGCAAAAACACAAGCAGCTCTTAAACTGTGTGTGTGTGTGTGTGTGTGTAACTCCAAGAGGACTTTTACATCTGAACCCCTACTGAAGATCATACTTCCCCGACAGTTCAGTAATAGTGGTAGTAGTTAATAGCAAATCAACCACCTTGTGACAGTACAATGTTTAGCTAATGTGTTTAGCAGATTGTTCCATTATGGCCGTCTGTGTTTTGCCGAGAAGGCATAATGGTGTTATTTCTCATTTTTGTCACCGTGTGTGGTTACAATTTCTTTGTGTCTTTATGTGCACACAGTTATCCGTGCATATTATATTACACTGCTGAAAAAGCTATTTCTACATCAAATCTGATAGAGTTTCCTGTGAAACTGCAAATGCTGTTTAAAACTCAGATATGATTTTTTTAACATGTCTCAGCTTCTAAGAAGTAAATGTGTGACATGTTTTTGGAGCTGGATGAGCAAAGCATCACAGGAGGATGCTTGTAACCATAAAAGACTGTTGGAAGCCAGAAGGGGAACTTTTTGGCTGTGGTGGTTGTATACGCTATTTTCTGCGGTCAAAAAGTGTTTTCCAGGTTAAAAAAAAGTTGGGTTTCTTTTCATTTAAGTACCTGAAGATTTCATGACAGTGTCCAACGGTATACACACACACACACACACACACATACTCATGGAAGCTACTTTGGTGGAATGAGAAATAACATCTGGCTCAGGCAGACGTTATGTTTAGATTTAGCTTCTAGCAGGTGTGTGTGTGTGTGTGTGTCAGCATACTATATGAGTGTGTGGTAGATCCAGGTCTGCTTGTGGAAGTGAGTGTTGCACGGAAATAACCAAGTTGGCAAATTAACTGTGCGTGAAGTCATCGGCCCACACACCCCTGTTGCAATCCCCACGCTTCAAAATAAACACACACCTGCACATTCACACACACACACACACACACACACACACACACACACACACACACACACACACATATTCATGTCTCCAAACTAAACAAACCATTAAAGTTAACTAACCTTCCCCAGGGAGTCGTCTGTTGGGAGGTGCTGAAACATAACATATTTCATGTTTTTGACTTAAGCTGTCAGTCAGCTGCCAGCTTTACTGTAGGCTGCGCTATTGCAGTCTGAGATCATGGATCAACCGACAGGCGGGGAGACACAAAGACAGACAGGCCTGCACTGCTGGAGGATTTCTCCTTTATAAGTCAAGCTGAAGAGATGGCATTCTGTGAAACACTAAATTTAGACATCATAATGTCACTGCTTAACATCCGTTTAGCTGTAATTAAAGGGGTGGACACTTAGTTATCGTGGCTCCGTTTCCTTTGTTATTTGCATGACATGCCTCGATGGATGCTCAAAAAATTGACCCGTTCTATTCAGCGATGACGCCCGTGTCGGTGGATATGTGGTGCGCCAGGTGGGGATAGGACTAGTTGAATTCAGATTGATTATTATTTGTCCTCTGAGCACCTGCTTAAACACATACACCCACACACACACACACACACACACACATAATGGTGTGTAGTGGTGGATGACTTCCCAGTGCTATGTTTGAGCTACATTACAAATGCATACGTAGTGTTTAGTGTGGCACAGAGCTCCTTTCATATGGAGATGTGATGTGATGAGACCATGCTTCGACCTGCCACTGCCTATCTGATAGAGCATCACACCCACAGCTGCCCCCTCTGTCTTTAATATAACTCTTAACCCTCCTCCCCTCCTCCTCTGTCAGGGCTTTTCGTCTCTATGTCTGCTCCACATATTATAACAAGCCTCAATAATACACACAGCAAAAGAACTTCTATTAATAGTAATGACAGTAATGCTGTCCCAGTTGTTTGCCTTTGTTGGCAGCTGAGATACTGAATTAATGATTCTAAATTCAGGGAATGTGGAAAAAAGGAACCGGGTGTTATAGGACTGAAATGTAAATTCAGGGTACAAAGAAAATGAGAAGAAAAGATCTTTTGGAAAGCAGGGCGACCAGGTTTTTTTCTTCTTTTTTTTAAGGCTGCCAGGAGATAAATATGACGGAGATGAATGTCAGCGAGGCTCATTGTTTGGCTGCCATCATGTATGTCAGTGTGTGTCGCATGCTTGTGCTAATTATATGCACTGAGCTCTGAGCTTGTCTGATTGTCAGTCTGACGTGTGCTCACCTTTGTCTGAGAGGAGAAGAAGAGGATGGAGGGGAGACGAAGAGCACCGAGGGAGAGCAGTGAAGAGAGAGAGACAGAGGGAGAGAGACAAAGGTTTGGAAGAAGTTTAAGAGAAAGCAGGAGGCTCTGATCAAGCTTTTGTCAGAGATTTATGTGTATGTGTCTATTTCTGCGCGTGTCAGAAAACAGAACAAGGGTGAATGAGAAGCCTCGCCATGACAATGTATCCGTTGCTTGGCAGGTGCAGGCTGACCTGCTGCTCTCTCACCCCGTATCCTGCATCGCTGTTTTCTATTCCATCTCTCCACTCCAGCAAACAAAGGCATCGACGTCTGTTTCTGTTTCTCCTGATGTCAGGAGGAACAAAGACACAGAATGAAAAGCTCCTCTGTTCGCACTACTTCAAAACACATTTTGTTTTTGCTTCCATGATATATATATATATATATAGTTGTTGTGTAGGTCACTGTCTGAAGTATTATATAGCTTTATATCATAACTAAACCATGTGGTGCATTGTTAAAAGTGCCAGTCCATGCTGGCCTTTTGACCTCTGTTTCTAACATTTGAAATAGCAGAATCCAAAATGAACACATACGTCAATACATATTTGCCCTTTCATAACCCAACCTCCCCTCCCTGGACAGACACACACACGCACGCACACACACAGAAACACACACAAACTCGTTTAAAGATCAGCCATTGATCTTCTCTTTCTCCCCTGCCTGGGCAATTATCTCCCTAATTATTCAGAATCCATCTTCTGCTCAGTATAGGCCATCAAACCACAAACTGGCAGTGTGTGTTTGTGTGTGTGTGTGTGTGTGTGCGTGTCCGTGCATGTGTTTGTGCGTGTTTTTTGTGTGTGTTTGTTTCTAGAGGATGTGTCACAGCGTGGGACAGAAACCGTTTCCCTAATTGCTCAAAAAAAGACAGGTAGCCTTTCTCTGGCAGACATTTGCTTGCACCCCACAAACAGCAGCCTGCAGTGTAAATCAGGCAGCAGCGTATTCACAGGCCTCTCTGCAAGACGTGAATACACACACACACACACACACACACACACACACAAACAGGGGATCACCACATGGACAATATGTCAAGCCTGTCATATTTAGGGAGCCATTAAGGAAGAGTCAGCACCCCAGTTCTTATTAATGATGTCACTGTGGACAGTATGTCGTATTAATGATGTCACAGCGAGGTGTGAGTTACAGCAGTGGGCATTCATCAACCTGTGTGTGTTTGTGTGTGTGCATAGAGTGGATAGGAGAGGGGCGGAGCGGTGCTTCATTTCTATCATGGTCCGACCTTGATGCCCGGGAATGAACGATGGGGGAGGGGAGGAGAGCGGAGAGGGAGGGAGAGGTGTAACATCTCTTTGTCATCACTCCTCTCTTGTGGTTTTCCACTCGGCCCTGACGCTCCGCTCAATGGTGCTTATAGTAGCACAACCTCGTTTTTGTGTGCATATGTTTGAGCCACTGTCCTTTCCTTTTTCAGTACAATGTGTGTGTTTAAACAGACTCAGACACCAGAACAACACTGGGACATTCCTCTGGCCTAACACCTTGCGGTCATACAGACAGAGGGAAATAAAAAAAAAAAAGTAAAAGAGAAGGAGAGTTTAAACAGTGGGTTTGAATTTAAGAGCGTCTGATTAGCGTTTGCAGGGGGATGATGCTGTAAGAGCAAATATTCTGACCCTATGTAATGCTTTTAACTGGACAAAAGTGTTTTTTATTAGATATTCGAGACTCTAAACGCTGATGTCAGAGCTTTACGTGAGGCTGATGTCTGTTCAGAGGAGTTTAGAGAGGAGCGAGGTCAGGTTACCATGGGTGTGTTTGAGTGGGTGAGGGTATGTGCACATAGGTGCTGACTGTACTGTTCCACGCCACACTAAGGTTGGATTAGTGTGAACAAACACAATTTACAGTGATTTATGAGGACAAGGTTGTAGACAGGGGTAACCTTTTGTGGCTTTGTACATGGTGAACAATAGATGTGTAAACAATTTTTCTCTTTCTTTTCTCTCCATGCTCACCCGACCTCTCATTTTTTGTGTCACTTCCATAAAAAGATAATATCTATCTCTTTCTATTTCTAAAATGCGGCTGCTGTCTGTGTTGCAGTGAAGCTTTTCCTACTGTGAGTTCAGTGATTGCTTCAGAGTCTCACTGGGGCCCAGAACCCCTGCTGGCAATAGTATTAGCATCTGGAAAACAGTGTGTGTATATATGTGTGAGTGTGTGTGTGTGTCCTGCAGCCTCTCAGTAATGATGTTTTTGACCTGCTCTTTGTCTCGAAACAAAGAAATGCTTGTGGCCATGCTCCTCTTGGTCACACACATTATACACACTTACTGAAGAGAGAGCTCTGAGTGTCAGAGTGTAATATATGTGTATCTGTTTCTGACAGATGTGCCCATGTTGAGGACTCTTCATTGTAATGCATTGAAAAATTGAAATTATTTGAGATGCATGTGTCTGAAGCAGCTCTTCAACCAGCCCTAGCCCCTCTAAAATCACTTCTACTTCACTCTGTGCGTGCATGTGTGTATGTGTGTGGTCTAAGTATTCCCTACATTGTGGGGACTTAAATCTGTTTACACATTCACATTATGGGGAACTGTCTCTGACCCCCAGGTAAAAAACAAAAAAATAAGGTGAAGACATGGTTTAAGGTTTGGTTAAGGTTGGGGTCAGGTTTAGATAAAGATTAGACAAGTAGTAGCAACAACTGAGATCTCTAGGGTTTCCAGGAAATGAATGCAAGTCAATGAAATGTCCCCTGAAGTTATGGTAACCAGACTGTGTGTGTGTGTGTGTGTGTGTGTTAATGCATGAAACTAGTCTTTGATGTAATTTCCATAAGTGATGACTTGAGAGTGCAGACACATTTTGAGCAAATTATCTATAATTATCTCTTTTGGCCAGTGTTTCCTTTGCACACACACACACACACACACACACACACACACACACACACACACACACACACACACACACACACTTTTTTTTTCTAAATTTCTCCTAAAAATTGTTAGCTGGGACATGAACACATACAAAGTATTCTTGTTGTTTTTTTAACTGATCATTTAACTCTTAACTTTAACTATTGTTTTAATATCTAAACATCTTGCTATGACAAATATAAATCAAATACAACCATGTGGTGTGTCACTGTCACTGAATTTTAAAACCAAAATAGAAAAAAAATCACATATGAACGCTGTCTTAAAAATTGGTTATTAAGTTAAAATAAATAGATAAATGAGTAAATTAAAACAAAAATACATTTAAAAAAAAAAAAAGGATAAAAAAAAGTAAGGTATATGACATATACTTAGTCAAATGTTGTGCTGAAGAAGTAGGTTTTAAGATTAAATTTCCAAATTACATTACTTCCAGCTCCTCTCAGATTCTCAGGTAAAAAGCTCCTTTACTGAGGGTTTTAGTACTGAAATTTATAACAACTAACAGACTCATGCATGAAGATCTAAGGGGCCTAACTGTTCATACAATTAAAGCTTGTGTGACAAACAAGTTGGTGGACCATGTGATTTAAAAACAAATAAGAAACCTTATAACCTAAAATCAAAAGTCACAGTCAACCAGTGTAAGGACTTTAAAACAGGTGTTATACTAAATTGTGTGTTGTTAAATAGGCCAGACAGGCCTGCTATAAAGGCATGCATCAGTTTTTCTGCATCATTCAGAGAGAGAGAGAGAAATGGTGCAACTTTATTCATGTTTTTAATATTCTTAAAGGCAGATTTAGAGATAAAAACCCACATGAGCTTGAAAGATTTGTTGGCCACACCAAGATGTCTTGCATGTTGACTTGGGACCATTTTCTTTCTCCCTGAGCTTCAGATGTTATAACTAATATTTTGTCCTCATTGAGCTGTAAAAACTGTTATACAAACACATTAATATCTAAGATCTAATATCTAATAATATCTAAGATTAAAGGAGAATCAATAGAACATGTGTCAGCAAGAGACACAACAACATAAAGTCCTGTGTCATCAGCATAAAAAAATAAAGAGAAATGCTGTGTCGCTTGATTATGGAAGGACAGTAAATAAGATTAAAAAGAAGTGGCTCTAAGATTGATTCTTGTGGAACCTCCAAGGGTTATTGTGGAGGTTTTGAAGAAATCACTAACAATTTTAACAAAAGACCCGAGAGAATTCTGTGATAAATTGTATCGAAAACAGCAATCAGATAGTACCAACCTTGAAGATTTATTTACATCCAGAATTATTCTGATGTCATTAACTACTTTTTATTAAGGCTATCTCAGTGCTTTGCCCAAGAGGAATCATTTCAATACTCCAGTTACCTAAAACAGGCTTAATTTGAATTACTGTTGCCCTACGGTTGTAAACTCACTAATTTTGTTTCTCACTGATAAGCATGGCACCCACATCCTCAGAATGACCAAGCAGCTCTCCTAATGCTGAGTTATTTGGCCTGAGACACAGTCTTTCATCTGCATTAGACATCAAAATTAACCAAGGATTGAACCCACAATCCTAAAACTTCAGAGCAGTCTTCTAAAAAATCCTAAGGCATTTGTTCAGGCATTTGTGGGCTGTATATCTTCGATAATTTGAGTCTTTGAGAATTGGAGTTAAAAATTCAGAGAGCCTAATGAAGATCAAATCCATGACCTTAAGAACTCCTCAACTCATTGTAAAAACTTTTCACCAATATTTGTTAAAAAAGAGAAAAATACCGTATGGAAGTGGATACTACTAACTGCTGAAAACAAGCAAAAACAAATATAATATACGACTTTATCAATCAAAGAACATGGTCACAAACACAGCATCCAAAACACAATGGAGTGATGGAGCTTGTTGTACCATGATATAGCAGAAACTATGTAACAGCAAATAATGTAACTAATGTTACATTATACGTATACATTGATTAGAGTCACTGATTATGATTTTGGAAGTCGTCCTTAAACATCCTCAGCTACTGTTTAATTCGTGCCTTGGGGACTCTCCTTTCGACTTCCAAAACCACAACTGTCATCAACAGTGTTGATGTATGAAAAACCTCTCAATAGCCCTCTGACTGGTTTAGCCATTTGTTCATGCCCATGTGTGATAGACATTTTGTGTCTGTCCTTCTGAAAGTCAGACTTCAAAATTCATTAGTTCAGCTGGTGACCTCATAAAAACTGAGGCTCAGAGAGCTTCCAAGCAAGTCCAAAAACATGTTCAACTATTTAGTTAAGGATTATTTCACTCTTTTTATCAGAGCTTTTGACTCTTTCCTCTGGGTATCATACAAAGGAAAAGTTAGAGCGACCTTTAACAGGACATTGTGGTAAAATAGAAAGCCATTGGAGGTTTGGATTTGCTCCTCAGACAGCTTGTTGTACTTTGCAGTCTTGTATCCAGAAGAAAGATTGTTGCTACTTAAACAGCACAGGGACTAAGAGACTTTGGCATTTTAAGGGCAAGGGTTTGATTCTCAGGCTCTGCAGTGACTTTTGGAATTTAGCACACAAAGTAAATATTCACTTTAGGACTTCAGGAAATGAGAGATAATTGTCTGACCAAATGTCATAGTAGACATGTAAAGGACAGTTTGGAATATTTGAGGATGAAAGTTCGATCTGTACGAATCTCTTGTGACTTTTGAAATCCTAAACCTGAAGAGAAGGCTGAAAGGCATTTAGAAAGACGCTCCCATGGTGAAAGGGGGCTTAGTAGCATTAAAGGTTTGTTCACGACTGTACGGCACCAGTGGTGCTGCGTCTGCTTCATATCTCTCATTATCAATACCTGGAGCATCAAAAAGTCACTCACGCGCTGTGCTTGTACACTGCTACCAACCCAGTGCAGGCCTGCTGCTGAGTGTGTAATGACTGAGAGGTCCACTTTTTCATAGGTATGCAAGCTCTTACCACACACACACACACACACACACACACACACAAACAGACCTCCATGGCTATATGTGCTTCAATTATCACCAAAGTCACAGGGTGCTGTGCTCACACAAACCAGAGCTGGAAATATCACAGCAAACAGCTGTGTACAAACAGAGATGTGGACACACTTCCAGTCTCATTCACACATTTAGTGAGTGACCAAGCACAGGCACACAAGCCTCATTACACACATGCATTTGTAGACATATGCACAAATGCACACAACAGCTGACAGTAAAGTAAATACATCTATATGTAAAGTCAGATATGACTTACTTATCAGGCGTCAGGCAGTCCAGAGACACTCCACTCTGTCAAGGTGAAACACTATGAATAACCTCAAGATTATTCTTTTTTATAAACTGTGTTGTGCACTGTGCACTAAACACTAACATTAGTTTGCACGTTTGATGAAATAATAAAATCAAGCCTTTGGAATTTTTGGCTGCTTCATGAATTTAGTGATTCAATTATAAAACTGAAGATATCAAACAGTGGTCAACCAAGAAGAATGCTTTCGCTGTGTAAATTAATTCACTTCAAAAATGTACATGAGCCAAAATTAAATACAAATCATTCCCCAACCAATCAACCTAAGGCAGCTCCCGCCCCCAAAGATGTGTACTGTATTGCTCAAACCAAGCTCATTCATCAGACCACTTATGCAACCATCTATAATCTAATGCCAAACCCAACCATTTAAATATAGTTGCACTAAGATTATCTTACAGATAGTTACAAATGGCTTTATTATACTTCATGTCTGCAGACCAGCTTGTATTAATACAGTACATTGCCAGTTTAATATACTTATCTTATAGAATAGGCAGTATAGCATTGCATATTGTTTTTCTGCAAAGGGAGACTTTTAGTGTCACTGTCTACTCTTACCCTCCTTTGAAGCAGCTAAAATACTAAAGGAGCCTCTCAATCCAGACACTAAACTGTGGGTCACTGAAGTGCAATTTGTTGTTATGATGACTTGGCATTACTCATGGTTAATGTTTTGCAATATCTTGGTTTTAGTTCCAACTCTCTCTCAACTTTTTTCACTAAACTTATTATGGAAATTATTTTTTAATGGTCGTGAACAGATTGTCTCCTTTAAAAGACTTGAAAGCGATCACAGTATTTAGTAGCACACTATCCTGTTCTATAGAGTATAAATGGTACCACTGAAGCATGCCAGAGTTAGCTGCAATTCCAAAAAGACCAGTAAAGACATTTTGGTGTTTGGCTGACCAGTCAAGATTTCCTGTCGGCCAATCCCCTGAAACTGTTGTGTGCTGCTCAAATGAGCTGAAGTAGACTGTTTGATGGACTTGCACTTGTATTATGAGCCCAAAGAGAGTTTTTCATCCAGTCCTTTTTTTCAGTGCTGTAATTTGTGCCATATTAACTTTAAACTAAAGCTGATAGATCTGTCCAGGTTTCTTTGACCTTTATTATGTGATGAATTTAAGCTTCAAAACCAGATAATGCACAGTTTTAGCTGGTAGGCGATGTGATTGGTGCTGGTGGCACTGGTTGCATGGGGTTCTAAAGCACAGATAATATAATCCCTTTCACACACACATACAGTGCAGACTGCTGCATAGACTGGTGGGTAGTAAGGGTTATCTTCAGTCCCAGATGGGTGACTGGCCGCCAGACCTTAAAGAGACCATGTACTCTATGTATGTGCTTGTGTATAAATGTGTGTGTAGCCATTAGCCAAGCCTTGCTTTCCTGCCATCTCTTCTCACTCTATCTGCTGGGGTTGACAGAGGACAAAATTTGTAGCTGAGCACTAGCCTTCAGCAACTGTGCAGAAATGTGTGTGTGTATATATGTGGAGTCAGGGATAGCTATGGGAAAGGATTAGTCCAGCTTTAGACAGGCTTTGTTTAATAAGCAGCACAACGGCTGCTCTGGATGGGAAACCACCCAACTCCAAACACACACTCTCTCTCCCTCATACACACACCCACACACACACACACATGTGCACACATATTTAAATATATAACAAAATAGGAACGATACCAATAGGCTAAAAATCTTGGATCCTTTTGTTATGGTGGAAGCTTGACTACAGCTAAGTGTGCTATATTTGTGTGTGTGTGTGTAGAGATTCTGTGCCAGGGACTGGGGTCCCTGGCTGTGGTAATTGGGACCGATGGAGCTGAAAGCGAGGGATGAACCTTGGGATAAAGGATGGATAAAGGAAAGGATGGAACTGTGCATACTGCCCAAGGAGCTGTGCAATGATTGGTGCAGAGTGACCACATGTGGGTACACATGCATGAGCGTGTGTGTGTGTGTGTGTGCATATACTATGTGTGTGTATGTATCTGTGCAGATGTAAAAAAGCTTAGCGATTTCTCCGTGGACCAATTAGATGAAGAGAGTTTGGTCCTCAGGTGTGGAAGCCTCCTTCTCGTAATATGAGCTTGATTAGTGGGTGTATTAACTGTGTTTTGTGTGAATATGTGTGAGTACACATTGGTGTGTGTGTGTGTGTGTGTATCTAAGAGAGAAAAATTTGAAACTTGGCTCCCAGTGATGTGTGCATATTTCTGTGGGTATTCAGAATCTGTATGTCTGAGTCTAGTAAATGATGCTAATTCAGTGAAGGCAGTCCCAAGGACGGAGTGTTGAATATGATCAGTTTGCTTAATACATGCAAATAGATCCTTACTGTGTTCACTTCACTATAACAGAGATTTCACCACCGAATAGATGATTGTCAACTGGGTCAGCAGGATTGAGATTAGGAGCTACTGCTCAAATGAATGTACCATAATATCCAGACTATAAGCCACTACTTTTTTTCACACGTTTTGAACCCTGCGGCTTAAACAATGATGCGGCTAATTTATGGATTTTTACGTGGTAACAAAGTTCATACTGCCAAAACATTTAACCTCATCACATCAGACCAATGAAATTACCGGTCACATTCTTCAGATTTGTGTGTGTGGGGCGAGCGAGAGAGAGAACGGTAGCGAATGTTGAGAGAAGTTGAATTGAGCCCTGTCAAGTTGAAGCATGAGTTGGTTATGCAGGGGCTGTTTATGTACTGCTGTGCTTGGTGTGGCTGATAATAATAATAATAATGATAATAATAATAATGATAATAATAATAATAATAATAATAATAATAATAATAATAATAATAATAATAATAATAATAATAATAATAATAATAATAAATTTTATTTATATTGCACTTTATATTACAAAGAATCTCAAAGAGCTACAGTAAAATGGGATAAAAAGACCCCAACTTCCCTGAGATACAGCCGGATTTCCTGTTTCTGTTTACCTCTGCTGCAGACAAGTACAAAGTGAAGGGAGTTAGCCCTGGAGCTAATGTTAGCTTCGGCCCTGGAGCAGATCACTAAGTCTCCCCTGTGCATTCCAACTACGGTCGGGGCGATGAAGCAGGAAAGAGCTAACGTGTAACCAGCTGTGTTTCAGGCATTGTTCAGAAAAAAGCATTTATTTAATTAAAAGTGAAAAAAATCTTTCTGTGTAACATCTTTCTGTGTAAATATCCCATGTTACAACGCAGACCCCTGCGGCTTATGGAGAAGTGCGGCCTATATATGTACAGTTATTTTTTTCTTTTTAAATTTTGTGGGCACAGCTTATATTCAGGTGCACTCAATAGTCCGGAAATTACGGTATCTCTGCAGCTGCACCGTTATCTCATGAAGGCGTCTTGTTAGAACCAACAGCTTCAATAATGGGGAGAGATGATAAAAGTGTGATGGGGGGCAAGTAGGCAAGAGAGAAAGGAGGAGAAGAGAATGATAGAGATGGAGAGGGCAAGGGGAGATAGGTGAGGCCTGCTTCTAAACACTCCTGGGAGCTTAAATGCTTCCTCATCAGTAAACAGTGAATAATTCATCTAGTTACCATAGAGAGCACACTCACTCTCACATACAGCAAAATCATATTCATGTCACAGACAGGCCATTTTTACAGCAGACAGGCATCCCCCGTCCAATGTGGAGCTTTTATTATTCACTAGCATATGAACTCTGCGGGACCCTTCACTCTTTGACTGTCTGCACATGTGTTCATGTGTGTGTTTTTGTGTTATGTGTCTTTGTACAGTTTGTGTGTATTTGTGGCATGTAGGAGTTTCATTTTTCTGCATCTGTGAGGGTGAAAAGAAGGACAGAGAAGAGAGGCACGCAACATTCCCCTGTCCGTAACCCTGAGGCATGCGCACACGTGCACACGCGCGCACACACACACACACACACACACACACACACACACACACACACACACACACACACACACACACACACACACACACACATGGAAATGACTCAAACAGATGATGGAGAGTTGACTGCTCTGATTTTATCCCAGACAAATATACAGCTCCCTTTCTCAGGACCTCCTGTGTATCTTACAGTGATTAAACTATCGATTCAAGGTTACACAAGTTACACAAACACACATTTACAGTATATACATAGATATACATACGCAAACACACCTCTAGCACACACACTCAAACAAGCAAAGAGGAGATGTGAGAAGCGAGAGGCCTTTGTTCCGGCTCAAACTCGTGTCTTTAATTTATATTTGTCATGTATAATAACTGGAAGTCTTAGTGGAATACTGCTGCATGCTGCAGAATAAAAGAACAATATTTTATTTCATTTCCATAACTCCGGCCTGTAGATTATTATTATGCTAATGTTGTGGAGGAGCCACTGCCACATTGCGCTGAGGTGCCAGTCTCACTTTTTTATAAACTGAAAGAAAAACACAGTGAAACACAATAAGCGCCGGAATAATCAATGGTAAACTGTTTACAAAAGCGGCTTGCGTTGCCTTTTGCTCCCATTATTTGATCACAGCGGTATTTCACATTTAAAACAAAACCAAATATGAAGCACGGGGCTGTGACATGGTAATGAGGTACAAGAGGAGGAAATGGGTTTTGTTTCTGGTTAATTTCAGCCCTGTCTGGGTCTATGTGTGCGTGTGTGCTGTATGAAATGACTGATATCTCTGACCATAACCTCTGCCCCAGAATGCTATGGACACCTGTCTTCCCACGCAAGATCCTCCAGGACCCTCCTGTTCAATGCAGGCCTAATTTATTAGACCCCAAGGGCTTGCTCTCTTTTGCTCCTTGTTCTCCTTCTTCTTCTCACTCACTCTGTGAAACACACACTCAAACAGACAACCGTCATCATGAAGAGCCATGGAGAGAGAAAAAGAGAGAAATGGCTCCTGTCATTTTTCCTCTTTTAACTCGGGCTCAGCAGCAGTCTCTGTCACAGAGCCCCCGAGGGGAGGACATCAAACAGAGGAAAAACCTTTCACACTTTATTGTCTTTTACCACAGAGAGCTCATATCTCTTTTTTCACTCTCTCACTCTGTCTTCGCTGTCTTTTTACACCTCGCTCATATTCCTTCCATTTATCTTCCCTCCCTTTTTCTTCGGCCTCTGTACATCTCTTCCTATATCTATATTTTATGAAGTTTGACGTTTTGACAATGCTCTTTGAGTGTGCCAGCTTGTCAAAAATATCGAGAGGGCAAAGAGGGAAAAAGCCGGAGAGTTGGAAAGAGACTGCAGACTACAGGAGGAAGACATTTTGAGTTGGTGAGGATATAGACGGATGGCTGTCTCGAATCCGAGCAGTCTATAAGATGAGAGAGATGTTTGAAGAGCTGAGGTGTCAAGGCAGGAAATCTCACTCATAGAGAAAAAAAAACACCCACATTTCTCATACTGAGAATATGAAAATTTTAAACTTCGGGCATCACACAGAAGGTAAACATCAGAAAGATCTTTTTTTGCAAGGCCATGAGTGAATGTGTGCTCTTGGCTCAAATGTATTTGTTTACTGCATGTGAAGTTTCACAGGAGCTCGACCCTCAGAAAAGTTCTCACTGTCCTGTGGAATATCCATCACAAATATACTGAATTATTTAAAGTATTTCAGTAAAAATGAATGATTCATAGACAAGGGATATAGAGGAAAACAAATTGTGCTGATAGGAGTTACAGGAAAAAAAACAAACTTCTTCACACACATACAAACACACACACACAAACCTTATTCCTCCTTAATACACATGAACAGTATTGGACAACTTAGTTGAAATGTTCATGCAACAGCAAAAGCAATTTGTTACATTGCACATTAATTTAATCCATACTCAACCCAGTTCTGTCAAAAGTGCCTTTAAACAGCTCCACATCCCCCATACCCACACGTCACATCTGTATTTAACACATGTTAGAAACAGAAAGAGACACGGTGGTTTGGAAAGCAGCCAGCTTACTTTTTTTTTTGGCGGTACTGACCATTAACACACTTTTTTGACATTGTAAGAAATGTGACTATTTTTACTGATGTCACAGTGGTGCAGTACTGACCTGCTTTATATTGAAAAGTGTTTCTGATTCTTTGTTTGTCTGATAACACTCTCATATTCATAAATATGACACTACAACCAGCAGCATAGCTTATCATAAGAAAAAAAAAAATGGAAACAGGGAAACAGCTAGTCTGCCTCTGGCGCTCTGTCCAAAGGTAAGAAAATTTTCCTACCTGCACATCTAAAGCTCACTGATTAACATGCCATGTCCTGTTTGTTTAATCCAGACAAAACTTAAAGCGTACAAATTTGGTTTAATAGAGATTTTTTTTCTTTCTTTCATGGGACACACAACTTCAAGGAGTCACGTCTGGTTGAGTAATGACTGTTACATTAGACCGAGACAACACGTCAAGGATTCTTGTCAGGGGTTTGTTTAACAGTAATGTAACCAACCACATGTTTAAAAAAAAAAACAAAACAAACTTGCAGCTTTATTGTTTAAGGTCAGTGGATGATTTGAACTTATGATCATGTTTACTCAGCATCGACATGACCAGAGATGTTAGTGTTCGGTGTTTGATGGCGTGCCCTGGGGAAGATCAGCTCCTAAAAGAGTATGATGTAAGCTGAGGCACATGCTAAAATATAAAGAAGGTGGTTGCATGCTTTCATCTCTCCCACCTGATACGTCTTCAGAACATATAACACAATGCAAATAACACAATGCACCCACACAGCCACTACTTTTCTCCCAATAATTCTTGGCAAGCTACTGAATTTAGTAGTTTTCTTGAATCATGTAAGTAATCACTCTCCTCTGTTTAAGTGTATCAGTAGATCACTTATTCTCTTTCTCCCAAGAAATGCATTACTAATGGCCACATTTTATATGACTAGTTTTTAATGTCTTTATAATTTGGCTCCAAGGTTTTCTGTAGCTAAGAGTTTTTCATAAAGCAACTGAGAGACACTTTCACAGAAAGTAATACTAGAGAAGCAGAATTTATCCACTTGCTGTGGACAAGTTTAGGAGGGAAATAAATAAAAAAAAACAGTGGCATTACAGTGAAGAAGATATTTATCAGTACACGAGTGCCAGGAAATTAATTTATTTAGCACTGCTTTGATTTCATTTAAAACATTTCATTTAAAATATTCATAACCATGATTCAGAGACATCTCATCATCTCTGGTGTCACTGAACTGTTTTAATTTGATAGAGAGCATTTTAACTTACTTGTTGGGTTTACAAGTACATTATGTTTCTCTAAAACACTGATTTTAACACGTGTAAACTCTCCAAATTTATGGCAGCCCCAGGTTCCCTCAGTTGATGTTCAATTAAGATCTGATGTTGTTTCATACATGTTGTTCTTGCAATTTCAGGATGCTAACGCAGACAGTGTGTCATAGGACTTTTCTAGACAAAACATGACAATCTGCAGGAGTTCTGACTGCTTTGGCAAACTATTTCAGTTTGCTCTAAGACTCTTAAAGCGCTGACAAATGCAGTGAATCTCGACTATCCGGAGAAGCTCAGGTACATGTTTGAAGATTTGCAAAAACTGTTCAAAGCTGCCCCCAAAAAAGTTAACAGCCTCAAGAATAAGCTGCTGGCTGACTTAGAGAAAACTGACTTAGAGAAAAGTCAACCTTGCAGAATGAAAGGAATTGTTAAGTGGCTGTCAAAACTATCACATCTTTGGCTTTGAGGCTGTTATTCAGAAAAGTCCAATTAACCTCACTCGGTCTGAGGGAAGCGGCATCATGTTTTTTGACTTAATGTTGACACAAGTGTCTCTCATTATACTTTATGATTCAAGTAAACCAAAATAAACTGTCACAGTGTTGCATTGTCACTAATAGAGTGTAATTGTCTTTCGCAATGAAGGTGGATATCCACTTTCACTGGGAACATTTAACAGACTGTCTTTGTGTTTTTATGATTTTAGTGCTTGTTTTGTTATCATTGTTTCACAGCTCCAGGACGAAGATGAATGATATCAGGCCTGACCTTTACTTTTATTTTCTGTTCTTGTAACTTTCATGTACAATGTGGAAAAACTACTCTGATGTTCAGAAAGTCACCTGCTTAAAACAGGAAGTAATGTGGGCCCTCACTTTGAAACAATTTACAAAAACATAAGTACACATATGTCCTATATGATGTAGAAGTCTATGGGTATTCTGTAACCACACCTTATATAAACAGACAGTGGGATATCAGTGGTGGGTTTAACTGCAGGTGCATGTCTGAGTCTCCCGGGTTTTTCTGTTCCCAGTAATGAACAGCCTGAGGAATAAACTAACAGCTTATGAAAATGAACCTTTATAGAATAAAAGGAACCACTAAGTGGCTGTCGCAACTGTCACATGTTTAGCTTTGAGGCTTTGTTAAATGCTTGAGTTTTGCTGCTACAGTTAATTGCTGCTCAGGTGGCTGTTAAGAAAAATCAAATTAACCACACTTACTTGAGGGGAGTGGCATCATGTTTTTGACTTAATATTGGCAGAGGCAGCTGTTTTTGTACCTCGTGACTCCACTGTGTACACACAAATTTGATGTTTTGATAGTGGAATTTGAATTTGCACAAATTAATAATGCGATTCCAGTCACATTTTAGCAAACAGCAGAGATGTGAGACATTATTTCCAGACTCCGAGTCAAAGTGTGATGATTTAATGTCTCACTCTTAAACTGTCGGAAAATCATGTTTACCCTGCATCAGGATGTCAACTGACACATTTATTGAATAGAGAATTTTATATGAAATTACAAAAAGGTTCAAAACCTTGTTAAATGTAGCTGTTTTGATTTAAATAAATGTAAATAAAGAGAGAGAACGAGACTTTAAATCATGTCATCTGTTACCTATGACTCCTGTCCACCACTTGTAAACAGGGATCAAAGATCGTCATTATCATTTAATCATTAAACTCGCTCTCTCATTACAATCACTTTTTTTTAAGTAACCTCTGGTCACAGTTTTTACAGTGTACTCAACCCAGTTCTGTCAAAAGTGCCTTTAAACAGCTCCAAATCCTCCATACCCACAGGACATGCCTTCTGTATGTAACACAAGTAGAAACAGAAGACGTTTGGCGAGAAGTCAGTTTGTATTTTTGAGGTGTTTTCTGACCGTTAACATACAGCTTAATGTTAGTCCCAGTGATGGCACGCAACAGCAACATGAAAGAAGTCCTATTCTTCCACAAAGTGATTCCTGAATGTGAATGAGCTTAACAGTGACTAACAGGTTTAACACTAAGAACAAAACAACATGTAAGCAGCTCTAGGTCTTTTAGTTATAAATGTCTGCCACTGACTGGATCAATATCACAAGAGTTATACACAAATATCTGGAAAAGTCCCCACCTACTGTGAAAAAGACAACTGAGACTCCTTATCGTAGCTCTAACAGTGTCTTTTTTCCTACTAAGTGATATAATTCATGGCTGTTTTGGCAGCGATGCAGAGTTTTCATGAGAAAAAAAATCAGTCAAAGTCATTTTGGTTTTGAACAGGATTACTACTTAATTCAAGTTGATTCATAATTCACTGCGTCCCATTTTAGCTGCATATCCGTTGTAAATATTCAGATCAAACAATATTTTAAAAAGGACAGAAGTTGTGAGACGGATAATGGCTCATATTTGTCTCAGTAGCAGACAGAATGAGGTGAAAAAAGGAAAGAAAATCTAGAAGTTCTAGATGAAAACGAGCAGCGTATTAATCTTTTCTTAGTTTAGTAAATCTTACATTGTGTTATTATCAGATCAGTCTTCAGCTTGTGGCTTTGTGAAAAACTGAAGTAGTCATGTTTTTATAAATCATATAAAATAGCAGTTCTGCCCCGGGGGAATAAAATATGTAAAAACTGTGAACTGGAAAAGAATTCCCTTGATGTTACTCCCAGCTCAGATGTGCGTCTTTGTGTGTTACGGCATGCACGTCAAATGCAAAATTATGGAAAGATGAACACACGGGACACACACTTGATTGCGTTCTTCCTGACAGACTAGCTGATCACGTAACACATATACACCCACATACCAACCGGATGAGACACAGGCCCAAAGAGTTACACGTAGCCTATTACACACACACACGCACACACACACACACACACACACACACACACACACTCATTCAGCAGAACAAGGGCAGGGGTTAAAACAAACGGCTTGGAGCGACCTTCATCTGAGGTGACTGTTTCCCCATGGACACTCTGCCCTTTTTGCAGCCAGCAGAATTTCTCTGTGCAAAGACGCTCACAGTGTCATTATTTTCATCTTCCATGCAGGGGTCGCAGCACTTCAGGAGGTAAATGGCTTGACACAGCTGGTATCTTCTGGTCTGAGTTGGGGGTAGGCTAATCAATACCATTGAGAAAGATCAATCCTGCTGTGTGTCTCTCAGTGGTTTTCACACTGTGTTTATATATGTATGTATGTATGTATGTGTGTGTGTGTGTGTGTGCAATTTCCTAGGTGTTGGTGTACTTCAGCTGTTATAAAACCTAATGGGAGACCTTCTGACGACAACTGCTGGGACCTACAAAATGGCCAAACACCCGGTTTGACACAGTCTGATTGGCTGTTGTTGACTGGAAACAGATAATTTGTGCATCTGGATGAGAGTAGATTTGTGTGGTTCGCCTACAAATGTGTGCATGGAAGAATGTGTCTGTGTACACATGTTTGTGTATATGTGTGTGTATCTGTATGTGTAAAATTGTACGCAGGTGCAATGCCCGAAGGTTAGTGGGGGTGAGAGGTGGTGTGTGTGTGTGTGTGTGTGTGTGTGTGTGTGTGTGTGTGTGTGAAGGCGTGACAGGGAGCATCTAGAGGATTCTTTTACCAAAATCCCAGCACAAGAAATAAGGTCAAATTCAAAGTATTGTGTCAAAGCAAAAACAAAAGCAATAGAGAGATAGAGACAGAGCTGGAAGCTTCTTTTATGCAAATGATGCTCATCCGGTTACACCAGATTTTTTTGTTGAGGTGATAAAGAAGGCTTACATTGATAACAATGTTGAATAGGAAATTCACTACATTTTTACTCTTAATTCTATTTGTTTTATGGATTAGAAAGAAGTAGGATCCAATGCTCTTAACACCCTTGCGGTCTCATATATTTATTTTTTAATGATGTGAATGAGACGTTAAACAGCACATTTCTAACGACTTCTCCCTTTGTTTAAAGGAACATTTTGTATTCTGTCGTTTCCAAGGCACAACCGCTTTTGTTGTTGTTCCCTATTTCATCTTTTATGATTCTGATAAATTGTGCTTAACATTTTAAGGGTAGGGAGGGTGAAGTGACGGTAAATGTGAGTGAAACAACAAGAGAGGAGTGTAGAGAGAGAAAGAGAGAAAAGAGAGAGGCACCTGCGAGGCCTTTTACCTCCCCTGTGCCGTCATTCCGTTTAGCCCTCTGGTGATTGGGCGTGGGTGTGAATACGAGCTTGTAAAATAACGGGAGAGCACACATGCTCACACACACACACACACACACACACACACACACACACACACACACACACAGACGTTCTGCTGCCTCACAGACACCCCACACAAACTCATGCAGACACAATGGTGTCTGAATATTTCTCAACACTCAGGCTTTGAGGAGAGCAGGATAAATCATGTGTGCAAATATTTGGTTCACGGCCCGAGGTTCCATCTGAATAAGTCATCAGTGAGATCCGTGTGTGACGTGTGAAGTGTCTTTCTTTGATACATGCAGATATATGAATTGCAGATTTATGTTTTTTTCACGAGGTTGTCATAAAATATGGAGAAAAAAAAAAGATCCTCCTAAAAAATTTGGAAGAAACTTGAGAGAGATGAAAAGTGTGAGAGTGTGCTGTTGGACTAGAGTTTATGTGATTTCATTTCAAGTATTATTAATATTTCACCAGTCATAATATGTTAAATTAAACTGTGAAACAATCTTTAAAACTATGAGCATTTTAATAAAAATAAAGCAGAAAAAGTACATGGAAAAAAACTTCCTTTAGCTTCTTTGCCAACCTCAGTTGCTAATCTCTCATTTTGTCATTACAAATCTGTCTCAATTAATTAGACCCACTTATTACCATATTGCACCGATGCTTCATGCTGATAAATGGTCAGTCATCAATGCTAATTTCTGTGGTCTTTTTTTAAAACACAGTTAAATGAGAAAATTAGACGTGAAAATTATCCCTGATGGATGATGTCTTTTGAACTTTGATGGTGGAGCCATGTGTTACATCCATTACACTGCTGCAGCTGCTTCCATCCCTTTATATGACGTACGCACAAAATGAACATTTTCAGTTCAGTTCTGTGTTAGATAAACATTACGTAAAATCAAATTTGATTTTTTTTGAGTAGATATCATTCCTGTGTTTCCATATGTTGCTGCTATACATAGTTATTTTCTGCAATTTATCTCCACTCATGCCAATATGACTATTCAATATTTAGAGGGAAACGTTGACCTATTTTATACAACTCTCTTCATTTTCTATTTTTTTTTTTTTTCAAAATGACTGGTGCCCTAACAGCAACACTGTTGTTAACAGAGTTTTGGACACTGCTGCCCAACCTTCACCCGGCCTGGGTGGGCCTGTCTGCAGGGTGCCAAGCAGGGTGTCTGTGGCCAGTGATGTGAATTGACATGCTGATTAAAAATGGATCTGTCTAAATTATTCAGTCTGTTATTTTAGTGTCAGCATTCAGCAATGATGTCTGGTTGTCACGGAAACATAGTCCCATGATCCTTAGCCCACAGCTGAGTCCCCTTTCGAGGAGGAGGAGGAGGAGAGCCAGAGATGTGCTGTACCAGCCTGATCATTTCAACAGAAAATGAGGTGAAAATAAATACTGTCGCTCCGTGTCAAAATGTGTCTGGGGAAATATGTTTTTACTGGAGAGAGAGAGAGAGTCTTTTTAATGTGATCAGTAGCAGTAAGATAATATACAGGACCACAAAAATTAAATAAGATGTGATGCAGTGGGTACTGCTGGTAGAGTGAGAAGGAAATACAATACTTCTCTGGAACCGATGAATCCAGGCGTTTCTCTGGCTCTGCCTGTCTTTGTGTTTCTGTCTAACTTTTTCAAGCACACACACACACACACACATACACACACACACACATACACACTGGCGCAAGATGGGTCCCAGGCTGTGATGGTCAGGCTTTATGAATCTCCAGTGACACATGAACACATGGAACAGTCATCTAGCTTCCAGCTGCTGGTGTGGAGTTTCTCTCTCCATCTCCTACTGACATCCTCTCTGTGATGAGAGGCTACATCTGGGAACTGGCACTTTACTCACCGGACACTTGTCTGCAAAGAAAAACTCCTATTCATCGTCAGCGAGCTCGCCATCTCCCTGCATAGCTGTCTACGCGTCTGCGTGTGCCTTTGTTTATGTACAGTAAACGCTTCTTTGTGACTGATCAGACTATTGAGGGAGAGAAACGTCTGTGAGAACAGCTGGGGAGTCAGACAGTGATTCTGTCTTCCACCTAAACTCTGGGATTTACACACTGCCCAAAACCCAGACACACAGCGTTTCTGTGCCAAGACGAACATGCATATGCATGCAATCACATGTGCACACACACACACACACACACACACACACACACACTCTACTTGCACAGCTTGCATCATACATTACGGGTCATTTCATCATCTGTTAGTCATTTTTCATCCTAAGCTTTTCACCTTAAACAAACAACCATAATGCACTCATTGATTTATTCAGGCACAGAAAGTGAGAGTCTCTTGCGTACAAACTGGTTCCTGTTCAAGCAGCTTACATGTGATAAAAGATGCTACCTGCTGTTTCAGTTCATTATGCACTCACTCAGCAGCATTTTAAGCCCTATTTAACCAGACAAGCTGACAGAGACAGCACTGTTTTTTTTTTTTTTTTTTTTTTTTTTTTTATACGCAGGAAACAGATATTGTGTACATTATACCTGGGAGCTCCCCAGTAAAACCAGTGTACAGCATGCTGAGATGTCTGCCACCACACAAAGACATGTGGTGACACTTAGTCTCAGATGTGACAGGACAGATTGCTTCTCAAGTGCGGTACAGCATTAGAAAGCTGAGTTTCTGGGTATACAGTCCCAAAATGCCTCATTTAAAATTTAAAGTTGACTCAAACCGAGTTCTTTTAGTCACATTTACACAAAAATAGATATCTCACTCATCACTTAATGCTGTATGCCACAAAGCCCAGGACTTAATGTCAGTCAGGATATGTTAATTCCCGCAGCAGCGATTTGGAGACATGTAGCCTGCCGTCTTCACAGTGTGACTCCAAATCCCACCATCCCTATCGCGCTTTCATCCATACCTGTCAGCAGATGAGAGCTCTATACACCTGCAGCAACCTACGCTGGTGTGTATGTATGTTTGTGTATATTTGTGTGTGCCCACAGAGAAGCTTGCTGTGCAAGCATATTCACAGCCAGCGTTTCTGACAAGCCTAATGAATCTCCAGAGAGCCACTACCTGCCAGCTCTCTCTTGTTCTGTCTTGTCTTCATTGTTCTCTCACTCCTCTTGTGTTCTTTCCTCCGTCCCCCCCCCTCTTGCTGTTTGTCTGTCTAAACCGACGCTACCTCTCTCACTGCAATGAGCTAACAAGCTTCTTTTATCTGCTCTGGGTGCACATCTTACATATCCCCATTAAATCCCAAGGAGGTAAATGGTCGAGGAGAGACCTCTCTGTTATTCATGATAGGGAAATATAAATTTCTCTCACAACAATGCTGACAGATGCATTGTTAGTTAAACTTCTGTGTGTGTGCAAGGACCCTCCTTCCACAGTGGAGGCTTTAATTATACTTACCAATGCTGTATTAGTCATGCCTCAGCTCAGTTTGTCTTCCCAAAAATTCATTACCTATGCCTGAAGAGGCCTTGTTAGTTCACAACTGAATGCTAATTGCACAACATTATGATACATAAGCCTCATCTTCCCCTAATCACTGTAATTAAGGAAATAAAGTTTGTTCACATGAGCAAGAAGGCCGAAGAACAAAGGATTTCAAATCTGATCAAGTCCATCCTAGCATCAACCTTAAATGTCCTTCAAACTACACACACATGCACACATGTATGTATGTATACTCGCTTGTCAGTTAGAAAGTTGTGACTGCATCACTGATCTGTTGCCTCGCATGAACCGACACGGAGCATGCACACACAGAGCATGAGTAATGAAACGCTTCACACTCATTTGGCTTTTGCACTTCAAATGAGATTGGCACGGCACAGCGTCTAAAACACGACCATTAGATCTATAATGACTCTACAGCCCACTCCCTGTGGACTGACTACACACGCGCGCGCACACACACACACACACACACACACACCCTCCCAGCCCCCCAAACAGTCTATGTATTATGCATTCCACCCATCTGCCACTCTGTGAGCACTCTATCCCAAGGGGAAGAGAGGGGAGGAAAGGGGGAGGAGAAAAGAGGGAGGCGCTCACAGCTGGATGCAGAAGAAGAGAGAGGGGTGGTGAGCTCTTACCCTTTCTATGTCTCTCGCTCCCTTTCTCTCTCTCTCTCCATCTGTATATCTGTCAGGTTGCGGGCTGCTGGAATGTGAGGGGCTCACCTGTGTTTGGGCTTCTTCCTCACAGACAGGTATGAGCATATGGCTCTGATGTATGAGTGATTTATAGCTGCCCATACCTTTTGTGTGTGTGTGTGCATACACACATGTGTTTGTGTGTGCATGTGTTAAGGAGGTTTGTGTTTACCACTGAAGGATGTGGAGGGCCCAGCGGGAGATGGAAGCTGACCATCTGTAGCCTCAAGACTCAAAATATCTGTGAAGCTGCAGTGTGTGTGTGTGTGTGTGTGTGTGTGTGTGTGTGTAAACCAGCACATCGACAAATCAACCCCCCAACCCAACAAAGCAACAAAGAGAAAGAGAAAGTTGTGTAAGAGAATGATGTTTGTCTGTAATTTGGTCAAAATAGATGCACAGAGACAAACCAGGTGAAGGATTCTCACCGGTGCTGCTTCATGCTCACATGTACAGGCTTGAAAAAAGTGAAGACAAATGCAAAATGAGGGTTGGTAGAATCACAAGGCTCCTGCTCATTTCACTCCATGTTCTCTGGCAAACTGACAAAACAAGTTCCACTGCAGAGCAAGCTGGAGGCGAGAGTGGATCAGTTTAATAGTGCGTCTTTGTCTCACAGCTGCCAAATATTCACCCTGACCCAAACCAAACTACAACCCCATGATCCTCATCTGCCCTATTACATCCTTCAGCTGTTTCCTTCTTACTGCTCTGTGTGGATGTGTGTGCGCGGGACAGATCGTATGTGTGTGTGTGTGTGTGTTTGCCTGGGGAAAACAGAGGCTTCGTTGTCACTGACTGTGCTGTCTGATGCAGCTGTGTATGCTTCAGATGTTTTTACACAAAGGATGAAATGATAGATGAGTGAAGAGGGAGAAGCGAAAAGACAAGGATGAAACGATAACTTGAGGTTTATTTCAGATTTATTCACGCTTGGTTTAGTGCTCTATTTGTGGCAAATTGTTCACTTTGTAATTACCAGTGTGTTTGTGTTTGTTTGTCATGAAATGACACTATTAAGCTAAAACACAGACACATTAGATGACAGGTGTGTAATTTCCTGATGTATCATATCTTCTCGGTCAGGCTTTGATTTGATCTTTTAAAAAAAAACCCTAGCAAGTGCAGTTTCTCTTAAAAATAAGGGCACAGGAGTTTATTCAATGTACCTCTTTTATATTATGCCAGGTATATTACAACACTGGGTATTTTATATGTTGTAGCTGGTTGATTTGAAACTATTTCATGCACTCTATATATTGTTTTATTGTTAAATTGATAACACTGTATAGGTATAGCTGTCAAATCAATGTAGTGGAGTGGGAAATGTGCAGTATTAGCACTTGAGTAAACGCACAGAGTTACTTTCCACTGATGTATATATCAAAACAAGCTGAGGTGATGAAGAGATGAAGTGGAGCACGATAAAAGAGAAGAAATTAAAGGCAGCGTGGCAGAAATGTGTTTGTGGAATCAGAACAGAAAGCACCGTCATGATTATACGCTCTATTTATGCTCCCTTGTTTCTATTTTAAACTGTATAGTCACGATAATATTTTGGTTTTGCGTCAGTACCAGTCAATCAATGCACATCAACGGGCCAGTCTTGGAAAAAGAGACTGGGGTTGAGAGCGTAAGAAGAGAAGGATCAATGTGATAATCTCCCTCCCTGGCCTGCGTTAAAGAAATCCTCTCCCACTGATCTGACTTCTCTGATGACGCCAACATTTCTCCTCAGCATTTTAAAAGATAAACTGACCTCAAGATAAGCGCTCTCGCTTTTCCCACTCTGACACTTTTTGCATAGAGGCACCTGAAACCAACCTCGGCCTCTTTCTTTCTCATTGTAACAGTGGAGTGAATGTGCAGACAAAGGACGGTCTGATAAGGCCAAGTCAGGTAAAACACAACATGAGTTTAGCCAAGGAGAGAAACAGCTATCAAACAGGCTATTATAGTATTAGGTTACCACTTGCATTACAAGAGGCTGTGATACCTGGATTTTATCTTTTATGTTATCGTCTCGCATCAGGAATATAAACACACACACCTGCAGCCGCCGGGCCTCCCCGCCTTCTCTTTACCACCCATCTGAGTCAGAAATTGGATGTGTGGGATTTTTGTGTGAGTGCTGCGGTGACTGGCACTGAGACTGAATAGAGGATTAGTCGATACAGTGCAAAGTGGTGGAATGCAACTAAAGTACTCTACACTTTAAAGTGCATGTTTAGCTATTTGTACATTTCATGCTATTTTGTTCTTATACTCCAGCCACTTAATTTACTAAATAAGTCATTTTTGATAAAAAAAAAAAAAAAAAAAACTGATAAATTATGATAGATTTGTTCCATTTGGGAAAAGTCATTTGAGTTTATAATTGGCTCTTAACTTCTTATTTTATCAACACGTGTGAAACATGATCTGTGAACATAACCAGTTTATTTTCAGTGCAAATGATTTGATGCTTAAAAATTAAAATGTTGCAATAATCCTTGCTTCTGTCTTTCATTTGACATTATCATTTGAATTAAATGTTGTGACTGTACCAACAGGTTTATAGTTTTTAGCCAGAGGCAGGTTTCACCAGTGACAACAATAAAATGACACCTACATATAAATACATGCATAATAATAACGCAATAATATAATCAACTTGACGAATTGAAGAAAATTTTGAATGCAAAACTTTTTATATAGGTTTATATAAGTTAATGATCTGTATACACCTCTCACCTCTGTATGTGTATTTGTGTGTGTGAGACAGATCGTAAAAGATTCATTGAAACATTTTATCTTTCTTTAACACAGCTTTTGACATGCTGGCAACAATACAACACCTACACGCTTTGGCACATGCGTTCACACTCATACACTCGTACATTCATACACAGATGTACTGTGGAGTTCTGAGAGCCATTTGTTGAATGACGGCCTGTTTGGAGTCGGGCTGAGGGGTGCAGGAGAGAGGCAGAAGTGGAAAAGGGAGGCAGAAGTGTGGAGGTGAAGACAAGCTGGACGTTCAGAAACAGACTGTCTTTGTGCCTGAGGCACTGAGCGTAGCAGCTCTGTGTGTGTGTGTGTGTGTGTGTGTGTGTGTGTGTGTAGAGGGGGGTTCAGGGTCCTCACTCTCAGGTCTCAGCTGTGGTGTAATTGATTAAATTAATTAGTACGAAATATGGAATTTAACTCCATGAATAGGGTCATATGTTATCTAGGTTTTTTGTGTGTGTATGTGTCTATGGAGGCGGATGTGTGATTAAAATGAAATATGAAATTAGTTGTGATAAATAGCACCATATGCACACATGTAATTGAATTAACCACCCTGTTTTGGGAGCGTTGGCCTAAATGAAATGTTCGCCGAGTGTGTTTCATCCTGTAGAGACATTCACGGCAGGTTGACAGGTTGGTCACAGAGTCTGTCTGTCTGACTGTCGACTGCTGCTCATTGAATTCCTGTCCCAGTATTTGGCACCCAGGAAGTACAGCTGGGTGGCGAATTTAGGTTAAACAGCAATAAGTGTCTCTGCAGGATGTCTGGATCAGCAGTATCCCTCATGCAACAAAGGATCCCATCAGCAAATATAAACCAGGGACACTGTGCTTCACGGTCAACGCACTTCAGAGACTAGACAACTTCAAATAACAGACGTCCTTTACGTTTGTTAAAATGCACAACAGTGTGTAAATACTCCTTCATCAGCAAAAGTCCTTGAGCATGAAAAGCACAAGTGGTCAACTGTATTACTGATGACAATAACATGCGTGCAGCACATCGCAGGTCGAGGTAAAATGAATTGTAACCACTTCTTTGCACTGTTTTGTGTGTAAAGAAAAGTAACAAGTAATGAGTATAGCTGCAATGTCAATAGACAAGGGTGAAATAACATACTCTAAAACAAGGTGGAGTAGAAGCATAAAGTAGCATAAAATGGAAAATTAAGAGCAAGTACTGAGCAAGTTAAAGCTGTACTTATGCACTTGAATCTACCTAACATCCACTCATTTCTCATTCCCTGTACAAAGCATGTTTCTCCAACTCTTTTTTTCATTTAATTTTTAATTTAACACATACGACAGTAAAACATTTGGCAAGGTTTCCCTCATGAACATACACACATGCAGACGTCCACACTGGTGAGATCAGAGGCTTCTGGCACAAACAGGAAGCTAATATAATCTAATATCAGAGCCTGTTTGAGTTGCACACACCATCTCCGCTGACCACACTGTATACTGAGCTGTATAGTGACAGTGTGTGTTTATTTTACTGACACGATCAGTAGAGAACGAGGGGCCAAAACTTATGAGCGGCAGTGATGTGACTGTACGTACGGCAGGTGACTCATGTCACTGAGTGAAATTATTCTGGCTAAGACTCACTGCAAGTAAAATATCAGTCACAGAGAAGCTCTGTTTGCTGCATAGCAGTCTAAGCCATGCAGCCACACACAAACATACACACACACACACAGCACATACACACATATGGACATACACATGCAAACAAGTTAATCCAGGGTGGTACAGTCTAGCAAAATGTAGCAAACACCTTCAACACACCTACAGAATACAAACTAAATATCCAGACACACAACAAACACACAAGAAGATAACCGCACTAAATGAAAAATGTCTATAACTGCACATGATTTGATGCTTGCTTTAAAACCTCTCAAACCTCATTAACTTTCCAACAAAGTGTAACTTAGATAAGGTCAGATCTCAGGTCAGAAAATAAGTGTGAAGTTATTCATTTGTGAGTTGTGTCTGTGGTTGAGGAAGAACAATAGGGAGAGCAAGGTACAGGCTGTTTTGCATAAAGCTGTGTATTCACAGCTCAGTGTCTGTCATTATCGCTGGGAGGTGTTTATACTGTCTGCTCACGTTGCACCTTAATGCAGTTTTGCTCTATTGACTGCAGATTGAGGACTGTCCATGTGTTTTGTTATGTCTGTACATAAGTTTTGTGTCAAATAAGTCGTCCCTCCTCGCACCTCACTGCTTTTGTGCTTTTAAGCTGAAATATTACTGTTTGTATTTGGAATCAAAAGTGTGATATCTTATTCCCAGGTTTTTTTTTTTTTTTTTTTTTTCTTTTTCAGAAAACATAAAAGAAAAAAAATCAAACAAGAGTTAGATGCTTGATAGGGAATTAATATGATTACTCTCACAAAATATCTGAGTTTTTTATGCTCAGTGGGATCAAATACATCAAAGGCTTGATGCAGACAAAGGGAATTAATATCAGCAGCGAGGAAAACAACAGGGAATCATTCAACATTAAAGTGATGAGTATGAGTATGATGAGCTGCAATTCAAGGTAAAACACATTTTGATACAGGTCCTATTTATATATCATGTTATATTTCTATTATTATCTTTAATGCATAATTTTCACTTAAATATTAAGATTTTATTGTCTCTGCAGAAGACACAAAAATAAAAATAAAAACACCATCATGTATATTTACACAGAGGCTTTACCTTCAACTCTAAATATAAACCATTATTATTATTATTATGTTATTGTAAGGCTACTGCATGAAGGAAAATATTAGAAGAAAACACACAAACAGAAACCTGGTGATTTCCAATAAACTCTGACTTGATCAGCTTTCATTCTGACATGAGAAAAATACCTTGGCAGCTCTACATCGGAAACCCATTACTCTCTTCTTTGTGCACAGTGATTTAATGGCACCTTACCAACCTTTTACAACTTTTATCTCCGGCCTCTTCATTATTTTTGCAGACTGGCCTCTCTCTCTCTTTTCTCTCTCCCTGAGAGTGTGCGCGTCTTTGTAGGCGGGTTTTCCGCCAGCAGAGTTTGGTTGATTCTCTATTGATTTGTTGGTGGGGCAGAGGAGGAGGAGAAGAAAGTGAAAGGGGAGGAGTGCAGGAAAAGCCCCGGCCTGGTGAGGCAGGGAGAGAGAGAGAGAGATATGTGATTGTACGTGTTTGGGTCGAGAGACAAGAGCGCAGAGTGATCACAATCAAGGCGAAAGTCCGAGCACGGAGGGAGCGCACTTAAATCACGTGGGGCGTGGATTTGTACGAAGGGGGGAAAAAGTAAAAGTGTCGTCGGAGTGACTTCTGGTTGTACTTTGTTTTTCCCCCTCTCTTTTGCCTTTCCACCTCCCACCCTCCGCCCTGCATCCCGCGGAGCAGCTGTGTTTTAATGCCCCTGCGCACCCGAGGAGGAGAGGAAGGAGAGAAGAGTGAGGAAGGAGGAGAAGAAGAAGAAGAAGAAAGAGGAGAAGTGAGGAGGCCTGGACACCACCCCTCCTCGTCCTTTGGAGGTCTGTCCACTCTCCCCTCCTGGCCCTGCATGGACGGGGATGGGGAGAGCCGGATGCTGTTGCCGCGGGGCTGAGCGCCTCACCTCCCCGTCCGTGGTGCGCCGCTTCCGGCCACTGCTGCTGCTGATCATCGCTCTGTGCTGCGGTGCTCACATAGGTAACTAACTACACTTCAACACTGCAACAACTACACGTCTCTCGGTCATAATCGTAACCAGTCTGTGATTTTTACGCACTTTGTGGTCCAGTTTCGCACTCGTTGTTGTGCGCTGCACCAGCTCCAATCTCGGTAAACAATATTTCTTTTCAGTCTGTTGCATTTATTACTCATCGGAGAGACTTTATTAGTTATTAAGCGTTTGTAGTGACTGTGTTGCCGATCCTTGTGTTAGGCCCAGTTCTGCCTGACAATGGCTCTCTCTCCAGCGGCAGTGCAGCAGTCTGAGCACGGATCGAGTTTCTCCTTCTCTCTCCTGGGCCGTCATTCTCCTGTCTGCCCCTTAATGGCTCATGGAGGAGGGGAAGAGAAGGGAAGAGAGGGCGACTACCTCTCTTCATATCCATGTATAACAGATTGCAGCTTTACTCAGAACATCATAAAACAAAACAGAATCTATCCAAGTGTAAATGTGACCACAGAAAGTTTAGATTTGAGCTGCACTGTGTTGTAAATCTGACTAAACCTGTTTTGGAATACAGCTTAATTTAAACTGCGTGATACAAATTAATAAAATGCATCATCTGATATGGTATCAACAATTAAATGCACTTTAAAAATCACAAATGGGGTAAAAGTCACAAAGTAAACATGTTTCTGAACAGCAAATCCTTTGTATTAATGGTCGTTTGTCTTCTGATAACCACCAAAAAACAGAGAATCTCACCTCCTAGTCTAAGCCAAAAAAATCCAGAGAGAAAAAGAAAACAAAGAATTAAACAAAAGACAAGTCTGTTCACTGAAAGCCAAAGGTTAATAAGGTGGTTGTAAGGATTGCTGCCACAAAAACATAATGTGACTCTTTCTCTGTGGTTATACAGAGGTCATGATTTACTAACCCCTTGTTTACCACAATGCTTGTTGGTTTTAAATTCCTTCAAGTTTGGTAAATACGCAGATGCGTTTCTCATTTGGTGCAAAAAAAGGGAGTATAATGTCATCTTTCCAGAAAGGTTTTTTATTTCTTTTTTTTTTTTTTTTTGGCAGAGAGTGTGTTGCTGTGTGTGCAGGGGGCTGGCTGTTGTGGCGGCTGTCTGTTGAGCAGTCACACCTCCAGTAATTAGTTTAACACAGCTCAGGCAGCGGGACAAAACCGCCTCTGCACGCAGCCTGGTGGGAACAGAGAGACCCACTTCACATTAAAGACCCTCTTGGCACTTTCTGCTACATGTGTGTCACCTGGAAAGAATGTGTATTATTTAGTCTGTTTAGCCAAACAGAATGCTTTATTTGTTAAAACTTGTACTTTTCACAAGGTTTATACATATTTCATTCGGCCATGTGTGTCTGTTTAGACTGGAAGACAGGAATGTCTGAATTGTTGACTATTGTTTGCAGCGTCTAGGCGAGAGGCAGAGAGAGTGCAAGCTCCTGTAAAGCTTTGTATCTTTAAGCTTGGAGGGCTGTTTGTGTGATTTGAGCTCAGTGCGTGAGAGAGTGCACACAACAAGGTGATCAATAAGCACTTCACAAGCCATTCCCTCAGTTGAGAGATGATCCCAGTAGATCCTTTTCTGATCTCTGGAGATCAGAGAAGTTGGAGGCAGCTGGCGAAGGGAGACAAAGAATCGCTAAAACCGGGAAGATTCAGCCAGTGGATCGTTTGACCTCTGTCTCATGGTAGAGATGGTGCCTAAGGATGCGGAGAAGAGAGAGGCTGAGAGATGATGACCAGCGGGTGAAGAGACTGCAGGGAATCAAGCTGAGAGGGCTGAAGGCTGAAAAGTAGGGCCGATGGAAACAAATGATTGAAGCAGGGGGGGAAAAATCTGATCTGAGTAGACGAGGCTCAAGAGAAAAGGAGAGATGAGACCTGTGAAATGATAAAGTCGACTAGGAGATGGGGTGGGGGTTGGAGGGTTTGGGGGGTGAAAAAGAGAGGTTGATATTGTGGTAGGACATGGAGGAAATGGTGTGGGGATTGCTGACTTTTTTATTGTGTCTATATTAGTCACTTACCCCAGGGGATGAAACAAATCGGGCTCCGGATGTGTTGAACGACTACACACATGAGGACTTCTTTATTCTCCACCTAACAATATTTTCAGTGCAATTCAGATTTCTTCAGTTTGAATCAATTTACCACAATGTTTTGTTTTTATTCTATTTAATTTTGAAAGTACACCTGTTCTTATAAAGCACATTTAATCAAGGGAAACATTGAAAAGAAAATGAAAAAAAAAGAAAAGAAAACTGTGAAAATCATAGGACATTCCTGTCTCTTTGCTTGACTGCAGCTTAAGTTGGTGTGAAACTTCAGCAGATGCTTGTCATCGGAGAGGTTTTAACCTTTTTTTTTAAGAAGTCAGTGGTTTGAACCCGAGTCCTTCAGTTACAGGGTCAACTCCCTCCCTTTTTGCTACGTCACCCTGCCGAGAGAATGTCAGTGAATGAGCGCTTTTGTGCGTTTCCAGAGCAGCTCATGATTCCGATACCCTCTGAAAGAATAAATCCACTCTGATTAGATTGGAAGCGGTATTTAGGTACTGCAGGGCAGATAGGAGGGTAAGAAGGAGGCTGTTGGTGCGCCAGTCAAAGACACAATGTGTCCTCAGTACTCAGACCGTCTGTACAGTCGTGGCTGGCATGGAAGGCAGCTTGTGTATGTGTGTGTGCGTGTGTGTCTGTGGGTTGTGGTGTCAGTATTTAACAGACTGGAGAGAGATTCTGAAGCATGGTGTGAGTGGGGGTCCGTATCTGCACCCTGATTTCTAAAAGTCAGAGCACTACTGCCCCCAAATGGTGGCACCCAACTCCTTCATGCCCCCAAATCAAAATAAATGTACAGTGAAGAGCTGGAATGTGCTGTTTGCTTGTGTGCGTTTATGTGTCACTGGTAACTTAATGGTTGTTCAGCGACGGTGTGACATTAAAGGCAATTTTGCATGCAGTTTCTGCATTTGCTCGGCCATTAGGAAATCATACCACCATCTGAAGATCACGGACTGTGTGCGTTTAACGGAAGCACGACCAGCATTCTTTCTATGATAGCTATTTGACTGTGCGTTTGTGTGTGTGTGCAGCTGCCCATGCACTGCAGAACCTCTCTCCCTCTCTGGCCTAATCTAATAGGAGCACACTGTGATTGATGCATTAGGTCTGGTCTCTAATCTCTCGCTCTGACTCCCTCTCTCTTTCTCTTTCTCTCTCTGATGATCTATGATATAAAAGGCTGGTTTGACCCTTGTTACATTCAGAAATGTAGCAATAGATAAAACATCAGGGACAATTTCAGACCAGGAAATTTGTTCTTGATGTGCGTACGAGGACAGAATAATCAGTCTTTCCGTACTTCAGCCTGCTCTGGTGATCACAGTTATGGCTGCCAACAACATTAAACTTAAACACAAATATATAACTTAAAGTCATATTTATTTACGGTAAATTAATTTGACCATGAATTTTCAATCTTGCATTTATGCAGCATTATAAATGCAACTGCATAAAACATAAACAAACAACAAAAATAAGCTTTATGCATAAAATAAGCTTTATGTATGCATGCATAGCATACCCAGTATTGTCTAGTTATCTATGTTTACCACACTTTATGTGTTCAGGATTCGTAGTCTGTCTTTCCCTAGCTCTTTGGCTATATAAGCAGTATTATCTACCTCCTTGTGGGAAAACGTGCTTTATCTTTTCTCTGACTGCTCTTTGGTTTATTATGCTGGAGGTTTATTGCTCTCACAAAGCGGCACTACTGATTGATCAAGACTTTGAACCAGCGGTTGGTTCTTTTTCCAATTTTACTAGGCTGGATTGTAACAGGCTGGTAGCACTGTGTGTTTAAGATCAAAGCCTTCTTCACACAGTGACCTTAGTTGTCTTCTGTGAACACATCAACTTTCCATTTCCAGTGAGATCCAGCTCAGTCGTGTTCATGCTTAAATGATCAAACGTGTGTTTCTTTTTCTCAACTTTATAACAGTAATGATATTACTCTCTGGCAGTATGTCTGACAATCAATTTGTTCTCTACAGGTCAGTGTCAAGTGGCCATCCCCCAGTGTCGTATCCAGAAGTGCACCACAGACTTCGTCTCCCTGACCTCTCACCTGACCTCGGCTGTGGATGGCTTTCACACAGAATTCTGCAAGGCGTTGCGTGCATACTCAGCCTGCACCCAGAGGACAGCCAAGTCCTGCCGGGGGAACCTGGTCTTCCACTCGGCCTTGCTGGGCATCTCGGACCTCATGAGCCAGAGGAATTGCTCCAGAGACGGGCCCACTTCCTCCACGCACCCAGAAATCCAACCCGAGCCATGCAACTACCACAGTCGCACCCAGCATGCACACACACACTCCCACATGCACACACACGCGCACTCCAACGGTCATGGCCATGGCCACGACCACTCTCGGCCTGGGTACCTATTCTGCGGGTTGTTTGGAGACCCGCACCTGAGGACATTTAAGGACAGCTTCCAGACTTGTAAGGTGGAGGGGGCATGGCCTCTCATTGATAATGACTATCTGTCAGTGCAGGTCACTAATGTCCCTGTGGTTCCTGGCTCCAGTGCCACAGCAACCAATAAGGTGAGAAATGAACTGCTGCAAAAGGGGAAGCAGAGAGAAGTGGGCTTTTGGGGTCTAATTTTCTGTCATTAAGGCTGAAAGAGTTTCCTAAGTGAGAGCAGCTGGTGTAATTTAGTTTATATCTGTGTGTGTATTTGTGTGTGTTTGTGTTTGTGTGTGTGTTTGAGTGGTACAGAGAGAAACATTTTCTATAATGACCTCTAAGTTGCTTTTCTGTGTCTCGGACAAAGAAATCTTATCAATGTGAGCCTGGAAATCACCCTCGCTCTCCCTGCTTCACTTTTCTCTCTTCTCTTCCTGTCCCGTTCTCTCTCTGACTCACAGATGTGAAGCAAACAGCCTGATCTTGTGACTGTGTCTTTTGACTGAAGTAGTGTTGGAAACCTAACTTGGTTAATGGCTGCATATAGCATGACCTCTAATAACATGGAATGAGATGTGTGAAAGGACCTACTGTTTGCTTATGTGTGTGTTTGCAAGTATTTGTGCGTGTGTGCCCGTCTCGTAAGTGGCACTCCCTACACTCGGCTTAAGACGCTGTGTGTATTGAACGTCCTTATTCCCGTATGACAGAAATGACACACTTGCGCACACACACACACACACACACACACACACACACACGCCAAATGGATGAAGAGCCACATAAGGTGATCTTTGTGGTGTTAAAAAAGCAATGTTGATGTTTCCCCTGATGATCTACCCTCTCTCGTTTAGTCGATAGCTTTAATTATTAAAGCACATACACACCCATGCATACACTTAGTCATACACCCGCTGGCTTGACACACACATACATACAGACATATGTACACATGTATTAAGCAAATAGTCGGGTTGCTACACTTTTGGAGCTGAAGGTCTAACCTTGTGTCAGAGGTGGGGCAATTTATTAGTCATGAGTATTAGACACACACACACACTCTCTCTCTCTCTCAGACACACACGCACGCACTCACGCACATTAACAGCCCTCCGGGCTTAATGGCCTGCCAGGCCTCATTCCTCACAGCTGTCATGTGAACAAAGCAGCCATTCACCGGAACTATGATGCTAGTGCTAACCGTAATGCTCACACCACACCCTGTATCCACCACTGCTTCCACTCACCACTGGGGCCCTGTGTGTGTGTTTTGTGTGTGTGTGTGTGTGTGTGTGTGCACATGTGTCAGCATGTTTGCATAGCTGTGTCAAATTACAACTTGTTAAAAAGTAATTTAGTAATTTCTCAAATATAGTGTCATGAGAGTCAATATCCTCTGTAATAGGTGAAAATTAATAGGTGTGTGTGTGTGTGTGAGAGAGAGAGACCTTTTACCTTTGGGTTTTCTTATCTCATTCATTTTATTCAAGAAATACTCCATTTCCAAAAGACACAAAGTAGAATAAGTGTTAATGTCTCCAACACCCCCCACTGCTTTGTGGGTCAGTAAAATTTCCTGTTCAATATGATATTTCTGTAGTAAAATAGTGAATAATAGCTACATCAAACAACTCTTTATTGAATTGCCAGATTTTGAACAGGGTTTGGTGTCACATTCAGAGTGACAGTGTTGGTCAAATAATAAAAAAGTTAGCTATTTGAGGTAATACAGAGAGCTAAAGAAATCAAAGACTAAAATAAAAGCTCAATTAGAAGTTTCTCAGTTGATCTAGGGAGTCTCGGACTGATTTGAATCTTCAATTATGCGGGTGTAAATGTTTAATTATAGATATATCAAATGAATAGTTAGTTAGAGCTTAAAATTATTAACTCATTTTTTTCATTATTTTCTTAAACAATCATCTTGTATTTCTAAAAATATTCAAAATGACCAACAACCAGTTTCAACTGTGAAGTGCATTTTAAAGTTATTCACTGACTACACTTCAAGCTTAACATGTCTCTACGACTCTCCCGCTCTACAGATCACCATCATCTTCAAGCCCTATGAGGGCTGCACAGACCAGAGGGTCTACCAGGCCGTCACCGACAACCTCCCTGCAGCCTTTGATGATGGCACCGTGAGCAGTGGAGACCCCATCCACACTTTTTCTGGTGCAGACGGTGCAGCCGGGAAGGTCCGAGCCCTGTGGATCTCTGAGCGCACCCCAGGGCACCACGTGGAGCTGCACGCCGGCTACATTGGCGTGACTGTAATCGTTCGCCAGCTGGGTCGTTACCTGACCCTGGCAGTGCGGATCCCGGAAGAGTTGGCTCAGGCGTATGATGCCACTCAGGACCTGCAGCTCTGTCTGAACGGCTGCCCCAGTGGTGAACGCATCGACCAAGCGGGGCATCTTCCCCTGCCCATCACCCCTCCTGCACTTGGCTTACAGCTTCAGCAGCTTCGTCGGCCCACCTACTCCTCACAGACACAAGTGAACCCCTACGGCACCCCACAGGTTTTTGGCATGGAGGGGGCAAAGGAGCGCTGCAGGGAGAAGCTGGAGGTGCAGGACATTTACTTCCACTCCTGTGTCTTTGATCTCTTGACCACCGGGGATGCTAATTTCACAGTGGCGGCATACAGCGCCCAGAAGGACATGGAGAATCTCCACCCACACCGAGATAGATGGAGGATCTACCCCCGTGGCTCTGCCATCTCCACCTTACACTCCGATTGTCAACCTATTAAACGGCTCACTGTGCTCTTGCTGTGTGCTGTGTATGTGGTGTTGACGTACTAGCCCAAGTGGAGGTCTTTGTGTATGCCTGCATGTGTGTGGGCTTGTGTATACGTGTGCACTAAAAGAGTTTTTTTGCTAAGCACTGAGACTGAACACTGATTCCTCTCCCATGCAGAGAGGAAGCAGCAGGCCAGACAGTTACTGGGAACTAGATGTTTTTGTAGAAGAGGTGGCAAAGCTCCCAGTGGACACAAGAAATACTGGTAACGATAACTGCATCTTAATCCCCTGGAGGTAAAAAAAAAAAAAAAAAAACACAGAAGATGTGACGACAACTTACGCATCAGTCTTCATCTTTGGATAGGACACCATTGACAATGACACAAACATTCCTTTGTGCGTGAATTGATTATGTGGATATTCACTCCAGACTGTAAATAGTTCATTTTGTCTTCAGTGCACAGTGTCATGGTGTAGAGTTTGTTTAGTTTTTTTTTTAATACCAATTGATGTGATTTTTCTTTAATACCTCAGACAAGAGGATGTTTGTTTTTAACAGAAGCACTTTATTTTGATTCTTTTTTTTTTTTTTAACAAATCCACATCAGTGTTTCTTCTTCCCACTTACTCTCCTTCAACAAAATCTCCAGTGGTTTAAGATTTGGAGATTATCAATCATTTTGTTTTATTTTTTTTAAGGTAAAAGTCAGTTGATTACAAGGAGTTGCCATTTTTGTTTAAATGTGTCATTCTTCTAGTAGCTGATTTGACTCAGTGCCTCATTTTAAGTCAGTCAATGTGAGTTGTTCTGTTGAATGTATTATGAGTATTGTCACAGCAAATGCCATCAGTACTAATTTGTTTCTGTATGAATTTGTTGTTGTTCCTCAGTCCCGATTTCAAATATGTTCGTGTTCATTTGCGTTTGTGTGGGTGTGTGCATATTTTTAAGTTGATGACATGCTTGAATGTTTTTTTTTTTTTTATTTCACCTGAGAATGGCGTTAGAGGTATTCCCACCTTTTTGCCGAGAGGCTGTGACGAAACTTGCTCGGCGTATTCTCTATTGTTGTAATTGGAGCCAAAGACAAAATGATGTATGGGTTTTTTTGTTTTACGTACAACAGAAACCATAACTCACCACCAAACCAGCACCCTTTTCCTCCTCCGCAGTCTCCCTCTCCCCTGTTTTTTTTTTTTTTTAAACTTGCTACTGTAGGCTATTTTTCCTCCTTCTCCCAGAATTAACAAGCTGCTCCTTAATGAGATAGGTGTAAGATGCAGGAGTGAAAATAAAACACTGCAAATCACTGAGAAAACTTTCACTGCATAGTCTGCTGGGATATATACTGCAGTACTGCATTGTGGGAAACAAACACCATTTGACACCTGGTTAAAATGTCAATCCCTAGAACTATGAGCTTATTAAACATGTAACATTATGTATATTTTTGCCCCACTTGTTTGGTTACATCAGCTTAATCTCAGTTGTTTGGCATTGTGATCTCTTACATCATGTGTGAATGTCAGTTTGGTGAAGAGTGACTGGTCAGTGTTGAAATACTTAACTTATTTATGAACGTAGTGTCCTGTAGAGGAAGTTAAGCTCCATATTCTTGCTGTTGGATAATAATTTAAAAAAAAAATGTCAAATGTGATTGTACTGCCACCTAGTGGTGCTCTGTTGCTATGTCAATGTGTTATTCAAGGCGTTCCCAAAAAAAATGAAAGAAAAAAAATGAGGAAACAAACTGTGTGCAAGTGTTTTATTTAAAAAAAACAAAAAACAATAAAGTCAAGAATGTTTGAATCCTACTTTCTGTTCATTAATTTTACAACATTTACAAGATCTAAATCTGTAAAAACTCCCCAAAACATTGAGCCAAGTTTTACCTACAAATATCTTGTAATTCAAGAAATTCAGCATTAAAGATTAGTAGGACACACACTCACACACATGTATATACATGTACGCATGTGGGACTAATCCATCTGTTTGAGGTTAAGTTTTGAACAGACACCAAGTTTGGCTTCATAAGCACAGCCTGTTTTCAACTGCCACAGTCTTCAACACCTGGTGGAGGAGCTGAAAATGGCGCGACAAAAGATTTGCAGAATTTGAGAGCTGCTTCCTCTGATCCTCACAGTGGATGATTTCCCATTTGATCCAACAGACTTGGATCTCCACACAGAGGTTTTTGTAAGAACTACAGGAACACACCTTGAGTCTTCAAATACAGAAATCCTCACCGAGCAGACTAAGATCCTGTGTTAGTTTTTGTCTTTTGAAGGTCACATAGCGCATCAGCATTTCCAACCATCTGAAAAGTCGAATATATTCTTGAGAAAATAAAAGAAAATCCACACATCGCATATAATGTAAAATATTGTATCTTACTTATACAATATACACAGATCTGTATGTCTATATACTGTATATTGAAAACACAGATACTTACCACTTAATAACAACATAAATGGTCATTAGAGTGTTGAAGACAATGATCTTCATGAGAAGCAGCCTCATAGCCAATATCACCACCATGTCGGTCCACACTTTAAAATCTGGAGATCAAACACACAGATGACATAAGAAGCAACATCTGTGTAGGATGACCTACAAGGATCTTTTTAAAAGAATTAAAATTTACCTTCTGTCTTTTCATCTTCAAAGCAAGTCTTATCTTGGTTGACTGAAATGATAAAAATGTTACAAACTCAGTGAAAACAATAAGACATTACCATGTTCATATATGATGTGATGATGATGATGTGCTCTAATCCTACCTGATGAGTGGATGTGGCGTCTTCTGGAGACTTTCCGGTGTCGTCTGTGACTCACAGAGCAACTGTACGATGGCCAGTCCCTGGACACCACTGTGATTACTGCCACAGCAGTTTGCCCACGGTGCTTCCTGTTTAGAGCAAGGCTGTGTGTTGCCATGGGCATGTAGCTTTCTGATGGTGATCTCCAACTGACTTCCAGGTAACCTCTCCTGAAGTCACTAACCATGCAAACCAGCAAGGTCCAACCAAGCCTTTCCCCTGACAGGTGGACAGGAGGGGCCAAAGATGCCAGGATGTTACCCTCTACCCCACCTAAAACAAATTGCATGCAGAGAAATTCAGTATTAGAATACAGATTACATTCTAAAAAAAATTCTAAAATAACCAATTACATACTAATCTTTGAGGTTTTTATGTAGCAACTTTAAGAGACGGTATCATTCCTCCCCTAAGCTGCTACCACTGACTTTCAAAAACCACTTAATGATCACTGAATAAACTCAAATATCCACAGTGTTTGTTGATAATATAAACATGAAATGTATAATTTCCACTAAAAAAGGTAACATTTTGGATGCATAATTTTTTTACTGGTCAATGTTGAGACATGTTCTTGCTTCATTTAGGATCATAAATTCTAAATAAAGGGATTTTTCCTCTCTATTGTCGCCAAGCGCTTGCTCATTGTGGAAATGTTGGGCTTCAAAGTGCCTTGAGATAAATGTTGAGATGAATGTCTTTATGACTTGGCGCTGTATAAATAAAACTAGATTGAACTGAATGAATTAAAGATTTAAAGCTCTTACCTGTCCATAAATAGATGATAGGGAGGTAAAATAGACCACTGGATGGCTCAGTCATATTTGCTTTAGAGTGGCCCCTGTGAAAAATGTCTGTGTGTTTCTGAGTGTGTGTGTGCGTATGTGTTTTCTTTTGTGCACCTAGTGTATGTGAGTGTATGAAATGAGAGCATGCTGTTTGGATTTGCCAGGAGCATTGCATTATGGGGAAATAGCATGTGTCATTGTTGCGACCTTATAACTAACAATGGTACTCCCCCACACACACACACACACACACACACACACACACACACACACACACACACACACACACACACACACACACACACACACACACACACACACACACACACACACACACACACACACACACACACCGAAACAGACACTCAGAAGTACAGAGAGGGAGACAGAGACAGAGTGAGCTCCTACAGACATGAAACTTTTTTGGCATTTCTATAAAGGAAGTAATAACTGACTATAACGTGGACACTAGAGAGTCAATTAGGAGTCGTTGTGAGCAACCTGATACACACCTGGCGACGGCGGTTAGATCTGAGGTGAGTAACTGATCATATCAATGCAGCCAGTACATTAGACAGAGCTGCTGTAAGCTGCACCTGCACACACACACACACACACACACACACACACACACACACACACACACACACACACACACACACACACACACACACACACAGTAGAAAAACTGTGTTGTGAGGACAGGTGTTTTGTATGTATTTGTGCCAGTGTAGATTATTTTGTAGGTTATCAACCACATGACCTCCTCAGCAGGATATACAATGTATTCTTCATAGCCAATTTCTAGTTACAGTGCAGTAACGGTGTTTCCTCTAACATTAGCTGGAAAAGACAAAATAGGACATTCTGACATGAAGCTACATTGTCTTACTCTCTCTCTCTCTCTCTCTCTCACACACACACACACACACACACACACACACACATTTTGTTTTGCCTCAGCAGTAGGCGGGAGCTTAAAAGAGAAAGTGAAACTCAATAGCAGGGATATGAAGGCAGGATGATGAGGCTAAAATGACCGAGGTAAAGCTCTCTGACATTTCTCTTAAATATGTCCTCTGAGGCAAATCACAAGACAAGCATTACTTTAGTAACTGTAACCTTTCACTCATCCACATTTAGTTGCTTTTCTCGATTCATAGCTTGTTGTAGGTAACAGCCTCATCTTGTCAGTATGATGCAGCTTAGCTAGTGCATGTACAGCCTGATTTGAACTGCAGTTATGTTCCTGCAGCTGTTGTCACTTCACAGTTATAGCTGTGTCCTTACCTTGTTCTGTCCACATGGAAAATCATGTGCTTCCTTTATCACATGTTCGAGTCTCCTTTAGGATAAGATGAGTTGTGACCTAACAGTAACAAAGCTCATTTTGACAGAACGAAGCGAGCACATTGTCCAGAACGAATCACTTCCTGATTATGTGACTGATTCCTCCACAAAATATAATGCAGTGAAACATGTCACAACCTGATTTGTTATATGAGTTAACAAACAGCATTGAATGAGAGACAGATTGGAGAAGAATTGAAAGTTATTTAAGCTCTTGCAGTGTGACTGTGGTGTGCATCCATTCATTTAACTAACTACGCATGTGGGAGCAAAGTATCATCAAGTCTCTACAAGTAATGGAGACAAGGAAAGAGCAAAGGCTTGACGTGAGGTTGATGTGTCATTAATCTTTCACTAATGTCTTTCAGGTTTAAGAAGAACTCCTGGGAACTTGATTGACATTTTTGCTACGGATATATAGTGTCCAACATTCACACCAACAGGTCCTATGTTTTGGATGTGATTGAATGATTCCAATACTAGCTGTCCGCTGGTCAAACACGTTGACCTTTTTTTTTTTTAAATCAAGTTGAAGAACATTTCATCCACAATGGTCTTGTTGAGACTATTGGTGCTGTTTCTATTTCACGTGTCTCTGGTTGGGTGTCAACCCACCCAGAGTTCACAACGGACTTCAAGCCCTTCAGGTGTACAATCTCCTCTGGACACTGGTAATCTGTCCTTCCCCTGGAGCCGTTTTCGCTTGCCCAGGTACCCTTTATACTACTTTTATTTTACACACACACACACACACACACACACACACACACACACACACACACACACACACACACACACACACACACACACACACAGGAAACTGATGAACTCTTGTTTTTGAGTCACTGATTGAAAACCAGCAATATACTTCTTCATTTTAGGTACATTGTTCCTCTTCACTACCGCCTCCTTCTGCACCCCAACCTGACAAGTCTCAGTTTCACTGGCTCAGTGCAGATCCAAATTGATGTCCAGAACAACACAAATTGGGTTGTATTGCACAGTAAGGATCTACAGATCTCCAAAGCCACCATACTGAACCAGAACCTTAATCATCTGTCTGACCAGGTAACTGCAAATGCACCACTACATTTTATTTTTGATACTCCCATCGGATTCTATAATGAGTAGGAAATTAAGTTCTAATTTTCCCTCCATAGGATCTTCCAGTTCTTCACAACCCTTCACATGAGCAGATTGGCATTTTCTCTCCCAGAGTGCTGAGCAGTGGGCAAAAGTACTTTCTGTATATTGAGTTTGAGGCAGAGCTAAAGGACGGCTTCTACGGCTTTTATAAGAGCACCTACAGAACCAGCACAGGGGAGACCAGGTAAGGCCTGAGAGATTTGTTCACAACAAGTCTGGTAAAATATCCTACACATGCAGATGTGTTACAATATAAAAAACAGATACTTGTCTTTTCAGAACCTTAGCCTCAACCCACTTTGAGCCCACGAGTGCTCGAAAGGCATTCCCTTGTTTTGATGAACCAATCTTCAAAGCCAACTTCTCTGTGCGGATCAGGAGGAGTCCAGAGCACATTGCTCTCTCTAACATGCCTATAGTAAGTGTTATATATGTGGTGTTTCCTACATGAACCATTGTACATGTTCAGCATGTGCTGAAAAGTTGCTCTCATGAAATATTTGTGTAATTAAGGTCAAGACAGTTACATTAAACACGGATCTGCTGGAGGACTGGTTTGCTGTGAGCGTAAAGATGAGCACATACCTCGTAGCGTTTATCATCTGTGATTTCAAATCTGTCACTGCAACAACATCCTCTGGAGTGAAGGTAGGGTCTCTAAAACAACATGAGATTTCCTTAATTCCTTGGTTGAAGTATTATTCTCTCAGTCACATTATGTTTTGTTGTGGGTTTGTAGGTTTCCATCTATGCTGCCCCTGAGAAGTGGGCCCAGACCCACTATGCCCTGGAGGTTGCTGTCAAAATGCTGGATTTCTATGAGGAGTTCTTCAACATCCGTTATCCCCTACCCAAACAAGGTAGATGATTTTCTTATAGGTTTAATTTTAAATACACAACAGGGTATTCATGGTCAGGGTCATATCGCCTCTCTCAGATCTGATAGCCATCCCTGACTTCCAGTCTGGTGCAATGGAGAACTGGGGTCTGACCACTTATAGAGAAACCAGCCTCCTCTATGATCCACTCACATCCTCTGTTTCTGATAAACTCTGGGTTACCATGGTGATCGGCCATGAGCTCGCCCATCAGGTGAGAGTGTGAATGGTTTATCTGCACAGCAATAACATACAGTATTAAGTGTTTGCAAATATTCAGTAGTTCAGATGTAACATTCAAACTCTTACCTGTAGTGGTTTGGGAACCTGGTGACCATGGAGTGGTGGAACGATATCTGGCTGAATGAAGGTTTTGCCAGATACATGGAATATATTTCAGTGGAGGCCACCTACCCGGACCTCAAAGTGGTATGTGTTTGAATCTGAAAATCCATTGATGAATTAATATGAAATTAAGGAAAGAGGGTTTATAATATTCTGTGCACACTCTTACAGGAGGAGTATCTGCTTCACACTTGCTTTGCAGCAGTTGGTCTGGATTCACTGAACTCCTCTCGTCCGATCTCCAGTCCAACAGAGAACCCCACTCAGATCGAAGAGATGTTTGACACAGTCTCCTATGACAAAGTACGCTTTCTGATATGAAACAGATAATGGGACCTCATTAGGACTATATTATATGTGGACACGTAATACCTGTAAGATCAGGGATTTTAAAATAACCTCTTGTGGTTTATTGAAATTTATTGAAATTGACCTGACTATTTCTCTTTCTCTACCACCAGGGGGCGTGTGTCCTTCACATGTTGCGACACTTTCTGACAGATGAGGTGTTTCAGAGTGGGATAGTGCGATACCTCCGCAAATATAGCTACAAAAACGCACAAAACCAAGACCTGTGGGACAGTCTGGCCAATGTATGAACAAAAAATACTTTCTTACTACTTTTTTCATCTTCTGCCTGAACTGTATTTGTATTGTCAAAAATAGATGTAGAAAAGTTTTTCTTTATGAGGATAAAAGTACGTGAATGCATCATTGAGATCATTGAGTGAGCTGTCTGAACAGAGGGTTTTAGCATGGAGAGAGTCATACATACAGATACAGATACATTTTTTCTATTTTTTTCTACAAATTATTCTCATACCCTTTTTTATTTGATTTTATATTGATTTATAACAAAGAAGACAGAGATTGTATGACTAATCCGTTGATGGAAGTGAAAACATGTTTTGTATTTTTCTGCCAGTGCTTTACAAATCAGTTATATTTTGTACTATTTGTTTTTGCTATGCATTTTCTGATTTATGCTGCAGCATTTTAGATTTTTGATTTGTATTGTTCCTTCTTCCAGACAGCAATTGTTTTCCTTTTACCATTTTATTATGATACAAAAATCAATTTGATGAGACTCGAAAGTTGCTTAAAGTAGGTAATTAATCAAAGTGAACATTATGTCTGTTTTCATTGCAGTCAATGGTACGTTATCTGTGCCAGGTGTAGTTGTAACTCCAATTGATTTACAGTAAAAACAATGCACTCCCTCGCCAGACATTGGTAGCAATGAAAATTATAGCAGACATGGTGTTCACAATGATGGATTACCAATCTCAAGAAGGTTAAAATCTCTAATTTTTTTTTTACTTTATTTAACTGAATGGTAACTAACAGCCTCCATGAAAGTATAAAGAAGACATTCAAAAACACTATAGTGCACTATGTTCAGTGGTTGATAAGAAGGAAGGCACGTGTGATTTAGATTAGATGGACTAAATGCAACAAAAACTTTTAAGGCTCAATATATTTTGTTTTTCAGACCTGCTCAGATGAAGACTTCATCTCAGGAAAGCACTGTTACAGCAGCGGCCAGGGAGCCAAGAATGCAGTAAGTAAACATTTCAACATAAACTCTCCCTTCATAGGTTGCTTCCTAAAAAAGTCACAGTTTACAAAATTACAGCTACATGTGTTAATGACCAGCTGTCTCTACAGTACCTGTTTGCAGGGGAACATCTGGATCTCACAGCCATGATGAACACTTGGACTCTACAGAAAGGTATTCCTCTGGTAACAGTCACAAGGAAGGGGTCTCGTCTGCTGCTCAGACAGGACCGGTTCCTCAGGACGGTCCTGCCTTCTGACCCCCTCTGGTCCACCCTGCAGAAGGGGTGAGTGTTCATATGCACACTAGGCTCTGTTTCCATTGTTGGCAATGCTTTAATTTCCGGATAAATCTTAAAAACGCTCTCTTCCCCTGTATAGTTACTTCTGGCATATCCCTCTGACATACAAGACCGATGCTTCCAACACTGTTCACAGACATCTGATGACAACACACACAGGTGAGAGGGAAAATATCCAAAGCATTGTTCACATATTCCCTAATTTTTCTTTCCTATAACATATTTTGTTTTGCTGTTTATGTGCCATTTAGACAGCATACACATAGGAGAGGATGTCAGCTGGGTGAAGGTGAACACTGACATGACTGGTTATTATGTGGTCCATTACGAGGACGGTGGTTGGGACGAGATGACCAAACTGCTGAGGGAAAACCACATTGCTCTGAGCTACCAAGACAGGACCCATTTGATACACAATGCTGTTCAACTGGTCACGTAAGCATAATGTGTTTGTGGGTTTGTGTAACAGAATAGCGCACAATTAATTTTTTTCTTTATGTTCCACATAAAAACAGCTCTTATTACTGAAGCTGAAACAGCACCCAACCTTTCAAATATTCTTTTATTTCTCTAAAGGGCAGGTCACCTGCCGATCAATAAAGCCTTAGACCTGATTGGTTATCTGCAATTGGAGATGCACACAGTGCCTCTACTCCAAGGACTGGGTTATCTGGAGACCTTTTACCAGATAATAGAGAAAAGGAATGAGCTTGAGCTAACGCACAAACTAGGGGTGAGCAGACGAGAGTGCACATGTTGTATGATGGTGGAAACTGAGTAAAACTGAGTTCACATGAGATTCTGTTTCCATGTGTGCTTTGCTGCAGATGTACATCCTGCGATTTTTCCGCGCTGTCATAGACAAACAGACGTGGAGCGACAGTGGCTCTGTGTCAGAGCGACGGCTGAGGTCAGAGGTCCTGTCTCTGGCTTGTCACCTGGAGGATCCTCCTTGTCTGGAGCGGGCACGTCAGAGCTTCAAAGACTGGCTTCAGTCCAATGGCACACTCAAGTCAGTCTAAATGACATCATAACACACATCAATCAATCACCTGCAGAAGATATAATTCACATAAACACCATTTCATTATGCTACACTGTCCGAGTAATTTTATATTTCATCATGTGCGACTCTGCTTGTGTTCACAGCTTACCCACTGATGTGGCAGAGACAGTTTATTCAGTTGGAGCACAGGATGACCACGGCTGGACTTCTCTCTTAGACATGTACAAAAACTCCCTCTCTGCAGCACAAAAGGAAAAAATCCTGTTTGCCTTGACTCAGAGCAAAGACATCAGCAAACTTGAGAGGTACAACTACAAAGTTAATGTTGCCACCTTGTGGCACTAATGGAGTGTGGTATCAGTGGGCTGCTCTAGTTTTTATTCTTGGCCTGCATTATGAATGCAATAAACAAGTTTAACTAAAGGCAAGTCAGCTGACAGTCAATGAGTCATGAAGTCAGTGTTTTAATATTTTAAAACATCTGTGCATGTGTGTGTTTATTTTGCAGACTGCTGGAGCTGGGTTTGGAGGGGAAAGTGATTCGAACACAGGATGTGTCTGGTCTCATCATGATGGTGGCCAGAAACCCACAGGGACACCACCTTGCCTGGGACTTTGTCAAAAAGAACTGGGACACACTTGTTAAAACGTTAGTATAGCCTGACTGTAATTTAGATGCAAATACCGCGTGTAAACCACTAAACCTTTTTAAGTGGCTGCTTCCACTACGTCCAATAACCAGTGGAACAGGTTTTTGATTAGACAAGAATCTCATAAGACTAAAAGTAAATGTGTATCTGTGTTTGTGTGTTTTAAGATACACATTTGTAACTTTCTATTGTATTCCTGACCTGCAGGTTCCAGTTGGGCTCATCTTGTATGAGAAACATCATCATTGGCACCACAGGGCAGTTTTCCTCCCAAGAAGAACTCACTGAAGTAATAACACTCTTAAATCTTAAACATATCTTTAGCTCACAATGATTTAGATATTAACTAGTACTGGCAATGTCAGAAATTTTATTTATTTACACAGTATTTCCCTACAATTAGATACAAAATCAATCAAAATACTGTAGTTTGAAAAAAGACTTAAAATGGCAGTGCTTGTTTTAATTACAAGTTTAAAATATTTTGTTAGTGACCTAAAACCTTAAGAAAGTAGATTTTCAGTTGTGTCCTAGTTTGCATTTGTATAACTGTATGTGTATTTAACCCCCAGGTGCAGTCGTTCTTTGAGTCCATCAAAGAACAAGCATCTAAACTTAGAGCTACTCAGCTTGCTCTAGACAACATGCAGAAAAATGTTCGCTGGATGCAGAGGAACCTCGAGCCAATGAGAAGCTGGGTGAATGAACAGATGGAGTGAGGGACGGTTCAACACGAATGTGGTCGACAAATAATAAACTTGGAGTATTTGAAGTTTTTTTTTAAATTTGAAGGTTTGTTTTTATTAGGAAATTGTAATTTTACTTAATGTCACTGGAGAACTGATACCTTTTTGTATAAAAAAGGGTTTTTTTAAAAAAAATTCAGGGGTTTGTTGTTGTGTGTTAGAATGAAAATGTAATTAGTAGAATGGGCATCTGAGCTGTGTGTGTGTGTGTGTGTGTGTGTGTGTGTGTGTGTGTGTGTGTGTGTGTGTGTGTGTGTGTGTGTGTGTGTGTGTGTGTGTGTGTGTGTGTGTGCGTGTGTGCGAGAGAGAGAGATCCATTCCAAATTCACGCACAATTGCTCTTCACCAAACAGACAATAAAAGTTAATTGTTCCACATCTGTGTGTTCTCTGACACTTTCTGAAAAATATCCTTTTGTACTAATGTGTGTTTTATGGTTGCTTGGTATTTATCATAGTATCTATGTATTTTAGAGTTAATACTTGGCCTTTAGGTCATGATAAGAGTTATATTCAGAGTTGAGGTAGAGTTGACCTTCTGGGGAATTTATCAAAGACAATACATTGTCCTCACAAGTACTGTGAAAGTGTGTGTGTTAGAAATTTGTCCCGTTGTTTATGTGTTGAATATACTTGACTTGGGTTAGCTTTACATTAAATTAATGACAAACACATTTAAGTCCTCAGTATGACAATAGACAATAGACAGTGTGTGTGTGTGTGTGTGTGTGTGTGTGTGTGTGTGTGTGTGTGCCCCGCCCCCCGGAAGTTCCATCCAATAGGATGCGAGTATTGTCATTTGACGGGAGGTTGTCAACAACTAGTCAAGGAGGAAGGAAAGTGTCATTTGCTCTTCGTTAGTTTTGCAGTGCACCGTGGAGCAAGATTTGTTTACATATTGATATCGTAAGGTTTGACATTTAAAAATAATTCCAACGTGCCCACGTGTTACTCCAGGGAACAACTATGGACGATAAAGTTAGGAAAACCGCCTAATGTTATCTGAATGAATGTCTTTCAGTCAGTTTAAATTGTTGGAAGTTGGCTCGCTCCAAGCTAGCTACTACGTTAGCTAACGTTAGTACAGTGAGGACGGGCTGCTGTAAACCGTAAGCGTCCGATAGCCCGCGGTGGGTTGTGGCCACCGAAAAAAAAAAAAAAAAACACCCATCACGTCTGTCGAGCTCGTGTAAACGTGTTAAAGAGCTCGGTTTATTCTGGACTCCAGCAGCTCGGTGACAGATCCGACCATGGATCCCTTCGACAGCACCAGCACAGGTAAGGAAGGAAGATGGTCGGTACAGTTAGAGCGAGCTAACAGCAGCAGCAGGCCGGCTAATAACTAACGGGACATTAGCTTCATGCTTTCTGGGAGTGACATTCACCCGAGGACACATGTTGAAAGAGGTTGTTTCGACTTTGTATAAATCTAATGTAAGCTGCTGCTGCTGTTTTCTCGGGATTTTTTTGTAGTTCACGTAGTTTCCACACAGGATTCTCACTAGCTACCATAATTGCGCTTTATCTGTGTGTTGACAGTGTAGCAGGGGTATCATGATATTTTACTGCTCGTCTCTATTTGTATAGCCTTTCTGATATATTTGAATAAACGCAATTAATCACTTCCTAACTGCTTTAACAGTGGTAATCTTGAGAGAAAACATACCATGCCTATTTTAGGATTCAAGTTCAAGTCTGTTTTCAGCAGTAGTGTTTGCACAGTTTAACCCAGCTGGTTTGATAATAGCTGTTTTGTGTGAAGAGCTGATAAGTGAGTTCAGCCTCCTAGCTGCCAGCTGCTTTATAACCTGTGCTGTTGTCCCACAGCACGCAGGGCTTTATTAAAACAAACAAAATGGCCTGTGTACACACTATAACAGCTCTCCGGGAAGTTCTCAGTAGATATTTTATTTCAGGTTTGTCCAGAACAAATCACAGCATTTTTACTTCCTGTATTTTTTCTGTCTTCGTGTGTGTTTGTGTTCTCTGTTGCAACCAAGTCATTTTTAGAAAGAAAACCAAGCTTGCATTTTGATCAGATAAACGCACGACAACCTCAGCAGACACTTCCTTCCCTTAAATTTTCAATGACTACTAAACCAACAGATATTTGTTGTTGCTCAGTGCATCTGTTTTTATATGATCTGAGTCACACTGTCAAACAAACACGTATTTAACTATGGTTCTCTAAGTTAAGCTTGATAAATAGTGTCAGCAATAACACAGTCAGTAGATGCCATGTCTTAGTGCTGTATTTACAACAAACTTTAAGAGTTATATAACAAGAGTTGGACCATGACTATTACATCACTCTCATGTTATCTTGGCTGTATGAAATAGCTAAAATAGCTATATAACAGAATATCAAAACAATATCCCAGAGCTTTTATTTTTTTTATCCTATCCTCCTCTGGACATTACACATTACATACTACTTAGCCCTGAGCCTATTTTTAGACTTTCATACCACAGTAATGTGGTCCAGACAGAGACGCGTCGACAGCTCATACAGTCATATCAGAAACACTGTACAGGAAAGATGAATTACAGCTCTCAAATGTCTGGGCTCTTGTCTTCTGTTTTGGGAGTTAAAGCTTACTTTTGTTTGGCACCATTGTGTTTGTGTGAACAATGTGCATTCAGTAAGTGTTTACTGTCTCTCAGTACTTTCCACCCAAATCCATCCCCAAGTGAGACTGAAAAAGTATTGTCCTTGGTTTGTCAAAGCACGAACGGAACGTGAGGCAAAATGTCAGACATGTGCTGCGTAGAGTTTTACTACTCGTGTAATTATTGAATTAGGAAGTTGAACTTACCCCTGATTGTTTCAAGAATAACTAAAGGGAGAATGTGGCAGGCAGAAAATCACGTGAACTTTGCAGAGAGACTCTTACTCTCTCTCTCTCATGATGCTGAAGATGCAGAGTAGTAGGAAATGCAGGTTTATACAGATTAATTGTTATTTGTATTTCCTTTTCTCTAGTTTTGAAGCCACTTCTTAGTCATTTGTCAGCATGTGGGTAAATTATTGCACTGACTTTGTAGTATCACTATGTAAAAGTGGTTTCCTCTTCAGCCTGATGAATCCAGTTTATGAGGGTCATGGTAACAGGAAATACTGGGGGGTGGGTTACTAACAGGAAACCCAAGAAAGTGTTTTGCTAAGTGTGATTTTGTGTTACACAAGTGAAAATAAAAACCTTTGTGTTAGATTGTGGCTCGCTGCCACTGGAAATTTCTGAAACTACAAAAAGCACATTCATATTCTGTTCAGGTTTCAGTTTATATAATAATCGTCTAAAATCTCAGTTCCTCTTTTTGCAAACGCTCTGGTCTGATTTCTCTTCCTCTGTGTGACGCAGACCGAGCCAACCTGCCAAGGAACATGATTGAAAACAGCATGTTTGAAGAAGAACCGGATGTCGTGGATTTGGCCAAAGACTCCACCACATTTCCAGTATGTCCATATCATCAAACATCATGCATGTGATGCACATCGTTCGCTCAAAGATCAGGCTGGTTTAATGATTTGCACATCTCAGGACTTTCACTACTCTTCACATTCCTTTGAAGTGCTCAATTATAAATAAGTAAAGATAAAGTGGGGAGGACTGATCTGAAGATACTGTACATTCACACTGATGACAGTTTCTATATCTCTCTTTATGGAGCTGCAGTGACCCAGTTTCCTCACAGAAGCCAGCTACATTTTATCTTATCTTTATGGTACACTCTCCCTCTGTGTCATTTTATGTCAGTATAGACATATACTGTAAAATCAAACAATAAAACTCCTTTTAATTTTATCTCCCTTTTTCATAACTTATGTTCTTTGTTTTAAAAATAAAAAAAAAATAAACTAAAAACATTCTCCTGTCATTATGATTAAAGTTGTCATCTGTGGTCTGTTATTAGACTCTTTTCTGTTATGATTATGCTCCATTATTCCTCTTCCTGTCCTCTCTCCTCAGCTCCTCCACATATGACATCTTACTTACTTGCTAATTAATTTACCTGGGAGTACAATAGAGTTATTGATATTATAGAGGAAACACTGCACAGCTTAACTGGAGAATAACACAGTGTACTTTGCTTGCTCTCTGCAGACGTTTCCTCCTCTTGACCCAGATGAGGTGGTGTTTGAGCCTCGGAGCTCCCGGTTGCTCGTGCGAGGCCTGGGAGAGAATGACATGGACGAGGACGAGGAAGACTGTGAGTCTTCAGCCCGTCTGTTGGGCATGTCCTTCATGAACCGTAGCTCTGCTCACAGAGCCAACTCTTCTCCATACACCAGGCAGGCTCCACCCAGGTAATGCACCAAAAAAGTCATCAGTAGTAGAAGCCCCTGTAATATTCCATTTATTAGCACTTCTGACTAGTTTTTGTCGCTTTAAATCACTCGTACACATACTATTGTTCTTTGTCTATATATGGAAATGCTGCGATAGTGTAATTTACATTTTTCACATAGTATATATGAACTACAACCCAGGCTGTGCTAACAATGGCTGACAATAGCCTGGTAGATTGGTGCCTGTTAACCGATAAGATTAAAAATGCTCTGAGTGTCGGTGACTAGAGGCTTCTGCCGAACGGCAACCTGATTGAGAGGATGATCAACGATGTTGTTGTTTGTTTTGCCGTTATAAAAGACACACACACACACACACACACACACACACACACTGCTGCTACAGCTGTGCAGCCACATCCACTGTGCTCTGGATCAGCGGATTGGAAACTTTTTCTTTTTTTAACTGGAACGCTGATAACTCGGCTGTGACGTCATTCCCAGCTCTGAGTTCCGACTTTTGAGAAAAATGGAACTCAGCATTTGTTGACAAATAAAAAGAGGTGTGCTTTGTAGCATTTTTATGTCAAACCAGAGCTGCATCTCATAATATTGGTGTAATCTGGTGATATAATTGTCCAACCACCTTAACCAAGTTTCTTATTTAAAAAAAACAAACCTTTCAAAATTCCTGAAATAAATACTGTACAATCTTTGTTATCTGTGGGCGGTGAATTTTGAGATACTTTTAATGAAGCCAATAACTTTAGGTGGAAGTAATAAGCACATTTTAGAAAGTACTACGCCACAGATAATCTTTGTGGTTTCTGTGTTAATCTATGTGTCATTCGTGACCTCAGCTTTTACATAGAAAATAAAATGATCTGTTGCAGTCTTGGTTAATAACTTCCTGACACAGTTTGTCAGAAACTTTGCTTTTATAGTTGTTATATAAGACACCAAAAATTGCACAGTCTGCATCAGTTACTGATAAGATAAAGCCAGTAATGTCTTAGACTGGTAAAGAAAACAGTAATAACAGGAAGATCTTGCATTTGCCCTACAATGACTGTCTGCCTAAATAAAACTGTGTGCAGTTAACTGACAGTTTACAACCTGTTTATGTCTTTTCTTATGCATGGGAATGAGTCTAAATCTGCTGAACAACATGATACCAATTTGAATTTTAAAATGTTACTTCCTTTTGTCCTCCACTATCTACACCATCATAATAAATCCTGCTGCTCCTTTTTGTTGTGTCTCTGCGGTTTCAGGTCTTGTTCACGACCATCAGCTCGCACTATGGTTGTATGTGTGTTGTTCCTGGTGATTGTGACCTCTATGACCATGGTCCTCTATCTCTTACCTGGATGCACCTTTACCAAAGTAAGAAAAAACATCCACTAGTTCTGTTTAAGTTTTACAGTATTATGAATCACTGATTTTATATTCAGCCAATTTATTTAGCCAGTATCTTAGACTGTTTCTTTTATTTGTCTGTCATACTCAATCACATGTATTACCTTCGTCCGTCTGTAGACAGGTTGTCCAAAGCAGAACAAGACCGCTCCCCTCGAGACGGTCTACCCTGTGGCCACAAATGGCGAACTGTTTCCATGGGCCCAGTTCCGGCTGCCTTACAGCGTACACCCCCTCAGCTATGACCTCACTCTGACCCCCGACCTCAACAAAATGAACTTCGCTGGACACATTGTCATCAGCATGTCCGTGCACCATGACACAAACCGCATTGTGCTGCACGGTGCTAATTTCAACATTACCAAAGCAACATTTAAGGTGGGATTAGAAGAGGTTAATGTACAGTTGACAGTGTGTAATGAGTTTATATGAATTCGATATAACTTTACAGTGTGCGGGGCCGGTCTGCCTAGTTGTACAGAAACATCTACAATGATTTAATTTGTACCAGAACAAAATAAAAACGCTTCAAACATTTTAGCGTTTTATTATGGTTATGTTGTCTGCTAGTTGTTAATTTGTGGTTTCTCTCTTCCAGCTGGGTAACGGGGAGGCCAAGGATGTGACTGTACTGGAGTACAAACCCAAGCAGCAGATAGCTGTTAAATTCTCTGAGGACCTGAAGGCAGGCCAATATTGCGTTTTGACCCTGAATTACTCCGCTAACCTCTCACACACCTATGATGGTTTCTACAACAGCTCATACACGGATAAAAATGGAGCCAAAAGGTATACTTGACTTGCTGTCTGTTATCTTAGTACAACGTCTGTGTGAGGTGCTGCAGAGTAAAGACAACCTCATAAAGCAGTGATTTAAAAGTAACTTAAAACTTAAGTTGGGGGCTGTTTTATTTTATTTTTTTTTTGTTATAATTTATCTAAGTTTCATCACAGTCATGCTCATTTCTCTTTTGTTCACAGTGTTTTAGCTGCAACACAGTTTGAACCTCTGTCAGCCAGGAAGGCCTTCCCCTGCTTTGACGAGCCGTCTTTCAAAGCCACCTTCTCGATAAAAATCAACAGAAAAGCAGATTATATGACACTTTCCAACATGCCTAAGGTACTGTCACATTATATAGGATCTCTTTAGTTTTGTAGAACATTTGACATAAGAACTGACAGTATTGAATGGCACAGGTAGACATTATATTGTTAAATAAACATACATTTTTATTTGGGAAGCAAGTGTGTTTGTTACCTTAATTTACACACATCACCACTTATTCCTGTTCGCACTGTGACTGTCTTAGCATGAGCACAATCAACCTCACAGACATGCGTTGGTATTTGCTAATGACACTTTATTCCATAGCAGTCTAACAATATGCCAGATTTATTTTGGTGTGTACTACCAATGTGAGCTGATAGTCATCTTGTCCTTTTGCTTTGTGTTTCAGGCTAAATCCACTGAACTTACCATCGGCCTCATACAAGACGAGTTTGAAAAAACCACCGTCAACATGAGCACTTACCTGGTGGCTTTCATTGTTGCTAATTTCACCCCAATCAGCAAAAATGTCTCGAAAACTCTGGTAAGTCTGACACAGATAGAACCATTTCATGTTCACGGTTCAAATAGAATCAGGTTTTTATATTTAGTACTCATAGAGGTTTTGTTGTGACTGATCGACTGTGATCTGTGTCTGTTTTAGGTATCTGTGTACTCTGTGCCAGAGAAGAAGGAGCACACTGACTACGCTTTGGACACAGCAGCCAAACTGCTGGAGTTCTACAATAACTTCTTTGAGATAGACTACCCTCTCAAAAAACTAGGTGAGGACACACACTTTCACACATTTTGTATACACATGCTATTATACCCCTCTGATTGTTCTTTCTTTTCTCAACACTCACACACCCAATATGTTCTCATTCTCTTTTGTCAGACTTGGTAGCCATCCCAGATTTCCTGGCAGGAGCTATGGAGAACTGGGGGCTCATCACTTTCAGAGAGACCACCCTGCTGGTGGGCAAGCAGTCCTCTCCTCTGGAGAAACAAGTAGTTGCCTCCGTCGTAGCGCATGAGCTCGCACATCAGGTATTTTCATCTGCTTTTGTTTTTATGTTTTTAAGAGGAGCAGAGGTGTTGAAGACGATCCAGGGCGTAATCTGTCTCTATTACTGTGTTACAGTGGTTTGGGAACTTGGTAACAATGAGCTGGTGGAACGACCTGTGGCTCAACGAAGGCTTTGCCACTTACATGCAGTACATGTCACTACAGACGGTGTTGCCTGAGTTGGACATTGTAAGCGCTCACATCTCTCTTAGAAATTTTAGAAATAGAAATCTCTCTTGATTTTCTCATATTATCAAGAGGAGGTGGTGGTTCGATTCTCTGTGTGGCTGTTTGGTGAATTCTGTGTTTATTTGCAGGGTAATTTGTTCTTGGCAGTGCGGTTCAGAGCTTTGGACAAAGATGCGCTTAACTCCTCCCACGCTGTGTCGGCAGTAGTTAACACACCAGAGCAGGTGGAGGAGATGTTTGACTCTGTCTCCTACGAAAAGGTACATTTTTATATATATATGATATGCAAATAGTTAACAAACAGCTGAGAAACTTCTATACTCTCCCTTATTGTCAGTTGTGCTATAATTATTACTGTAGTTGTGCTGTTTTGTGTCTAATCACAGATGCGTTACGCTTCCCTTTGTGTTCCAGGGGGCATCTATTCTTCTGATGCTGAATGCCTCCCTGCCTGGGGAACAACAGTTCAGAAAGGGGATCATTCAATACCTTAATCAGTTCAGTGGACATAATACAGACACCAACGATCTCTGGAACAGCCTAACACAGGTACGTATGTGTCTGTGCCTTTTTATTTTGATGTTTTTATTGACTATGATGGTGACTACACAACAGTAGCTTATCTCTTTGTCTTCTTTTTACCTTTACCTCCCATCTGCAGTCTGCAGTAAAGTATGAACTCTCTCGAAATGAGGAATCACACAAGAGTCAGAAAATTACTTTTGATAATAGTTGATGCTGTTATAATGTTACTGTGAAGTCAGAGGATAGGATACTGTAGATACAGATGGTAGATTGGATAATTACCGTCAGAAAGGTTTGCACCCAGTGGCCTCTCTTCAGCGGCAGTCTGCCAACTCATTACTTCTCCCTGCAGCTTCTTTTGATGTTTTACTTGCACCTGCTCAGGCTTGTATGGGTCATCTGGAGATTTGCCACAATGCTACAAGTTCTAAATGTATGTTATTATTTAAAAGTTAATTAAATAGCAGTGGATTTTGCAGTCATCAAAGGCTAATGAGATTTCTCAAAGAATGTTGTGTGTGGTGTTTTTAATCAAAAGACATAGCTTGGATTTAATCTTTTAGAGATCTTGTAATTGTTACCATAAATCTTCAGACTATCGCTACACAATTTCACATCGCAGCCACATTGATATTCACATACAGTATACAGAAAAAAGTAATAAGATAACATGGCCAAGACTTTGTTTTTCTCCTGTTTCCTCAGGTCGAGGTCTCGACGCAGCAACAGAATGTGTCAGAGATGATGAACTCGTGGACGTCGCAGAAAGGTTTCCCACTGGTCACTGTAAGTCACAAGGGAGATCAGGTGATCCTCACCCAGGAGCACTTCCTCCTCACATCTGACAATGCCACGCGTACTTCCAGGTGGGTGACTTCACCACACACACATACACACAGACATAGATCATATAAACACACCACAACCCTGATCCTGTTGTTCACTCTCTTTAGCCTATGGAATATTCCAGTGACATACGTAAACGACAGCTGTAGTTTGGCACCTGAGTGCAGACAGATGTTCACGCTAAAGACCAAGACAGGTAAAACATAAAGTATTAATCCTCTAAATTAAGTTTAAGAATATCAGTTAAACCTTTTTCTGTCTTCATGTGTTTTTTTGATTATGACCATGTTTTGTGTATATTCTTAGACATTCTGAAGCTGCCAGAAAGCGTTAAGTGGTTGAAGTTGAACTACAGAAACACTGGGTTCTACATTGTGGACTACGGAGAGGAGGGCTGGGCCAATCTGATCGATGCTTTGTCCAACAATGTCAGCGTCCTTACACACGAGGACCGTGCCTCGCTCATACACAACATCTTTGCTCTCTCCAGGTAAGGTAGACAATCCAAAGATTTTTTTTTGTTTTTCAATTTCTTTCACTTATTGTTTTTAAGAAACACAAGTGGAGGAAAATTTTCCAATTCTTTCACTTCATTCTACTTATCCCATTCCCTTCTTCCTCGCTTTCCTCTTTTGTCATCAGACTGGGACGTGTGTCTTTCAATCAAGTGCTCAGCCTGTTGAACTACATGTCCAATGAAACAGAGACTTCTCCAGTAACAGAGGCCTTGTTACAGCTCAGTACAATCTACAGGCTGCTTGACAAACGACAGGAGGATGGTCTTGTGGCACGCATGAAGGTGCTACACACACACACACACACACACACACACACACACACACACACACACATAAATAATGAAATAATGAATAAATATGTGGTTTACAAAGTGTTGAAAGTATAATGTTAACATTTATTGGAACTAACTAACTCTAAAGCTGTTTCCCGAACAAAATGAGATGGCCGAATGTATGGAGCATTTCTTACTTATCTAATTCAAAAAACCAAAAACAAATTCTCATATTTCCTCCTGTTTTTATGTTAAGATAAAGTTAAGATATAAATTTTACCAACATGGTAATAATGCCAGTCAAAGATAATGTTTTGTTTTGTCAGCGTTGTCATTTGCCAGCTGGTTGAAAAATGGAAAATATGAACAGAAAAATCCAGAAAAATATGAGCAGGAGGGGCTGTGTTTATGTGTAACTTTCTTTGTGTGGTTTTGTTGAATAAATTCACCAAAAGTGCCACGATTAGTTAATTTGCTCAGCGCAGAATGCACCCATTCCTGACAAGAAGATCCAAAATTGGTGCAGTTGAGGATAAACACTAATCTTATTTGTTTGTGATTTTGTTTTCATAACAGAGTTATATTCTGCGCCATTTCAAGCCTCTGATGGACAAACAAACATGGGTAGAGGAGAAGAGTGTGTCCAAACAGGAACTGCGCTCAGCCGTGCTGGAAATGGCCTGTAGTCTGAAAGAAGAAAACTGCACTCAGCAAGCCAAAGCCCTGTTTAAACAACATGTTGAGTCCAACGGGACTTTCCAGTACGTAAAGCACACATGAAACTTGAGCGTTGAAGTATCTTAATATTGCTTTGGGACGAGGGGGGTAAAAGGTGGGGTGAGGGGTGCTGAGTCAGAAGAAGAAAATTGAAATTTGAAGCAGCTGTTAAATATTTTTCTTTGTATTTCTGCAGGATACCTGGTGATCTGCAGCGAGTTGTATTCACTGTAGCTGCTCAGTCTGAGGAAGACTGGACAACGTTGCTCACCATGTACAGATATGCCAAATATGATGCAGAGAAGCGCAAAATGCTACAAGGCCTAGCATCCACTCAGGATACACGGCATTTAGTGTGGTAAGTGTGAGTGTGTGACTTTCTTTCCCTGCAACGAACAAGGTTTACTTAAATATTCACTTAACTATTTGAAAAGTGATGAAAGTTTATTCTTGCCCTAAATCTAAGAAGTTATTTTTGATCCTTTTGTTTTTATTGTAACAGCAATTGTATGTTTCACAAATGATTTATTCACGTGCCTCGTGTGTGTGTGTGTGTGTGTGTGTGTGTGTAGTGCACAGAAGAGCATTTGAACAGAGCATTTGTTTCGTTCTGTCTAGGATTCTAAAGGCAGGTCTGAACGGGAATATCATCCAGACTCAGGAGTTACCTTTGGTCATCAACACTGTTTGCAACGGTTTCGCTGGCTACTTGTTTGCCTGGGATTTTGTGCAAGAGAACTGGGACCGACTCATCGAGAAGTATGAACGTTATAACTGAGAATATATTTTTATTATTGTTATTATTTTTGACATATTTGCTGTTGTGTTTTGGTTGTAGGTTTCCTGTGGGCTCCTTTGCCCTCCAGTCAATCATCAAATCTGTCACCTCCCAGTTCTCCACACAGACACAGCTTAATCAAGTATGTTTTCAATGTTTGATTTTCTTTTACTACGAGCTGAAGCGTATTTTAAGGCTCATTGCACATGTTTGCTGAGAAACACAAGAGCTGCCACTTTATATCTTGAGCATTAATGAGAACGTGGGGTGAAATATTTGCATTCAAGCTGTAAGGACCTGTCTGTATAAGCACATCACACCTTGTGAAGTACTTCACCTCATGATCCAGCAGAGGGTGCTCTAATGAGCTTGACCAATTACATACCTGATAACTAACCTGTCATCAAACTAAGTAAACTAAACATAATCATAAGACCAAAACAGCTCTGAGCACATATGCTTGTCGGCTGTAGTTAATAAAGATAGCCACATTTGATCCCCATCACAGTGACAAACGTGTGTTTCTGGCAAATAATATGTTAAATTAGTCCGGCTCATTTTGCTAACATGATGTTGTTTTTAAAGTTAATAAAGTAAGGAAACAATGACGCCATGTGATGTTGTGGGTGGAAAGGTGTGAGCGTAGCTGTTTACAAAATGCCTTTTTTGTTTCGCTGAATGAATTCTGATTTTAATGCATGTTTTTTATGTCGTCCAGGTTCAGGGTTTCTTCTCCAGTCTGAAGGAGCGTGGCGCTCAGATGAGGAGCGTGCAAGAAGCTTTAGAAACCATCAGACTGAATCAGCGCTGGATGGAGAACAACCTGGACAGACTCCGAAAATGGCTCTAAACCAGGCGCTCCATCCAGGCTCTGCCCCGCTAACAGGCAACTGGGGCATGTCGTCAAGACAACAGCAGTGTTTGCACTATTGTAGGACTGTGTCTCCTAACTCCCTTTATCCAGGCTGGAGTACTAAACAAAGGCAGAGGTTGTCCTGTACCTGGGTGGACGAGGGGTTTGATTTTTTTTTTTTTTTTCGAGATTGGTCCTGTGAGTTGTATCTGCTAGCTCAGGGTAGCTCTGAATGTGTGTCTGACAGAGAGTTGTCAGATGCAAACACACACTCCTCACACTTTACGCTGTCGACCAAACTTGTCCTCTGCAGCTCTCATGTAATCCTCATGCCTGAGCAGACAATCATGCTTCACCCAAGCTTATTTTGCTCAGCTTGCTCTCAGGCGCTTAACTGTATGAGCTGTATAATGGCCACTCCAAAAAAACAAAAAAAAAAACAAAAAAAAAAAAGAGCAAGTATGAAGAATGTCACTGTTACTGTTTATGTACTGTCAGTTAGATAACTGTCAGATGTGTGTAGATGCAGCTGTCAGGGATTCCTCAGCAATGACAAGTTGAAATTACAATACATAGGAGACATAAGTGTTCCTAGAATTCAAATAACCTTGTGTTGTGTTCTGTGTAGAAACGATAGCTGCCTGTCAGTTTGTTCTTTAAACATTCACGTAGCCTAAAGCATTTACTATATGAGTCACTGTTTCACTAAAAGATTGGTTGATTGATTGATTGATTGATAGGCTACAAACGGGTGTCAGTGTCACTTGAATGTACTGAGAAACCTTCACACTGTGTACAGTGTACGACATGCTGCACAGCAGTGCAGGTTTAAATCGACAACCAATGTGTCTTAGGTGAGAGCAGGCAGCGCACACTGGAGCCAAACGTCTTTTTCTTTCTGTTCTTCTGTACCAGTCATAAGCCAGTTTGACCCTGATCAACTAGTTTTACATTAATTGCTTCTTTTTTTTCCCGTGTGCATTGCAGTCACAGGCACTGTACAGACTCATTGGTTCACTCCGTGCGCTTGTAAACTTGTAACTATAATGTAAATACGCTCAACCCTACAACCCCCTTTCCCTGCGATTTTGGATGTACTGTTTTAAATATTTTGACTTTTAACATTTAAAGATTTGCTTTCTGTTGTGTGTGTATATAGAGTGTAAAGGGGAAATATATACAAAGAATTGATCAAGAGTTTTTGGTCAAATAATTTTTACTGTATTTTCTGATTTCGACCACCACGAGGAGGTCCTTAGCTGATGAATGTTTGTGTTTCAAGGGCTAATGTGCATACTGAAGATACAAAGTTTAAAGAAGAACATCTATATTGGGCACGATGAATCTGTCCGGTTGCTCATCAGCCACATAAATATACAGAAGGATTTAAGTTACACCAATGTTGCTCCTGAGAATGAAGAGTAGCTATGCTATTTATTGAGAGTCTTTACTTGTCCGGCTATCTTTTGCTCTTAAGATGTTATTTAAAGGTGCTGTATGTAAGTTTTTTTTGTGTTGATATACAACCAGTATTTGTATATCCAGCTGATTACCTACCAGTCTAGAGAAAAGTTGGTAAAGAAGAGAAGTCAAAGCAGAGATAACAAGAGACAGGCCAGCCAAGTTTGATGCTGAACTCACACAGTTTCCTCATTAAACAGCTGTGAATACCATCATTGGCTGTGTAGCGAGACCAAAACCTTACATGTAGCACCTCGAAGTAGAGCCGTGTACACAACCTGAGTTCTATTTAAAATGGTAGTTATTTTGTCAGTGTCATGGTCTTTAGGTTGGTTATATCTCATGTTTTTTGGTTGTCATAGTATTGTTTTAAAGCCTCCTTGTGTCATTTATCTAAAAAAAAAAAAACATGCTGGCAGGATTCATTGTTCATAAAGAACATACAATCACTGGTAATGGTAACTCACTATGCATAGATGGAAACTGGGTTGTGATCTTGTGTGTTATCTGTGCACTAGTGAGTTTGGTTGGATGCACAGTAGCAAGGTCAATGAAGAGAAGACATCGTTGGTACTGGAGGAGACACTTGATTGTCTGGAACCTCCCCAGTTTAAAAGTACAAGTAATCACAGTGTAGAGGACTGAAATTGTATAAATGGGTTAATACGATTTTACTTATGGGATGTTATTGTGATTTAGGTCTGTTTACTGATTGTTAACAGTATTTCCATTAATTTACTCCATCCAGTCCCATCTTACGTTCGGAAAACTGTGATGATGTGTTTTATCTGTCAGTTGTAGTATTTTCTCAGAGACGGGCGATGTTGATGTCGTTCTTACTGATCAGGTACGGAGTTCAGTGATGAGGATTGTAATAGAGTACAACATGTGCAGTAAATCGATCAGATTGTCTTTGTTCTTGCACTGGGACGAAATGCTGCAGATGCTTTTGAAAACTGTGTCGCTCTTCATGTGAACAAAATAAAGATGTTTTCCGAAAAATGTTGGATTTTTTTCCATTTTACGGCCTCAACGCACAGTCGACCCGCTGCTGTTACTGATTGACACAAAATGAAACCTCTAATTTTAATTATTATTTTTTTTATGTATTTGCTGAAATAAAAATGGTTAATGGCGCGAGTCCAAATCAAGTTAAGCTGTATTCAAATTGCTTTCAGTGTCACTAATTTTGAAACAGAAGCCCGGGAGTTTATTAAAGCAAATAGACGCACTTATTAGAAAGAGGAAAATACATGTTAGTGCTCAGACTGCTCTTAAAGCTGAGCCCCCTAATAAAATGAGCCGATGTGAGAACATTGATGTGGGAGAAAGAACCGTCGGTGCAGATGTTTACAAACTGTTCCAGCCAAGTGCAGTAAGATGCCCCTCCTAAAGAAACACAGGCACTGCAATAGCCTTGAATTTATAAAGACCCTTGTAAAATACTTTCTTTATGACACAACACTAAAGATGTTGCAAAACTGTGTGTGGTAGAAAATGAATGCCGCTGTGTTTAATGTGGTAAAATGTGACAAGCGCAGGAAGATTTCAGATCATTGATCTTAAGACAGTCGAGACTTACTACAACAACAGAGTGGTATCAAAATAATAAAAACTTTAACTGTAAAGCTAAAACAAAATTAAACATTTAAACTTAAACCAGACATTTTTGGGCAATGACTTGAAATTAATTATAATAATATAAAGCTGTAATAAAATCATAAGATCACACTACTGACTAATGTTTACATGCATTTCAAGTGCAGCCTCTGATGATGCTTCTCAGTTGTACCACTAGAGGTCTTTCTAACTCTTCTGGAAACTCGTTCTTTGTAGTTTTGATATTACACATGTGTAAATGACTTTAAATCACAAGAGTTATGCTGAGGAATGGTATTTTAAAAGTAGTCGCATCCACTATTTTATCTCAGGTTGTAAAACAAAACAAAATAAAGCCTTTAGTCTAACTATTAAAAAGATTTTCTCATGTTAAACGACTGCAGGTTTTTGCATGTTGTAATCAAGTCCACTATGGCAAACTCTTCGCTTTGTGTGTGTGTGTGTGTGTGTGTGTGTGTGTGTGTGTGTGTGTGTGTGTGTGTGCTTTAGAGAGTTTGTGCCTTGAAGACTTGCTTTGGCTGAGTGCCATGCAGCTGGAAGACATCATACAGGCAGTATTTTTACCCTCATACTTTCTTTCTCAGCCAAACAGCCCTAGTGCATAAGGCATAAAGACAACTTAGAGCTTTGTATTGAAATAAAGAAAAGTAATCCAAACTTATTGTAATAAATGAAGAAGCCACATGAGATCAGACACAGACAGTACTCAGGCCCTAAAACATTGTGTTGGTTGGTAGCAGTAACAGTGTGGTCCTGTGTTTCAACAGTGCCACTTACTTTACTGACGGCCGTGGTGTTTTTTCATTCTGGCACATAATCTTCATTTTGTCAGGATTTACATCACATAGCTGACGAACTTGGTTAAAGCACTTGGTGAGAGAAAGTCATGATTAGACTGTGATACATATCACATTTGCTGTAATTTCTTAGCATACATGTTTATTTACAACTTCACTTTTTCAAGTTTTTTTTTAAATTGCTCAAATGTCAGCCATTGTCTCCATAGTTTTTTTTGCAAGTCATGGTAGGTGTCTTGATGTTTAAAACTGAAACATCTGGATGATTCATTGTAATTCCTTCTGTTAAATCTCATTGTGCTCTGGGCATATTTTACACGTGGCCTGGTGTCAGTACCTTGCCAAAGGCACAGACGACGGTCTGTTGACTCACTCGTGTTTACCCAGCAGGATGGCCCTCTACTAAAATGAGGGAGCCATCCCCCATATCCATCAAAACTGACAAAGCCTGTAAGACCTGTAAGCCATAAATTACAAACTGTGTCTAATAAACTTCTTTTTTGATAATCTGAATTTAGTTAGCACAGTGCTCTCTTTAAATTCCTCAGAGATTAACTTGTAATGACAGACAGACATCACAAACAAAAAGCAATTATCACATGATATACACTTATATAAAGGACTACAGTCATAAATTGTGATTCCCATTAGTCCCAACCATCCCACCACTAAGCCAAACTGAAAATACTCAAATGGAAAACAAAATGAAGATGGAAATGAAAAGACCTGATGGTGGTGCTAGAGGAAAGGTCAAGTTGTCACCAAAATAATAGTTTTCTTCCTCTTGGGGTCCGAACATCTTTCCAAATCTCCACCTGAGGCCGTCATGTGTAGCTGTGCCCCTTAACTTATTTTGTGCTTGTAATACAGAGTATAAACCGTTTGTTGATTCTTTCAGTGATCATTATATAGAAAAATAATGACCGTATGGTTTTATTCTTACATCTTTGTCTTTACTCTTACATCCCCATAAGATGTGAATATAAATAAATGTTGATGTTGAGGTACGGTATAGGTTTTCCTCATTTCAGCTGAGCTCACGTATGACTTTCTACACAATGTTTTATGTCGTAGCATAGATATGCTTAAGATATTAGACATGCCACACGACTCAAAAATGTATACAACCTTGTGTGTATGCATTTATGTATGAGCTGAACCCAGAGATGTTTCCATTATGTTCTTTATACAGTATTGTTAGGTCACTCTACCACAGACGCCTTAAGCCTTAATACTTCATTTCAAGATATGTCAAACACTTGAAATTGTATTTCAGTAAGTAGTAGTGAGTATTAAAAGTGTACTGAAAGAAAAGAAAATGTTCTCTTTTGCGTTATTGTTAAATTTTTGTTGACATGGTGAGGTTTGTCTTTCAGTAATATGTATTTTATTTTACAAAGACAATCTTGTTAAAACTGTAACAAAACAACAACAACAAAAACAACAAAACTCCATTTAGGCTAATTTTCACCTGTTCATCACTACCAGATGTTAAAGATTCACCTAAAATAGATGATACAATGATGCACATTTACCAGTGTTTTATACAGTGCATCACCTGTAAACAGTGTTTTAATTTTTTGCATTTAATCAAACATACTCAGAAAATTGATTTAGTGAAACCTCATGATGAATATAGATATGAATGTTTGTTTTAAGTACATACAGAGCATACTTCTAATGATGTTAGACCTCTTCAGCATTTTTATAATTTTGCAGTTCTGAAGTGCATCTGCAGATTTAAGTCCTTTTTGTTAAATAATGCAACAGTCAAAAAGACTGAAAAATGCAATCTGCATATGTAGAATAAAGTTAGTGGCTATGTGAGGGCTTTGAAAAAGACAGGTCATACTTGCAGGGCAGGAGATTCATAAGCAGAAATGGTAAAAGTACAGATAAGATCGGCCTACAACATGTGACTTCAGGTTTTGTGTGATAAAAGACCTGGGCACGCAAACAGATACTGATTGATGGTGATACACTACAAAGGTGGCAACAGCAAGCTGGTCACAGATCAGCACTTACTTTATGAAGATACTTAATGTCCACACCCCCTTCCTTGGTGTCATGTGTTGCGTGCCCAGTTCATCAGTCGATTATCAGTCACAGGCACTGATGGCCTCGTTCTATCACAAAACTATGTCACCCTGCTAAACAGAGAGGTCAAGCACACACAGTCACCTGCATCAGTTGCTTCACCACAGAGGGAATCAGATTTAACTAAATGATCCATGTGTGATTCAGTGAGATTAAATCACATTTTATCACTGAAACTGCAAAGAATTGTCTGAAAGGTCTTTGAATGAGGAAATGCTAGCGACAGGGCAACGGTGTGTTAAGTTGACTCGCTGAAATATGCTGAAGACTACCTTGAAACATGGGTATGGAGTTGAGCTGACCCTTTTGTTTAACCTTATTCAGGAACACACTGATGACTGTGGGGAGAAGCCTTGACTCTTGTGATATAAAGCATAGTGATACAGTTTTGTCGTCTACTCAGTAATGATGTTGTGATATTTAAAGGACTTTACATCTTGATAATAAGTAATGTAGATGTGAAGCTTTGCAATTTTGCTCCTCGCTTGTTTGCACACATAATCTAATCTGAATAAGAAAAGTTTTAATCTTTCTAATTGTCCCGTTTTACTTTCTGTATTTTTATTATGCCATGATCACAGATCACCACATGACTTATCTTAGATCTGAAACAGCTAAGATCATCAGGAAACAAAATGTGGAATGCCCAAGTAACTAGTTATCAAGGTCATGAATTAACATTTAACTGTGCATGCCATCCTCTTTAATGTTCCTGGAAAACACCAGTTGAATTGACAGATTCAGAAATACGGTAGAAGTATTTAATAAATCATGAAAATCTATTGAAACAGCAGCCACTTCAGGTTATACTACATGTATTAAACAAGGATTAGGATTTTCTTGCAAAGCTGCATGATGTAGTTTGAATGAATGAGAGCTGAGTATGACTGTGCCAATTCCAAGCACACACCCACAGGGTGAACTCTATCCAGTTTTAAACTAACGAGGGCCACATAAGGTCAAAAATATGCTACAGTGTTATGTAAGGATGTGGTGAGGTAACGCATATTTACTGTCTATAGACACCGCTGCTTCACAAATTGAAGAAAAGTGTCTGTCAAGATATGGGCACAGTTATCTGATGTTCTCTAAAACTCATCTTCATACTTTACCTCACATGACTGGATTGAGGAAGAAGGCTATGTAAGCTTTTAGAAAGGTTCCTGGCAGTTCAGCTGCATTAATTTGCATCTTCAGACTGTTAAAAGCAGCCTGATTTTATTTATAATAAAAAGATTTTTTTTTTCTTTTTTACTCTCAACAAATTTCTTAACCATTAAAGTGGAGTTAAAACATGAAATGACCAAAGTTGTTTTTAATTAATTTTTGATAGCACATTGTCAGAGCCAGGTTTGTGTGAGTTTGCAGAGACACAAAATGAACCTTATATCTGAATGCAAAAGTAAGGAAACTCAAAACTTGTAACATATATCTCAGACATCCTCTTTGGCCAATAAAACAGGGAAATGCTGCTTTTCCCCATATATACAACCTTGTGTCAACTTTGTTTCTATTATTTATGACTGTAACATAACCTTAACTTTGTTTATTTTAACCATAACAAGCACTTCCTTGGCTTAGAGGAACTTTGGTTCCTCTAACTTGAGGAAGTGCTAAAGAAAACTGATTGAGTAGAAACATAAACCAAACGAGTTATTATTCCACACAGTCCTGCACCTGAAAAATGGTGCAGAGCAGTACATGTGCTCTACTTGTCCACCCATGCAAATGACATATGAGCTAAAACAAAATAAAATATTAATCAGCAAATTGTTTTATTGTTAATGATTGTAGGGAATGGATAATGTCAGAGCCAGCTGTTGGCAAAGGCCATATACAGTAGGTGGTCCCTTGGGGCACCACCTCCTGTAGGGGCGCTGCTGTTTGGGGTGTGAGTGCACTGGGGCCCACACACCACCATGACAGAGGGAAATTAATATGAGCTGAGCTGATGGGAAAGGCACATGATGGTACAGTGTGCCGATTTTGTTGGCAGCACACTTAACTCACAACTGCAACTTGAAATCCTTGAAAGTAACAACAGGATTAATGACAAGAGGCAACCCTAGTCAAGGCCAACACCCACAGGAATGTGTCTGACCATATGTCATATCACTTTGGTCATATAAGGACTGGATGGCTTTTACTAATGGCCCCATGACCCCATATTCCTGCAATACCTTGCAGTTCACCCAAAAAGGAGCCCTACCCACAGTATGCCAGTCTGGGTAAGTTCTGCTTACCCATGCTGAGGCACCATGGGATTTGCCAGAACAGTCCCTCTCCAGAGCCTTCCAAAATTCCCCTGCATCCAGATTTGTGTTTCCACGATCACAGCAACTGCAGCCCTTTTGGCCTCTTAGTATCTATCTGCTATCTTGGGAGACCCCTAATAAAATATCACTCAATCTATGACCAAACAAATGAAAAACACACCCACAAACTATTTTAACCAGCTGACTAGTCTCTCAGTCAAACTTGTGAGTATGTCTTGTACTTGTATAACATAAAGCAACTCTGGAAAGGGGTCCAACCACTTTGTTAGGTGCATGAGTTAAAGCTGTGTGGCCATGAGCCCATTGGTATCTAGTTGGTATTTCTACACTGTCCAAACCAACTCTGGCTGTTTCCTCACCAGGGAGGTGACATTCCACATCCCTGACACAAGTCAGCCACCATAAAACAACCCACTCAGGCCCCCAACTCAGCATGCTGCCCGGTGCAGCACACACTGCAACAAGGGATGGGCCCATGAGGTGCATGGTTCTGTCAGTTGAAGCTTTAATTTGCTGGGCTCGCTGGGCTTTTGGATTGTTGTAGATTACATTGCATAAACTGCAAAACTATCCAACCCAGCATCCACATGCTTCATTAAGCACTGGAATGCTGAGGGTGCATTGTGTGACCCAAAAAGCATCAACAGAGCGGAGACATTTATAAAAGCACAGATCACCTGTACACTCTACTCATCAGTGGAAAAACCCATGCCTTCAGAAGAGCCATTTACTGATGCATTTTTGTAAACCAAGTGCATTTTATTAGATTTTCAGTTGACAAAAGTCAGAGCAAGGTGAAAAAAGTTTTCTTATTATGAGGAACAGCTTGAACTGGAAGATTGTGCAATGTTCTTGTCCACTGCACGGTGTACCTCTGAATCTAACTATTTTAATCACACCACACAGTAACTGATCATTAGCGTTCTAAACAGTTAAAAAGTTAAAAACCCTTCCTATTTCTTAAACATCAAAACTTGTTGCAAAGTCATGGTACTGGATGACAAAGTAAAATGGTAGATCAGATGTAATAATAGATATAATATAGAAATATGCTTATTTGCTTTGAGTTAGATGAGAAGATTGATACTGTACACATCTTCAATCTGTCAGGCACATTGTCTGCAACATTCCAGTGAGGTGAACTGTGAACTGTGGAAAAGACCAGTCTTTACATTTCTTCCTGTGGTGAAGCTTGTTTTGTTTAGGTTTGGTTTGTGTACATGCTATATGATGATTTAGATTACGATTTTGGTTCATAGATGTCGGGGTGTTATGTAATATGAACTAAACAATATTTCATTTGGTTTATGAGAAGGCCTATCAACACCACGTATGTTAGTAATCATACTATATATTTCAAGTCATAGGGATTTATTGTTTCTAGCTTTCAACTTTGCCCATATAACTAAATCATATATAACAAATCTTTCTCAGGTGAAAGGAATAACTCAGTAACATTTGACTTCAGTACTTCTGAATAAACCAACATTTTTTTTTTTTTTTTTTTTACAAAAATAGACATTTAATATAGATTTACAGAACAAATCAGTGCTACCTGTAAAATCGTCCAATAAAACATTAACTGGACTCAGAACTGACAGTATGATGTCATCTCCTCTCTCTCTCTCTCTCTCTCTCTCTCTCTCTCTCTCACACACACACACACACTCTCTCTCTCACTTGCTCTCTCTTTGCAGAAATGTGTCTTAAACATAATCGGCAACAGTGATCTCGACTAAATCACTGTTCCTGATTTCTTCTTCAGTCTTTTGTTGATTTTCCTCACGTGCCTCATCATTTGTACCCTCTGTTGCCTCATTTGCTACTTTCCCCTCTTCCATTCTTTCAAGCTCAAGCCTCAGTTGCTCTTTCTCATTAAGTATCACATCTTTCTGCAGCTCCTCCTTCTCTTTCCTCTCTTTCTCAGCTTTCTCAAGTTTCTCCTGCTTCTTCATCTTCCAGAAGAAACACAGATTTTTTTCTGGATAGGTGACTTTAGCCAGCGGGAGTTTGAAGATCTTATTGGTCCCCGTGGTTATGAGGAGGAAAGTCAGGGCGGAGAGGCAGAAGGGCCAGGTGCAGGCAGGCAGACCAAACTGTAAATGAAATAAATCATCGTCGCAATTACTAACTCTTGTTTATTAAGGCCTGATATAGAAATATAGAGAAAGAAAAAGTGTACTCACATTGGACATAATATTGGCAATAGCTGAGCCAAGATATGCGCAGAAAAAGGCTGCAGAGAAGGAGACAGATGCTGTGAGATGATGTTTGTGATGACATATGTATAGTTCCTGTCTGCTGGTGTTCTGCATGCCTATATGTCATATGATCACCTTGTCAATGTATTTTTTTTCTTCCATATGTCAACTTACCACATGTGATAGCGAGCAGGTGCACCTGCCAGGTGAGAGCATAAAACATCCCTCCAATAGCAATGCAGGCTAACACACAGTTATATCCCCAGAGGCCAAAGTAAATGTCTCCAAAAGGAGCTGCCAGAGCCAGACCTGCAAAACAAACACGCACTCATGCTATCAGAGAATCACAGTTTAGGTCGACCATTTGTCTTAATAAATAATGACTCTCCTGGTTATTTGCAACTTTACTTTTAGGGGTCATCTTGGAGATGGATCATACTGAATCTTGAATTCATTCTTTAAGTAGTAAAAAATAAAATGTGCTGTTTATTTGACATTAAGTGTTATAGTGATTGTTCCACACCATACCTGGGCTCAGTGCCTACAGAGGTACTGTTGAGTCATCTCACCTGAAACCATGCCCACGGTCGATCCCAGGACAGCGTGAGCGCAGGTGATGGGAGACGAGATGAAGAGAGAGATAATGAAGATTCCTCCTGTCCAAGGGTTGTCACAGCCGTACACTTGGCCTATTCCCACAGGCACAGACATGAACAGCTGTTGAGGGACAAACAGAGAGGTTAGAAATGATTGTATATGCACAACAAAGCATCATGTGCACCCATGTGGACTGAAATCAATCATGTTGCCTGAGAAAACATCTTGTGGGCTGTATGGGTGTGGAGAGACAGATGTGTACACATATCTAACATTGTGGGTGACATTAGAAAAGGGAACTAACCAACAGGGATTTAAAATATTTGGGATTGTACTTATATAGAAAAGTTTACAGAATACTGACCTTGGCTACATCGATTTCAGCCCAGGTGATGTTGGGCAGCTCTGAGCGAGGCTGAATGAGGACCTGGGGGAAGTGGTGGTTGTAGTGTCCGGTGGCGACCATGTGGAGACACACCAGGATGTTGAAGGGCAGGGTGAACACTGGCAGATCCCAGCGACTGTTGATAGATGCCAGGGCGCTGGACACAATCGGGCTGAAATATTTTGATACAACATCACGAGTGTTAGATTTACACCATATTTAACCTCAACTTTTTAGGAAATGTGTTTTAAATGCACTTGTACTATATCTGCATTAATTCTGTACATTTAACAAAAAACAAAAATCAGTTTTGACATTTAACATGTTGTGATTTAATTTATCTGATTTTGTACATCAGCCATTTATTTTCTTCTGTTACTAAGTCTATTTACTTACCACATCATGGACATGAAGATGTTAGGTAGCAGAAGCCACCAGTACCAGTCTCCTGCATTGGAGAACACAGCCATCAGCAGACCCACCAGGATGCCATTGTAGCCATAGAGCCCTGCAGCAATTGCACCCCTGAAGGAAACTGATTTTAATTAATTCACTTATTTATTTATTTTTTCTGCTGCATAACACAGAGTATTTGTCTCAACCTGTATATTTATTCCTCATTCTATGGCCAGAAGAAAATTACATTCATATTTTTGTACCATTTACATTGTTAAATTATATCAATCAGGTGTTGACATTGACATAATTGACAGAGAGGTCAGTGTTAATGTGTCTGTAATCCTTCACATCAAATTTAATTTATGTAACATCTAATTGTGAAATGATTTGTTGTCATGTGTAGCTTCAATTTAGTAAAAAAAAAAAAAACAACATGTTTTCAAACCTGTTTTGTTGTAGAATGAGGGCAGAAATGGTTGCAAAAAGTGTGCCCACAAAACCATTGAGAGCCCACCAGTAGTTCTGCAGAATGAGGCCGGCAAAAATGATGAGGCCACTCAGAGGGTTGTTGACAAACATCACTTGGGCAGCTCCACGCAAAACCCAGTCCAGGATCTGTAGCAAAATGAACTGTTCTGGAAGAAAGAACAGAGGGAGAGAGCGCTGACATTTTCCCAAAGCTACTTGATAGGCTTCCCACAGCGAGTGTTGCACAACTTTTAGTCTTTCAAGCTCACTGTTGTGCAGCCAGGGGAAAGATAAAGCAATTCTGGATGGTTTCTCTAGCAAAGACATTTATTTGACTGTGAGAAAAAGTTGTACTTCTTTAAAGGCTGTGTAAAGAAAGTGAGAAAGTGGAGCCTGAGACACTGATATAATAATTGTGTAAAGGTATTCTCCCCCGGTACTAATTCTGTAATTACATGAAACACAATGACAATTCTCTATTTAACAGAAATAAATACAATAGTTATTATTATTTATACATATTCATAATGATTTCACATACACAGTACTACTGTTGTACTACCTTTGTGTGGGTCAATGATATTTTTTCTTCATTTAGCACTAACTTACTTTCCATCCATTTTCCAAACACCTCCATGTCTCCAGAGAAGTAAGAGACCCCTTTGAGGAACTTGGCCTTGGCCTTTTGCAGGTTTGTGACCCCTGCAGGCTGAACTGCCTCCTTCTCTTTCTTGTCATCCTGGGAGTTGTCAGGCACAGGGTTCGCCATCAGTGGCTGGAGTTCCTGTCGGCCATCATTACAGTTAGAGTAAAAGTTTAGTTACTGTGAAGGAATTTTGCTTGTTTAGGTCTTTCATTAACAGGGAGCTACTACAGACTTACAGTTAAGTTGGAGGCAGAGGAGTTGGTGGGCGCTGCAGCAGAACAGTTGATGTTCTTCTGAATATCCTGAAAGCAGAGAAGGAAAGATCTCAATCAACAGCAACACACACACACACACACACACACAACACAAACATGTGTGTGTGTGTGTGTGTGTGGTAAACATATAGGTATTGTTCCCTTCTGTTAATGGAGGTAAAGTTACTATTACTACTACTACTACTACTACTACTGCTATTACTATTATTATTACTATTTCATACTATTTATTTGTGGCTTTATTACAAGCAACAGGGGAGCAGTCATTTTAATGTGAGTTATAATTTGTTTGTCATTAACAATGATTTCAGTTATCAGATCAAAAAATAATCGAATACATTTTAAAATAGCACTGTAATACATTTTTTTTTTTTTAAAATAGGCATGTTTGATAGTTGTTTGCTGTGCTGCTGGACTTTGACACACAGTTACAAGAGCTCCTACCTTTGTGCAGTGTAATCCAGGCATAAGTCCCAGAATAGGCACCAGTTGCATGGGTTGCCAACTTCTCTTGAGCCACGCAACATAGATTTCCACTGAAGGCTTTTATAGCAACTGGCCACAGAGAAAACCCCTCCTCTTCTCTCCTCTCCACCTCTTATCCCCCTCTCCATTTCCTCTGATCATTGTCTGCAGGAATTACTTTCCACACCCAAAAGGAATCTTTTCCACACCCAGGTCTCCCTAAACATCCAATGTGACATTTCTGTCTTGTCCCCTGTGTACATAAAAAAGATAAATAAGAAAAAGGTGAGGTCAGAGAATCATATTTGTGTCTTAGGCTGTAGCTGGTTTTTGCATGAAATGATGCATCTATGTGAAACTCAGCTCTCCAGGATTTGATCTGATAATTGTAATAACTATACCTGAGACATTTTGGTGATATCTGTTATAAAGTTTTAAATTTACAAGGAAATTGCACTGATTTTTACACGGAAAGGTGTATTTACCGGTCTTGGGGATTAGTGTGAAAAAAAGTTGAATAACAGCCTTTGTGGCACCAAAGTTTGCTGTAAATCTGATAAGTTGCTGAAAGTGGCATCACTTAAGTCAGTGATAGCTGGGGCTGAAGGTCGCATGTTCCAAAATGAAAAACATCTTGCTCTGCAAAGTTAGAAAAACGTGAAGGTAACAGACCTGTTTTTCATGAATGCAAATTAGTAGGGTTAATAACTACCGAGTTTGAAATGCTTGTGGTTTCATGCTCAGAAATGAACTGGCTCAAAATAAGAACAAGAACTAAATTTGAACAAAAATTAGCTTTGCCAATCCCAGCTGACTGTAGGTGGTGTAGGCTACACCCTGGAGAGATAAACAGACATTCACACCAATCACACTAACCTGAATTTTTCTTTTTGGACGGTGGAACGAAGACAGAATACCAACAGAAAACCAACAGAAACATGGGGAGTGTCTGACCCGGCAAACAATACAAAACAATTTAAAAGTCCCTGTCTGACATGTTTACTGTCTCTTTTTGCTTTGACGCGGGGACGTGGGTTTTGATCTTCACCAAGTGACTGAAAGATTGTTCTTACACACGATGAAAGCAATGAGCATAAACATCAGTCTGTACAGTTACACTGTAAACCAGTAACTTATCAAGGTAAATCACCTTGCTTCATACTTAAGACCTTCATATCAGCACCCGCTCATTCTGACGATGGGTTACGTCAGAGTTGATCATCTTTCTTTTTCTTATCACTGCTTTGGCTTTCAGAGAAAAATGTTAAGGCTAAAAATATAAAGTGTTTAAAGTGAGTCAGGCTCAGGGCTTCATTTAGATCACACACACACACACACACACACACACACACACACACACACACATACATGTTATACTTACACAGTGATGTAGGTGCTTCAATTGTTGGAGGAAGTGCTCAGATTCACAAAAGTGAGGAAAGTACCAATTAAGCAACACAAAATACTTTTATTTCTTATTTTATTATCAGGTTATCAAAAATATGAACTTAAAGTATCAAAAGTAAAAGTATCTATTGTGTCAAGTGGCCCATCATTACAAGTAGGAAGCTCCTTGTTATAGCTGGTTGAGGTGACACTAGTTTTAACTTCCACTGGATTTAACTTCATGCAGTCTCTAACATGGTTTCTAAAACAGGGTCAGATCTTTTCCAAAGCTCAATGGGATAAACCTGAAGTCCAGAGATGATTAATGAGCTATAAAAGAAGAAAAACAAAGTTCTGTTGCACATAATTTCCCCAGATTTTAGACAATCTGAGAAAAATTATGTGTTTGGCGACTCAACTCATAGGCAACATGAGTTATGAGAATGAATAACATATGAGTACAGTGTGATGTGATTACCTCAAACTGACACTTAGGTACAGTACTTCATTACTTGTGGCAGTAGGATTTGTAGATATTGTTATAGTTTTGCACCGGACACATGCATGCACACACAAACACTTGCAGAGGGATAATGTGAGTGCAGAGAGGTGTGTTTGTTCCTTTAGTGTTTATATAGTCATTAAATTCAATTACTGCATAGTTACAGAGATGATGAGCAAAATTGATTTCCGCAGCAGACATCTGGTCATCACGCTGCAGTTGGAAAAAGAGTGGGAGGGCCATAGGGAGATGTTCAGCATTGTTTTAGATTTGTTTAAGCATGAGTGACAAACAAAACAGGTATGGTGAAATTTTTTTCACCCAGACCAGATCTTTCCAAGAAACATTTTTTTCAAGGCTTGTTCTTGGTAAGTTGATCATTGCAACATAGATCAGATATTTTAAGCTTCAATCAACTGCCAAAAGAAAAGTAGAGCTATGGTTTGATCAAATGATGTAGTGAGATCTGTAAAAGTGGACATCTTTCTCCCTCTACTGCTGTTAAATGTCACGCATATGCTTGATGAATAATGACGGTTATTAATGTCTTGTATTATAATGAAGTCAACGGTTATATAAAACTAAAAAGAACTGCAGTGTTTGACAATTTGTAATTAGAATCTCACTATTAGAAAAGACACATCCATGAATAGTTTTTCAAGTGTTCCACAGTGTTGTACAGTGTTGTACAGTGTTCTACAGTGTTCCAGTGTTCCACAGTGTTCCTACAGTGTTCTACAGTGTTGTACAGTGTTCTACAGTGTTCCACAGTGTTCCACAGTGTTGTACAGTGTTCTACAGTGTTCCAGTGTTCTACAGTGTTCCACAGTGTTGTACAGTGTTCTGTTGTGTTCTACAGTGTTCTACAGTGTTCTGTTCCACAGTGTTCTACAGTGTTCTACAGTGTTCCACAGTGTTCTACAGTGTTCTACAGTGTTGTGTTCTACAGTGTTCTACAGTGTTCTACAGTGTTCTACAGTGTTCCAGTGTTCTACAGTGTTCCAGTGTTCTACAGTGTTCTACAGTGTTCTACAGTGTTCCACAGTGTTCTACAGTGTTCTACAGTGTTCTACAGTGTTCTACAGTGTTCTACAGTGTTCTACAGTGTTCTACAGTGTTCTACAGTGTTCTACAGTGTTCCACTGTGTTCTACAGTGTTCTACAGTGTTCTACAGTGTTCTACAGTGTTCCACAGTGTTGCATGTTTGTAAAATGTTTCATTGAAACATATTCTGAATATGGAAAACTAGAAATAGTTCTGCTACTTCATGCAGTTTACTCACTTTGCAAGGACAGGTAAAAACATTAGTAGATTAAAACGTCAAACATGACAAAGCGGCTTTTTAGCTTCTTAAAATAACAACTTACGGTACTTCTGTAAATCAAGTTTTTATGTAACCTGTATTGTCACTCATCATATCACTAGGTGAGTGATGAGTGATACTTGACAGAGTGTTCATCATGTGCTACATCAGCAGAGGTACATGTCAGTTATGTCACAACTATGTTGTACTTGCATACAAAGAAGAATCTTGAATCTCATTTTGTATTCTCCAGGTACAAAATGTCCTGAGGAAGAACACTGACTAGATTAACTTTTCATCAAAGTATAAAACCTTTGAATTTTATTGATTCATTGCGCCATCTGTGTTTCAGTAACAGATTCACAGTGTGTCAAGGGACTGTGATAACATGGTGTTAAACATGAAGCTTCACATGTTTACATGCCTAATTTGAACATTTTGATTTGAAATTAATTTACGAATATGAGTTTAATGTTTTGTTTTGTTTTGTTTTTTTTTGTTTTGTTTTTTTTTTGGAAATTATATGTTGAGAAATGTGTGACTTAATCACAGTAGTAAGTCATTTGTATGATCAGAGGAGAGGAGTCTTGAGAGGAATAAGGCGATGCTGACATCTTGTGGAGTGAATAGAAATTACACATCAGTTGTGTCCCTTCATCACCCTCATCTCCTCCATGATCGTTTGACCTGTGCGCTTCACCCTGCATCAAACCAACAAATTCCTTGTCTTTAAACAGCTACTTCACCACAAACTGAGGAGGTTTTTCTCATATATAATAAAATAAAACAAATCAGACCAAGCTGTGTTCGAGAGCAGACATTTCTGTCCATACTTCTGCACAAACAGATCTGACAAAATTAGAAGAGGCAGTGATTTCATGCAGCCAACCTACCCTCATGCACACACAAAAAGGATGGAGCCACAAAGTATGCCCCTATGCATGTGCTTTTTGTATGTGTATGTGTGTGTGTGTGTGTGTGTGTGTGTGTGTGTGTGTGTGTGTGATGGGGTGGTGGGTGGTGAGGGGGCTCTCTAGCTTCTGCCAGAGTCTATGGAACCTGATACTTGATGACTCCCCATCAGAAGAATGCGAGTTTCCTTCTCTCTGAGCATCTGGCCCAACGCCCGGCCACATCTCCATCTGTGTGTGTGTGTGTGTGTGTGTGTCTGTGTCTGTATACGAGTGTGTTACTTGTTACTATTTGCCCCTTTTTCAGAATGAGCGGCCTCTTTTAGCACAGCGAGACATTCTTTGTATGATGGTTGTCCGATTTGTTTTCTTAGTCTTTTGCTAACGTGCTGTCACTTTCATTTGCAAATTTCTCTCTGGAGAAAAGCAGCACTTCCAGAACTTCAGCTAACAGGGATTTCAATACTGGAGACAGAAATGAAAAAAGAACTGCATCTGCCTGTTATCAGAACGTTGTCACAAAATAAACATTTTATAAGGTTTAAAATAACCTGCCAGCGAGTGTTGCTTATCAACCCATATAAGAGTGCAAGTCTGAGGTGCTAACATTTTTTTTCTCCTTCTTTAATGCTTTCATTTGTCATAGTAAACTCCCTGGCCAATGCAGAGACTGCCACATTTTCACCAGCGAATTAATGTCTCCAGCAGTTTTAAATTTTCAGTCTTGCTGTGTTGATGTCAGAGTGCACCCCAGGGTCTGTCAGTTCACTGTGACATCACTGCTGGGTGACGTTTCAGGTGAAACAGAGCTCACTCCTGACCACACCTAACAGCTGCCGGCCACAGGCGGGTCATGGGTGCAACCCACCTAAAACTTTTGACCAGAGGAGGTGGTGAATCTCAGCTTGTCAGTCTGTTGAGTCACTCTTTAACTTAATGTCTGAGGAGCATCTGACAAAACCTGATACTGAAGGCATACTGTTGACTACTGGTTATGTTTTCTCAAATACTTTTTCACTTAATCAGAAATTGATTATGTCAAATACGTCATTTCATTTGTATCCCCAGTGAAGTAGAGAATACTGATTTTGTTTCCCTTAATCTGAAAATCAATATCATTAATAACTGTTTGGTTTCAAAAACATAATTTGATTTAAATAATTAGGTAACATGGGACTAGTTAATGCGATGTCAGATTATATGAAATTGCTGACGAGTGTTCAAATGGATTTGCCAAAGTATCACACATACGCCCACATAATCTGAAAGATGTGAGATCATGATGACAACAGGCTCAAACCATTCACCTTCCTTTAATGAAAACCTTAAAATTCAGGATGGGAAAAAACTGTGTTGTGTCATCAATTGATCAATTGTGTCATTTCTCTGGAAATACCTGTGTGTGTGTGTGTGTGTGTGTGTGTGTGTGTGTGTGTGTGTGTGTGCGTGCATGTTTTTTATGTGTGTGTTTTTGTGTGTGCATGCGTGTGTGTTCATAACAACCATTTCTGAGCACTCATTCTGCACTCTCCGCATTTTTTTTTTTTTGCAGTTTGTTATGTCGCAAACAGCCAAAAATGGTCAAATATTTGGACTTGTTTTGATTTCTCAAGAGCTTCATCATCACATTCATCATGTAACTAATTTCTTTAAAACACACGTCTTCTGGAGAGGGAAAATACTCAGTGTGCTTTGTTACACCTTGATATTATACACAGTTATAGCATATTTTAAGTAAACCAAAACATCATGAATATAAATACATTCAGAATTAATGATATGTGGCTTCTTCCAGGTTGTCATGTTGTGTAGATTCAGCTTTTGAATGCAAAGTTGTGCGCACACTTACAATGGCACCTGTCAGTGGGTGGGATATATTTGGCAGCGAGTGCAAACATTTTATTCTGGAAGTTGACAGCATAAGGATATGAGCTACTTTTGACTAAACTAATAGCTTGACTACTGGGTCAGAGCATCTCCAGAACTGCAGATCTTGGATGATCCCAGATTTCAGTGGTCGGTATCACCTCAAGATGGTCCAAGGTGGTCCATGGGCAGTCAAGGCTCAGTGATATACATGGGGAATGAAGATTGATCTGTGTGGTTCAGTCTAACAGAGGAGCTACTGATTCTACTGATGTTTGTTCTGGTAAAAAGTGTCAAAGAAGTGATTAAAGGAGGTGGATGTACACATGTTTAAGTTACCTGGAGATGACACTGTGATGCTTTATTGGGGAGTGGTGGATCCTGACATTCATGTTTAAAATAACCCGCGAGTGTTGTTACTTATCAACCCATATAAGAGTGCTAGTCTGAGGTGCTAACATTTTTTTCTCCTTCTTTAATGCTTTCATTTGTCATAGTAAACTCCCTGGCCAATGCAGAGAAATTCTCATCAGAGAATTAATGTCTCCAGCAGTTTTAAATTTTCAGTCTTGCTGTGTTGATGTCAGAGTGCACCTCAGGGTCTGTCAGGTCACGGTGACATTACTGCTGGGTGAAGTTTCAGGTGAAACAGAGCTTACTCCTGACCACACCTAACAGCTGCCGGCCATGGGTGCAACCCACCTAAAACTTTTGACCAGAGGAGGTGGTGAATCTCAGCTTGTCAGTCTGGTGAGTCACCCTTCAACTTAATGTCTGAGGAGCATCTGACGAAATCTGCACAGACAGCAGATAACAATGTAATACTGAAGGTATACTACTAACTACCTGCAATCTGATTTAAGCCAAAAGTGTTTTTATTCATGTGAATGTTCACCACCTTCCTAAACATTGTTGCAGGCCAAGAAAACCTCTTCATGTTAATGGTATTCTCTCAGGGCAGTGGCCTCTTTCTGCAGGATGCTTAGACCACACAGCAAAAAAAAAAAGGGTCAGGAATGGTTTGAGGAACAAGGTGTTGACTTGGCTTCCAATTCCCCAGATGTCGAGCAAGTATCTGCAGATTGCAAAAATGAGCTGCACAACTTTAGGCAAGTCATCATAATGTGGCTGAGCTTGATCAGTATCTATTTGTTATGCAAAAGTAATAATGGCATCAGCCCTGTTTTCAGTCTAAACCAAAGGCTACAAGGCTGCCACATCCTTCACATTTTTATTTCCTTATTTTCTTTTTAAACAGACTCCGTACTTGTATTGAATTTAAAGGACCAAGCTAGTGTTTTTGTGACTTTCAGCTCTTTAGCTGCAAATCACATTTCTAAATGTTTACTGTACAATTTGCTGAATGCATTACTCACCTTCAAAGTCAATTGGTTTCCTCTCAAATTATTTAGCAGACTTTAAAGGACTTCACATCCACAGAGAGTCTGCTACTAGATTTTCTTATTGTACAGAAAGTAAAGTAATAGTAATGGAATAGCAGGAAAAACTACATCCAACAATATGGAACCCAGCATGGTTTGCAAAAATAATGGACTGTGATGAAAACTTTGTGTGATTTATATTAAGTGGGCTAAAGCATGCAAAAGCAGACGTGAAGTCCTTTAAGCCAAAAGTGTTTTTATTATTTTCTGCCAACAGCTATTAAGGAAACTAAGCTTATGTTGGACAAAGTACAAGGATTTACCTACAGCCTACAAGCCTACCTACAAGCATTGTGTGCAGTGGGTACATTTGTGTTAATAACAAATAAGCAGCTAAATTGTTTTTTAGACACTAAAACTTGTTGCTAAAATAAGGGGGAGCTGGTGGAAAAATAAAATAAAAGTAAATTAAATTTTCCCCAACTATGGTACTAAACACAATAATCCACCCTATTCAACAAATCTGCTTTTGTTCATTTCCTTTTTTTCAAAGTGATAGGCTGATATGTCAGAATATGGAGAGAGGGAAAGAAAAAAAAAAGCCTCACTTTGGCACGGCCACTTGAAAAACATCATTAAGTGTCTCGCTCGCTCGCTCTGAATGAAGTGCTGGATCCTGTTTCTCTTCTTTAACATTCAATAAACTGCACTTCCCAGAAACCCAAACACGATACAGCCATTTACATATGTGTGTGTGTGTGTGTGTGTGTGTGTGTGAGACACCAAGAGAGCGAGAGAGAGCAGGTATGAGTGGAGACAAAGGCTCACTTGTTCACAGCAGTGCTTTATCCTCATTACAGTTCTCATTTGTTTATACTGTTAACTCTCTCACTTCCTCTAACCTCCATTGCCTCTCTCTCTCTCTCTCCCTCTCTCTCTTTCTCTCCTGTGACACTTTCAGTCAGTGCACGATCTGTGATCAGTGTTTACACTCTCGCTGCCCCTCACTCATGCCCATGAGTTGCAGCTCAAACATGTTACTGTAAATTGGTCTGTTAGTCATGTTGGCTTATAAACATTTCACATCTGAATCAATAAGCCTGAGGACGGAGGCAAAAAAAAACTCACATGAAGAAAAAGCCTCATTTGAAAGGATGATGAAGAGGGTGAAGTAGTCTGGATGAAAGAAGGGATTGGAGATGATCGGGAGAAGGTCGAGAGAAGTGTGTTTTAGTGGTGATGAGTTGTAACAGTGAGTGAAAGCAAAAAGAGGGGTTTAAGTGTGAGGCTAACTCTCGGTTCATGAGGAGACGGGCCTTCAGAATTAAAATCAGACAGAGGGAGAAAATGGGAGCAGGAGGGAAAGATGAAGAGAACGACAGAGAGGGAGAAGGGAGGAAAGAGGGAGAGAGCGAAGGAAAGCAAAAGACAGAAAGTAATTGGTTCTATGATGGCTTCCAGCTGCATGGCTCTCTGCCAAACCAACTCTTCATGACACGCACTCACACACTAACACCCACACACACACACACAAACACACACACTTCAAGCCAGTAGTGCACTATAAACATTAGATCTTGGTAGTTTCTGACAATATATGTTAGCAACTGTGACATGCTCGGTTGCTCAATGTGAAAAATCCATTTTGGGATTGAAATAATGACCTGTTACTTTCAATAACACGCAAATTTCACCTTGTTCTAGTGGCTGAAAACATATGACATATATATAAATGTGCGTTTGTCCATACTCTACTGGCTGCAGGTTTATATGTGATGCTGAGTTTTAAAGTTGTACCTTTGCAGCAGAGCATTGCGATGCTTTCCATGAGCTACCACTAGGGTGCAGAAGACTGGGGGCCACACTCATTTTGTGCATTAGCAAGTAAAGTGAAGTTATTAGTTCAGTTATTAGTGCTTAAATAGAAAATGGAAAACTGTAACTTTTTCTTGCAGATAAGCAACTTCAGGCCTATTAGACACTTACATAAAGATTCCCCCGTGAACGGTGGAGCTGATACTCAGTCGGAGACGTCGGCTCTTGTTGACAAAGATTCTGACAACTGATTTAAGCGCATATGGGCAGATGTGTGTGAATGTTAGACGCATAATGGGACATCTGTTTGAGAGATAGTAAATTAGCAACTTTCCCTGCGAGCCAAGCGACAGAGTTGTCACTCAAAACAAATTGCTCTCTCACATGCACACACACACACACACACACACATGCACAGTGCACAACACAACATAACCACACAGTCATCACACAAGCCATCATAAACATTAAATAGTGGAAACATGATAAACAACTGAGGGACAGATCGGGGGCCGCTGAGCAGGAGTGAACGACAGATTAACGCCCATGTTAACATTTTTACAATTTACAAACACTGTCGACAGATACATGATGTATTGAAGTGGATTTTAATGATGAATAAAAACCTGACACGTGTATGTGATATCTAAAAGTGTAAAAGAAAAAAAAAAACTCGGAAGATTTGTCTTTTATAATGTGGGCTGATTTCCAAATCACAAAACAGTTGTGACAGTTACAAATGAATTACGAGGCAGGGAGATGGACTGCCAAAAAGAAACTAATATTATATTTTTGCATATTGTATGAATTTCAACATCTTATCCAGGAGCAGCTCCCATTATGCCTCAACGGGACAGATTTTGTCATTTTCAATTATGGGAATTTTTTCAAAATGCAAATTCACTTGTCACAGATGTTCCAGCAAATGACTTTTAAAACTTGATAAACATACAAGCACAGAAGTCATTAAATATGCCTATCTTTCCATTTTTCCAGCTGAGCTTGGCTGAAATATTTATCGAGACAAGAGACAGGCATGTAACCCAGTTGGACAATTTACAACTCATTTTCAGCTCCATTGTCTTATCTCTGAGGAGAATCTCTTTAATTGATATGCAGCTAACACATTGTTTTACACTGTAGGATAGTCATGGGCTACTCAGTAATACTATAACTCCTAAAACAAGGCTTCAGATGGCTAATCCATGACTTGAGTCAGTAAAGCCGTCTGCTGTTTGACATTCTCACAGCTTCTTGCTCCCTTTCCCTCCAATCCTAGTTGCCTGGAGGCTTTATCCGCTAAGTCAAAACACTGGCAGCTCCAATATTTTAATTCCTTTTTGAAAACTGATTTTCCCCTTTATGGCTCACGCTCATCTGTTTTTTATGTGGCCATGACCAGGAGAATAATGTTATTAGGGACCAAGTAAAGACAAGAGCACTGTTTGGATCAGATAGAGCTTGATGAAGGCTGGAAAGAGCGAGTATATGCATCTTTGTAGGATGCCAAAACCCTCTCTCTCTCTCTCTTTCTCTTTTCTCCTTTTCTCACATTGACAGACGTCCACTGCTCTGGTCTCAAATAGATGGCAGAAGCATTAGGACAGGGGATCTTGAGAAATGAGAGAAGTAAAATTATTATCTCTGACATTTCAATACAGCCTTTAGTGCGAGCATCCACGATGGCTTCAAAATCCATTCACGCTAATCTAGACCCCCTCTTCACACAGCTTATCCTTCTCAAGCCTCTTCCTCTTTAAGCCTCTTGGATCCCTGCTCGTCAAAATCATCTCAAACAATTTACAGTGTGCTGAGCGCACCCACAACATAAAGACACCATCATGTAATGACATTTAAGCCCTTAGTCCCTGACTGGAAGTGACTGTATCCATTTCTCATGGCGTTTATGCTCTCAGCAGGAGACAGGCCAAATCCCAGGCCTTGGCATGGTAAATTAACATTGCACGAGTTGAATGTGGTCCTCACTTTTGCAGTAACATGAGCAGTTATCAGAATCACAGAACAGAGCTGAATATGCATGGTAGTAAACGAGTAATCTTTAATGAGACCCACATTTAACCTTCTAATAGCTCTTTATTAGACTAATGAGCTATGCCCCAGTGTGTATGTGTGTAGAAGAGAGGAAATGCGTGTGTGTGTGCAGACTGTGTATGAGTGCAGCAGTGAAACACTAATTAAGCTGTCGGATGGTGCAGCAGATTAGGCGGGCCCCCCTGCAGAGCCTTCGGCCCGGTAGGCAAACAGGCTTCATCCCTCAGAAAGCCAACCCAAATACATCTCGGCTCAGCTTTACCCAGAGCGCAGCAAAAACATCAGCGCTCACTACACCCAAATATCTTTAGCCCAGTGAGGCCGGATCAGATGGCCTGCCAGAGCCAACAGCCCAGACTCAGAGAGAGCTGGACAGAGATCCCAGCCTCAGCTGAAGGGGAGATTATTAGCCTTTCTCACAGCAGCGTCTGTACTCATATACACACACACACATACGTACACACACATACATTTACTTATATGCATTGAGCATGTATGCACACACAGATGCAGAAGACTTAAAAATATAAACACAAAAATCGGTGTCAGAGATAAAGTTCAGTAAGCAGAAACAGAGATGAGGGAGTTGAATATTTTGCAGAGAGCAAAACATTCATTCCCCTGTTCTTTTCCTTCTCTTTGTTTCTTGGGTTTGAAAAACCACAAGATTATAAACTTCTTGTATGATGTGTGCATATGTGTGTATGCGCGCACATGTGTGTGTATTAAGATGTAGTTACTCCACCACAAAAGGAAGGAAACTGTAGCACTGGCTTTGCACAAATAACAGTTGAAACTACTGGAAGAAGCAAGATGGGGCAAATGTTAAAATACCTTGACTGAAGTTCAAATAATTTCTTCACTCTCTGTCTTTGTAGCTATACATAAACACACGTGCATGCACGCGCACACACACACACACACACACATGCACACAGAGCCCCACAGAGATTTTGATCTATCTCCCTCTTTCAACATTTGCATCATCGTTGTGTGTGTATACCACAATAATTCCAATGCATCTGCTCTCAGTTTACATAAATTAATGAGGTAAGTTCTTGTTCTTTTCCTTCCCTTTTTGTCCCACTGAGCACTAAAATGTGTTGTGTGTCTCTGAAGTTTTTTGTGAGTCGTGCATCACTGGTGGCAGCACATCCTGACCTGGGTTTAAATAAATTAATGAAGGAGGTTTCTGCACATTGTTCATCATATGAACATGTTTTATGTGTCTCTGCTGGATTTGTGTTTTTTTTTTTTTCATCCAGGGTGGTCACAGTTTCTCATCCTGGCTTTTTTCTCCAGCTCAGTGCAGTATCAAACACAGCGTCCAATCCAAAGGGAACTCGCTGCTCTATTACTCCACCAAACAGTGTGAGAACTGGCAGAGGACCGCAAATAAGCGAAAGATTGTTTTCGCCTTTCAAGTGTTCACATTTATACTTAAATTGTGGCTATTTCAGCTAAAAGGCCATCCCAGGCTGAGTGCATGTACCTGCGCGTGACTGCAGCTCATCCTGGAGGATGTGCGGCTGCTCTCCCAGGCTCTTAAAATGGCCGCCTGGAGGCATGGAGGAATAGGGCTCCCTTTTATTAATGCTACACCTTTGATTAATCTGAGCAAATCTGTTCCCCATCCAACGGCTGACAGCTCTGGGGCCGAGGCAGGGACCCCAACACACACACACACACACGCACACGCCACACACACACACACACGCACACACAGACACACTGTCAGTGAGTGTTGACACAGTCCAGATGTTGGCAGCTCTGTTCCAAATGAAAGCAGGGCAGCCGGCCAACAACCTGAACCACTCTCCCATCAAATGATATGTTTACAATAATACTGTTCTGAGACTCAGGAGACACACGCACATGTGCACATGCATGCACACAGAGACACACACACACACACATTCATGCAGTACACACATACCCACACACACACACACACACACACACCATGCAAGCGCATTCTCCAAGCAAGGGAAATGAACTAATGGAAAGCCAGCGTACCACATTGGGTGCAAAAGAGAACCAACTTGTGGTGGGGCAGAAAAAAAAAAAAAAAAAGAGAGAGAGGAGGGGTGGACAGAAGAAAAGTAGAAGAGAAAGGCAGAAAATAAAGGGACAGGGTGTGACAAATAGACTGATCAAAAAGAGAAGAGTAAGTCATTATCATTGCCTTGTTTGGATCTGTATTTACCCTGCTATGTCAGTCACACAGAGGGGCAGGGGATGGAAAAATAATAGTGTAGTTATGTAATGTGCTTCAGAGGGCTGGAGCTGAAACAGAGAGGGAGAGAAAGGAAAAAAACACCTCTGGCTCAACACAGAGGTGCAGCAGAGGTCAGACTGTACCTACTGTTTTCTATAACAGCGGCACTTAAGCATTTTTTTAAAACGTCCAGATCTTTAAAAAAAAAAAAAAGAAACTACGCGACCCACTTATGCAAGGCCAAATGTTGAACTCTGACACCGGGCGCTAATTCATTATTTTTCTTTCATCAGGCCATTTCATGTGATTAATTATTGGTGTGAGCCTTAGGGCTGTAAATATTCATTACTTTCAAACATTAGACATTTATCACAAAGACTGAAAACATGATCCTAAATTTATGTGTTGCAAGTATTTTTCTCTTAACATAAATAATTTGGCAAACCTCAAAGCTGCCTGGGGGGTCCTGAGCCCCAGGTTCTATTTCTCTCTTTTTTCCATTTGTTTTTTTTTTTTTTTCTCTTTCTCTCTCTCTCTCTCTCACACACACACACACACACACACACACACACACACACACACACACGTCTGTTCCCACACTTAAGTGTCTGCACAGGTGTTTTTATCTAATGACTGCCTGAGAACATTTCTATATGTTGCTACATAACCAAACACTGTCGCATGCATCTAATGAGCAGCCACTCAGTTCCAGTCCAGTGGCTCTAATCAGACGTTTGTTCTCAGCGTGTAACTCCTGACTGTCACACGGTGTCAACCCCTTACGAGTCCCTGACAGCTCAAAGCTTCACTCTTCTTCATTATTGTGGACACTCACATGCCAAATGCACGCATGCATGGACGTGCATGTCGTTGCATATGTTCAGAAATGTAGAGATTTGATTTGCGCGCTAACTTGATGTTGCAATAAACTTCCTATTATCTTTGTTACTTGTTCTGTTCCAGACTGTTTCCTGAAGCAATAACAATCAGATAATGTTTCCTTGTTGTCGGCCCGATGAAAACAAGCCACTGCAGGCATAAAAGAAGAGAATGAATGAACACGGCAGTCTGATAAAGAACTTAATCCATTCATCTGTTCCAACAGGACTAGACAACAAAAGAAGTGGTGCACTGTGCTGACTTTTTGCCTCATCTTGTTGTGAGGATGTTTTTATTCAGGAAGGGGTGGTGCAGATGCTCTCTCACAGTCAATCTTTTACAGAGCCCCTGATTTTATCAAGCACATCGAGCACATATGACTTAATCTGCAGAGGAACATTAGGAGATTCGCCACTTTGGACATAAAATGAAAATTGCTGGCAATAAAGCAAAACCCACAGATTTTAGGTTTAGAATTACTGACAACAGTCCAGTACATCTGCAGGAACAGAACAACACATCAGTGACTGCTGGATAGGACAGTAAAGTCCTGGACTTTCCAGCACAGTCCACCAACCTCATCAAATGGTAATAGACATTCAGTGTCCAACAATAAGACTGGAACATAGAGCGGATTGAATCTTCCTAAAAGCACATGAAGCAATAGTTTCAAAAATACATTACAGGGAGTCAGGGCCATCAAGGATATCGGTTTCTAGACAGTTTGAGATGTAAATGTCACTGGATTAAAAGGTCAGTTATGATGGTATATTAATATTTCCACATTCTCTTAAAGAACACACTTTAGCAGCAATTGTTTTACCTTAAAAAGAAAAGAGCTAATGTTTGAGCTTATTCCAGTTCATTGCCCCAGTACACAGAGAGGAATCCTGACAGTTCAGTTTGTTATACTGGCTCTGCTGTTCACTCACCTTCTAAAGTAATTTTCAATATAACAAGGAACACTTCTGTGTGCAATTCTGCAAATAATATATTTAATTGGATGTGACCTGCACTGGAAGTCAGTGAAGCTGCAAGAAGGAAAACTTCCAACATGAACTTTGGAATCAACTCTGATCAGTTTGTTTCATGCTACTTGACAATCAATGGTAAAAAAAAACAACCTCTGGCTATAAAACTGTTGTAATCAAATGAACATCAGTCAAACCTAGAGGAACATAAACTCAAATTAATTCACTTCTCTAATGTATTGTTTATTAGCCATCGCTAATGGCACTGCTCTAGGGATTGTCAACATAACAACTGCAGTATTGCAGTGGAGGTCAATGCAGACATTCGTGGTTCCCAGAGGATGAATCCTAATGACATTTTTGATATAATCAATTGATTTCTTACTTTTGTTTTGTTTGTTTTTTTGACACTTTACAGGTTTGTGTTTAGTACTAATTAGCCGTAGATGGTCAATGTAATGCTTATTGTCAATAATATCATGTTAGCATCGTAGTTGTGAGCATGTTAACACTTAGTTTAATGTACCACTTGTGTCTAAATACAGTTCCACCATAACTACATCATTAGTCTTACTGATAAATAATAGCTACTAAAGACACTGGAGAATGTAACTGCAGATATGCAAAAACAATAATGAATTTGTTGGGTAATATATCATTAAAGCAATATAGCATTTGAGCAAATTAGTTTTGGAGAAGTGTACTTCACCACAGAGCCTGAAATGCCTGGCACTGCTGAAACATATGGGATGAATTAACTGCACAACACTGAGGAAGAGGCACAGAGAGAGAGAGAGAGACAAGAGGAATATTTCCACTAAACATTTAACTCAATAACCCAACGTTGTCTTTTATTTTGCTGTTTTCGGCCTTTTGAAGCTGCACTGTTCCATGCTATCACTGAGCTGATGGAAGTGCAATGAAGTGTGGAGGACCAGTGCCAACTTCAGCAGAAATGCATGTGGCTCTGCCTTACAGCCCAACACTAACAACAGCAGCAGACTAACGGTGCGGATGAGAACTAACCGAGGAGTTGAAATTGTTGTGTATCATCCATACACCACACTTCCTCCCCTTTTAGATAAATACTTCTTACACTTTAAATAATGAAGAACATTGGATTCAAATATTAAAAGTAAATATGTACAATATATACAGTCCATAAGCTCAAAACAGGCCATGTGTGACACAAAATAATATCACAAGACCAGTCTCTTATAGGGTACTCTGTGTCTTTCAGGTCACTGTCCTTGGGAGTTTCAGAGCTTTTGTCTGGGGCAACAGTCTGTGTTGCAGGTGACATGTCAATTGCACGATCAGTGGGGAATGTGTCAGGTGATGTAGAGGTATCGCTCTTTGGCTGTGCATCCAGAATCTGATCCACATGACGTCTCCATGTTTGTTTGCCAACATCAACAGTGTACATGAGTGGTACTGTTCTTGCTGCTATTTTGCCAGATGTCCACTTGTCTCCTTTGTAATCACGTGCCAGAACTTCCTGTCCAAGCTCAAAGTCTCTTACAGGCTCATTTGACATTTGGCTAAACTGTTTGTTTTGTACTTCTCTTTGCAGATTTGGTTCCAGGAGATTGATGCGGGACCTGAGATTTCTGCCATGGTACAACATTGCAGGTGTTTGGTTTGTTGTTGCATGGACGGTAGACAAAGAGGAAGTTGTCTACTTTGTGTTGAAGAGGAATGTCTTATTGATCCATAGCTTTAATTAATTTCTTAAAGACAAACCTCTCAGCTAAATTATTTTTGCTGGGTGGTGTGGAGCTGACCTGAAATGCTTGATGCCATTTTTCTTCATAAATAGACTGAACTCCTCTGAAGTGAATTATGGTCCATTGTCACTCACAATTTGTTCAGGTGAGAACACTTACAGTCTTTTCTAAAGTGGTTGACTTCATCAGAGTCACTTCTGGCCACTTTGAATGAACGTCAACAGCAATCAGGAACATAGAGTTCATAAATGGTCCAGCAAAATCGATATTGCCATGGTGCTGACGGCCACTCCCAAGGATGGACTAGGTGCTGGGGGTGGTGCATTTTGGACTCTGTGGCATCCTGAGCAACATTTGATGATGTCCTCAAGTTGTTTATCGATGCCTGGCCACCAAACGTAGCTCTGGGCTAAGCTTTTCATTTTGACTGCACCAAGGTGTCCTTCATGGCGAGTCTCTAACACCCTGGCACATAGTTTTGAGGGAACACCTACATGGGAGCCACATAGTAAGGTTCCTTGACAGACAGAGAGTTGGTCTCTCCTGGATGAGAATTCAGGGAACATGGGGTTGCTATGAGCAGGCCATCCTTTCATTGTTATTTCATACATTTTGGACAATGTGGGGTCATTTCTAGTGTGTCTCTGTATCTATGCATTTGTCACAGGAAGCTGATCCACCACAGTTGTATGAAACACTTCCACTGGGTCTGGAGAAGAAGTCTTTTCTTCCTCTGTTGACAGTGGAAGGTGTGACAAGCCGTCTACATTGCTGTGTTGTTTAGTCCCTTTAAATTCAATATCATAGGAGTGAGGAACAGGAACAGGGCCCATCGCTGCAACCGGGCTGACATCACTGGACTCCCCTTGCGAGGGTTAAAAATTGACAGCAGGGGTTGGTGGTCTGTCACTAGGGTGAATCTTTGTCCATACAGGTAATGGTGGAAGTTTTTAATACCCCACACTAGGCTGAAGGCTTCACGGTCAATCTGTGCATAATTTCATTTTGCACTTGTCAGTGATCTTGAAGCAAATGCTACATCTTTCATGGTGTGTGACAATACACAGGCGATTCCATATGGGCTAGCATCACAAGCCAGTCTGATGGGTTGTGATGGGTTATTATGTGTGAGCAGTCCATCTGATGTTATCAGTCTTTCTGTTTCTTTGAATGAACGATCTCATTCCTTAGACCACTGCCATTTTGCTCCAGTCTGCAGCAGTGCGCTGAGAGGGTGTAGTGTGGTAGCTAGGTCTAGGAGGAACTTGTGATAATAATTAACAAGTCCTAAATATGACCTCAGCAGTGACATTCTCTGATTTTGGTGCTTGGAGCACAGATTCAACTTTCTCCTTTGATTTGTGCAAGCCTGTCGATAACATGTCCACTGTATGCAATTTCACTCTTGGAAAACTGGCATTTGCTCCTCTTTGCATGCAGGCCATACTCTCAGCCTGGTGAGCACATTTCTTAGGTTCTCTAGATGCTCTTCATCATTTTTAGCAGTCATTATGATGTCATCAAGGTAACACTGTGTGCTTTGGATGTCTTGAAGCACTTGATCCATTGCTCTCTGCCAGATTGCTGGAGCTGACTTTGTTTTCTTTATTACTGGGACAATGGGTGTCACCCAGTCACTCTATTCAACTTTTGACAGGATACCATTTGTCACTAAGCCCTGAAGTTCAGCCTTGGGAGATGCACGTTCATCCAACTCAATCCTTGGTTTTATTCCTTTTAGTGTACCTATGCCAGCTTCAAACACCTTCTTGTGGGTATCAAGTAGTTGTGACAGTCTCTCTGAAGCACTATGTGGGCTGTCATTTTCTGCCTGTGCCACCTGCAGAGCTTTAATGGTATGCCAGTCCAGTTTAATCTTCCTTAATCATTCACGACCAAACAGTGGTGGTCCTCTAGTTTTCCAGCACATACATCATCAGTTGCTGTGTTTTGCCCTTGTATGTCACTGTCACTTTCAGTTTACCCTTGGGGCGCACCTGTTCACCTGTGTAGGTCTTGAGCCGTCTTTAGCAGTGGTAGGTCAGGGAGGAATCTCTTGGTCATTTGAAATGACAGATAAGCTCCATCTTTAGGTCAATGGCAGACACCTGTGGTGTGACCCAGATAACTTGTCTGTCTTCATCCTCAGCCATATTGTTTATCTTTAAACAGGCCAGTTCCTTACTGTAAGACTCAGACGTTGATCCATCTTCATCTACAGTCACTTTGTGTTCACGTTTACCTTTGTATTTCATTTCACCTTTTCCTCTTTGTGCGTCTGCTGTTGAATTTCTGTCCGCACCCTCCCTCTTACTCCAGATCTGTTACACTTTCTGCAGTTTTTGTCCTTAAACCAGCAGTCACTTGCATTGTGCGATGTTTTGCCACATCTGTAACACTGATGCTCTTGGTTCCTTGCATCTCTAATTGACATTTTATTCTTATTGACATTGTGAGATCCTTCTTTGTCAACAGTCTCTTTTGTGCTCTGACAGTTCAATGCCACAAACCAGTCTGTCACGTAAAGCATCTGAGAGTCCTGATCCAAATCCACAAAACTGAGTTACTCTGCGCAGTTCAGCAATATGTTCAGAGATGCTTTCATTCTTGGACTGATTTCTGTTGTGAAAATTAAATCTCTCAGCTCACAATGGTCTCTCATCTTAACGATGTTTTCAAGCGTCTGAGCGGCAGGTTTTTCGGGAGCTAGCAGGTTTCTTTTTCTTAGCGCCCATTAAACTCAAGAGTGTGGGAACTTTCTTTTCCTCACGCACGTCATTTGTTACGAAGCACAGTTCAATCCTCTTAACATAAACATCCCAGTCTTCATTTATTGAGCTGAATTCGTCTATTTTCCACAGCCATGATACGATGTGTCCTTTTACTTTTCTCCACCTCCGGATTCAGTCGTTGGTCCGGCTCAGACTCACGTGTCTCTCGTCTTCTCCCTCATTTCTCAGCTCCGCCGTCTCCGTAACTTCAGACAGTGTTGTCGGAAAATTTTGCTGCGTCGTCAGTTTTTGTTGCGTCTTTAACAACTTATATTACAAAATGAAGTAGCGATGAACTAAATGTCGCGGCTTCACTTCACAGACGTTTACTAAAGACCGACGTTACCATGGATACAGAACGCCACAGTCCACATATCACTACGCACATTAAACGGTCACTTATCACCACTCAATGCTGCTTATAACTACGTAAAAAATATAGTCCATACAATACAGAAATCATTTTTTAACACAGAGACATGCTCCCTGTGCATCACATAATCTCATCCACTAAGGGGTGTGTGTGTTCCCTACAGGGGTCCATTAATAAAATATGACTGTATCATATAATAGACTCGTCTGCCAAATTACAGGAGACAGAGAGACAGCTTATTAGGAGGATTGAGGGGGGTGTGTGTGAGAGAGAGAGAAAGTGTGTGTGTATGTGTGTGTGTGTGTGTGAGAGAGAGAGAGGGAGGGAAAGTGTGTGTGTGTGTGTGTGTGTGTGTGTGAGAGAGAGAGAGCTTGAATAGAGAGATTAAGCGGCCTACTCTCATCAAAAAGGCACATTACCTAAGTGTTGGCATCATTAATAAAACTCAGGCAGAGCCAATCTGCTAACAAAGGCTCTAACTGTGACCGAGGAGAGAGGTGGACAAGTACTTTCTGCAGAGAAGAAATTCTACCTGTCTTCTTTTTTCTTCTTCTTCTTCTTTTTTTTTTTTTTCCTTATCCTACAGCACATAAATAAATACGTGCCTCTATGTGAACGTATTTACATATGCGCAGTCAGGTACATTTTCACACAAGCTTTTACACAGACAAATTATACACTCACACACAAAACAGGGCACTGCTATAAATCCAAATCAAACCGCCATGAGTCACACTGTCACCGTGGCAACAGTGGCGGGCTCTGTGCAGAACACATTCTGTCATATCTCTGGTGTTTTTTCCTCTTAGTGCCGCACACAGACATAATCAACTTTCAGCTACAGTAATTCCTGCACTGATCTCTCAAGTGGATCGATGAGCAGAGCGCTGGGGTGTGCAGGTTTGACAGTGTGAGGTCAGAGTTCAGATTTTTATCATTGAAATTTTTGAGGAAAAAAAAAAACACTTTCAGCTTTCCTCTTCTTAAACTGTATATGTGTACCTGTCATATTTACTGCTTTGACCTCAGAGAGATAGGTGATGCTCCCTGTGAGATGGTTGAGACATGAGGGGGCTTCGAAGGGCTGAAGCTGCAGTGACACATTTCACCACCAGATGGTGTCTCCCATCGCCACAGTCCCTGTGCAGTGGAGGGAGAGAGAGGAGGTGGGGGTGATGGAGGTGGTGGGGGCTTTTAGATGCTGCCTGCTCTATCCATCTTCATAAACACATGCAATAGTCATCCTCTGAAAACACCAGTAGAGATAAATTGAGTGGATTCTTGGTTACACGGCAGGCTTCCCGGTTAGTTGGCCTGGACTGAAGGGACGATCTGTTGTAAATTTATGGCTCTGACTGTTGGTGGTGGTCTGTGTGGCTTTGGACGTGTCAGAGTGACTGATATTCATTAGCATTAACTCATACATCTTGACCTAAAATATCATCAGTGCTAAGTTTTGGAGGAAATTGCTGACAAATGTTGCAGAATAAGCACTGACATTTTTCTGAGTCTTATTTTTTTTATTTTATTTCTTACTCTGTACTTGTGTTGAAGAGACACTGCAGCACTTAGGGAGCAAGCAGCCACAATGAGAACTGTAAAGCTATAAAGAATAAAATTAATATTTTTTAATAAAAAGTGACATTGAGATGACATTCTGTGCCTATTTGAATAAGTTCCTGGTCTTATTCTGAAAAGTAATAATAGCAGATGGGATAAATTTGCCATAAATGACAAATATGATACTGAACAGTCTTCGTAGTATTTGTTTTCTCCACACCATGTGAGGCGCATGAAGGGCTAATCATAATGTAGCTACAACTACAAAGCCTCATGTGCAAAAGCTGAGCTTTAAAGTCATTCATAGCTGAGATTGTTGGCATTGAGATAGAGCGTAAAGATGAATTGCTAAAAGTCAACATAAACACTGATGATAGTTTACAGCTATTTCAAGTGGTTGTGCTGCAGATGTTCATCTGACAGAAGTTAAACTACTTTGTCAGAGATCCTGGGCCGAGACCAACAACAAAGCATGCTCTGATTTTTCACACAGACTTGTGCTTTTGTCTTCCAGAATGCTACCAAGACATCTGCTGTGGTGAAACGCTGATTTATGAACGTTTGAGGAAGTGGGCAGAATTTAGGAGGAAGAATCAACAATTAGAGAGTATAATCACCAAAGTGCCGCCTACTCCGTCTATGATAAACTTCAAGGCTCCTTCAAAGTGAATTTGGTCACTGGTCACCACTATGCATTTGTTGAACTGTGATTGGATGTCTGCGCCCAAATGAGTGAGTATTAGGACTGCAAAGCTAACTGTTAGTTAGTTTTTCACATCTTTGTCTGTGATCATTTGGCTGTCAACCATCTTTGTGATATAATCAAGTGTAACTTTTTACTGTTAAAATTATGGAAATGCTTAGAATTTGAAAAAAAGGCCAGTGTATGAAGTGGCTCTTTAACTTTAAAAGGAAAGGTACACATCATAGTCTTTAATCAGTCCAAAGTGAAAGAAGTATCCAACTCAGTAGCAGTGTTTTCCATAACAGGTTCACAAGAGTTCATTAAGCTGGGCAATCTACAAACAGTGACTCCATGATTGTTCCCCCCTTTTGGTCCTGCAGCTGCAGCTGTTATGTTGTTCTACAAAAATTCAAGTCAGCATGTATCAGGTATGCACCACAATGAGCAACACTGAAGATTCACACACTACATCCTGCCATGAAGTGACATAATCATGCTAAACTATAAGTCACAGCAGGTAATTTAATAATACTTTAGTGTTTTTACAATTTAATTTCCTTTCTTTCCTTTCATTTTCAAGCATGGGGGCTCCATCTACTGACCAGGTGGAATATGTTGTATTTTATATTTATATACAAAGTGTCAAAATAAGTTTTTGTGAAAATAAATTGTTAAATTTATACTGTGTACGTTTAATGCCACGTTTTGTCTGTAAATCATTCCAAGTTATTACTGATCTGAGCCCAGTTGTGAGTTAATTAATATCACTGGAGATGAAGTTTAGTTTACATTCCAGATGTAAATCTTTCATCATCGCCACCTTTCGCCTCATTAGTGATGGTGTTCTGTGTTTCTGTATTTTTTTTGTACCGGGAGCCTGTGGAAAACTATATATGACCCTAAAAAGTGCTGAGAAATTCCATGCATCGCGCATGAGATTGATGATTCTGTTTTTCCCTGTACGCGTAGCTCTGGCTCAACAGTACATCCTTCATGCAGTATGTGTTTCACTGTGCTGTTTCATCTTGATCACAGCCCTAGTGATCTATCTCATCCCGTCTCTTGTGCAGGAGGTGGAGTGGGGCCATGTGGGCTCATTTACAGGCATCAGTAGAGAGAGATTTGGGTGCAGCCCCACTGCAGCCCTGACTTCCATCAGAGGGAGGATTTTTTTTCAGCACAACACCGGTGGTGCCAACGGTTCCATCAGCACTACTAGATACACTGAGACACATTTGGGCAGCTCACCCTGCAACCATGGTAACAGAAGAATTTTACTAGTTGGCAGCAGCCAATAGAGGGGCACTTCCCACTCAGCTCCGTCCAATAACAGAGCAGCCTGCAGCCCAACCCACATAGAACTGACACTGATGGGCCAGTGCAGAGAGGATTTAGCGATGTAGGCTTGGCTAATGAACAAGTAAGAGAGTAAGAGTGTGTAGGTATGTGTGTGTGTGTGACTGAGGATGTAGCATAATCTGATGAGAGGATTCCCTCTCTTTTAACTGCAAAAAGCAAAGCAGACACATTGTGGAGTAGTACTCATTCACTGAGACCATCTGACACTCACTACCAACAGTGCAGCGAGCCCTCCTGTCACACACTCCCATGCACATGCACACACTTATGCAAAATCTCATTTGGCACTTATAAACCTCACTCGCTATGTGACAAAGCGTTTTTTTTTTTCTTAGAGACTTAAATCTGATACAGTTATACTTAAAAAATAAGAACACAAGTGCCACCATCAGCTGTCAATAAAGTCATTTATTATTTCACACAATGGATAACATGAACAACTTCAACTGTAGTTCTTCTTAATAAGTGCTCAACGCTGCCAGCCAACAGAAGGGTAGCAAAAGAATGAGCTTTTCTTTCTGAGGAAAGAGAAATTAAAAAAAAAAAAAAAAAAAAAAAAAAAAAAAAAAAAAAAAAAAAAAAAGAACCTACAAGATCATGGAAGATAAACATGACCAAAAGCATGCCAGCGGACATGGATATACATATATATTGCATGTATATATGTGCTTAAGACATATATCTGTATGCCAGCGAATGCAAATACAAAATATATGTGTACATTTACACATACATACTGTGAAGGATATATGCATATGCATGCGCATCTAGTATTTACTCTATATGTCAAATATTTGCAGTTTTTAATATTCATACAATGTACAAAAATGCTTCATGAATTAAAAAATTCATTACAAAAAGAAACATATCAAACAATGTACAAGTCTTGCTCCAAATTCAATTGAAATTCAATTTTCGGCTTGTCTAAAATATTTATGCATACAATCAAGTTGAGCATGCAAATAAAGGAAACCCACTCTAGAAAAAGGTTCAAATACACTATGTATACAAACTAAAATATGCCCACACTGTTAGAAGAGCTCACTTTGTGCTCTAAAGAAGTACATTTATTGGTTTTCTCAATGCTTCATCTGCACTTTCAGCTTTGAACAACATTATAGCTTAGAACTGTGACATATGCTGTGAGGATGACTACATGTACATTTATGAGGCTCTGTCTCATGTGACCCCTCATTCCATTTGTAGGACACTCATCACAGCATACTACAAAGGGAATGGTGGACAGGGGGGTGATCAAAATTTAGGTGCCATTATATCTCATCGTAGTTGCTGTAGGGAACTGGTAAATGTGGACTACAGTATATACACCTCACTGATTTAAGGTCAAACACTGCTCAGCTGCCCTTGATGTTAGCACCAAAGACAAGGTAAAAGATCCTTACATCAGTGCTTAGGGGTCTCCTGTAGCCACTGGTCCAGTTTGGCTGCTAAACACAACACGACAACAGTGACCTTGAACCCTATTCACAGCCACATCCCCTCTGCAGTCTCTGTGTAGAGTGAAAGCTCTGGATTAGGACAATACTTGTCAGTGTTAGAAGGCACCGGAGCATTGGCTGGTAGGAGAGACAGACAGGACAGACGACACCTGGGGTCTTTAACTCTTACATCAGAGACCACTGAATGACCACAGTGTGGAGGAGTAAGCTGCCAAGCGTTGAGTCTCTACACCTCGTGGACCACAAATCTAGACCTCATCTTCACCACAACAGACTGCAGACCCACTGAAAGTCATCTAGCAAAGCAAGGTTAAGCACACACTAATGTTAGGACGAGTGTATTTTTGGCTGTTTCCTCTGAGAACTCCCCCCACACACAACCCTCTTGCTTACTCTTCATGCTACTGCACTACCCCAACTGGCTGCAGGCAAAATAGCTGCAAGTCAGAGGGGATTCCTATTTTTGGTCAAGTGCACTACAGAGGGGTTTGTATCCTCCAAAAACTGTTGGAAGGTGCGATAAGGCAAATCATTTTAGCATTCTGTGTAATTTAATGGACTGTGACAATGACTGTCAATGTACATCAGAATTTGTCGAATAGGAAAATCAATCTGGATGTTTTTTTTTCTGTACGTTTTCTCTGGTCTTGAGCAGTCTTAATAGAGAGAGAAGGTCTACTGTGGTTTTAGGAGACAGTCCCAGCATAGCCGAGCCAAACCGGTATCCATGCAGGATGGACATACTAACTCTATTTACAACACACACTTCAATACTGTAGTTTTACATCTGGTTAAGGCTGTACTGCATAGCGATGCAGTAACTATAGTTTTCATGAAATGATAGTCACTTTCTGCACAACTTATTACAAATTATTACTGGTATTATTCACAATTCTTGTTACATGAATTCATTTTATTCAGTAAATAAGACCACTTATTTCTCTTTGTCGAAGGGTGGACCCAGAACAGAAATTCCTTTTAAGGTCATTGCCAGGCACGGCCTGATGCATAGCAAACAACAATGTACAAGAACGTGGTTTCCATGACAACCTCCTCTGTTCCTCCTTTACCAAGTATATCACCAGTTATATGTTGTAAAGAACTGGTTATACGCAGGGCGAGTGATCTTTAATTACATATCTAGGACATTGAGTACAATCAATACTGCTGGATAGAAACACATCTGATACAGTGGAACTTTCTGTTGCCACCACTGCTCTAAAGCAGTAAGTAGGCCAGTACATGATGTGTGTTTAATACAGTAATATCATATTATCTTCAACAGTCCAGCCCCTCTAGTTCTGTTAAGATGATACTGTCTGAAAACTAGAAGGTAGCTGGGAGCGTGACTCGGTGCCCGGTGACAGAGGATGCTGACTATGGAAGCTGTGAAGGGACACAGGCAGTGTCAGGGTTCTGATGACTAAGACACGTGCGTCACGTGCACAATCATGAATCATACTGGGTCAATTTCTGGGGCACTCTTTGCCACTTGATATTTCTTGGGTCAAATGTAAATTGGTGAGAGAAAGAAACATAAGGCACAAGTTGAACTGCTGCAACTGAGAATCCCACCCCACCCAAAGAAAACAGAATCTCCTGAAATGAAACTTTAACAGAGTTGCCAAAGAAACACTGATCCATTGCTTATATTCTGAAATACTTATTTGAGAAAATACCAACCACTACCGAAAGTCACAGATACTGTAGACAGAGTTTAACAAAGGCTTAACATATTGACACAAAAATCCAAGATGGCTACATTCTAGAGTGCACAAAGGAATGCTTTACATTGGTGCCAACATGATGGAGAGTTTGTCAAACTCTGATTTAGACTCTTTTAAATAATACATCCTTACACTGAATACTGAGACTTTGGTTTCTAAACCTAAATACTAGATTTACTTTCAAAAAAATATTTCCAAGGATATGGATTGAAAATCATGTTAAGTAGAAAGTCTGGGATTAGCTTTTCAAAACACTGACTGAGAGCCCTCTTCTGCTGAACTGTCCAATCACGATTCGGACTGGGGCTTCGGTTTGACGCTTTTGGCTGCGCAGCCTGCATATACAAATTGATTAAAATAATGCATGCTCTCTGGAATGGATATCCACACCATCGAAGGCCAAAACATAAGGCTGGAACAAGCATGTAAGTGCTGCATTTGATTGATGCAAGTGTATGGTTTTTCATAGTGCATTTAACCAATTTTAAGGTTTACCAAAACACACCTGATATTCCTCCTGTATGCAATGCCCCCTGGATATAAACACAATAATGAGTGTATGAATTAATACATGTGGTTCTTTCTGTCTGAAAACAAACTTGTCTTGAGTCGCACCCACGTCTGTTTTTGGTTATAAAACAATACACAACTTTCATTGTCTATGGTACAACAATTCTATTTGATATACTCTATGCCAGTACATGTCTATGAGCTGGTTTCCCATTGTACAAGGCAGGTAACAGTGGATTTTGTTTCTATGTACAGTCTGGGACAGTCTCATCCACCATATTGCCTTTACGCCACTGCCCAGGACAGGCCTGAGCAGGGAGGGAGAAATAAATGAAACAGGGTATATGTTAAAGGAGCACAAGCAATGAGAGATGTGAAACATGATTGGGAGTAGATGGGAGGACAAAGAGAGATGGAGTCGAGCGGCAGGCACCAGGGACGGCTAAAGAGCTGGGGCGAGTGTCGAGCAGGGACGGGGACCAGGGGTGAGGAGCTGCCAGGAAGTATGAGTTACTTCTCAGAGAGAGCATGAAAACAAGGAAGTTACAGATGGGGTTGGGAGCAAAAACGGGGATCAGTAATAGGGTAAAGTGGCTAATTACCACTGTATATTCCACATGTCTTTGACAAGCTTCCTCAGAAAGGCAAAAATAAGCAGAGCTGCACAGTTTTATATTAACCATTCCCCCTCCCTTTGCTGGTAAATATATGGCTAAAGCCACATTCAGATACAGTATCATAAAGTACCATACACATCACTGTATCAGATACATAAAGAATCACATAATATCCTACACTATCATAAGTACCACACACTTTTATAGCATCAGATTCAGTATCAAATAGTACCATATAGTGCCATTGTAAATGAAGGTCCAATAAAATCCTTGAAAGGCTCATGTCTAGTTGGGTTTAGCTAACAGAGGGATGGCACTGGAAGTGTTCCCTCGTCCTGCTTCTCCACTGACCCACTGTAGTCCTCACAACAAATCAGAGAGAAGAAACAAGTCAAAGTGCACCGAGGAGTCCCAAAATTTAGGGCACTGCATCTGATAGGCTTGAACCAGCACTGACTCCGTTAACTGCTCTCCGTTCGGTTATGGAGTTGCTCTCTCCCGCAGGTCTATTGACTGGAAGGAGCCCATAATTCATCCCTGCTGTGGCCCCTGCCTCTGCGTTTCCCTCCTTTGACCAGCGGAGCCACCGACCGTGCTTGATGCACCACTGTCTCAATTGTTGCTGAGATGGAATCATGATTGGAAAACTCCAGAGGCTCAGGGATCAAGTTTGGCCTCAGGCTCTGCCTACCGGGCAGGTCATCACACCTTTCCAGGACAGGCATCCCCAGAGTCCTCCCATCACCCCTCCGACTGGCCAACATGTCCAAACCCCGACCATCGGCCCGATCTTCCTCCATCCTACTGGTCGGCTCTGATTCCTCTATAGGTTGCTTTCGGGGCCTTCCAGGCCGTCGTTTGATGACATTGTTTCCTGTTTTGGCTTGTCGCTGCAGGCGCTTGGCACGGAGAATCTTCTGCACATGCTCAAAGTTCAAAGAATGCATTCTCCTGACGTCCTTCTTGATCTGTTCCACCTCACGACGTTTATACCTCCGCTTACTGGGAACACCTGGGAGAGGAGACAGAGAGCATTAGTGAGGCGACAAGGTAAATCAATAGCAGAGCAAGATCTATGAAGAGTAGTTTTTATGCTAACATGTCAGTCAAAATGAGCAGCTTTGGAAAGGCCAGGAAAGGCATCATGCCAATTTTGCTCATGGAGAGAATCTTTTTTTTTGCTTCAAGAGCTTCCTGCTAATTTTGATATATTCATGTAAGCCTTTCAAAGCCCAGCTGAGCCAGGAGAGCAGATCCTATCCTGTAATTGTCTACTAGAGAGCAGAGAGGAGAGGGGGGAGGAGGAGATCCCATTCTGCGAGCAGGAAACCCACAGAAATGTCTCCTTTAACCATTTAATATGTCGCTACACAATAACAACCCTGTGCATCTGGAGCACAGGCTGCCAAGAAGCCAAACGCTCACAGACACAAATACAAACACACATATTGACACATTTATCCACATGCACATATTCACACAGACACAAATACAAAAACACACATACACACACACGCACATGCCCAACATGCACAAATAATGAATTCGGCAGTTCAGAATGGCTGAGCAGAAGAAACTGGAGCCATATTGTTTCCTTCACACTGGTGAACTGGGCAGTATGCCCTTTACACGCTGTTCCTTTCTTTTTCACCCCTTTCCCCATCAGTCCCATTCTCTTTCCCTCTCTACTCTTCAAGGCCAGCAATATGCTACTCTCTAATTTTCAATTAAACTGGTAACACTGCACCATTTCATTTCCTTCTCAATTTCACAAACCTCTTCCTGGTCTTGGTCTGTCTCTGTCATTCTTTTTGTTTCCCATCTCTGTCCCATTTCTTCACCCCCACCACCCCCTCCTCCTCTCCCTCCTCTCTGTCTGGGCACTGTTCCCAGGGCTCAGACTGAGCCACAGCCAAAATGGAGGAAAAGCACAATCAGCCACCAGTCCCCAAGCAGTGTGCATACAACATGCCTGGTCTCTTTTTTTGAGATTTTTCTCCTATTCCTGGAGTCCCAAACCATCTCCCTTTTTTTCTTTTCCTCCAGAATCCTGCTGATACAGTGTAGCAGGTTTCTGCAGTGCTCTAACACATTGATGACTGCGTTAAAGCAAAACAGCTCTGAATTGTATACCAAATATAGTGGGATGGATTGCAGGAAAATTGATGCATCAGGAAATTTTGAAAATACGTCTATTTATTTAATAAAGCATGACATCTCTGGCTGGAATATTTCAATCTTGTGTACTACTAAAGCTTCATATTGCTTCAATTAAGCATTGCAACAAACACATGTGGCAGTGTTTTTTCAGCATTTGAAGAAACTCAATTTGAACATTTAGGATGTAGAACTGCATAGTGAGGTTTCTTGCAATAAACCAAGAGTAACGAAAGATAAAGAGAGGAACATCTCACTCTATTGTTACTCAAGTATTAAGGGCAGACGGTAAAATTAGTCTAATGCAGAAAGCACTAAGTAGCAGTAGTTTATGAGCTGAACACAAGTGTGCACACGCTAAGCTCACACACATGCACACACACGTACACACACACTACAAAGTAGCAGAAATTTATGAGCTGCATACACGGAACATAAAACTGGTGACCTTCAGCAGTGTGAGGGGCCGTATAGTACTGAAGACCTGTTTCTCTGTGGAATAGAAAGTCACTACAACACACAGATACATGCTCACTTATCCACTGCCACTGCAGCCGCTGAGACCGAGGTTCAGACAGAATGAAGTGATCCTTAATGTATATTATCTAATGGGAGAAATTCTCTGCAAGCATATATTTGAGAGTCGTGTGACACAGAAAATGCTTCAATGGGAGATGACCTAATTTTATACAAATATGAAGGTGAGAGACACATAATTGCATTAAGAAATAAAACTGTTTAAATCAGCACAAAGTGGCTCTATTGAAGAATGATCCAAATTCACTTGACTACTCAAATAATAATATGAATTCTGCATATATGTCAGCTTGTGGAAAGGGATCTGTGTGACTATATATCCATGTGTATCACAGTGGTTTTATGCAAGCATGTGAATACATATATGTATAGTTGTGTCACATCCGTGTGTATGCACGCGCACCTATGTTTTAATTGGGCTAAAGCTGTGAAGTGAAGCAGTAAGTCATACTAGAGGAGGGGGAGAGGGAATGGGGAAAAGAGAGAGTAATGGGGCGACGAGGGGGAGGGGAGACAAGGGTAAAAAAGCCTTAAGAGAAAGAAAAGAAGGAAAGAGATAGACGGTGGAGGGGGAAGAGGAGGTGGAGGGAAAAGGGGAAGTGTGTGTATAAATGTGGGGATTGTGGGTGAATGGAGGAAAGCAAGGGCAAAAACTGCAGAAGCAGCAAAAAGGGGGAAAAGAAGGACCTGGAAGGTAGAAAAGGTACAACAGCACTGGAGGGGTAATGTGGAAGGTGGGGGTGTGTAGTGTGGGGGTGCAGAGGTGGTGTGTGTGTGTTGGGGGGGGGGGGTGCTAGTGTGTATATGAGTCATCCCTCTTGGATCCCCTGGGGTGGGGGGTGTATTCTAACTGAGCCCCTGGCTTCTCCTCCCCGCCACTGGACTAGGCCCCAGTCATTAAACCCCTGGCTGCCAGCCAGCTCTTTTAACACAGGCAAGGGCCTTTTACGGCGTGTCTGTAGAAAATAAATCACACTGTGTGAATAATATATCTCTGGCAAAGGCATTGGCAGGAGAGGAGGAAGGGAGGGAGAGAGGGGAGGAAGGAGAGATTGGTGAATTATAGTCATCTCCATCCATGCATTACGTTCTCTCTATCCCCAGCCAGATGTGCTCAAAGACAGCAGAATACAGAATGTACCAAAATACAGATTAGTTTGGTAGTGAGGATTCGGGGCTACCCAGCCTCTCTGTCTGCTTTAAGTCCTAATAATTCTGTGCGTGGCATTTTTATAAATAGGAATCACCTTGATGAGCATGCTGCAATCTACTTTTAAATAGGGGAGGCCCTGTTAAGTCTGACTAATTATGTGATTAAAAATCTACTCCAGCAAATAACAAGCACCATGATCACTAGGGAATAGAATATTATATTGGACATCAATTATTTTTGCAAATATGCTCCTGATTTAGCTATGCTATCAGTTCTGCAACCTTGGCAGGTTAAGATCATACATAACTGGCTTGTTACACCATGTATCATTTTTTCCACACTGCTTTGTTGAGGATGCATTAACCACAGTGTAGCAGCTTGTGCTTCATTGCACACTGTCCCCCCTGCTATGAGTGAACACTGGATGTGCACACAGCAGCCCCTCTCTAAGCTCTGTCAACATCATGATAAACTCACTGTGGTCACACATGTGATAAAGCCACATTTTTAAAACATGACCTATGTTCGGCTTTTAATTGTGTGCACAGTAGAGGCCAGCGTTAGATGTAGTTTGGTTTCACTAATACAACCCTTTTCCTGTTTTCTCTGACAGAGGAATCTCACAGTTTTACAATCTGCTCTCCTTTCCCTCGCAACTGCATCTGTAATGAGGTACTGTGCTGTTAATGTTGGCTGAACACTTCCTGCCAATGCGCCATATGATTACCATTCCACAGGTGAACCACGTATGGCCTTTAATGTGAGGTAGCTACAGGATGTCTAACCATACATGTACAGGTTAGAGAAAGACAAGCAAGCAACAGGCAGTTATTGTGGTTTGGGCTAACCTCAAACCTCCAACACATCATCAAAGTAAGCAATGCATTTTACCATGCTGCCGCTGTCAAAAGAAAAACTATTCCTGTCATGGTTCCTGATCACGGCGAAAGGGCAGTGCACTGCCTTGTAAATACTGTGAAGTTTAAAGAAGAGCAGGTAATCCTAATGTAAGAGGTTCTTACCAGAGAGGGAGGGACTGGAGCACTTGTTCATCTGTCCTGGCTCCTGCCTGGCAGTTTGGAATGACATTAAGCCCTGATCTCCAAACACAGCGAGCCTCGTCTTCCTGCCCCTCCCACTACACTCGTCCTCCCGTGACCCCAAAAAGAGGTCAGACGCTGACTCTGACCGCTGCGATTGGCTACTGTAGCTGCTCATGAAGCTGTTTATTGGCTGTCCAGTCTGACGGGAGTGGAACTGGCTGTCAGCGAGAGAGTGTGTGGACAGCTGGTCTGACTCAAACATCCCTAAGCTTGAGCCTCTGCTGCTGCCCCTCTGCTTCTCCAGATGCTTTGAAGAGCCCTGACTGGACAAGTCCCTCCTGTCGTTCAGCATGCTGAGACGTGCAGTGGTCTTAGCTCCACTGAAGAGCCCACCCAACTCCTGCCGGTCACGTGGTGAAAGGAGGGGTTCATCCTTGTGCTTATGTTTGTGCTTGTGCTTCCTCTTATGGAGTCGAACCCCTCCCAGACCACCTGCACTACTGCCGCCCAGGGATCCAAGGCCCTCTCCTCGTACAGAGGGTCCCTGGAGTGGGCCACTGGCGCTGCGAAGCTTTGCTCCTGGTTGGAGTTTGGAGTGTCCACTGGAGTGAAAAGGCTTGGGAGGGGGGACAGCAGGCCTCATGAAGGGAGATGGTGGTGCAGGTCCTAGTGAGTGGTGGGGCAGGTAAAATGGGGGAGCAGGAGGGAAGTAGCCCAGACTCAGAGGAGGCGCGTAAGGCATCGCATACGGTGCTGCATAGAAATTTCCCCCTGCCAGCGGATAACCAAATCCTTGTACAAAAGGCAGCTTTGATGTGATTGGCTCGCTGGCTTTGGCTGGACGGCCACGTCTCCTCTTAGCCTTCAGATCGGCACTCCTGCGGAGGTACGAGCTGGAGTCACAGGAGTAGGAGTCATAGGTAACTGGGTAGTAATGATGGAAGTTGAGGCGAAAAATGGAGGGATACGGGTGCTGGGGGTAGCAGGTGTATCGTCTATGAGACACTCGTAGTTGCTGGAGCTTTAACACAACCTAGAGGGAGGTCAAAGAAACAGAACATTTAGGAAAATATGACACTTCCACATTTCAGTGTTAAATAGTATGTGCAAATGTCAAATGTCAAATAGTAAATACAGAATATTTTACGGTATTATAACATTTCTAACCTCCTCCAGTTCAGAGAGAAAGTGAAGATGATCTCGACTCTGTAGGCACTTCCTCTTCCGCCGATGATGTTTTTGCTTCTTTTCCTGCTGTGACAGGAAGTTGTCAACGGCAGTTACCTGCCGTTCACAGCGTGTTCTGCTACCTCTATTGGTCGCTTCCAGAGCTGCTGCCTCCGCAGCCTCAAACCCACACAGATCAAATGAATACCTGTAGGAAAACAATGTAAAAAAATATAATCATATTAAAATCACCATATTTCACCAATTAAAATTGAAAAAATCCCTACAAATTAGGGTTCAAGAAAGGTAAAGACGTACAGCAGCGGTGTACTGTACCTGCGCCGAGAGGCGGGACCCTTCTCAGTTTGATCTGATGTGCTGTTGTTATCCGTCCCGATCCCGCTGTCACTGGGAATAGTCTCCTCACTGTGGGATTCGCTGATAGGGGACAGGGTCACCTCCTTCACTGATGCTCCCTCTGACAAGTGGGAGGGCGAATTTGCCAGAAGACGAGGAGGAGACAGTTTCCATCCTGCAGATATGAAGCCTCTGCTTGCTGGCTTGGAGGGCAGGGCAGAGATGGGCTGCAAACTGGGCATAGTGGCATCAGAGTGACTGGCTCTTATAGATGGAGCAGCAGAGCTGGGAGACGAGGTGGTGGAAGGCACTACAGGGCTCTCATAGAGACTGGATGTGGAGACAGACAGAGTGGGTCTAGTGGTTTTGGGAGGGTTGGGGCCTTGGGTTTCTGCTCTGGGTTTCCGCCCTCTCTTCTTACCGATGTAGATGGTTCCTCTCTTGCTGACATTTATCTGTTTCCCCAGCCGAGCTTCAATGGTGGACGCCATGGCGCTCATAGCTGAGGTAACAGGGGCAGAGGATGACTTCAGAGCCAGAGTGCCATTCTGACTGGAACCTGACAGGATCTCATTTAGGATGCTCTGCATTTTCCCAAGCTTCATCTTACTCACAGGCCTGGAGTGGCCTCTACCACGCTTTAGTTTCAGACTGTTAGAATTGGCGCTGGTGGTTGTGGATGCTATTTGCACTAATGTGTTTATTGTGTGTGTCTTCTTCCTGCGATTTAGCCCTGTGGACATTTCCTGTGCTAGTGGGCTCGGAGGAGATGTAGAGGTGCCCTCATGAATGGTCTCCACAGTTAGAAGCGGCTGTTTCTTGGGGCGTCCTCGTTTCCTCTTGATAGGTGTGTGGACGGTCAGGCTGTCAGTGTTGGTGTAAAGAGGGCTTGAGGGGGTGATGGGAAAAGCTGAAGGCGGATCAGTTAAAGTAGAGGGGCTTCCTCGGTTGTCCCTCTGGGGCGACGTGAGGCTGGCATGGCTTTTAGCTTTCAGGTAGGACCACCCATCCTTGGCCTTGGTTGGTCTGCAACTGGCTGTGGAGATGGTGCTGTGGCTGGGACTAGGACTCAGGGCCGTCCTGGGTCTGGGGCTTGGGGTGGGGCTGATGTTAGATCTGGGTTTAGGGCTGGGGCTAGGACTGATGCTACCCCTTGGACTGGGACTGGGATTTGGGCTGGGAAGTCTGGGATTTGTGTTAAGACTGGGTTTGTTGATGAGATTGTGAGTAGATTCTCTGTGTTTAAGGGAATCTGCACTGATTTTAGGGCGACCCACTGGGTTCTTTTTCATTCTGTTTACAGTAAACAATGACTCTGGGTCAGGCCCACTTGTAACTGTTTCTCCTCTTTCTGTCCTGTCTGCTCTCTCTCCTTTTTCTCTTTTATCGCCTTTATCTGCTCTCTCTCCCTTTTCTAGCCTTTCCCCACTGACATCAGACTGACTTGTTAGTCGAGAATCATTTTTGTGAATCTCCATCTTATGTGCTACTTTGGGTTCTGGGGGCCCAGGCTGGTGTTTTTCTGTAGTGTCAGAGTCCTGCCGTTGCTGTGATTGCTCCTCTACAGAAAATGACTCATCAAAAGAGGGCCTCCTCCTCCTCTTTCTTCCTTTCCCTTCCTCTGTCAGCATGTGCATCCCCCTGTCTTCTTCATCTCCTCTCCTCCCAGCGATTACTCGCTCTCTTTCCTCCTTCCTCCTCTCCTCTCTGTCTTCATGGAACCGCTCAGCTGTCTCCTCTTGCCTGTACTTCTGCCTCTCCTCTGAGTTAGTAGGGCTCTCCGATCCCTTCTCTGTCTGTCTTCCCCAAGATGAATCAGCACCGTGGGGGTTACAGAGCATCCTCTGGGAGTCTTTCCTGCCGTACTTCCTCTTGATGTTCCCAAAGAGCTGATCATTGACCTCTTGCAAACCCCTCCCCCTGGAGAGATATACATAAAGGGAATAAATTAAAAAATGAAGAATGGATAGAAAAAAGAAAGTGTGTTTGTATTTCGCTAAAACTCAGCAAAAGTATATTCACTCTTTTGTGTGTCACCATACATTAGGGATATTATTTTTATTTTGTAGGGCAGTTTATTGCTGTTATACATTAACATACCCTGCAATATAATGCAATTTAGTACCCAACTTGAATCATAATTGTGTCTGTTTCATCAGATTCTTTATTACTGTGGCAAATAAAATAAAAAGTAAATACTGCAACTCAGAATATCACAAGAGCATGCTATATAGTTTTTTTACTCCATACCTTGTGCATTGTGTATATTAGTAGTATATTTTGATCTAATGATCATATTTGCCTCATCATAAGAGCCACTGTGAATGGATCCGTACCTGCTGAGAGAGGTCAAGTTGAGAATACTGGCATCTGTAACCACTGGCAACTGCAGATCTGGAGTCAGGGATCTCTGAGGTGAGGGGCTTCGAGTCGCTGTTCGTGAGAAAGGTTGGATCGGATCGAGCAAAGTGCTCCTACTGGCTCCTGCCAGTTCTCTGGCTGGCTCAGAATCTGCAGGATTGGCCGGTGATGCAGAAGGTGCTGTAGATGTGATCCAGTCTGGACTGATTTGGTGTTGGTGTGCATGAGCGTGTTGGAATTGTTGCGTGAGTGTGTGCTGCGTCTGCTGTGTGTGTGTGAGTGTGTGTGCAGGAAGGAGGGAGCTGCGAAGCTGGTGTTTGGGCGGAGTATGATCTCCCAATAGTTGCAGCAGGCCTCCCTCTCTCTGCTCAGGCATTCTGAACTGGCGCTCGTATGTCTGGAGACGACACAGAAGACAAAAAAAAAACTGATTAGTACATAGACACTACAATCACAAGACAGCTTTAAATAGCTGCAGGGATAGACAAATGATATGATAATGACAATATGATCATAGAGTTATGACTACTTGATTCCCTGTCTTCATAGCATCCTATCCCAGTCCCAGTCCATCCTCACAGATAAAACACATATGTAGCATAACATCCATTTCTGCATACAATATTTTTGTCATCCCATATCGAATCCGTGATTTGTTGTGCTCTGATATGACATTTTTCTCTTTTCACGGCAGGACTGAAGCTTTTAATGCATCTTGTGTGCATGAGCAAACAGTGTGCAACAAAACAAAAGGCTTGTTTACAGAGCAATTAAATTCCTGTGGCAAGGATGTTGCATGCTGTGAGAGCTGGGGGGATGGAGTTGGTGGTGTCTGACTGCACACAATATTAAACACAGTAGCCTAGTTCGGTTGTATACACTTAACAAAGTCGCACTGTTCACTATTCAATACATGTCCTGAAACTATCAAACATTTTATCTACTTTTTTTCCCAATGAAGGGTCATAAATATAAGACCAACCTTCACTCAGTGCCCGCTTTACATTTGACCATATAAAACTGAAAAAGCAGAATCTTGATATACTGCGCTTGACAACATAACACTGCTTAATGTATCACTGCTGCATAATCACTGTTCTGCTGGAAGATGAGAAATAGAGCAGCGGATGGCCTTTGTGGTTTAGCCTGTTATTAACAGACTCAGTATGACGCAACAAGACACTGTTCTGCTGCGCTGCAGGGAGATGTAACCTAACCACAGGCTTGCCTCTCAGCATGTACACACAGGCATGCAAGCAGGCACACATTCACACAAGCATATAGCACATGTACACATTTCAAACGCTTTTTTAAATTCTGCCCTCACACATAGCAGCGCAAAATGCTTAACTATGAACACAGTCAGGCAGCTTGCCATATAATTAGATTTTGCTCTTCACACACTCACAGATGAGAAATGAAACACATCATGTAGTGTATGTGGTTGATATCACAGGGGACATATTTGTAAAAGTAACTGCATCATCTCTTCTGTCATTTTCCCTACCAAAGTTGTCTTTTTCCTTCTATTCATCATCAACTTTCAAGCTTTTATATCACTCCACTGTCGCTATCCAATCTTTTTTTTTCCCCCCTATTTTTCGCTTTCTGTTGTCCCATCAGTAGCCAGGCACTGACACTCATTTTATACTTCCACACTGGCTGCAGGAGCAATTTATCAGCCAGGCACGAGCTACACACGCGCGCGCACACTCACAGTCACAGAATACACACACCAGTGCAGTGTAACACAACATCCAACACATGGATGAAAACACACTCAGAGCAGCGTAAATGATTAACAAAGCCTGAAAATGCATGTGCTTATACACACGTGTGCAGTCTCATCTATCTCCCGAGCACAGTGATAGGTGTCTTTTCAACTCGGCGATGTATGTGTGTATATAAGTGTGAATGTGCATGTGTGTGTTCACAGTGACACTGGAGAAGAGGCGCTGCGAGTCCACGGAGGGATAAGATGACAGGACACCTGATACGCCAATGCTTTCTCATTTAACCTGTCCTAGAATACCTGCTGTTTCAGGTTAAAGGAGGGCACAGAAAACGAGACAGACGGGTCGATGGAGGTGTTTAGGTAGACACAGACAGGCGGACATACACATGCACGTAGAAACACATAAAATGTATCCTCCCACTAACCACAAAGCAACCACAATGAGATAATAAAGAGAAGAAGCTTGGGCACCTTTCTTACTATTGATAGAAGAGCAAAAGAGAAGAAAAAGAAAAAAAAAGAAGAAAAAAATAGAAATAGGCTCACTGCCCCCCCACCACCCCTCCTTCCGGTTGAGGTTGGGTTATTGGCACCAGTTCAGCTTTTTGTTCTTAGTTTCCTCCCTCCTAGCACCCTCTCCTCCCTCTCCTCTATGCCTCTCACATTCCATGAAGCATTTCCAGGGAAAATACACTCACTGTCTGATATTCACACAAGCAAATATAAATAATGGTTATATAGGCTGAGGTGTTCCCATGACTGTTGTAGTCAACACAGTGCAAAAACATACTCCTTATTCTACTGGCCTTTAACAGACAGGGTAAACCTTATTTATTCATCCAGCTTTACAGATTCTGGTGTGATAATTACTTAACATTTAATATATACTGTGCCTTTTCCCTACTTAATATTTTAAAATGTCTGCTGTATTGGAAGGTCTACTGTACTGTAAGCTTGTATGCTTGTTTTTCTTTTGTATGTACACTGTCCTGTTGTTGTCATGTGGCGTGTGAATAGCCTGGCATCCCCCTGTACTACTGCAGACCTGCAGCAGGGGGCAGCGGTCAGGAGATCACCAAGAACTAGTATGGACTCTGACCCCAGAGCAGCCAAAAGAGCTGCTCAAGAGCATGTAAGGCTTCAACCTTTTCTAGACTGTCCTTCTTCCTCAAATTCTTTCAGATCTAATGTGGATGTCGGCAAGTTAAAAAACAGATCTCAAGCATGTGTAGTCCTCAACCCATCTGATGCACTCTTGCCTCCCCTGAGGCTCTCGGTGCTGTGATTAGGGGTTGTGGGTCACGCCCCACAGCTAGGTCAACAGCCATTTCTAGGATGTCTTCCTCTGGGCCAGCACTGTAACAACATGGACTGGTCTCATTCAGTTACACAAAGGATCTTCACCACCCAAATGCAGGCAGATATGGAGCGGCACATTCCTTTCCAGTGGTGATGTAACCATCAGATAAGGTCAGAGCGCAGCAGAGGGGGTCATGGATAATATGTGACTAAGTGCTGCAATCAACCAACTGAAAGGCACTTTGCAAATGAGTCAGCACATATTTACTGACAAATGTGTGTCTGGAAGCAACATCCAGACTTTACAGGGTGTTTTAAAACAAGATTTGGAAACAAAATATTGCACTCTCCTGCCCTTCAGTTTGATGTGAGGGGAGGTATGAGACAGCCCATCCTGCCCCCTTTTCCTCTCCTGCAGCCTTTCGTTTTCCACTGTTGAATAAACTGAACCTCACAGTGGAACTTCTCCCTCACGCCCACATATACACGCACAGAGCACCCTGGCTGCACCATTATACTGGGAAAGAACACCCTAAACAGGCACACCCAAATCTCACAACCCAGCACACATACACACACGCACATGTACACCAGCAAACATATACACAAACTCTATGCACACACACACACACACACACACACACACACACACACACACACACACACACACACACACAAACATGCTGCCCTTCAAATAGTTTTTCGCAGCCTTTTATTTGGCTGCACGCCCGGTGGTTAGAGTGTTTCATTTTTCCCTGTGTATGGAACTGGGCAGCTGTCCAGACAGACACACAAAGAGAAAGAGAGAGAGAGAGAGAGAGAGAGAGAGAGAGAGAGAGAGAGAGAGAGAGAGAGAGGGAGAGAGAAGGAGAAATGGGGAGGGGTGGAGGGTTTACTGAAAGAATGAGAGCCGCAGAAAGGGAGGGAAGAAGAGGACCAGCAGAAAAACAAGAAGAGAGGTGCCTAGACCCGTTTACAAGTAGTTCCCTCCGAAACCTTATGATTGATATGATCTCTTTTCTCCGTCTCTCTCCTTGTTGCACACACTCGCACATGCACTCTCCTTGGCTTTGACACCATGCTGTCTCCCTCTGCCCCTGTGGCCTTGTGCATTGCCCCCCCCCCTTACACACACCACCCCCTTCTCTTCTCCACCTCATCCTCCTCCTCATCTCATCCCTCCTTTTCTTCGTCTTCTTCTTTTCTTTTCTTTTTTTTTCTGGAGCTGACCATTCTCCCCCTGTGGGAACTGCCCCCCTCCACCACTACCCCCTCCTCTCTGCCCGCTTCTCTCCAGCTCCATTCACAGCGCTGCTTCTCTGTGATCTGTGTTTCTGACAGCTCTGCACACACACACACACACACACACACACAGACACACACACACACACACAGCTCCTCTGCAAACAAACACCATGAATACTAACATGGCTTTGTGTCCACTGCACTTAAAAAGGGGGAGTGGAGGAGGGGGGAACTGGGGGGGGGGGTGCAGAGAAAAGGAGGGAAAAGCAGTGGAGGAGAAAAGAGGAGCTGTGGCACTCTGTTGATCTTGCAGCTACATACCCCCCACCCCTACCCCCCCCATCCTCCACCCCTCTGCCCCCCCGTCCATGTTTCTCGTTCTTCCCACCAGTTCTCCCGGGAATAAAGACTTCCATTCATGCGCCTGAGGAGACCCACAGCAGGGGAGAGAAAAGAGGGAGGAGAAAAGGGGAGGAAAAAGGAGGGGGTGTCAAGGTGGGACAGTTTGTGGATCACTGGGATCAGGCCCGCTGCCTAAAATCGTGTGTATGCATGTGTCTGTGTGTCTGTTTTCACTCAGCGTGCGCTGCCTCAGCCAGTGCTTTTACTATCTCAGACCTGATGGCATCTGTGCCAGCCAAAGCATCTTCTGGGAAAGTTGGGTGGGAAAGTTTGGAAATTGGGTTCCATTCAAAGCTTCCACTCTTGGACTAATTCAGCAATTCCAAAACTATGTGTGCAGCCTACAGCTACAGTTTAGGAAAAAAAAAAAAAAAAAAAAAAAAAAGATTTTTCAAGCCAAAAAGCTCACTTTTTCTGTGGAATATTCTTTCCTACATGCTGTTACGTACCCTCCCTGCTGAGCCTGATCAAGCATTCAATCTACATTACATTGGTCCTTTAGCTTACTGTACAGCAGAAGCCAGATTTAATGCACAGCAGTAGGTCTCAAGTAAAATGTTCCCTCCCACGTCCACAGCAGTAATCCTTCAGATTGGAGTGTGCCTAAAGATAGCAGCGAAAAACACCCAAGAGTCTCCTTGTCACACTCTCTTCAGACACGCTCAGATGTAGATGACTCAATCTGAACAAAAGCCTGTGATTGGCTGAGCCCAAGCATGTTATTATGGTGCAACTGGAGGTTTTCACCCGCTCAGTAATGACAGACATATTTACATGTTACACAAAGTATACATCTAATCCCCGCTATTAGCATTAATGGTGTGAGCGTAGGCATATGTGTGTCCTGCTGGTGAATGGCCCTAAGAACCACATTAGAAGAGTTTTTCATCGCGATTATTACAGCGATTATGTACCAATTGTTCCCTTCATGGAGGCGGCTGAACCTCCAGTCACAGCATTATGCTTTTCAGTCAGCTCACATGCTCAGCACAAAGAAAATGTACACAAGCATAGAGAGTGGCCACACACACACACACACACACACAGACACAAGTCTAATACACACTGAAGTACTTCATGAATCGACAGAATGCTGTTTAATTAATGCATCTATTGGTGGGTACAGTAAATTACACACGCACACGTGCACAACACACAGCACAAAACCAAAGGGATGTGTTGTTCGATGTACTCTGTTCACCATATGACCCAATCATACCACTTCTGTACAACAGGAAACAATTAACAGCCAATGAGCTGCTCTAAATCCTAAGGGATGACTTCCTGTGTGGAATGATGGGTAATTCAAGACAGAAGCTGTGCTGAGATTAAACACTTCCTCCCTGGCAAACACTGGTCTCTAACGCCGGAGTCTCGCTCACTCATTAGTTATTCAAAAAATAACACACTCTAATACACCTTTGTCTATTTATTGACTGTGTTTTTTTTTGTCCCCATTTATGGAGATGTGATGCTTTATTATACTAAATGTTCAATTTTGTAATTTCACAGTGCAAAACAAAAACAAACAATAGAGTGAAATAATCACACTGGTGAGAGGTGCTGGAAGTAATTAATTAGTAAAATGTCAGAAAATGAAGTTGAAACAAGTTTTTAGTGTTTGAGCTGGAGAGTTTCTTTCCAGTAAACAGGAAATATCATGTGACAACAGCAAGCTCTGTTTTCAGTTCTACAATTTTAAGGATATTTATTAGAATTATTATCAATTATATTGAACATATTTAGACTTTTGGTTGGAAAAAAAATAATGAAATTTGAAGATGTTGCCTCTTGATAAAGACTAATAAACTGTGATGACATTTTTCTTATTATTCTGTAACAGTTTATTGGATTTGAATTATTTAATAATAATGAGAGGAATCAATAATGTAAATGTAAAGGACGATTATTTGTATCACTTCTGGGAAGCAAATTGTCAGCAAGTGATGCTTACAAGCGGTTTCTGGCAGGAGAATGATTGTCTTGAAGAATGCCTCTAGTGTCTGCACTCCAAATTTAAAGCTCGTAAACTAACACTTTCATTGCTTAGTCTACACATTTCTATGGATATCTCAAGTCCTCAGATGATCCCCAGCTTGAGAGAGAGAGCGAGCAAGAGGGAGGAAGAGAGAGCGAGAGGAAGAGAGGGAGGGAGAGAGAGAGGTAGGAGAGCCACCGTAATGACATCCTCAGTGACGGAGAGAATGGGCAAAGTGAGACACAATAGTTTTAACCAATCAGACTGTCGCCTCCCCTCAGGCCCCCTCACACCAACAATAACGCCTTTGTGTGAGGCTGCACTCCACTCGCACGTTCTCACACACATACACACACACACACACATATACACAGACCAAAACGTAGTATCCTACACTTTCTCAGACAGAGAAAAAGAGGGAGAGGCGGGAGAATCAGTGCTACACATCTAGAGCTGCACTAGTGCATTGCAAAGCTACCCTACAGTTTGAGTGTGCACATTTTTAGCTAACAACCTGGCTCATGGTGTGTATGTGTGTGTGTGTGTGTGTGTGTGTGTGTGTTTCCTTCCAGGCCTGGGCACATGACTGCAGCTGCCTCTCGCTCCCTCGTCTAAACCGGCACCCCTCCTTGTTGTAGGTGAGAGGTCACATAGAGTGGCATTCCTCTCGGTCTGAGAGCGAGCGAGCATTACACTTAGTAGAAGGGGAATAGAGAAAGAGAAAGAGAGGGAGAGAAAAAGAAAAGAGACCAAGTGGGGCAGAAAATACACAAGAGGGGCAAAAATGCAACAGAGGGCAGGTAAAAGATGAGGTGAGTAGGACATTTGGAAGTGTCAGTGTGTGAGTGTGTGTGTGTGTGTGTGAGCATGTGTCTGTTGAAATGGACCACTAAACAGAAGACCCTTGTGGCTCTTCCCTGCTTCATAAACACAGCTGTTTGTTTAGTCTGAGCCGCCCCAAGGGACCGACACACAGACAGAAGGACAGGCAGACACATTTATATAATTTATTCATGTCCGCATCCATACTTAAGAAACAACCAGCATAAATAAACAGCAGAACTACAGACGGATTATTTTACAAAGCCGGGTACAAAGACGTGAAGAAATCAGGAGTGAACTGGCCAGAGTGACACAATGTCTGAAAAGCCAAGGCTTAGAGGATTTTTAAATGGTTTGTATGCAAACCAATGTTAAAATGTGGTTTAAAAATGTTGTTATAAACATCACCTGTCATCTCTCTTACCTTCAGACACACTCAAACACACACACACACACACACACAGACACACATCCCTTCTGACAGGCGCGTCCCAGACAGCTGATGGGGCCATCAGATTTCACTGACAAACACACTTACGCTTCAAGTGAGGCACAGTGAAAGTCAATACTCTGCCCCTGCTTCTCCTTTCCTTTGACTCCCATCATCCCCTGTTTCTCCCCTCCCTGCATTGAACATCACCCTCTGGACCTCCTCTCAGAACCACAGGATACACTCCTCCTCCTCACACACACACATACACACACATACACATGCATACATGCACACAGCGCACACATACACACTAACCACAGAGGCAGAGGCATGATGGAGCCATACTAACAAAGCAGCCACCAGGAACACATGATGCTGTGACTCAACATCATTCGTGACCGCAGAGGGACATCAAACATGTGGCCCTACAGATTATCCTAAAGTTATGTGAGTCAAAAGTCAACTGCTGTCCCAAAAAAACCTTTGGCCTGTATATGTTGTTTTTTCTATGGAGTGAAGTTGCCATATCAAAACCGTGACCACACTGATTTGGACTTCCCCTTTTGTTGTTTTCTTTATAGTTGGAGGGTGACTTGGGATTTATTTTTACTTCACAAAGTCTGTTTTATATCATTTTAAGAATGGCTACTTGTTGTGAAAATGAGCTGTAAAGAATCCTGAAAATATTATTGCTCTTTTTAAGGGGCTTAAAACTTCATTTTTTTTGTAAAATACCTTCATGTTCATTGGTAACTGCTCCCTGGTAGAGCCACTGGCATTTCTTTAAGTGCAAGTAGCTGCCTCAGGTCTTCATTAAAATGTAACTTGAGCTAGACTGACTATTATAATCTGCTTGCATCTGCCTGAAGAGGAACAGCAACCCACTGGGAGTGGACACAATAGAGAATGAATAAGGCTTGACCTCTGGGACGGATTGAGAAGATGGTATGTGTGTGTCTGATTGAGAAATTAGCTACACTTCCAACCAAATGGCCAGCACAAACACACACACAGATACACACATACACACACACAAACACACACACACACAGACACCAAATCCAGCCCTGAGGGTAAGAAAGCAAAGGCCAGACTCCAGTTGTCTCAACCCTGACCCATTCACACAAACAAACAATACAGTGCACACACACGCACAGACACACACACACACTGAGGTTTACACAACTGTGGAGTCCAGCTATCACCTCGACTTTTGAATGTCCGACAGGGTCAAAGTTCATCTCTTCTTCTGCCAGCCTCCAGCGATCCTTTGTGTGCATGTGTGTGTGTGTGTGTGTGCATGTACATGTGCTCACTAGGAGTGACCTTGCAGAGTCATTCATTGTGGATACACTGCAGCACCAGCACTACTGCAGAGCTGATTAGGGAGCAATCTTGCTTAGTGTAATGTACTGTATGTTTGTGTGTGTGTGTGTGTGTGTGTGTGTGTGTGTGTGTAGTGGGAGAAAGACAGATGAACAGATTGTGTTTCATCTGGACTTTCTTCAGGTTTGATACTCAAGAGCTGATCAGAGGTTAGACGTGAGGAGACATATGTGTGTGTGTGTGTGTGTGTGTGTGTGTGTGTGTGTGTAGGGTCCCGGTGTGTGTTTCAAGTGAGTGTGTACAGGGAGTGTATGGGGGTCAGACACAGATGGACAGCTGGTGTTTCAGTGGTGCTAAATCACTCACCCCTCCCCAGTATGTAGACACACTCACACAAACACACACACACATGCACACATACAGACACACAAACACACACACACTCACACACACACACACACACACACATCCCAACCCCCATCAACCACAGGGAAACGCCCCTTAAAGCATTCTCAGCTCTTAGTCTCAAAGACTGCTCACTGAGAGCCCATGTGCACGTGCACACACACATGCACAACAAAATAAAAGCCTGATTACTTTCACAAGAAAGACAGAAACCAAAAATGTTCAATATGACAGTTTAGTTAGAGGTGATTCCTTCCACATTCATAAATCAGTCAAGGACTGCTACACACACAAGATGACACACATACACGCTCCTATTTTATGAGCTCATCAAGTCCCTCAGGTCACCAACCGCCATCTCAGCCAGGGATAAAAAAGCTCACATCAAAAGGCTAACCATTTCAGACACACACACACACACACACAAACGCATGCATGTGTACGTATTGCATGTGCGTTCACTGGACGTGGCAACTGTAGCAGCATTAATTTCCTTGTGAATGCACTTGACTAACACATTATAATCCCAAACACTGCTGGGAGACCACCAAGCATCTACACACACACACACACACACACACACACACACACACACACACAGCCAGAGGGACCACCAAGCAGAGGGGCTGTCAAGACAAGATAAGTGTGTGTCTAACGTCAGGGTTTCACATACAACCTCTAATACAAATACACACAGACACAGACACACACACACACACACACACACACACACACACACACACAAACATATATAACAACAACAACAACACACAGTCTGGCCTGGACTCCTGGAAAAGCTCTGGCTTATCTCTCCCCACAGATAGTGAAATGGATTAAGAGCCACATTTGGCACGTCCTGAGAACTGGACAGATAACCAGGAAAACACTCTCTCTCAACTGCAATCACTGCTCAACATGATTTGTGTGTGTGTGTGAGAGAGAGAGAGACAGAGAGAGAATGGATGCATTTTAGCTTGCATGCTTCCCATGTGTAGGCATTGCACCAATAATTGTGTGTATATGAGTGCGTGTGTGTGCGTGTGGGCATGTGTGTCTGGAGGAGTGATGCAGTGGTTGACCCAGGGACCCAGTCCGTTAGAACACACACATTCATCTCCCAAACACACACAGCGTGCCCAGACAAAGAGTCGTGTGTGAGAGGACGTTCAGCATGTGTGTGATGTCAGCTGGAGACAGAGAAGGGGAGCCCATCATATCCCGTTTATTTGAGTGTGTGGGTCTGTCCCCTGACACAATGTGTCTGCTCACTGACCCCCTGGTTATAGATGCCTGCTACGAGAATGATAGGAGGGTGAGATGTCCTTTAAGTCTGGCAAATTACATCTTTTTTTCCCTCTCCTCTCCTCTTCTCTCCCCCAATGACTCATTCATACTCCCTCCATTATAGACGCTCAGTAATTTACATTTGAGCAGTAAATTGCAAATTTAAACACTTCTGAATCATTGTCCTTTTGGGTCATCACTGACAGGTGTGGAGTTACATTTATAAAATCTGCATACATGTTCCACTCAAAGAAAATGGTGGTGGGTTGAATATAATGCACTATATAGCAAATATGGACTGAATGTGGACACATATTGTATGTTTTTAAAATCCACAAACACACTGTATACCTTGCCCCCACTGTTAAATTAGTTGGTCCTGAACATTTATATAATATTCTCTCTATTTGCAATTCTTTTGTGTTTATTTCAGCTTTTGTTTGCTGTGTGTCCTATTGATGTTTAAAGCAGGGATATCCCAGAATAACTTAAAGTTTAATCTCATTTTAAGTGGAGAAAAAAATGGAGTAGAAAAGAGAAGTTTTGCCAGCAGAGTGCAACAAAAGAAAGAGTGGCTAAAACATGACATTTCCATGTCTTTCTTTGCACCATTCTACATGTTTGCCTACTTATCTGTCTGTCTGTCTCTCCCCTTCTCTGTCTATTAGAGTCAAATCTCTGTCTTAATGGGCATCTATTGTATCCTGCCTCTCCCCCTCCTCTATTCACCACACTACCACACGCACACACACTCCCTCTGAGGGGGCCCCTTAACCAGGCTCTCCATATGCCTGACCCCCACCTCCTTTCTCCACCTCCTCCTCTTTCCACAACCCCCTTCTCCTCTCCCCATCTCTTGCTCACACTCTGGCTTCTGCTCTGTTGCTGTTGCTGCTGCTGCTGCTGCCCCACGCTGCCATCTGCTACAAGACAACAGAGGGTGAAAGAGGGAGGAAGAGGAAGAAAAGAGTGGTGAAAAAGAGTGAGAGAAAGGAGGAAGATGTGAGGGAAGAAAAGACCGAGGGGAAAAGCAGAGAATGAGGCAGATAAAAGATAAAGAGAGAAAAGAGGGAAAGAGCAGATCTGGACACAATACAACAGAGAGCAGAGAGGCTGTCCATCTGCTCCCCCCCTCGCCTCCCATCCCCTCCTGACACACAGCCTCACACACACCACAAAGAGAGTATTTAACCTCCACACACACACACACACACACACACACACACGGAAAGAGAGGGAGACAGAAAGACAGAAAGCAGCCCGGCCTCCCTCTTTAACCCGTTCCTCTCCAGTGAGCCTGCCTGTATTACACCCTTGGGGTAGCAGGTGATGGGTGGATGGAGGGAAAGGATGTAGGCGGGAGCAGGGGGTAGGGGGAACAGGGATGGGGGAGGGTGTGATTGAGGGACAGAGCGTAGGAGATGAAGGGTTGAAACTGATCTGAATCAACACCAACACATCCTCCTCTCCCCTCCCCTCCTCTCCCTAAACCTCAAACCTCAATAGAGACCAGCTTGCTGCCCCTGTCACTATGACAACCTCTGTCAATCACAGAGAAGCAGTGGGTTTCCAAATGAAGACTGATTGTGCTGGATTAGGAATGGCTGCCCAAAACATCCTAGTGCAGGGTTCAGCTCATTCATGTTTATGAACAGTATACAACATTTTTAGCAGCACACGTGCATTTTCATGCTTCATTTACAGAAAGGTAACAGCAGGTCAGACATATTCATAGTCTCAGTGGTGAGAATACACTTCCTGCAGACGACTAACTGAAACTGTGGATGATGTCAAAACGTGCAGATGACAAATCAACACCCACGTGGTTTCTTTTCCAATTTCGTTGCAGTGTGGTATTTGAATCACTTCACAGACTTTAAGCACAAGGTGGTGAGAGTGGGTTGATGATTTCAACCAATGTTCCAATTTGAAAAACCCAACAGACATACACAGAGTAGCAATCAATCTTATATTAGTAAGAAAGGGCAATGTGCACCCTCTTGGCAGCAGTTGTCACCAGCTGCAAATCTCTACTGGTTACCATTTCAAGTGAAGACTTCTTTGAAGAATTCTGTTAGAAACAAAAATGAAACCTTTACTGACCCCCAGCCCCCAAGTTATGAAACACTAATATACAGAAAAGTATCTATAATACACCTGCATAACACTGCCTTCATTTGAAGAGTCTGCAGGTAGCCTAATCTCTGCAAGACATTTCAAAATAGTTTTCTGTGTAAGAGTCAATTTTATATAAGTAGGTTAGCCTTACACAAGTCTCCTTCTTAACTTCTTTCTTAACTGACCCAACACAGACTGGAGATAAACTACAGCTGGCAGTGTGAGACTAGGTTACTGGTGCAAACAACAATCATTGAGCCCTGTTACCTCATGAGCCCACTGAATCTGAGTTAAAACCACAATGTGACACAACACGGCCTGGCATCATGTTGACAACAGGCTCCTGCTGGGCCTGTCGAGCTCAGTGACACAGAGATGGCTGTCAGGTTTGGACACACACACCACTGTGTAGGTCAACACACACTGCAAACACTAGATTCCCCCAAGGACCTGTACATACACAGTGTGACACACACCAAACACCGGTGTAGTGTGTAAAGGGTGTGATGGAGGGAAGGGGGGTGAAGAAGGGGCGTGACCCACAGGAGCTGATTTCATTAGAGGAGAGAAGAGGAGAGGAGACAGGGAAAGGTCTCTGTGTATATGACCACAAATGGAGAGAGCAGACACCAGCTGTCACTTGCTTATGTCAGCCCTATTCTCAGCTCCTATGTGAGTGCGTGTGTTGCGTGTGTGTGTGTGTGTGTGTGTTTTTGCGCGTGTGTATGTGTGTGTGTGTGTGTGTGTCACTGTGTGATCTCAGCTAGCCATGACTGGTTTCAATTACGCAGCAAACTTTGACCCTGTGTAACCAAGCAGGGAAAGGAGCTACTGACAGAGAGAGAGAGAGAGAGAGGTACAGAAAGAGGTGGACTGTCTGAGGGAGGGAGTGGAAAGATGTTGAGATAGGAAGAAGCCACAGGAGTTTTTCACCAACTCAAAATTCAAACTTAATGAAATGTGTGCTACACATGAAATGCTACACACCTCGTTGAAAACTAAAACCACACATAAGTGGCAGTATTTACAGGGCTGGAAACTTACCCTTTTTCTCGGGGGTCCTCGTTCTTCCTCCTTTTGGCCCCGCCCTACTCCTGCCCCGCCTCCAGTTCGTCCCTGCCGCCCCACTTTGCCCTCTCCAACCGGAGGCCTGATGGTCATCCTGATCTCCGGTGGGCAAATGTAGTTCTCAAGGCTCTTAGGGGGCTTCTTGGTGCGTTTGGTAGTCTGGATCTTGAGCTTTAGACTTCCTTCCTGGAAACTTGCTTCCTTGATGGAGAACTCCTGTTCCTCCAGAAGCCCCTCCCCCTGCTCCTCAAGCCCCTCCCCTTCACTAATGGCACCGTTAATCACATCATCGTTGCACACCAAACCAATGCCCCGTGCTCCTTCCTGGTCCTCTTCATTTGGCCCCACCCTGCCTCCCTGTAACTCCACCTCTTTGGGTCGGGCCGAGCCAACCAGATCCCTTGGCTCCATCCACGCTCCCGCCAGAGCCAGTCAGGATGGGGGAAGCTGTGGCGGCCAGCCAAAAGGAAGAAAGAGAACAGTAGTCTGTCCGGCTGGTTGGTTGTTGTCAATCAGCTACTGGGGTTGGGTCGGTTGTCCCACAGGAACACAGCGAAGCCAGGGACAGTCTGTGGAGAGAGCATGTGAATGATATGATTAGTAAAAGAAAGGCATCTGAAACATCCTGTCCTGTCCTGCCCTTCGCTTCCATTGCAGTGTTGCATCCTAGCAAAGGCCTGTCTGCTGTCATCAACATCACTAGCTGCCTGTTGTGTATGAAGACAAACACACAAGCTCATCACAGAGCTGCAGAGGCATGCTGCCACACTCTCATTTGCATTTTGTACCCTGCATAAACAATCTCACTTTTAACTCCCACTACCACTTGCCTTCCTCTCTCTCCCTACTCTCTCCTTTACTCACTCTTTGCTAATCTTCTCTCGCTCGCTTCGTCCCTTATTCTATCCCCACGACAGATCTGAAGCAGAGCCGTGCAGACATGAGAGTGATCAATGCAAAATAAGACATTCCTCTTCTCTACTCTAAAACCAGGCTGAAGTTAGCCTGAGGACACAAGACTGAAAAAATGAAAGAAGCTGACTTCTGTTTTTTTTTTTTCTTTCTTCACCAGAGCTGGGAAGAAGGGAGGGAATCACACAGGGGGAAAAGGGAAGGCAGCAGAGAAAGACGGAGGGAAGGAATCTAAATTCTTTCCCCAGATGTGGTTTACGAGCTGCTCTGGAAAAACCAGCGTCTGAACTGTTTTACACACGCATGCAGTGGCATTGCTACACACATGCATGAAAAACTCCATACACTTATGCACGTAAATACACACACAAATGACAGTGTTGCTGTCAGAGTGTACATTTCTGCACTCCTGCTGCTATTTCTACTCTCTAGAGAAAAGGTTGCGGTAGCCATTTCTCACAGGATTCAGGTCTTAGTATTTGGATCATTGCACATGCAGGCGTAGATATATATTACACACTTACGCAAACACATTCACACATAGGCACTTAAACAGTCTTACTTACACACAGGCGTATAAACAGAAAGCGACCAAAACAAACACTGGACTACACTTCTCACTGCAGCTCCAGGGAATCCCATCAGTCAATATGACATGAGGCATGACTGCGCTGGAAGTGGGGAATGCTGTCTCACACACTGAGCTTAAACTGACACCATTTACACTGATGTGAACTCAGACTATACCGCTACCTGTGGACATGACTCCAGTGAAAGCTTACGGCTCGCTGCAGACTTACAGTGACCTGTAGAGCACAAAAGGTTTACAATGCACACTGAGAAATGCCCACCTCCTACCCCCCGTTAATACACTCTCTGACACGGTTACTGTAGGTATTTTACGCTATCTATGTGTGTGCACTGTCTCGGTGTGCACTGTACTAACAGCTGATCCTCATCATAATACCCAGCAGGCCTCACAGCACATGCTTACAGTGTGATTGAATAATCATAATCCACAGTGGTATTTTAAAAAACTTGTCAGTTTAAGACTCAACACAAACAGTATCCAACTCTGAAGTCAGGTCACCATTTTCTCTCCTATGTTTGCTCAATTAAATAAAAGTGTGTTTATGCGAACCTTCTCTTTAGCCATAAGGTTTGCCAATCTGAAACCACAGTCTTTCAAAGCTGACTCATAAGGGATCTCCATGTAGGTTCTAGCAACTTCATGGTGGTTGAGTATGAAATAAAAAACCTTAAAGGACCAAAACAGTGGTTTTGCATGTTTAAGCATATGAACTCCTACTGCCAAACATTTTCCAAAGCATACTAATAAGTTTGCCAATTGATTTACTACTTTCCTGGAAGTCATTGATTCAGTCATTGAGTGCAGCCTGAAGAGGAACTTGCAAAACTTACTCGAGGTGAGCAATCCATCATCACACTGAAAGTCCAGCCTACTTTATTTTTGTGTCATTGTGATATTTTTTACATTTCAGAGAGGGGACTTCTCTGAAATAAATTCTTTCTTCAAAAGGTGAGACTCTACAGTTAAACCTGGCAGCAACACATTCAATACAAGAAAATGCCAAATTCACAGCCTTTTTACAATGTAACTGTCTTTCGAGTTTGACCTCAACAATAAAGCTTGTGATCAGTTGTGAACTCAATCTAAAATCTCAAGTGTCAACGCCTCCTTACTTTAACACTTCAAAATAGACGCTGTCACATAACCCAGACCCTGTCAGTCACACTGATCAGTTAAAACTGACACATAAATAATAATAAAGTGGCTAAAATTCAGTTTGACGGATTGACTATCACGGGAAAGTCTCCGAAAGATGATTTTCACACCTCATTAAAATGAATAAAAAGCCCCCCCAGCTGCCTGGAAGTTGGGAAGTCAGTCCAAAAGCTTATGGTATGCTTTGGAAAATGGTCAGCAGTAAAGCACAGTAAAGGCAATTTGCATTTAATGACCTGAAACATGCAAAACCACAGCTGTGGTCCTTCAATAACTTTTTCAGTATTCTAAGTTTTACAGGGATAACCAAAAAGACAGTGAGTCCAGCTTCAGTCCCACATGATCCTGTTTGGTCCTTCTCCCAGCCTCATAGTCCCTAATGTCAGCTTGGTGACTCGCCCTAATGGCATGTGCAAAAGCCACCCTGTCTGTCATGTGACTGCGGACAATGACAGGAAAATGAGACAGCTGCCAACCACAACACCACACACACACAAGCACACACACACACGTACACACATCAAAAAGAAACTTATCCACTTTAGGTGTTGTTTCTCAGATTTGGTACCCCCCTCACAACTCTAAACCCATATGACAACAAAATGGCGTCATACATCAGTACAATCTTCATTCTGGGCCATTACTGTGTAAACTACTTAGCTGGGTCACGACTATTCCTCCTCCCTCTCTGCTCGATGCCCTAAGCTGTGTTAGTTCTCTGTTACTGGCAGACAGGCTGAGAGTTTATGTAAGACTGACCCCTCCTCGGGCCTCCCTCGCCTAGCTAGCCTGAGCCTCACTGTCTCCTCTCTCTCTCTCTCTCTCTCTCACTCTTACACACACAAACACACACACATACACACCTCAACTAGTCTCAGACAGCAGGGTGATTGTGAGAGGCCAGACTCACTGCATAAATAGCTTTATTATGTTCTCAAAACTGCCAGCGCTAACCAGCTTCCCTCTCAAATAGCATAAGGTCATTCCCTGTGCTGGATGTGAGAGGCCGTGAATGAGACACTCCTCCAACATTTTGCCTTGTCCTTTTGAAAACAATTATGATAAAGCATCGATAATGGCATACAGATGGACAGAACGGAGATGGTGAATGATAGAGACGCACAGACAAAACAGGGCTAGAAAAAGAGTCTGAGTGTGAGTGAGAAACACAGAGAGAGAGAGAGAGAGAGGGAGAGAGATGGCAGCAGAAACACAACCTTTTAAGGCTGCATACCCAGCAGCCTAGAGCCTGAGGTGGACTCACAAATAGCTCATATACACACATGCAGACAGATGCGCACACACATGCACACACACACACACACACACACGCTCACACGTTCACACATCCACAAACGCACCAAACGCCTGGGTTACTGCACAAGGTGAGGACCCCTAGTCTTTGATGTGAGAGTGTAGTAGATGCTTGGCCATCCTTGGCTGTGGATGAGTGAGTAACTCAGAGGGATGATGAACATTGTCTGACTGCCATTTTCATTTTTCATTTATCTATTTTTCTCTTTTATTCCTGCCCTGTGTTGAAGGGGCAATCATGTAAACCAATGTTTTTAGAAGCATCCAATCGTTGGCTGGAGACATATCAAAAGGAAAGGCCTCAGGTTTCTAGCACTTCAACATCAAATAGGCATCAACATGAGTTTTCAAACTGGATGTCTATTAGTCCTCAGTACAGAGGAAGGTGAGGGAAGCCAACATCCCACACCAAGGGGTGTATTCACCTTTTTAAGGTGAATACACCTTACATGACGAAATGCAATTAAAACCCATCCTCTTCCCAGTGAAACATGGATGGCACAAGCATGTGTTCAGCTAGAAGTGCAATCATAAAGCACCATGTGTGGGACAGTCATAATAGAAAATGATGGCCTCGCAGCCGCTCCGTGCTGTCCCGCACGCACACACTCCTCTGGATGAGCCATATGCCAGGTAGCACTAAAACCATCCTCACCTAACTACACCGCAGAAGCAGATGAATGTTAAACCATTTTAACTGCAGCAGAAGCCACAAAATGGCTGTCAGCAAAAACACCTCCCCTACTCCCCAACTGTCTTCCTCCTTCCCTTCACCCCCTCCTCCTCCTCCCCCTGCACCTCTGTTTTCTCCTCTCTTCTGTGCTCTGTGCTACCTCTTTCCTTTACCCTCCACCACCTCCTACCTCTCCCTCTCTTCCACCACTCTCTTTTTTTCTGTGTGCTCTGCCAAAAGGTACTCCAGTGCTGATATTCTGCTAAGAGAGCCTGCCAACAGTTAGATTTGTCCTTGGATCCCGTTTACATTCCCTCCCTCGCCCGTCACCCCCCTCCCTCCCTCTCTGTGATCCTATTTCGACCCGAGGTATCCAGCTCAGAAGGGGATACACCTAATCGATTTCTCATGCTTTAATTTAAAGGTGGCATGGGCATCTCATTACCTAATAGGAGATTTAATAGCCTGCTTCATACTTTTACACCACAAAAAGATCGCTGCCGGAGTTTCAACTCCCCCAAACCTGTTAACAAGACAAGATCGATGGTTCTATCCGAGTCTGAATCACCTCTATTATCCATCCCTCAACCCCATTTCTTTCCACCTAGTCACGCACCTCTCTTACAATTGCCTCTCCTATCATGTCCTTGTTCTTTTTTACCCAGTGTTCGTTTCCACACATTCAGTCCCACATGTCCTAGAGACCTGATCATTTTCCACACTTTCCCTGACTCACTGAGGTTTCTCTATTTATCTTCTGGTGCTGTGGTTGTGACTGAGGTTTCTGGGTACCGCTGATAATAGTGGCGTGTCGCCGAGCCCTCACCTTCCTCTACACAGCTGAGAGCAATGGCCATCACTTCTGGCCACAGAATATCACCTCCAAGCCACGTGAAACTGATCAGCTATTGACAAATGAGGCTTGAGCGGAGGAGCGCTGGCTCCCACTGAGCCTGCTGGATCACAACGTGGATGCCACCTTGTTATGAACGCGGGCAGCTCTTGGATGTAGCTATGGTGGTATGTGTGGATCTTGTGCTTTATATGAAGAATAAACAAGAATCAATGCAAATCTCAGAAATGAAACAAGCCAGGTTGAAACTTCCAAGCATGTAGTTTAACCCATGTCTCTCTAGACTCAAACTCCACCAGAACTGACAAGAACAAAACCGAGTCCAGATGAAAAAAAATTAAATCTTCCAACAACTCTCACCGAACAGTTAAAAAATGTGGCATCGCACCATGACAGACTGGAGTAACAACCATGTGCCTGCTGCATGTCACAGACTGTGATGCTATGTGATGGACTATCAATGTCAGTGAAGATGCAGGAGGTCCACCAGAAGAAAAACATTTGAAGCGAGAGCGTGAGCAGCACAGTGTGAGCAGCCCTGTGATAAGTGTGTAGTGGACACTTCATCCCATTGACCTAATTAACTGTTTTATCTCTCTGCCACCTAATTACTAAGGTATAACACAGTAATAATGAATGGAGGTACAAGTGGCACAGCTTTGCTCGAGGTGGTCTGGGTCTAAGGCGCGCGGGCGTGCGCGTGTTGGTGTGAGTATGTGCGCGCGTGCGTGTGCGTTTAGTCGAATCTGTGTGGCATGTGACTGCAAGAAATTTCACATATATCATGTCATATGATGCATATTTAAGAATGAAATGGCAACATGCTTTTAAACAAATGACTACAGGCCAAGGTGGCGTGTGAAAAAATGAAAAAGAAGAAAACTAACATGAAAAGCAGATGCACACAGCAGCAATAATATTAATAAAAACATTAAGACATTTACAGCAGAGGTGTATTCAGGTGTGGAATGTGACCAGTCAGCCGGAGCTACTTACCCATGTCTAATGTTGTCACACACTCGGCTCTAACGTGTAAATATTTTATCAAGATCATTTACAATCCATTTAGACACATTTTACACAGGCGACGGATGGGATGACAGCCTCCCGGGGAGCTGTCAAACGGTGCCAGAATATATGTATATATATAATTTTTTTTTTTTTGACAGAAAACCCGGAGGAAAATGGCGTCAGCGGTGCTTTGGAAAGAGAGAGAGGAGGAGAGAAAAAAAAAAGCGAAAATAGGATTTGCAGCCGATCTGATGACAGAAGCAAGGTAGCCGCACAGGAGAAAAAATCCAATCGGAAACTTGGAGCTTATGTCCCAATTCCTTGCAGAAATAAGATGTGGAATAAGAGGCTGTGTCGCTGGGGTTTGAGTCGCAGCGGCGGTGGTAGTGGTGGTGGCGGCGGTGCAGAGCGCGTCTCCGGTGCTTCGCAGATTTCGCTGGTCACTCGGGGAAGAGAAGCTGCACGGCGCTGAGATCCCTCGCAAATCCGCTACTCGGTTGGTAGGGGAGAAGAGGGGAGAAGGAGAAGGAGGAGGAGATGGTGGTGGTGTAGGAGGAGGAGGTGGAGGCGGAGGAGGAGGGAGTGAGTAGCACTATTACTGCAGTCAAAACAAGCCCGCATCCGACTGCAAGCCCAAATCCAGCGGGGAAATGTCAGCGACAATACCGCGCGTTTTCAGCCGTCAGCGCGCAAGACGCAGGAGTCGATCCGAGAAAATAGACGCTGCTTCGGGTCGCGTTTTTGTCGCCGGTTCGTTTGCATCGGATCAGGGGTCGTCCTCTCTTCCTTCTTTCTCTGCTACTTTCTCTCTCTCTCTGTGTGTGTGTGTCTCTCTCTGCTTTTCCGATCGGTGAATGTCAGGTCCCGGAGCCTGGTGTCTGGTAATGATCTCACCCAGCAGACTGAGAGCTCTGGCCGAGTAGAGCAGAGGAGAGAGGAGAGGAGAGGAGAGGAGGAGCGACATCGCCTCCACCTGGCAGCAAACGCGCTCAGCTTCGTCTCCCTTACTGCCTCCCAAGGCCTCCTCCTGTGGGACTGCTCATACAGACATGGTGTTATTTTTATGTAATGTACAAAAAAACATCTGGCAAAATCCTTGTCGTTTTCTCTGTCTCTGGAGAAAGGTGTTTTGCACTGTTTTTTTTTTTTTTCTTATTTTCAAATATTTGCCTACAGAGACTTAAACTTTAACTTTTAAGGAAGATTTTTTTTTCATGAGCGGTTCAACTGGATCCTTCTTTTTCCAACTTCCATCAGAGACTTGGACACTAATAAATTTGGCCCCTCTATAAAATTGTTCTTCCGCCAGATTAACCAGAGTCACTGCAGCTGAATCATACCAGAAAGTCCCCAAATCCATTTTGGCTGTCCATCATCCTTCTTGCCAAAAAAATTTCCAGCAACCTCCCATAAAATTTTGAAATAATTCAATTTAAGTCTTATTTAACAAGAAAACAGCTTTGCTTTACTTTACTTTGAAGGAATTTAAGATTCTTTTACAACAGTGTGTGTGTGTGTGTGTAGAAAAGATAGGACATAAAACATGAAACATGGAGCTTACAAAACATATAACACAGATTAATGAGACAAAGCATTAAAACAAAGAAAAAACAAACAAATAAAAGTATATGTACGATTGACAAGGCAGAGAAGTCTTAATAAAATGCACCACATCAAAGATGAAAAAATGTTCAAAGAAAACAAACTGATTAATAGAAGAAAGAAAATTATCACGGTTGTTATATGGTTTCCTCTCTTCTCATCTACAATAGAAAGCAATGTAAACTTGTGCTGACTCATAACTAAACACATAAATCTTATCAGATGTTGCTCTATTGCGTGTCCCCGGGGGAGTTTTGAAACATAGCTTGAAACATTTTGCAAACCCCTGGGCTAACCTATAAATAAGGTTTATCACCTTTGTCTTAATAGGAAATGGTTTGCTCATAAACCGCAACTACTGGCATGACTTGAGATTTTGTTATTTGACGGGTCGAGAATAATTAAGACCAATTTGACGTGGGTTCAGTGTAACAAAAGTCAGCATAACACACAAACACACACACACACCCACGCACATATATACACTACGCCAGCTCATTTACTTCAGAGGAAGACATGGATGTGTAAGTGGAGTTGAGTGGGTGTACAGAGTAAGGTTACTGGTGTTTTCCCCTTAATATGTCAAATTACATCAAGGTGGAAAACCCACATCAACAAGTTTTGAACAAGCCACAGTTGTTCCATTAATTCATCACTGTCAGGGGTTATGTTTTTATCGTGTCTCCATGCAAAACTTGACCTTCCTTGTATGGAAAACATCCTTTAACATTAACAAGCAATGCAAATGATGTCAGATGACCTTTCGTCTCTGTGGTGCCCCACAGTCAGTGGCTGTTACTCATCCCTGGCATGTGTTTGTGGATATTTGTGTGCATGCCCAAGTGTAGAACAACTCACCGGGAGATATTTCATTAGCCGAGGCGGTATTTCTACTTGTGAGATCAGTAGCATGTAAACACTCAGCACAGTTTCAAACCTGTAGTTAAAAATCTGCAATGCCATCAGCGGTTTGGGTGTTGTTGCGTTTCACTTCCCCTGCTGTGGCACATTGACTAGATTCACAAACGTGTTGTGTGTGCGTGCGTGCGTGCATGTGTGTGTGTGTGTGTAGAGTCTCTTTTCTCTGGGAGTGTTTTCATAACAATGCCACAGCAACTTTTTATTGCCTATTTGCTCATTTCTCTAGTTATGGGCACAGAGCCAATATTGTATCATTTCACTTTGTGCATGTGTTTGTGTACATTTTACTTTATCATCTCTATTAGATTATATTTTTCTATTTTCTATTATTTTGATAATGATAGTAAGTTTGGGAAAAAAATACTTTCAGGATGACCACATATTATTGTTTCTCACATTTTATTTGAATTTTAAGTTGATGTTTTTTCAGGGAAAAATTAGGCTTTAAATTTGTTTTGGTTTTGGAGAAAAGAAATAGAATCTAAATGTAAAATAAGTCCTCACTAATGTAGAATAATAGTGTGTGTGTGTGTGTATGTGTGTGTGCATGCGTTCACGTGTATGTGTGTTTATTGATTTGGGATGTGTGCAAGAATACAAAGAGACCCCTGAGAGTGAGGGGTCAACAGCTGCTCCCCAACAACCAATCAATTGCAGTGTATCAGTAAACATTACACACTCTCTCTCTCACACACACACTCATACACATACGCACACACATACACACACACGTGTGCGCGCACGGACACATACAGAAGGCGCCCTGTTCTCAAATCTGTTGCCATGGATACCAGATACAGGCAGCCAAGAGGGAGCAGTTTTCCAGCTTAAACTGTAAATATTGAATTATGATGGGGAGGAAAGAGACAGCAGTGCAGGGCAACGTTCCTGCTTGAATGATCTAAATATCTTGATAATCCTTTCATCTCTATTCACCGCTACAGGAAATCTGGAGCGTCATTCATGTTCATCAAGTTCAACATAAAAAAAGATCAATCTGTCTTCCCGATACAGCCATTTATCTAACTCCCTGTTACAGACTGTGAGCTTGCCCCATTCCTTCATCTCTTCCTGTCTTTTCTTTTCTTTTTCCTTTCTTTTTCTTTTTTTCTTTTTCTTGCATCTGGAAGATCTTCATTCCCTCAAGTGGGACGCAAAGTAAATGCTTCCCCGTGACTGATTTGCAATACATAAAAGTGAATCTCATTCAAAACCACTTTACCAAATGTTGAGGCTTTTATGTGGCAACAGTGCCTCTGTGGTTTCATCAATGGGGAGAAAGGGAGATTGAGATGAGGAGGTGAAGAAGGAGAAAAAAATGAGTTAACAATTAATAAAGGCTTCTGCAAATGTTTTAAGTGGGGCCACTGGAGAGAAAGACTGAGAGGAGAAGCAAACAGAAAGTCTGAAGGTGAATGTCAATAATTGGTTTGCCGCCTTTATGAATAATATAAGCAGTGGAGTCAGCACAGTTAAAATAATAATAACACAATGACATTCATAACAACGCTGCGGCTTTTGACTGTGCCACGGAATAAGAGAGTCGTAGCTCACTAACCTTGAGCTGACATTGCGAGCAGGAGAGACTCACGTTCAATCAATGAAGGGCTTTTCTGAGGGAGTCCACTAATCTCGCAGGGCAGCAGAGGGTTCATCAGAGCTGAGAGACCCCTGGGACTGACAGAGGTAATGGGGTTAGCTGAGAGAGAGAGGTAGAGGGAGTGTGTATGTGTTAATGTGCGTGTGTGTGTGTGTGTGTGTGGGTGTGTGTGTGGGTGTGCGTGTGTGTGCGCAGGAGAAAAGGTCTTCACCTGCGAAGACAATGAAAGCATGCAGTTGTAAGTGATAACTTGCGCTTGTGTGTTGCAGGTACAGATGCACAGGATAAAAGTGGACTTGTGGACTGTGTGTGTGTGTGTGTGTGTGTTGGTGTGTGCGTGTGTGTCAGAAGGAGCAAGCAAGTGAGAAGTTAATGGGACGTGTGACAAGGTTGATTACTGAGGCCTCAGTGATCTGGCTGGGTTAATGAAGTAAATGACTTCTTGGAAAACACACCGCTGGGGTTATCTTCAGCTCCTGATACACTCAGATAAACCAGAATGGCCTTCTCTTCTCCCTCATTTACCTTCCAAAGGCGACTGGCTTGAACACCCTGCTGCCTTAGTTGCATTAGACACATTCAGTGCACTTGTGGCAAAATGGGTTTGAATCCATTCTGGTATACTTTTCACACATCTTCTACTTTAATCTGAACTACTTCCCCTGCCGTAGTCTTTTAAATAGGACGAAATAATAAATGTAAAGACTATATAAAGTAGTAAATTAAAACAGAGATGCTAAGTCTCTGTTAAGGACTAAAGTGCCCACTTGCAGTTTGCATATGCAGTTATACTTGCATATTGGATTGGAGTCACACACACATACACACACTCAAACAAAGAGAGAGAAAGAGTTACTGCAAGACTTTGTTCTCCATTTGGAGCTGAGATGGAGATTCCTCTAATGAGAGCGATAATGATGTCTGAGAGGAAATGCAGACCGGAACAAAACATCAACGCAGATGGGAGCTAAGACAACAACAAAGACTACCCTAAATGCAGTTGACTGTGGACTCCCTGCTGGCTCTGTCTATGTGAAGAGATGACACTGAGCCCATCCCCCTACTACTTATAGGGACATTATCATAATGTTGTCTCTGTATGAGCTGTGCTATCAAGTGGGCTCATCTTGAAGTCCTCTGCAAGGCCCGGTGTATGTCAATGCTTCAGATAAAGAGGGAAGACAGTGGTGAAGAAAAAAAAAAAAAAAAAAAAAAAAAAAAAATTCCATCCTAATATTTATTCAAACTGACAGTTCTGGCATCTAACAATGCAGCCCAGGACTGACAGCGCCAATTTGACGAATCTCTGCATTGGTTGTAAACAAACGGCAGCAAGAAACATAATGATAGTCCTTCTGTTTGTCCTTCTGCTTTCTTATTGTCTTGTCACTAGAGACATCTGCAAAGAATAAACATGAAATGGGCAGAATGAATTATGTTGCCGACTGTTGGGTGGTTGATGAGCTCGGTTCAAATCCTGGCCTTTATGCTTTTTTTTTTTTTTTTAAAAAAAGGGGGGGACACTAAAAAATACAAGCAATGAATTAACAGAGGCCATGTCAATTAGACACATGAATAATGAATAATTACTTCTCAGAAACAGATATTGTTTGTCACTGCTTGTGTGAACCTTCACACCTCAAACATCCACCCTACAACATCCTGTTGTGTTATAACTATGCCTGTGGTCAGATACAGCTGCGTATGTGTGTTTGGAGGGGGGGGTGGGGGGCATGAGAAAGTCAGAAACAGAAACAAAGAAGAGGAAAACTCCCTAGATGACAAAATGCAGCCACTTCCCATGAGACACTGTGAGTGAAATGAAGACAAAAGCAGCAGCAGGTGTATGATGCAGCACTGACTGAGATAGCGCTGAATCATTCATCACTTACACATTCAGTCAGCGCATCAAAGTTCCTTTTAAACTTTACCCTTCTAATGTAATGACCTAATAGAGGGCATTTAAATGATTGAAATGTCAAACTGATATAGAGACTGAGATCTGCACAATTACAATAGTCAGCATTCTGGGATATAACTTTTCAATGTGCTTGAGGCAAGTGTGCACACAGGGCCTGTCCCCTTAATTCTCCTACACTTTCATCAGGATTTTAGATCTTTTAGTCTGCGTTTTAATATGACATGGTCTGTGTAACAGAATGTGCATTAGATAAGGTAACTTCTTGTTCATGACCCAAATGGCCTCTTTTTCATCTGTTAAACTGGCCATATTATCACAAACGTACAATGAGAGTACAGTGTTTCAGTGGCCACTCAACACACACACACACACACACACACAAATGTGCACGTTAAAAAAAAAAAACCACCTGGCCTGCATTTGTTGTTTACTGTACATTGTGTGAACACTGTCCCGTCTGAAGCTGCTTCCAGCAGCAGGATGTGGTGGTGCGACACGTCCTCGCTCAACAACACCCACTTCCTATGAGTTTGATAAACAGCCTTGTGGTTTCACTCTCCTCCTGCCCGTCACACAGAGGTACACACACACACACACCAGCTCAACAGCATCACCATCTGCTAATGTGACATACAACCAAAGTGAGTTACTGTGCATAATGTTACCCACGCTATCACAAGATTTATTGTGACAAACTGTATAAATGCCACCAGAATCACTTATAGCGCCACTGCAGCTCTCCTCATCTGCAGGCGCACGGGTTTGAGAGACTGAGGGGAATGAGCACAAGAGTGCCCTCAAATCATTTCAGAATTAGAGGAGGGACGTCAATATGTCATATTTGCTTTAGAACAAGTGATGTAATTGGGTCTGAATTATGTCCACTGCTAGATGGTTATGTTGGACTTTCAAGCCTGCCTGTGTACACCTAAAGGTTGATGATACAAGGCTAGTAAAGTCTCTGACTAAAATTTCTTCTCCCCTCTTCTGTCCTCCTCTTCTCTGCATGGTTGCATGGGCACATACGGTTCTGTCAGTCACATCTGTGAGCTGTCAGGATATGAATGTGCATGCATCTGAGGGGAGAACGGGGGTGTATTAGGCCTGCTGATCCTTCACACTCCTCTTGTCAAACTTAACATGAATGAAAATGAAACTCAGTGTGTGTGTGTGTGTGTGTGTGTGTGTGTGTGTGCGCGTGCGTGTTCGTGTGTGTGTGAAAGACAGGAGACATGGAGGGTCAAAGGAGAGGAGCCATGCCTAATCCTGTGGGATGAGAGGGTATCTACTGTGTATGGAGATGGGATGTAGAGATGTGTTCAGTGGTGCATAGATCACAAAACCTTCCTAACTGACAGAAGAGACTCTCGGGAGACCAATGTCAAACTGCTAACTGCTAAAAATAAATAAATAAGAAATAAAATAAAATAAAAAGCAAACTGTCAGGACTATAACAGACCTGCATATTGCATCACAAGTATGAAACATTACAGAAATTTGTTCTTATTTTATTAATTAATAAATTACACAAAGTGAGGAGTTGTATATTATATTATATTATATTATATTATATTATATTATATTATATTATATTATATTATATTATATTATATTATATTATATTATATTATATTATATTATATTATATTATATTATATTATATTATATTATATTATTATTATACAGGGATATTGTACAAGGAAACATGCTAAATGTAAAATAATGTCATCTAAATCTAATAATGTTATTATTATGATTAATATACTAGTAGTACGTTACTGAAATAAAATGTTTTTGACTGAAAAAAAAAAAACATAAGCCACCAACCTTTAGTGGCCCAAGGAAAAAAATAAAAATAAATAATATTTAGTTGCTTGTATGAGTTTAACAGCTTGTGAACACACTGTGTTCTCCGTTTGATCGGTAGGTGGCGGTGTTGATCAATTTAAATCCTCCTTTAACCCGGAAATGGTTGTTTCAGACCTTTAACAACGCAGGAAGTGTGTTCTGGTGAAATGACAGTTAGCTACCATGGCGCTTGATGTAAAATCCAGATCCAAACGATACGAGAAACTGGATTTCCTCGGAGAGGGTCAGGTAGGTGGAGGAATAAACCAGTTAATGTTGTTTAAATTTCCTCCGCAGCAGCGCGTGGCTCGTTGTGCGGAAACCATGATGTTGAAGCTAACAAGCATTAGCTGGTTGTTAATGTCAACAAAGCCCTGCAGGAGCATGCTGCTCACAGCAGTAGTAATGGTGAAAACACCTCTTTGACTTTGTTTTTCTGTACTTGTTTCTCTCTTTTTCGTCTCGCACAGTTTGCTACAGTGTACAAAGCCAGGGACAAAACGACTGACACCATAGTTGCTATTAAAAAGGTACAAATTGAATTGAAGTGTTGATTTGTGTTAGCTCATTGATGCTATACTGATGATTTATTGCTGGTTGGTTGTCTGTTTTCTGGCAGATTAAAGTTGGTCACAGAACCGAGGCTAAAGATGGTGAGTGGTGCCTGACAGGTTTAGATGTTTGTAGTTTTTCCTGCCTTTGTTGTCATGTTAACTGTGACTCTTATTTATTATTGTGTTAATAGGTATAAACAGGACTGCTCTGCGAGAGATCAAACTGCTGCAGGAGCTGCATCACCCAAATATCATTGGGGTATTAAATATATTTTGTCCTTATATTCACATATGTTACTTTTGTGTGGAGAAACATAAGCTGTCAATGCTCCGTTCACTTAATTTAAGCTGAACATTAACATGTAATGTGGTGTTTGTTGTAGCTGCTTGATGCCTTTGGACATAAATCCAACATCAGTCTGGTGTTTGACTTCATGGAAACAGATCTGGAGGTGAGTTGGCTTCTACACTTTGAGTCTGTTTGTTTTGGTCTCCCTAGGTAACAAGACAAAACACAAACACAGGCCCCATTATGCAGTCTCACACATCTTGAATCTTTATTTTCATTTTGATTAAATGAAGTCAAATGTTTTGGGTATGTGCTTATTTCTGTATTGATTTCACTTGATAGGAATCAATATGTAATTTCTTGAAACTGTAAACAACCTGAGTGATTCATCAATTATGTGTGTCAAGTTTAAGTGCTCTTCTTATAATGGAGCATAAAAAGAAATGGCAAAGATATAAAGTTTTTTTTCAATTCATTCACCCACACACTAAACAGATGTTTTCAGAAAATTATAACCAAATGGTTCCTTGTAAAATATAATGGGATTGATAAAATACTAAGTTGTATTGAATTGATAGCCTGTGAGCCTGTTGCTTTGCCTGTTGTGTGTGTGTGTGTGTGTGTGTGGGCGCGTGTGCGTGTGTTTGTCACTTATTTTAGGATATGTCCAGCTCCCACTGCTGTGAAAGGCAGAAAAAGAAATCAATATCACTCCACTCTCCACTCACTCTCACAATGAATTGATGCCATTAGCTGCTCGCAGGCAGCAGACAGACAGGACAGAAATGAGGATGAAATATGATTCTCATCTTGTTACCGGTGCTAAAAGCCTATTTTTAGGCCACATGTTAAAGATTTGGCTACAGGAGCTCATCAGCTACAGATGTTGGACACTTTTCTTGCCAATAACATTATGTCTGAAGTTACTGGAGCCAGTATTTTTAGAGGCTGTTGGAACAATGGATGTTCTGGGTGAGAGGTTGTATTTGAACTGTGCTGTCAAGCTTGGCTCCAGCTGTGTTCACTTGTTCCCAGAGATGTATCCCAGTTGTCTTTAATTCTCTTATCTCCTCTGATAAGCGTAATTTCATTTTGAATGTTTGGCCTACAGCTACTTAAAAACATGAAGTAATGGATGGATGAAGATTATCAGCCATCAAATATCAAATATCCAGATTTTACTTAAGAGTCTTTGTTTTGTTTTCTAAGGTGATTATCAAAGATACCAGTCTAGTCTTGACTCCAGCCAACATCAAAGCCTACATCCTCATGACTCTACAGGGATTAGAATATATGCACCAACACTGGGTCTTACACAGGGTAAGAGCACTTCTAACACACACACACACACACACACACACACACACACACGTGAAAACACAGCCACTAAGGTTTTTTTTTTCTACTTCATATGTCCAGGATCTGAAGCCTAATAATCTGCTGTTGGACGGCAGCGGAGTGTTGAAGTTGGCTGATTTTGGTTTGGCTAAAGCATTTGGCAGTCCCAACAGAGTCTACACACATCAAGTTGTCACCAGGTCTGTGCGTTTTTTTTTTTCCACCAAACTGTATTAATGACACAGAGCAGTTTATTTATTTTTTTGTTACACTCACTGGAAATCTCTTAGAGAATCTGACCTGAATCCATTTAGACAAATAAATGGAGCCCTTTGTTTTATTAACTTGAATTTATCTTGCGAGGAGAAAACTTTGAGTACGTTTACGACACATGACGGCACATATTATAGATTAATGAGTAGACCACTGCAGCAAATCAGAACAGTGTTTGTGTTGGAGGCTTCAGTGCAGTTTACAGAATTAATCTTCTTACTTAGAAGAGAGGTCCCCTTTGGTTTCACTGGTTGAGAGTAGTAAGACTTCTCTGTTTCTGTGGTCATCGATCCTTTTCCCAGGTGGTATCGTTCCCCTGAGCTCCTGTTTGGTGCCAGGATGTACGGTGTGGGTGTTGACATGTGGGCAGTGGGATGTATTCTGGCAGAGCTGCTACTTCGGGTACATTAACCTCAATTTCAAACAAATATTCATAGAGTAAAAAATGATGGATGCTGCTGTTTTTGTATGCGTGCTAATGTCCCTTTATGTCGCTGTAGATACCATTCCTTGCTGGAGACTCGGACCTTGACCAGCTGACGAAAATCTTCGAGGCTCTTGGGACGCCTACAGAAGAGACATGGCCTGTTGGTTTCAGTTTTTATGTCTGTGATTGTATTTGTTTTGGTCAGATGGTAAAGATCCTATACATTTGTCTGTCTTATGTCTCTGCAGGGAGTCAGTAGTCTACCAGACTACGTGTCCTTCAAACTCTTTCCTGGTACACCTCTGGAACATATATTTAGTGCAGCTGGAGATGACTTACTAGAGCTCTTACAGGGCCTCTTCACCTTTAACCCCTCAGCAAGGACCACAGCTACACAGGTAATAATCACACTATAATATCGTACAGTAAAAACAAAAAAGAAATCAAGACAACAACAGTGGAATATTGATTAGAGCACAAACCTCAGACCTCGATTACCCTTTTGAGATATGGAAGTTTTAATGATGGAAGCTTTAATATCATGTGTTATGACATTAATAAGATACACGTCTCACCAGACTGAAACACTGCATACTAAGCCATGTTGAATGGCACTCTCATCGTCTGGTGACTGGTTGATTGCCCATTTTTGAATGCATGCCTCGGTGAGTGAAGCACTCAGAAAGAAGACATTCTCTTTCTGAGTGCACAAATTTCATTAACCACTCAATGTTTCCATCAGTTTTATTTTCCCAATTAAAAAACAACACAAAACCCGAATACAAACTGTACTATACATACCTGCAGTAGGATAGCAGATGTGACTGCGTAGGAGTGTAACGAGTCATCGATATAAACAGATTCAGTGATATAGGTATGATGTTATTGATGTGAAGTCAAACCTCTGTTCATATCTTCATATTTAATTCATTAAATATGATTGAAGATAAAAATAATCCTCCCATGATGTATAAAAATGTGTTTTGTACGGGGTGATTTATTTTTTGCAGCTCAATGTCTCAGTTTATTGATTGTTTATGTTAATACTTGAAAGGTCATTTAAGTTAATTGATTAAAAAAAAACACTTGCACTTTAGAGAGAAATGTGGCAATAGTGAAAAGTGAATAACAGAATGTCTGTGAATGCCTATTTTTATTTTATTATTTATTTATTTCATTATATTTTATATTTATTTTTTATTTTGTCAAAAAGAATAGATTCATTTAGACGTCTGGAGAAGCTCTGAAATAAATTGATATGTCTTGTGGTTGATATAGAAATTTTTACTTGAATAAAGACAGATCCAGATCTGTCAGATCAAATTACACATACATTCAGTGATTTTATTTTTATTTATTGAAAAGAGGCTTTACAGTCATACAGAGTCAAGTATGTAGAGGGTCAGAGTGAAAATCTTCCACTCGCAGACACTTTTATACAGTCAGAAGATTATCAGACTACACATTCCCACACTTTGAGGTCACTTGGATTAAACAATTCTTCAAAGCAGCTGGTTGACTTAAATTTCTGTTGGACCAGAGCCTCAACGACTCTGAGCTGCTATCACTCAGAACAAACCATCATGGACTTACTTCTTGTTGGCAAGTTACTTTTCCATTTCACATGACCTTCATATAGATTACACAAAGGATAGGATAATAGGATTATACAAAGACCTACAAAACCTTGACACACAAGTCCTGACATTTGCAAACCTTCACTTTTTCCCTATCGGTAGTTATGAACCATGATGTTGAACCGTGATGTTAAACAGTTATACGATATCGTCTCACATCAATTGCAGGCCCCTGAATCCAGATTTTAAGAAATTGGCAGATATTGTATCGTAATATAACTTGTGATTTACACCCCTGTTTCTGAGTGAGGCACATTTTGATGATCTGTAAGTGAGGATGTGTATATGTTTATGTCTGTTCTTTTCCAGGCTCTGAAGATGAAGTACTTCAGTAATCGTCCTGGTCCAACCCCTGGTCCTCAGCTCCCACGACCAAACTGCTCAGCTGAGGCTCTGAGGGAGAAGGAAACAGTCGGGCTCAAGAGGAAAATAGAAGGCCTGGAGACAAGTAAAGAATAAATTTAACCTCATTATATCATCACACTATTTATACACCCATCGTCCTCCAACTCCATATGTATTAACATACACAAAGTGCCTCCCTGATGTTGGATCGCTCAAAGCCAAATAAAGCTGGTCAATATTATTACAATAATATTATTATGGTAAAACTGTTCAAACTTGGGTATGAGCATGAAAAAATAGAAACTGTCAAACAAACCACTCAGACCAAAGTTACATAAAGAATCTCGCCAATTTTGCTGAGAAAACTGTTTCTGTGTTTCCATGGTTGTGCTCACTAAGGCCATAAATGTAAAATATCCCTTCACTGCACCTACCAATTCAGAGGATGTTGGCTGCAGTTAAATATGCAGAAAACAGTGAAGTAGAACACACACACACACACACACACACACACACACGTACAGTTTAGTGGATTTTATGGAGCGTATGTTTAACTGAAGGAGGGCCTTGGCAGAACTAGGAGGTTCAAAGCTTTTCCAGCTCCTCCTGTGGTTTGGAAAATATCTGGCCCGGCTATATGCTATTCTTTACGCTACAGTATATTACAGGGAGAATTTCTAAACACTTGCAGAAGATTGAAACGTTAGTGGTTACCAGATTGCTCATTACAGGCTTGTTTTCTTGTTCGCGTAGTGCAGATTTGGTATCTGGCTTTATTGTTCTAAATATAGAGTTATGTATGTAACTAAATGTAATCAAAGTGTTTTTCTGTACAGTGTTTCTAACAACAGTTTTTGTATTTTTTTTTTCTCAGCTGTGATGAAGAAGAAGCTCATTTTTTGACCAGATGGGACCTAGAAAACCAGATGCTCGCTGTCTTCACACCACTACGTGGTTCAGCTTCACACATTTCTCAGGATTGTTCACTGGAATGATAGAAAAGTCCAAACCCAGCGCAAGGCAAAAAGGACCAGATGTGGTTAATTTTTTGTAGGACATTTTAGAGGTTATAGCTGTTACACGAGCGGGGGAATTGTATCTAAGGTCAACACAAAGTATCAGAGGGGCTGCTGTGTCCAGCAGCTCAATCACTGATGTACAATAGAGACCGTCTGTGGTCAGTAGTGTTGCCTCTAGTCATTCTCCATTTATGCCTGAACTCTGGGAGCCTGTTGAAAAGTGTCTATTTATGTGACTTAAAAAAAAAACAACAACCAAACTAGCAAGTCTGATGTATTTCCTGTAGATGTATTTTTATTTTTTGTATGTAAGACCAATAAATGGTGCATATGCATATACTGGACTTTCCTGCTGTGATTATAATTGAAATGTTTGATTCAGTTATATTGTATTTTTAATTTATTTAACATCGGAGATACTGCGGCATAACTAAAGGCGGAAACATTCGCACATGTTCACACGTTAACACCACTACAGTTCACAGAATGCTGACTGGTTTGAGGTATCAGATTTTTTGGTTGTTGAATGTGAGTAGACAGAAATATGATTTATTTTTTCAGCTTGGTAGCTGAGGAGTCTGTCTGTCTGTCTGTATGAATGAGACATACACCCTGTTTTTGAGGTGACTCCAGGCTCGACAGTATCATGCAACAATGTGCCACTAGATATATCTTCCCCTCCCTGTCCTTTCTCTTTAAAACGACTTTGATCCGACACAGTCTGACATGATGATCTGGCAGGCATTCTGCTGCACATTTGGTTTCCTGTCAAACAAGATCAGATTAGAGAGAAGAAATGTCACAGTTGGGGAAAAAAAATTCAGTCTTCATCTTTAATCAAATCTATTTCTTACTCGACTGCAAAAGGCAGTGTGTGTGTATTTTCTGTTGCATGTTTTAATACCTTTTACTTCAGTGTTCACAAGTGGATCATTCTTAAAATTTCCCTCAAACTACAGTACATCAGTTTGATCTTCTAAAAAAGAAAAATCAAACAAAAGTTGTGGCACACATGTAGTGTTATGACTTTTTTTGATCCAAGCAGCAAGGGACATGTATTTGAGGTCGTGTCCCTTGAGTTCAGAAAGAGGCGGCCCTGTGTGATTCAATCCTATTTATAAATGTCCACAATACAGCACTGAAAGGGGACACAATGGTGGTTATGTGGCAGCAGTGGGTGACTGGGTCAGATGACAGGTTTTTGGCGAATAGCGGCACAGTCATACAAAGCTACAGTAGCGGCCTTATCAGTTCAAGTGCAAGGTCAGTTCACTGGCTTGGACTCAACACTCAGTCACTCGTATGTTGTTGCAAAAGATGAGCACAGCATTTAGGGGAAAAGGATGATTTGTACTTGTGTGAATCATAGAGATAAGGTGGTGTGGAAAAACTGCAACGTGGTGATTACAACTTTTGAATGAGTAACGCAGATGAGGACTTGTGGGAAGCAGAGTTTAACTAAATGTCATAGCAGCTGGTATGTAGGTATTTGCAAAGGCCTTTGGATACAGTGACCTGAATTTATGAGAATCTCAACACACTGTGCCTCAGGATGTAAAGTGGGTTCATTAATCAGAAGGTTGATGGTTTGATTTCCAGCTTGTCCTGCCCACATGTTTAGGTGTCCTTGAGCGAAATACTAAACCGTACCAAACCGTCCTCAATGATTGTTACATCATACATTATGTACAAATATTAATGTGGTTAATGTGATCTGGAAGGTTAAAGTGATTGGAGTGGTATTAAAGACTGGGGAAGTGCTTTATAAATATCGATTCACCATATACAGTTGTGGTATTTCCTTTTTTCATTTCTCTTTTCTTATTTTATAGACTCACAAGTAAAAGAAAAGAGGGAGACCAGGAAGAGACAGTAGAGACTACATGTTTACAAGTAGCTCATTACCATTACATAATAATAATAATAATAATGTCGTCATCATCAGTAATGATCTTGATCATTGTGTGTGCTACTGTCTTTTTAATGGAATTCATAATATGAATTGGATTCGATATTTTGTCTTTCATCTGGTTTTAACTAACTTCTACGTCAGAGGCACCACAGCAGCTTTGTGTCGGGCTTTTTGATGAGGATGTGCGGTGGGAGGAGAGACAGGGAGGAAGAAAGGAGGAGGAGGAGGAAGAGGAGAGAGCCAGCGGCGTCCAGGCAGCCAGCAGCCAGCTCGGAGCGGAGACGTTAGTGAGCTGTTTCCCGTATGATAGTGATTTCATGTGGTTGTGGAATAAGACGACTGGAAAGGAAAACAGCGACTAGCTCGTCTCTCATTTAAAACGGAAATATTTATTGTCTCCTTGCTAAAAACAAAACAAAACAAAAAACATGTGCACTCCGTGTTGCCTGTCGCAGGTGAGGAACATTTATCAAGACTTACTGTTGTTTTATTGTTGTTGTTGTTGTGGTCGAACCGTTGACGGTTGTTCACGTCACGTTGAGTCGAACGCTCACCGTTCTGTTTATTCTGTGTTGACGTTCGTATTCGTTTGCTAGCGCCAAGAGTCAGCGGTTTTATTTTTTATCTTCTAACGTTGACGAGGTTTTCGTCCTTTGACGGTAACCGTCACTTATCAAATGCGCGAGAGAAAAAAAAAAAAAAATACACAAACCAATTGAATAACTTAAATGTAGCGACGGTACAGCCGCTGGAAGACAAAGAGGGAGACGAGCTAAAACTAGCTAAAACATCAGCCTGCTGCTATCCTCTAAAAGTACCGTGTTGTTTGAATGGAAACTGAAACGCCGACGCTTCAAAGTCCTTTGTCTAGTTGGTACAAACTGTCTGGCTATTGCTCGTTTGTTGTGGTTTTTAATTTATTGTTTTTTTTTTTTTTTACACTAATTCACGGGAACATCTTGTTTCCAAAGCTGAAAAAACTTCAGCTCCGTCTGCTCTTCGTACTGGATGCACCTACAGAAATGTCCTGTGTTTCTAAAGTGTTTTACCTTCAGTTTCTACAATTTAAAGTTGCTGACTTACTTTAAAAATACAAATAGCATATATACATAATAAAGACAGTTAATGTTGATGGTTTTTGTTTCTGATTTGATGTGGTTTTAGTTATTTTGTTAAATGTATTATTTTTTACTTCTGGACCTCATTTAGATGACTGATTTATCCTATCATTAAATAATTATTTAAGCAAAACTGCTAGAAAAAAGTCACTAGTTATGTTCACTTATTTGCAGTTTTCCTGCAGTTTTTTTTTTCTCTATGTTGTTGTTTGACATCTTGTCACCAGCTGGTAGGTTGAAGGTTTCATTGGAAAATAAACAGCAAAAGAAAACAATCAGTGGTTGATTTGCAGGATTTAAGTAATGGGATGTTTAAATAAAGTCAGAGATGGTTTTCTTTAGCGACTGGAGTGTTAGTGACCACACGGTCACCACCGCTGAGCTGCTCTGGTCAGGAATTTAATTACACAGACATATCCCTTGTGTAAGGACAGCTCAGCTCCATTTCCTGTCCCTTTCAAAGACGACGAATGATAGAAATGTGGAGGGATTAAGAGAAAATGAAGGTTAAACAATCAGATCAGTTTTGTGTTGGTATGCAGTCAGTGGTGTGTTAATCCCAGTCACAGGCACCCCATTTAGTTTTGTGGCCATTGCTATTTATATGTATACTTGTAATTAACTTGTTTTGAATGGGTATATATGCAGCCCTCTCAAGGTTTAGAGGGGGCCCATTTTGATGTGGGGTCTGTTAATTTCCTCCTTGGCTTGGAGGTGGAAATTAGGGAAGAGTAGGCGTTGTTTGGTTTAGATTTGGAGAGCAGACCGGGCATGGTGTGGGAGCAGCTCACTTGTAATTTCTCAGTGGGATCAAGGATGTATGCCATGTTGCAATGAGATGCGGGGGGGATGCTTTAGCTCAGCGTTGAGTGTTATCCAAAGCACTGCAAGTGTTGGCTGTGAGTGTGGGACAGGACTGAAACCATGTGGTTGTCAGTAAGTAACAGAGCAATGGCACAGGCAGCTTTGGCAGGGTACACGAGTCAGGATGACCCAAAGGATAAGAGGCTGTAATTCAGTTAGCATCCCTCCTGGTAATGTATGACATGAAGTTTTGACCTAATCTCTGTTTTTGTGGACGTACAAGCGAAACCTGTATCTCAGTGTTGCACAACCGGTTCCCACTTATCACACTTTATTCACTACCGGTCATCAACATTTTTGGCTGCGTGGCCTTTAACAAGATGGCGCAAGAATTTTCTGACAAGTTTTTATCTGTGCTGGGTTTTTTTTTTTAAAAATACTTACTGTACAATGGTTAGACTTAATGTTAGATTTTGTTGCAAGATTTAAGCTACTCTTGAGATTTCCCACCAGCTGCAATGTAAATATTGTGACTGTCATTAAAATGTTGAGACCAGCAACAGTTTCACAATCACAGCTGTGATCATCAGATGGTCGGTGAGCTGCTTTTTAGTCACGGTGCGGCAGGTGATCTTAAAAACAGGTGTTGATGAGCTGTAAAATCACACGACTAGTAAAACTATAACCTAAGTGAATACAGCCACTAAACATCTGTAGCGGGCCCCTGCGGAGATAAATTACTGGGTCAGTCATACGAATAGAATTAGTGGCCAACTGTGTCCACATGAGTCGCGTCTGCTATTTCCAGCCTCGTCTCAGGAATTTTGCTGTGGTCAGCAGCAGCAGGAGTTTGTTTTTCCCATAAGGACATCACTGGCAGTTGTCCAAGTCTTTTGTCCCCCTCTACGCTGTCATACACCAGCAGTCGCATCTTTCTCCACCTCCTCCTCGTCACATCTACACATGCCTCGTCTCTAATCTGATGTAACCGTGTGAAATGCCAGCCTACTCTCTGCAAGTGGCGCAGTACGTGTCGGTGGACTCGCTGTAAAGCTGTGGCTGGTCGTGACGTGATGTTGTTTGCAACTCGGTGAAATTGAACTTTCATGCTTACAGGTTTACCTCTGGGTAAACCCAGCATGACATTGGGTTAATCTGTACCTGTTGATCTCTTGACTGTCTTCCTGTTCTTGCTTGGTCTGTTTCCTTTGTTTTTTTTTTTTTTGCAACACACTGAATTGTCTGCATGGTATTGTTTCATTTCTGCCTTCTGGTTTTCAGCCCTTCACTCCTCAGCTTTTCCTCTGTTCACATGGATGAAAGTTTCTCTCTGTTGGTCGTATCTAGGGGCTGTGAAGTATTTGCCAAGAGAGAAGCAAGGACTTTCCTTTGTGTATAGGAAACAGAGCAGTGATACATTTTTGCTGTGTGTATACAGCTGCCTAGCTAAAGAGACAATAGTGGAGCTGTCAGTCACAATATAAGGGGAAATTGGAGTAGGCCGTAGACGGGAGCTTGGGCCAACCTCACTTGTGTGTGAGAAAGATCCTGACTTGTGTCCTATTGTCTTAATTTTTTTTTTTCCCTTTACCACCCCTTTTTTCATTTTTCCAGGTTTTTCCTGACTGCTTTCAACACTAAGCGTTGTTGTAATTTGAGATAAGAGGGTGTGTCTACAGTTTCGTCTGTCATGATTAATTGTGGTTCGCTTTCCAGTGGCAGCTATTATTCAGCTCTAACTAACAGGGACTTCCCTTATATCCAAAGTAGTATGGCAGGAAATACGAATTAATGTATTAGATGTCACAAATAAAAGCACAATTGCATCGATGGTTTGAATCAATCTGAGGTTTATGCTCCCACTGATATGATAATTCCTCTTTCTTCTACAGAAGTTGTTTTGAAAGTGCTTGTCTCAGTTGTGACTCATGTCTGTCTGTGCTGCCTATATTTTCACAGAAACAACCTCATTCCTCTCTGTGTGCGTGTGTCTGGTGTCTTTTTTTCTTCCTTCTTTTAAACTGATAAACATAAACTTGACACCTCACATCAGCTGATGAAAGGTTTTCCCTTGGTTCAGATCTGTCAGCCCCAGTGGAAACACATAGTTTCTGCATCTCTGTGCCAAATGTTGCTGTCACAAATGCAAAATGTGATACCAAGAGTTGATTTTTTGGGGTTTTGCTACAGGTATTCCATTCAGATTTTGTCAGATGATGATGTCTTCACTTCCCAAACTGCTTCAGTGAGTCAACTTGTCTGTTGAGAAAACCAATAATGAGCATTGTATCTGTCCACCCACCCCCCCTTCGCCTTTGCTGTGTTACAGCAAGTGACCTATTTTTGAGGACGGTCTGTTGTGTAAGTGGTTATGTTTGTGTGATTGTGTGCACATCGAATTTACCCATGTGTGTTTTGCTTTAGTTTGTTTCCTGTCAAAATACCTCTATTTTCTCACCACTGAGGCTTTGAAAGTGTCTAGGAAGTGACAAAGGAGGAGGGGAAGACGTGCTAATTATCATCAAGACTCAGTGTAATTACAGATGTGGTCTGAGTAAAGGACGGTATCAAATTTGTTGATTAAGCATCCAGATGTAGGTCAGAGATCTTGCTGAACTCTGAACATTTCAACATTTGTGTTGCTGATGGTGTTTGCACTGCTCCATCCTCTCTATGTAAAGCCAATTCCCCCGAGTCTGTGTGTCTTTCTGCGTCTATATCGTCTTTCTTGACCTAAAAGAACAGCTGGATGGTATTGAGGCGTTTGGGTGTGAGTGATTTAGGGTAAAAGGGCAGCTGCAGACAACAGAGAAAGGTTGAAGAGGAGGAATACGAGAGATAGAGAAAGACAAGAGAAGACAACAATAAGTCTCTTAGTAACTAAGTGGGGGAGGATGAGATGCTTTGTCTCTTGAGAGTCTTACAATCATAGCGTAGTGAGTTCAGACAGGGAAATAACTGTAAAATCATGATCTTTGGGACGGACGGCTACAGCAGTGTGACAAACTAGTGGGGGGTTGCTTGCTGATATTGAAGTAAGGGGGTCTACTACAGACACGCCAGCCACCTGCTGACATGCTGGTGCGGTGGAGGAGGGGGTGGACGGCCCATGAAGTGGGTAGGGTCAGTGTTTGTTACCATGGATATTCTTTTTGTAACTGTGTGCGGTGGAATTCCTGGAGACGTTTTCCTCTCCGGCCTCCCCCATCACCCCCCACATCAGCTCTTCAGAGTTTGCCGTCAGGGCCCCCTCACTGTGTGCAGTCCGCTGGTGAAACACCCCCTAACTAATGAAATCTAAACACCCTCACAGCTTAAATCGTCCCGTTTCTTCCTGCTTACTTGCAGTCTGTTGTGGTTAATTAATCGCCCATTGAGAAAGACATGTGGGTGCAACAGAGACAAAGGAAATGGCTTATCCAGTTAAGCTGTGCATAGCAAAACAGAGCACAGGGGCCACATAAATAAAACTTGATTTAGATTCAAGGCTTGGAGGCTGTGTGTTCACAAAAGTGGAAAAATCCACATGTAGCCTTGAAGGTAAATGTCAAGCCTCATTCTTTCGGAGTATCTCAAGCATTGGTAAATTGTGTACATGTGCATGACCTTGATCTGCACTAAAATACCCCAGTTGGATCCTGATTTTTGATTAACTGGTCACATTCTGGGTTTGATCAGCCATCAAAGCATCAAAGAAGGCTTTGTGTTTGCTGCTCAGAAATGTAATGTAGACAGCATGAGGAGGAGGGGATGTCGTGAGAACTGATACTTTGGCAGCAAGTTGGTGACAAAATTCTGAAAACGCAGTGGTACTTGTTTTTCCACAGTGTCGTAGATACTGTAGAGGGGTTTTTCCTTGACCCATTTTTCTTCTGTACTTATTACTGCATTATAATGTTGATAAAGGAATCGCATGTGAACCTTACATGTTGACCTGTTTATTCACTCTTGAATAGTTACATGTTTATTTTTTGATGATGTAGGTCACATACGCAAATGTACGTGACCATTGTAGTGCTTTCACTGGCTCTTAATAATGTAGTATCTACCCTCACATAATATGAGCAAAAGAATATTATAGAGACTTTCTTGGTATTATTATTGGTTTTGTTCTCACATAGAAAACAGTTTAGTGAACTATCTAACCAACATCACATAGCTTGCAGCGAAAGGACAAGGCTGCAAGGATTCATTCTTCAGCTCAAGGCCAAAAACAGTTAAGTTGGCCATCTAAAAAAGCCTGGCAGGGAAACCGCTGGACAGAGAAAGCAAGGAGAGAGAGACATGTGGCAGACAAGCTGCTTGATCCCGACCATGCGCCTGTGCGGATCCACCAGTCTGCAGCATACCGCACATTACTGGCATCTGGAGCGGAACGCAACACATCAGACAATGTTGCACACTGGATTTACTACATCAGTACACCCAGATCCCTGCTTTGGACACGCACACAGACAAGAGCTAAATGTACTGTTATGACTGAAGGGCAAATTAAATTGATATTGCCAACACAAAGTTTGGGAAAAAATATATTGATCACCAGAGAAACTATATACCGTAGAGACCCTGTGTTGAATGAATCGACACAAACCAGGTGACATCTGCTTTGAGGTAAATGTGGCTTTTAGTCAAATTCAGATGACAAGCCTAACACAAGTTTTGTGAGTTGTTTCAGTCTGTAGCTACTGACTTGGAGCAGTCCCACTTCTCACCTAATCCTGTAATGATAGTAACCACAGCCAAGTTTTCCCCGTTGCTCAGAAAGACTCAGCCATGTTCAGACTGGCCTTGGCAAATAAACCACATTAGCACCATTGCCTTTACTCTTGCAAAGTCAGCTTCACAACCCATAAAGGGGAGAAAATACAAAGGAAAACACTGCGTTTGAGTTCTGCGGTGCAGGGGGCACCAACGTAACCTGTAGTGAACCACACCTTTCACCACAGCAGTGTGTGATCTCCAGATTGAGAGGTAGGAGGCTTACACAAGCAGGGTGGGGTGGCTACAGAAAGATGTTGTACTGTATAATTATAGAGCCTCCTCTTTCCTAAATAGAACACAGGGCCGGTCTTTATGAGCCTGTCCTCCTACTATATGAGGGCCTGTCAGAAGAAACAGAGTAGGCCTCTGTGTGCATGTGTGTGTGCACGTTTTCAGACAAGAGACTTCACTGTCTCTTCACCGACCAAGTCTTGGTTCTGTGAAGGAAAGGGAGGGATTCATCTCTGGTGATAGAAACCATGAATGAGCAAAGAGACAACCAGGCGGGTGTTTTCCTCAGATTTATTCTCTGTTCAATAAGTTGTCACAATTTTGCCTCCTCAGACCTGTGACAAGTAGTAACCGTAGCCCTGCACAGTAAAAAACAACTTGAATACTGTACTGTGTGTGCTTAACCATGGAAAATATTTTTCACAGCTATAATGTTATGAATTAACTGTAGAAGAATCACAGAGAAAGGAGAATTCATGTTGGCCTTATCACATGTTGTCCTTATCACGTGTACGTTTGTTTATCAGGTGCATCTAGAGGGCTTTACTGTGTTGCGTTGAGGTAATACCTCAACACAGGAAATGACTAAATCACAACATTATTTTATTTAACACAAAGAGAAATGGAGACTCGTTTGAAAATTCAGGTTTCACTAGTTTAGTTTAACATTGTCCCCATATGATTGGAGTATGAATAAAACCAGTTAAGTTCTGTTTGCTCAGACAAAATAAATATTTGTGATGGCACATTTTTGGAGAAATGAAACACTACATTTGTAATCATAGGCCTCGACACTTTGTTATCGTCCTCCTGACTACAAAGTGTTGACTCATTCATTTGCAAACTGTGTGTCTTTGTGAACGCAAAGCAAACTAGTTTGGTTGTTATGTACAACTAAAAGTAGTGCTTCTGCTGTTTTTGTCAGTTCTGTACATAGTGCACTTTTTTTTTTTTTTTTTCGTTTTTTGTTTGTTTTTGTGGAGGTTTCCTTGAGTGAATCAAGTAGGATATGTTCAGATTGTGATTTGAGGCTGTGTAAATAAAATGTCGACTGCTGTAAGTATGTTAAGTGCTGTACAATCCCACATGTGACCTTTAGCGTAGCTGCTGCCAAGTTGTATTTCAAAAATTCAAATCAAACGTCAAACCACAATTTTCTTTTTTAAATTTCCGTGAAGTGAGCAAAGTCTTTTTTTTCTGGTTCTGTGTTTCTATTCTGTTTTCAATATTCCAAAACAACGTTGTTGCGAATATTAAACATCAATATCAAAATGCTATTTCTGTGGAAATTGCAGTGGGATTGCATAAGCACAAATTGGACAAGATAAATATAAACTGTTGCTTGGAATTGTTATAAAGACACACTTGAAATTTACAAAGCAAGAATTTTGTGCCAAAAATTTCTTTACATTTAGTGTAGATAGAATTGATATGTGGTAGTTTTAATCCACCTTCGTGTATATGCTCAAGACTTCGAGAGCTCAGTTGACATCCGAGTCCATTTGGTCAGTTCCTGTTGCTCAACAACTGATGATTCAAAAGTAGCAATTCCTATTAAGTCTCCACACTGAGTGAAACAAAACCATACAAAATCTGCGTAGTCCCCAGCTGAGAGAATAATAATAGTAACAAGAGAAGGTTTTTGGGTATTTGAACAAATCCATTTGGTTTAAAGAAAAACATTTTTTATGAAAAGCTGAATATTTTGGAAAGTATAAAATGTATGTAACAGATTATACTTAGGAGGGAATAAAGGAACTGAGAATGATATTGTGGTAATGCTTTTGCAGCAATTCTCCCAACTACCGGTAAATGCATTTCAGTCATATCACACTTGGGGAATTTTACCTTGTTTGCTTCGTTTTAGGAAGATCAAAGTTCAGACTTTGGCCAATAGGGGTGACTGCCAAAAGAGCACTTATAGAGCACTATACTCAAGTGCACCTTAAATACCTTATGTCTGTATTGGATGACATCTGATGGAGTGAAGGAAACTGTAAAACTGATATTCTAATATTTTCCCCATTGCTTCATTTTTTCCCCTGTGTGCAGCTGGCCTGCTGCTGCGGCTCAGCAGCCTGCTCGTGCTGCTGTAACTGCTGCCCCAAGATAAAACAGTCGACCGGGACCCGAATCATGTATGCCCTCTACTTTCTGTTTGTCACCATCATCTGTGTCATCATGATGTCGCCGACTGTGGAACAGCACCTGCGGGACCATGTGAGTACATACACCATGCATTGTAATGCTTAACTCCCCCAAAACACATACATTATCCCACTGAAACATAAATCACACGAGATTCTGGATTATACCAACAAAATAAGGTCATTTGATAATAATAAAGGCCCACTCAGTACATGAATGTCTGTTCTTAACAGTTTTAGCCTGTAGGTATTTGAAATGTATAATTGAAGACATGTGGATGGTTAAATAGTGTTGTTGTTAGTGGAAATAACAACAACCCTGAGTCAGTGCAGGTGGGGGTTTCAAAACTCGAAAACAATCTTCATTTTCCTGTGTGCATTCATGTTGATCGCTGTATCGCCTGGTGACAGCAGAATTAGTAGGCTGATTATAGTCATGATTTGGAAGTAACGAGTTGGTCAAACTCTAGGCCTTGCTGTTAACAATGGCCAAATAAAGACCGTTATCTGTCAGATAGTTGTTATTAACAGCATTACAACTAAAACTAGACAGCTGATCCTTCCTTATCTCTAAATTTTAATGGTTGTAGGTCTGCTCTAGCCTCTACTCTTTATTATGTTGTTTTCTGAATAGCCCAGTTTACTCAATAGACAAGTGCGAGTCTGCTCAAGGGCTCTAGTAACCAAGCCAACAGTATACTTTTCTGTGTCTTACTGCTGTGCCTGTTCACTGTTCCCAGTCTTTACTTCATGGAGGTTAACACCAGTTAAAATGAAGTCTGAGTGTCATTAAACACAATGTGACAGAGCCACATAGTGACATGGAGCAGAAGGGAAAGGAAAGAGACACATTTTGAGTGTAGCTTTCTACTATAAATAGAATAACATTTCAGAGAATATAATGTTATTAACATAATGCTAATAAAGCAAGACTTAAATACTTATAGAATTGCTACAGGCAAAACAGCAACCCTACTATTTTACCACAAGATCCCATGTGTATCCACACACCAGTAGGAGGAGGCAGGCGTGAAGGCTGGCAGCTTTCTGTTTTAAACATTCAGCATATTCTCTCAAGTTGGCAGAAAATACACATGAGGCCTGATGGTCTCTCTTGATCTTCTCAGCCTTAATGTTGTTGTTTTTATTACGTTACATCTTTGATTTGTCACAATGAATAATGATCATCTGACTTCAGTTTCATATCTGAATTTTTCTTCGCTCGTCCTGGGAAACTCTAGCTGAATTGGAAGTCTTGTTTGGGTGCTGTTATCTTCAACAAGTTAATTATCCTCTTCGTGATGAGCCAGATTGTGGTCACAGTCTGGTGGTGGTGGTGGTGGTGGGGGGTATCAGAGATGGCGTCCTGATGATGACATATCTGGCCTTCTTGTCTTCTGTCCGTGTTTATATTTTGGCTGAAAATATTGTATACACTTGACAAGTGATGTTCCTGTTTCTAGATACCACAAAGTATCAGTGTGTTCCTGCATACTCCCAAACACTGAGTAAACAGAAAAAATAATGATGACTAGAAACGACTGACTGTGTTACCATGGCAATGACTGCAAGCTCCGTCAACTGAGGGCGTATTGGAAGACAGTGAAATTTTTTCCACCAATCTCCTTCGCCTGTGTCTACAGTACAATATCAAAACGACTCCCCGCTGCGTCTCTCCTTGTGAGAGCAGAACCCTGTAAAAGGCCCATCCAGGCACAAAATGGCCTCTGATAGCCCCACGCAAAGCCTGCTGAGTTACACACACATACATGCACATGTACACACACACTGTCAGTCACACACTGAGCTCAGTGGGAAGTCCAAACCAAGAGAGCAGCCATTGTGCATATGAGAGCGCTGGTCTTTTCTCAAGAGATTTACAGCAGTCTGAACCACCCCGGCCCCTTTCCCTCTTAATCTCAGGACCATGGACATGCTAATACGGTCCTCAACATGAGACAAAAGCTCCAAAATGGGCTTTTTACTCTATGTTGTGATCTGGCTCTGGACTATGCTTCACACTGAGGAGATGACATCTCAATCCGCTGGCTTCTCACTCATGTTTACTTCTTGAATGCCCAAAGGGCTCTGCCAAATTTAGAAAAGCAAAGTCAAACCACGTATTATCTAAAAGTAGAGCTCCATAGCTCTCTTTATTTGGCTTTTACTGATCTATGTACAGGTGTGGGAGTGATCAGTGAAAGAAATTTGAGCCTCCACTTTGCGATTATCATATTCAGAGGCTGTCTCTTCTGTTGGCACAGAGCCACTGAAGCACTTCCAATTTTCTGTTGAAGGCCACAGCAAAGTCCTTATCTGCTTTGCTCCCTACAGTTTGTGCTTTTTACATGGGTCACTGTAGTTCAAAATCATTTTTGAGACTTTGTTATGATGGATCTCTCTGTCTCGCTCATGCTCCCTCCAATTTTTCCCTCTTCGCAGTCCCTCTGACTTCCTGACAAAAGGCGGTTAATTTATTCATCTGTGTCTTTTGTTTGTGTACACTGACAGTCAGTTGTAAGGCCCCTCTAACAGCCTGTAGAGAACGAGGGATGAAAGAGGGCTTCACTGAGAGAAAGAGGGGTTGTTGTTGCTGCCTGTTCTCTCTTTCTGTTTCTTTAGAGGCGTGACACTCAGAATAGACACCATTGGGCCCTTTCTCCAAGGCCACGTACTAGACAAACATGACAGGGTTGAGGTGACGAGGGAGTCCAACACCACAATGATCTAATATAAGTATTTTCTGTGTATTATCCCTGTCAATCAGATCCCATTCTACACAAAATTGTGTGAGAAGATGGACCCAAACGAAAACTGCAAAACTCTGTTCAGCTACTCCGCCGTCTACAAGATGTGCTTCGGCATGGCCTGCTTCTTCTTACTGTTTGCTCTCTTCACCATTCGAGTTAACAACAGCACAGGCTGCAGGGCAGTCATTCATAACGGGTAAGTGGATTTACAAATTAAAAATCTACAGTTTCTTGCAAGAACCCTTGAACTTGTAGGGCTCATTTAAAGCATGCGTCAAACTAAATCTGCACGCTCAAATAAAGTAAGGCACATAATACAGAACCTAATTAAGGTTCTGCTGAGGATGGACATCCTCACGCTGTCAGGAGTCATATTTCTATGTTATTATGCTGATTGTTTACATTTAATGTTGTATAATTAACGATCCTCTTCTTCCTGTTTTAAATGTCAGGTTCTGGTTGCTGAAGTTTTTTGTGCTAGTGGCGTGCTGTGCTGGAGGTTTCTTCCTCCCCGAAGAGGAAACCTTCCTGAAAGGTAAAACTAGGACAGTTGACTTATAATTAAAGTGGATAATAATGTAATCATCATTTGGGTTTACCCTGTCGTAATTTTAAGTTAATCCACATTAACTTCCAAAATGACCTTGCTGCTTTGTTTGCGAATGAACCATTTCAGCAGTCCAAGAGCGTGACAGTGTTACATGTCACAAACAGATTTAATTTGTCATGCCTGTCTGGTCGTCACTCACTTTCTCTTTCCATGTCCGATGCTATAGTGTGGCGCTACGTCGGAGCCACTGGCGGGTTCCTTTTCCTTCTGATCCAGCTCATGCTGTTGGTGGAGTTTGCACACAGATGGAACACAAACTGGTGAGCTCCCCCAGCCCCAAAAAATGGCAATCTTTTTAACAAATAAATATAATCCGAAAGTCAATATGTCTTCCCAGTTTTCTCAGCCTGAAAATATGATCAGTGCTGTACTTCTGATTTATGCTCAAGAACCTCAGACAGCTGGAAGTATTCCTCTCTGGGGTTATTTGGAAAAATGTTTGGGAAAAAGCAGCCATGTCGTTTTGTGTTTTTGCGGGTGGAGGGGAATCTTAGCAGATTTACAGGATGCATATGTTTTAGGAGTGTGTGTTGTGTTTCCTCTTTCCTCCTGCGCAGACACAGTCACACACCACATTACCACAGCAGATTGTTTTAAACATTTCCTGGTCACCAGTGAAGTAACCTTAACCCTCTCAATATTCACTGGTATGTGAACTTGGATTGTTAAGCAAAACCCAAAATTTCCAATGCATGTCAAGCAGATTATGAGAGTGAGTGAGTAAATAAGTAAGTGAAGGCACTTAAGTAGCTATAAACTGCCTTCCTGTCTCCTCAGGGTGCAGGAATAACCCATCTAGCACATCTCCTTGTGCTTCCTGTTGAATTTAAGCCAGATATATTTCCTAAAACCCTTGTTCATGTTTTTTTTTTTCCTTTTCTGTTTTCTCTCTACCTACAGGAGTTCAGGAGCAAAACATAACCGGGGCTGGTATGCTGCTCTGGCCTTAGTGACTCTGGTGCTGTTCAGTATTGCAGTAGGAGGTTTGATCTTCATGGGTTTTTTCTACACCCACTCTGAGGCCTGTTTACTAAACAAAATCTTCCTGGGCATCAATGGCACCCTCTGCTTCATCGTCTCCCTGCTGGCCATCTCCCCATTCATACAGAAACGTCAGTACCTCAACTCACACATATCTCATTTGACTGTGTAATGCAAATAAGAATACAAGAATTTCAAAATGGGTTTTGTTTATAGAAAAATACATGGTTCATCACATAGCGAAATTCACAAACTGCAACACAGATGAAACATAATAATCAAACAAAAAGTGTGCACCAGTGTAGGAATCACTCTTGTGTCCCTGCAGTGCAACCCACATCAGGCCTGTTGCAGCCGGGAGTCATCAGCGTATACGTCATGTACCTCACCTTCTCAGCCTTCTCCAGCAAACCGAAAGAAAGTGAGTACAAACAGATGCATACCTAGTAGTTACAGCTACATGAATATGTATAAGCTGGATCAGCAGGTTTTGTTTATATTGTCTCATGGGCGAACCTCAGTAATGCTGCAGCAAATTCCATGAACAACACATATCTGTGACACAATATAAATACCTATTGTGATTGAAAAACATTAGAAATTGGTTCTATTAATCTAAGCACAGTACTTGCTCAGATCTTAAAGGTCTACTAAACACAACAGGTACAATAGAAAGTAGGCAGGAAAATATAAAACTACATAAACTCAAGGTCTTGGAAGGAAAATGATCAATTTCGAAAAAGTCTGTAATTTTTATTTGGGAAAAGGGCAATCACCCTGTCTAAGTCTTTTAGTAACTAGAAGGAAGGAGCCCTCCATGCTACTCACACTGTGAGTTGACACAGTAGTATGATAGTAAAAACATAATTGTTGGCAGAGACAGAAGAACCTGTAGGTGCTCTCACATGATTTCACAGAGCTCCTGTTCTTCACTTCTGTTGCTGACCTTGGTGCCAGTGCACCGAGTCTTTTTCACAGATAGATAAGCAGCTGTTCAGACACAGTGGGGGTGGGGTGGGGTGGGGGACTCAAATCAACTCTACCTTCATTGTTTCAGGAGTAAATTGATGAGGTGAAATGACCTGCATTTTAATAATGTTTTAAATTACCTTTTATTTTAATTAGGAATAAAATAATAATCAAGACTAACACTGATCTGACGGTCAAAGGTTCAGTGCCATTATAACATAACAATAACCAGATCTGTGAGAAGTTGTTATAGCCTAGAGTAAGAAACATTAATCAAACACAGTAGAAAGGTCTCTCTAAGACAGAATATTAAGATCTCATTGTACATACAGTATAAACATGCATAAGAATCCAAAGCTTTACTGAGAGCTTTGTGCTGAGTTGATCTTGTTATAAATATTTAATATCAGCTATTGCCTCCTAAGCAACACTGAAGTAAAATACATAACTGGTGCTTTTGTACTTATTATATGTTAAACCGTGCATCAATTTTCACTCTCCCTCCTGTCGCTGCTGCTAAGACTGTGCCAAGATATACACACACTTGCTGTATCTTTTACAGTCTCTTTATTCCTTGTAATAGTCCTCCTACTTCTTTCATCTCATCCATCTCTGTCTGAACATTCTTGTTGTCTAGTATTGGAGATAGAAGGTGTGAACCGAACCGTGTGTGTGTTTCCTTTCAACTCCGGGAATGAGAGCGACAAGAAGATTGTCACCGCTGTGGGAACCGTAATCCTGTTTGGCTGCGTGCTTTATTCTTGGTATGAAGAATACACACACACACACACACACACACACACATACCTCTTCCTTCTCCTATTTCCCAATTTCATTGTTTCTACACATGTGAACCCAAGTTTTCCTGAGTGGAAAATGCTCAAATCCAAACCTATTAACAGCACTTCTGTTGTAGGCAGTGTGAAATAAAAGTAATGTATTTGATGGCAGGCTGTAGCGACAGAGACAGGATAGTTTTGATTGGCTGTGACTTTGGAGAGGCAGTGTGTGATTGGCTGTGGCTGACCTAAGGGTGTAAGACAAGAACTATGGCTTTTTGCGTTTGTTCACATGTGTTTCCCATCAAGTGGAGGTATCGTGTCTCTTGTGGTTGTTCCTTGAGGAAAATAGAGCAGCAAATTATCGGAAAAATACATAGTGACGGAATTACAACCTTTTGCTGTCTGTGTATTTCTCACTGTTTATCTTTTTCCACCCTCCCTTTAGTTTGACATCCACCACCAGAAGAAGCTCTGCAGCACTCAGGGTGTGTAGGAACAGTGAGCCAGAGACTGAGGTAAATGCACAAATATTCAGATCTCTCCAAGTGTGCGGCTTAATGAGGTGTGCAGACTGGTTCAACAAATTAACACGACGAGAAAATCCCACTAACCTAACATTCCTTATTCGACATCCTCATCAAATTAACCACAGTGTCTGCTTTTGTTTGCCAGATATTTAATTCCTACTTAGTAACCTCTGTGTTTCCTTTTAACTTACAGAGAGCTCGTTGCTGTTTCTGTTTTGGAGATGACACAGGTGAGCAAAGTCGAATCATTCCCACTTCACTAATACATCTTTTCATTTTTCATACCACCACCACCATCTCTCTAGTCTGTTCAGTGTGTATGCATATGTCCCTAGCCATGGTGTTTGCACGCAGGGGGGCTATGCTCATTGCTATTCCTCAGCCAGATTGAGGATGGTGAGAAAGCATTGGTCAGCAAACACAGATGATGTCACTGTTACTAGGAGGTTAGTATGACACAGTGAAGTTGGCCTGGTGAGGATGTGGGATTGTGGGTAGACTAACACCGCCACCTGCTGGAAATAAAATGATGGTATAGAATAAAAAGCCTGGATTGTTTGTGTATTGCCAGAAATATAATGAAATGAAAAAGACAAAGGAATCTCTTTCTTTTTATACAGTAATAATAATAGCTAAGTATAAAAATGCCTGTAACAGACAAGACCCATGTTGTGGTTAAAAGTGATGATGCACTTAGATATATTACATGTTAGACTGTTCTTGTATATCTGACTATTTAAAGTACTGATTGTCTGTGGAAAGAATCAGTTTTTAATTATTTGTCAGAGTTTTGAGCGTCTTGAAGTGCCTGTCTGATGGCAGCAGGTCAAACAGGTGGTGTTCAACATGTGAAGTGTCTTAAGTGATGTTAGATGTTTGAAAATATCAGTGTGAATAATGTACAGTTACTTATTTTTCCTTTTCACATATCAAATGTGTCACTGACCCACTCACTGATTCACTGCTCACTGATGCTTGATTTGACGTTTACTTTTCAGATGAGTACGAAGAGGAAAAGACAGGCGGAGGCCAGAATGTGGTGTATGATGAGAGAGAGGCAACCATCTATAGCTACTCCTACTTCCACTTCGTCTTCTTCCTCGGTTCCCTTTATGTTATGATGACTGTCACCAACTGGTTCCAGTAAGAGACACACACTCTTCTGTACACTTTCTGATTGAGTTTTATACACACAAAGCAAAAGTAAGAATGTAAGAATTAAAAGTGAGCCTATTGAACAAGTACCAGAGGGGAAGTACCTGGGGATAATACTTAGGCAGTTAAATTTTAAAACTCACATTAAAAGAATCTACAAAACTATCAAAGCCAATTTAGGCTATTTAAAAAATGATTAGGAATCATCTGACCTCTAATTGTGCTTTACTCTTTATAAACTTTATTATATTCTCACACATGTCATATAATTGCTACCACTTAGTCCCAAGACAATCAACCGCTAAAGCAATAGAGTGTCTTTATAAACAAGCTTTAAAGGTTTTGGAGAGAAAGCAGATAAGTTACCATCAGTGTGAAATTTTAAACAAGTATAAGATCCTTAGTTTTGCTCATTTTATTGTTTTCCATTCTGTGAAACTAATTTGTAAATGTTTAAGGAGTCTTGCTCCTCTGCCCCTTTGTAGTCTCAAGATCACAAAACAGAACCACCAGAGCAGTGTCAAGTAACAATTGTATAATTTCATTCTGCAAAACATCATTTGCTCAGACAACCTTTTCAGTCAAGGGTGCAAAATTCTGTAGTTCGTTACCTGATCATTTCAAGCTTCACTACTTTCAAAAAACTCACCAAATCCTGGATAATTCATATATATATATATATATATATATATATATATATATATATATATATATATTTGTACCCTAGATATATAACTTTTACTAGGTTACTCTTGTCTAATTTTATTTCATTCTTATCATTAATGTTACTGTTATTGCTATAAGTATTTTTACTTTTCACTTTTAAAGCCCTTCTAGGGACAAGTGTTGAAAATTGGCATCTGCTATAAACACTGATACAAGCATGGGATAGGCTGTTCACTTATGTGTATTGTTCTGTCTGTGTATTGTTCTGTCTATGTACACCGTATCTGTCCCTATCAAATAAAACATAAATAATAAAATAAAACTCCACTTATGGACAAATTGTCTCCAGTCTAATCTGAAGACCAGTGAAATTTCTCCATTACTGAGGAAGTTCAACCTTTATTCATTAACTGCCATTAAATTGAATTTAATGTATAACGTGTTCATGTAAATAATTTTAGTCACAGCTGCACTTTTGTTTATCAAGGTTAAACTTTAAAAATCCTATTTTTAAGTCCTATTGTTAGTTTTTACTCAGTTGTCTCACTTTTTGCCCGTTTCGCAGTTACGATGACCATAAGATCGAGAAGCTGCTGGAGGGGAGCTGGTCAGTGTTCTGGATCAAGATGGTCTCCTGCTGGGTCTGTCTCATCCTCTACATGTGGACCCTTGTTGCTCCTATGGTCTGCCCGAAGCGTTTCGAGGCCTAGGATGAACATCACTACGCTGAATCAGGCAAATCTGATTCTTGGGATGTGGGCAGGCAGGAGCTCCCACGCTGAGCCATGGGACCACCACAGACCCCCTTTTTACATCGAAACACAACCCTACACTACTCTCAGCATTCAAAATGGAGGATTATCTGTTGCCTTTTGTTTTTATATGCTAGTGTTTATTTTACTTTATTTGATAATGTTAAGCTGTTAATACCTTGATGGTAATTTTTTTTCTTTATTCTTTACTACCACTGACTTCCTAAGGTTTTATATTACTTACATGTTTGAAATCATTCAGTGAATCATAGGAAATGAGTTACATACTCATAATTATGATGATCGTTCAAGTCTCTGTTGATTCCCTCATCATTTCAGACATGAAAGTGTGTTTTGTAAGAGTTTTCTTGTATGTGTCATTGTTTCTTGGATTCTTGCTTTTACTCTCAACCTAGCATTTCAGTTCTGTACCGTTAGACCATAAAGATGTAGCAAAGTCTAGGGACAAATTGATTTCAAGTCAAGAGATGTTACTAGAGAAAATGTATTTATTGAGACGTGTCTTAAGTAATTTAAGAAGGAATGTGGTGTAAATTGAATCAGATTTGGCCCTGACTCTGTTTTAAAAACTCATCTCTCAGGCTCACATGTAAGCTGTATATGTTTATGCTTTGTTATATTGCTCCCTTTTGTAGAAGTTTTCTATGCAAAGGAAAAAGCTCTTTTCGATATTAGATATTCAGTGTTGTGAAGTTTCCACTTAGATCACAAAGATAATTGTTCAGATTTTGTTAGTCAGCGCTCCCTTTGAGCCCAGTCTTTTTTTTTTTTTTTTTTTTAATAAAAGGAAAATCAACATCACACGTACGACATTTTCCAGTCGACGTCATCGTTGTACGGGGCAGCGCTCTTCAAATCAAACTGCCTTACGTAACAGTGACGTTAGCAGAGTGCCTCCTCTCTGGAAGAGCTGCCATGACACAGGTGGAGAACGTTTGCCAAAGGTAGATGTCAGAAAACAACAAACTGTTCTATCAGATTGTTTGGTCTGAGAAGAGAAAAAAAAAGATCTAACTGAGAACATTATGTTATTTGCATGCACACACAGACACTGAAGCTGTTTAGGTGTTTTTGTGCAGTCATGAAGGCTTCTAGCCTTGTCTTTGTTACTAGTGTCAGCTCATAATGGTTATCAGGATTAGTTAGTACAAGTGCGAGTTCGTACTTTATTAGTGCACTATATTCAACACTGGATGTTGAGGTTACTGCCGAATTAAAATTTAGACAAAGACCTGTTTGTTTACAATATGCTGCACATTGTCATCTGCAAGTTCTTTTATGGTTCTCACTCATCATCTACACATCTTCTCTGTGTTTTCTCACTGTGTTGCTAACATGTTCTATAATAACTTATGTGTAGATTTTGGCATTGGTACAATTTTGTTCTGTGATCTGTGGAAGTGGAAATTTTGATTTAAAGTACATTATCATGTGACTAATCTTTTTTCTTTTCCTTTGGATATATTTCTGCATTTGGATTATTGTTAAGAATGTAGAAATTTAATGGTGCTCAGCAGCTTTGATATGAAAAAAAAAAACAACAACATTTCAAATCAGACAGCAGTCACCACTGTGAAGGCTATATAACAGGAATCAAGTTGTATGCTAGAAATACAGAGATGTGGGTGCCATGCCGTTCATATTGTCCACTCTTCCAATAAACTATCCATTGAACGCCATGTGGTGTATTTATTTGTACATGTAGTTTTCCTATATACAGATAAGTAATATAAAATCACCTCATGCAAAAATAGGATACAACACTCTTTGATTTTGTGAAATGCTAAGTTTTATTGTACTTAAACTGTATTTAAAAAAAAAAAAAAAAGCATTGCCTCTTAAACATTACTTATAAATTGCTGAAAAGACTGAAGGTGATACTGCATAAACATACAAAGAACCTGCTGATGATTTATACAAAATCGTACTTCCTTCAGTTACACTGAATTACAATGTATATAATGCCCATTGTTATGCTTTCCCTAAGGCCCCGTCACTCAAGGAAAAAAAAAACATCACTATAAGTCCATCATGTTCCCACATTCATCTTTCTTTCTGTAATTCTTGTCCTCTACATCTTCTCTCTCAGCGTTGCAGCTCTGTTCCTTTTATCCATGTTTTCAGCAGGGCTCAAGTTGTTTCCTTGATGGATCACTCCCCCACTCTGGCTTCACTGTGTGTTCTGGGCACTGAGATCCTCGTAGTCAGCAGGAATAGTGTCTACAAGGGTGAGAGATAGAGAGAAAATCATAAGCATACTTTTGGAGCTCATGCAGCTGAGTGGGCTGCCTTTAACTTTCAGACATACTCACCATTGCAACGATATTTCAAATTAGACCAGATGATGTTTTCCTGTGAGAAGCAGAACACTCCAAGTCGTCCTCCTCTCATACTGGTGTCAATTATCACACCCGTGTCTGCCACCAGGTTTGAACCCTCAAAGAAGCGAGCCCTGGTTCACACACGTGGAAGAACTAGTCACTTACTTAGTCACCATGAGTACTTATGTGGGCAAATGCTGGTTTGTGTCAGTCTGTACCTGATGTATCCAACCTGTGGTCTGTGCTGGAGGAACCAGCGGTAGGAAACCTTGTCCTTCCAGCCGACGTTCCTGGGGTCTTTCCACAGGAGACGGACCTGCCCTTTGGTGTCTCCTGTGTGCCAGAGGGAATTCCTCAGATGTTCACCTGGACCTGTTCCAGACTTCACCATCTGTTGACCCAGAAAAGATAGGAAATGGAGGGGAAAAACTGATACTGACAACAGATAATAAATATGATCACACATCCCTCCACACCTTGAGTTGTATTCCCGGTTCAGCCACGGCTCTGAAGGGCGCAGCCTGCCAGTAAGTTTGTTCTGTCTGTTTCCACATCACCACGTAAAACGAGGAGGAATCCTGATAGCCAAAGATGAAGCCGGCATAGTCATCGTCTGTCACCGTGTTCACGTGGAATGTTCCCTCAAAGTCGACACCGCTGAACGCTTTGTAACCTGGAGATGTTGACAGAGGAGATTAAAGACACAAAGACACTGGTTAGAGAAGGACACGCTGAAGATAATGAAAAAATGGGTTACAGCAGTTGCAGCAGGTCAAAATGTGAAAGCGTGACAGTTTTCTGTACACACCTACAGCAAGGCCTGGGTCAGAGTTCATGGTCTGGACTATCTCCATGCCCTGTCATGACAAGGATGATACATTCTTTCAGCACAGGAAAACGCCCACTGCATTACAGGAAAGGAAAGACGATATCACCTGGTTGAGAACCACCCAGTTGGGGTCAATCTGAGAATCCCCTTCTGGGTCCAACACTACAGTCTGATAGGCCCTGAAGTCAGTCAGTGTGACCTCAGCGTTCTCTGGGCAGTGGTCGATTTTATCTATGACATTGTCTTTGTCAAAGTCTCCTTCGCACGCATCTCCAACGTTGTTATCTGAAACACAAGGTCAGACCTCAGGAAGGACACAGCAGCAAAAACACTGTGCATGCTGTACTGTACGTGTATGTATATCTCACCCAGGAACAAAGAGCAAATCATACTCACTGTCAGAGTCCAGCTGGTCACGGTTGGGAACTAGTCTGCAGTTGTCATCTTCATCCACGATGCCGTCATTATCATCATCGTCGTCACATTCGTCTCCCTACCAAAATAGTGAGGCATTTTTTGTTACATGTATGAGATTAATTAATGAAATCTGATGCATTAAATTTAATTAAACCAAATTAATGAAGGATAATAACCATTCCATCCTTGTCAGTGTCCAGCTGAGACGAGTTGATAATTGTGGGACAGTTGTCTTTTGTGTTCTGGTGGCCGTCCCCATCACTGACACAGAAGGACAGAATGAATAAACGACAAACCATATTTAACTATATTTATATACAGTATAATCATAATACAGGCCATGATGGTGGGTCCTACCTGTCTATGTTGTCATCGCACGTATCTCCTACAAGGTCGTCATCTGAGTCAGACTGTATGGAAACAAAACAGACACTGTTGGTCAGAGTTATGGAGCCAGTTGAATCTTTTTCAGGTTGTTTGTTTGGGGTTGTTACCTGGTTGGGATTGGCCATATCAGGACAGCTGTCACAGGCGTCTCCCACCCCATCATGGTCTCTGTCTCTCTGGTCTGGGTTGGGGACTCGTTGGCAGTTGTCAAGGATATTCTTCAAGCCTGAGGACATTTAATTTGTCTTGTTAATGTGTAAAAGTGTTGGCAAGAAATTAAAAAAAAACATGACAGAACGCAACCCACAGACACAGTCTGTCAAAAGAATCAGCAGATGGCAGTGTTTGTTTAGGTGGAAGGTGAAATAGTTTCCAGTGGCCTTCAATGCCTGGCAAACGCTGACTGTGGAAAAATGCTTTTAGAGAGGAGACAGACATGACCAAGCGCTTAGCAATCCAGCCTTAGAGTTAAAGACATAACCAAATGATCAAGAGGTTGGAGTTTTGCCAAACTGAACAAACAGCAGCGGGTCTAAACATGCAACATACGTAAAGCATATAAAGCTTCAACCTGCAGGTACACACACAAAAAGGCAAGAGGTTAAAACTGTTTCGAGTGGAACAAATGAGGGGTTGGTCTAAAAGGCCAATCGAGCAAAGGATGTGAGAAACGTTTGTGAAACAACACTTTTGTTTCCAGTTTGGAACATTTTTACATTTAATGTGGCTTTCTACTGGCAAGATACTTTTAATGACAGTTGACTTGTTTCCTTGTAAGCCAATGATCTAAGTGGCAGAGGATGTGAATTGGAAACAGACACACACACACACACACACACACAAAGAACAGGAGGATGTTTTGAACAAATATACTTTTGCCAGTTCAGTGAAAGCAACAGAAATGACTCAGTCTGCAGCCTGAAAATAGTCTGATCCAGACAGGCGGAGGTTTGAATATTAACGACACGATTATCAGCTATTTGGTTTTACATTGTGCTCTGAAAGTTATTGATGCAATAAAGTAGTAATGGTCCAGTTGCCACACACCCGGTTGTAATGACCATCGTTGTATATCTCTGATTCACCCAGTGATTTAAAGTAATCACAAAACTATGAGAATGTAATAATTTGACAAATACATACCGTCCCCATCTATGTCATCATCACATTCGTCTCCCAGTCCATCCCCATCTGTGTCTCTCTGTGATGGATTGTCCACTAATCTGCAGTTGTCACATGCATCACCATGAGCATCTTTATCACTGTTCCTCTGGTCCACATTAGGGACGAGCCAGCAGTTATCCTGGGATGTAAAAAAGGAGGTTTATTGTAGTATAGTGCGTAGGATCTAGTGAGTGATTTCAATTCCTATTCATTGAATTTGTAAGAGTTCATTGTATGCTGGACATGTGGTCACCTACATCAATGTTAATGATGCCGTCACTGTCTGCGTCATCATCACAAGCGTCACCCATCCCGTCCCTGTCTGCGTCTTCTTGGCCAGAGTTTGGCACAAACACACAGTTGTCCTGGAAACGACACAGGAAAATACACACACATGGTTAAGTGTTAATACCACCATGAATCAAGTGTAATAGAGGATTAGGGGATGCAGACATGAGTACCTGCTTACAGTTGTTGTCTCTGCAGTGGAGGTTAGCGTCAGGATACGCGTCAATATCTGTGTCTTTTCCACACACATAGCCATTACCTGCCCAACCAACGCCACACTGGGAACACAGACACAGACACATACATAGAGAAAGGAAAAATTGTGGTGTGACATTTTAGGTAAATGGTGCAATGTGAAACAGAAAAGCAGCATTCAAGATTCACATTCATGATGAAAATGGCCATATTTTCTGAATCATTACCACACAGCTAATGCTTCCATCACGCTCCACAACACATTCGGCGTTGGCATCGCAGGGGTTGGGTTGACCATTGGCACAAAGCCTGGTACCATGGCAACCTCTCACCTGGTCGCCTGTGAAGCCAGATTTGCACTCGCCGCAGCGGAAAGAGCCCTGATGAGGACAGTGGAGGGTGAAAAACCAGGATCCTCTCCGATAGGAGGCTAATACCTGTATACTAGTTCTAGTTGTCTCACCATAGTGTTGTAGCAGTGAGAGTTGGCAGTACAACCTCCATTCTCAGGTGGGCCCAGACACTCATCTATATCCTCACATACCTGGGAGGAAAAATATGAAATGTATAAAAAGAAAAAAGAGTGATATTCTGTCAACAGAAGCAGATTAATCCAACAGAATTTATGTGTTATATACAGCATGTTTATTTTTTTCTTGTACCTGTTTGTGTGATTTAGCGTAGGATATTCCCACTCCAGTTATCTCAGGCCCAGTGTATCCCAGAGGACATTTCTCACAGCGGAAACCAGGAGCGGTGTTCACACAGCGGACACCGGGGAAACACGGGTTAAACTGGCACTAAAGCAAATAAAACACACAAATCCTGTTCAGAGGTGCAGCTACTTTGACTTAGTGGTTGCAGAGACACATGCGCATTCAAAAATAACATAACCCATACCTCATCTACATCATCACAGTGCACACCGTCTCCTGTATATCCGTCAGGACACGGGGCACAGCGGAACTCCCCTGATTCTGAACGGATGCACATGTTCTCCCTGAAACAGGTCCCGGGTGCGCACTTAGTCAGAGGCTGAGGCGGCATAACATACCCCTCTGGACCTGGATTGGGATTTGGGTTGGCTGGATTGCCCCCAAGACCTGTGGTCACACATATACAGATACAGAAGCCCCTCGTTAAAAAGGTCATGTTGCCAGTACTGTCTAAATATAAAATGACAAATAAATAAGAATATTTTTTGTTCTGTTTACCACAGACAAGGCACTCTGCAATGGTGTTCCTCAGAAAAGTTGTCTCCTTAATCTAAATCAGAGAGTAACATAGTTAAAATGTTAATCAGAGTGTGATCAGTGTTGATTTAGTAAATGCTTTAACTCTTAAAAGTGTATAACAGGCAAATAATACTATTTATTATTACTATTTATTATTTTTTTCATTAACAACAGACAATTTGAATGAAACTAAGAAGTTGAAAAGCTATGCAATGTGTGTCTGCTAAGGCGATCCTATAATCCTTATAAATTATAATTTTCTCAATATGTCTGATATAAGTTTAGTACCCCATGTTCTCTGTTTGATGCATTATGTCCTAACAAGCCCTCTGCTTTCAATGAACATCTGAAAATGTGAAAACATCTATTTCTATCTGCGGCTGAGGTGAAGGTCCGGTTTTTGATTCACGCCACTGTCTGTTGCTAAGGTTACCTAAAGCCTTGGCAGCTCCAGACAATCAAAAGGATCCTCACAGTCTGCATTCTCACTTTTCACAATGAATTTCAGATTTTATTACACAACTAAGCTCACCGCAAAGCAAAAGGAAATTCCAACTGGTTGTAAATCAGCCCACTTTCTCCCTCTTTTAAAAGGATATTATACAACCGGAGACATCACTGCACACCTCTTTATCAAAGAAAAACTAGTGTACAGCTCAATAAATTTGTCTTCTATTTCATCATGCTGTCTCAACAACAATTTGGTTATTTACTGTAACTCCTTGTTAAAATGCTACATTGGTCCCCAATGGATATTTTTACAAACCGTGTAGTCAATTTATTTTCAGTATTTGTTGGAGGTAACTGTTGACTCACAGGACTGGGACACAGAGTAGGTTACCTGCTGCTGGAGTAGCCTCCTCATCTCAGATAGCATTTCTTTCAGCTCCATCATAGTGACCTGGTCGTGGACCATCCTGGCTCCTTGGATACCTGAAGAAATTTCATAAATCAGAACTAGAGAATCATGTGCATTAACTTTGACAAAAGATTATAATTTACTTCTGAATTAAAAAAAAAAAAAAAACTTTATCAAGTGTCAATGTTAGATCCCCTGCCTCATCTGAAATCAGTTAATCACTTAATCCTGAACTACACAGGTTCCTGTGACCACACCCAGGAAGTTATATAACCCCACCCGCTTGACCTGTAAAACCCTTTTTTCCTCCAAACTGTCCCAAGAACAAAGAGTGAAGGTTGTGAGCTGCAAGAATGGACTTTACAACCCTTTCTGGTAATTAAATTCCCCTTTATTCACACTTTTTAAGATATTTAATTGTTTAACTGCCTTTTGAATTTGTGTTGTATCACATTAAATTCATTTGTTTAACACCGAGAAGTACTGACACAGTGGAAGCATACATGAAGAAAGTTGCATATTGTCGTATGTCCATCGTAAACTGCCACCATGAAATTATTTGAACAGTTCCTGGATCCTGCGTTTAAATGTGCTTTCAGCATTAAATGTTCAGTGAACTAAAGCCACCTGCTTCAGTGTAGTTTTTTCAGCTTCAGAATAAATGTTTTTTAAAGATACTTCTGATTTTTCCAATGATCAAAATTGCTAATCCTGCTTTCCGAAGTCACCAACATGGAAGCAAAAACTTTAAAACTCATATCAGATTTAAGCTTCAGTGAATGCATGTATGTATCAGGTGAATCAGTCGGTTGCAGTCTGTTCTCACCCAGTAGTTGCAGAGATTCACTCTGATCCACACTACACTCCTGCAAAGTGGCCACATTGTCGATAGTGTCCCCTGTCACCAGCTTGAGGTCTGTCAGTTCATCCTTACAGAAGAATTAAAAAATGAAGAAGAATATAATTCATGACAAGTCTATCAAGATGTGGTCAAATATGAATATTTATGAATGATATAATGTTTTTACTACAATGTGCTGCTCTGCAGTATATTCAGTACAATACTCATGACAGTAGACCTCTGATTCACCTGTCCCCCTGATGCCAGGGTCCTAAGTGCAACCTTATTGGGACCTGGTGGGATTGAACCAAAGGCAATCGGAAGATCGTCCAATGTGTGTGCCAGTCTACAGTCTAAATAGATGTTGAGACGAGGGGGACCATGCTGTAAACCGCTGGCGTGGAGCATCACATGATGGTCTTGGCCATTTGCCAGAGAGCCATGATTGAAGCTAGTTGTGCCATATCTGCCGTCAGCCTTCTGGTAACGAAGGGTCACTAGAGTTGGAGAGAGTTGAAAGAGTTTAAACAGGCAGCTGATGTTGATGTCTGTGGTTGTTATAAACACTGTTATGTCTTCATAATTTACCCTTGTTCTGTTTGGCCTGCACGCTGAAGTCCAGGTATTTGGTGTTGTCTTTGGGGTTGACGATACTGTAGAGAGAGGTGGGGGCCTTGTTGCGGAGCCTGAAGGTAGAGAGGAGGAAAGCCTCGTCCTGACCTTTGTTCTTGAGTTTTCCCTGTAGTAAGTCTGGCAGGCAGTCTGGAGAGTCCAGCAGGTCGTAGACTAACGCAGGAGAGTATTGTTAAAAACCTGTATTAAGCTGCTGCACTGTAACATCAATCAGTAGCATATCAAGTAAAAATACTCAATCTGGTTTATCTGGTTTTCTATAGATGCCATCGACTTTTTTGTCTTGTATTATTGATGAGTTTCCTGTGTTTATGTCTTGATGGCCACAGATCGCAATCCACCATGAACTGCTACTGCTGAGTCAGTACGCCGCAGTGCTTTATTATGTGTGACAGCATATCTGTATGTGCTTATGCACATGCACGTGTGTGTCCGTGTAAGTGCACGTTCTTGTTGGTGTCCTGCTGTGTTTTATAGAGTAGTAGATGGGAGTTGCAGAAAGGAGCAGCAGTAAAGTCTTTCCACTGGAACAAACCCACCACTTCACACTGACATGCACACACATACACACACAGATACACGAAAACACTTGCACACAGTCGTTAGCAGAATTTAGGAATAATACAAAGTGACAGGAAATTGTATGGAAAAAATGTTCAGGCAGATTCAGGGCAAATCAAAGTTTTGCACATTCACTTTCTTACTTGGCAGTTAGTGTTTTGACATTAATAAGGCCAGTTTTAGCCTTATTTAGGTCAGACTACTCCTAGATCCTAAATGAAACTCTAGAAGCTACAAGAAAGTCAATTTCATGCTAATTATATCAACACTTACACATGCTATTTGCATCTTGCTACAGATTAGATATTGTAAGACCAGATAACATAATATTAGGAAAGTGTAAACTGAAAAGACAGATGCTGAAATGAGGTTTAATATGCACAGCACGCAAAAAACACACTGCATATAATGTTTTCCAAAAAGACATGAATGGTGCAGAGCAAATACTCACCAGTGCCTTCAGCTGTGACGGTGAGCACCAGCTGTTGCAGCACCAGAGTCAGAGCAGCAGCTCTGGCCCACATGCCCATCATCAGAGCTTCAGAGCGCGACACACCTCAATAGAAGCAGTGTTCCTGGAGAAAGAAGTGATTTTCCCCCTGTGGATCAGTAAGAGGGTCCCACGCTGATCACCCCCACAGAAAGATGGATAAATCCAAATCTTGAAGAATATCTCGGCAGAGGTGAGATGGCTTTGTGGCCACAGGCACAGCTTTTTAAAGCAAAGGGGAGTGTTCTTGTGCACTGCTGTTGCGAAAGTGGCACAGTGTAGGGACTATTTTTAAAGTCTGGGGGAGTGTCCCCTCACTACTATACTCTGATTAAATGATTACTTATATATGGTCCTTGTTTGTAAAAGTTGAAGTAGTACTACAGCATGCTAGACAATAAAAACAGTATAAAACGAAGCATCATATGAATAATTTTAGTGTGAATGAGTGCTGCATGACTACTGTATGTGAGTTTGCTTTATGACTATTTGATTTAAAGTCAAGACAAATGTCTTATTTATGTCTTTTGTGTCCACTGCCTTTCAGGGATTAGTGATATAATAGCATGAAAACTACTCTAAATCAGCCCGTATACGCTCAGCCAACTCTAAAAAATGTCTGAAATGAATTGTGCCTGGGTCACAAGGGAGGAAAGCCTGAGTCCAGCTGGCAGTTATTCCTCACAAACATCATGAACCTGTGTCAGAGATGTGGATTTCATCTCCAAGCTCATCTCCAGTAAGCCAGTTGAACTGTATGTCTGTAAGCCAGATGTTTTTAATTTCATTTTGGTTTAATTTAACCTGTTTTAAATACCTTTGCAATCCTTTCCTCATTTCCATCTGTTGAAGAATGTGGGAAAGGAAGGACGAAGACGGCTAGTCTTGGGACAGTTTTTAACCCTGGAAACATTTCATGATAGATGTCTGGTACTCGTCTTAGTTTTCTCTACAAACCTCAAGTACATTTCAACATCTCAGCCACGGGGCGATCCAAACAGAGACATTTACCATCCCTTGGTGCATTATCACCGTATATCCGTCTGTGTCTGGACGTCTGGTCACTGACCAAATGCCTGGCAGTCCTCAACAGTCTGACAGCTCTGGGGGAAAGACAACTGCTATTGTCTCTGAAATTACACAAACACTACAAAACGAAATAACTATTTGAAATGGAAGTCAAAATGTAAAATGGGGATTTGTTGCAATAAAATGTATGAAATCAGTCTTATGGAGCCAGATTTCAGACTATCAACTACACATGTCTTAACACACTGACTATCTCACCACATCTTAACAACTATTCTACTTGTTAAAGGTTGATTACATAATTATACTGTTTAATTCTTGTAATTAGAATATGACTCAGTCCAATTGGATTTGTTAGGTTTTATCTAGATTAAGCATTTATCGTTGTTTTTGTTATAAATGGCCTCATACATGTTGTTATTTGTCTGTGAACTCTTGCTCATTAGGTGTAACTATTTCTGGTGCACTAATGATGAGACAATCCTTCAAGATTACCTCATCATTACTTACCCTTTTTATGATCCATTAAGTGATGTAAGGCATCATCCTAATGAACTGACAAACTAATGAGAAGTTACTGGGATTGAACCAGCATAATTACAGAATGACTTAAGTCACAAGAAAGAAAAAAATTACATTGATATTCACACCAATTATTATTAATAATATTCTGTCATTCATTAGGCCATTTCTTTTCTATTTATTACATTTGTTTCCTTTATTGCCCGTCTGATTTTTCAACGAAATGTGTTATTTATTTTCTTTAAACTCTTTAAACTTTATTATTATTATTATTATTGTTTTTTCCAACTCTGCAGCTGTGGTGTGTGACAGGTATCCCGTGACGTCACCAGCCTCCTCCATGAATCAAAAACATGGCGGCTGCCATGGAGCTGAGATGCTGGGGAGGAGACTGGGGTTTGCCTTCTGTCCACAGCGAGTCCCTCATAGTTCTGGTAACGTTATCGTCTGCATGTTAAAACAATTTATACAGACATTATACCCACTCTTATTTTTTTTTTTTTTTATTTTTTAAATCGACGTGTTTCTATAGTCGGTTTTCCTAGCTTACTTTCTGTGTATCTCTGGTTAGCTTCCATGCTAAGTCACCCACTGCAGTTTGCCTGTCGGCTACGTCGATGTGCAGGATATAAAATGATATAAAATGATATTATTTAGCTGTGTGTCATGTTTGTGCAGCTGGTGGATAATGGCTGCGATCGCTCCAAGGTCTGTCCTTCATGTGTGGCTGCGTGTCACTGCCACTCTCGATGCTAACTAACATTTGGTCTCTTCAAGGTCAGCTTGCACAAGCTCCAATCTTAATATTTTATATTTTATTTCTGACTTATACTCTTACTGGAGAACGGTAGGCGTTGGTCGAGGTCGTAATAAACTCGTCAGTAAATAAAGCGAGTTATTTGCTGTGTGTTTATCATGTTGTCCCATAGTGAATCAGTGCAGTAATAACTCCAACCACAAGGGGGCGTTTTAGTGTGAGTCATCTAATGGTATAAAACTATAAAATGAAATGATTAATTCAGTCTTTATTTCAGATAGCAAACAAGATCACAACATGTCACAGTAGAAACTATTAATCCCTACTTTACATTTAATCAACTTGAATCTATTCTGATATTTTAAGGTCAGATATTAAACAGAAAATGTTTGATTTATTAGTGACTGAAATGACTTTGAATATTCAGACTGTTTAGTTTTATATATCTTTGTCTTTATTTTGTTGTGATTTTTTTTTTTAATGTCCTGTTTGTCTTTTCAAAAGTGAAGTTGTTGCAGGTCAGCAGTGTATATAGATATAAAGGTCCATTGTTCCGAGTGCATTTAGAGTTGATGCCAAATTCCTACCGGTGGTACTTTGATTGCAGGAGCCATTCAGGCATCAGACACATTAGTGTTGACGTCACCAAAACCCCACCATGATTGAAACACTACAGTCCTTCATTAAGGTTGTACACAGCTCAGCAACTATTCTGACGACTGCGTACACTTGCATTCGGATCAATAGTCTCAGTACAACATCTATGACTGTCTTTTAAATCACATTGATACAGAAATGCTGTAGTTTTTTTTTACCCTCTCTCCCGATTCAAGTGTGGCTTTTCTTTCAGGCATATGCCAAGTTTTCTGGGGCAAAGGTCACAGTTTCTCCTATTGACTGGACATGGAAGACGTTAACAGGTGTGTGACAACTTCTCATAAACCAAACATTCATAACACTTGTCAAATATCTGCAGTTCTCCAGTACAGTAATCCATTCTGAGCCTCCCTCATACTTGTGACAATAACAACATTACAACAGTATCCATGGTTAACATCACATGACTACGTCTAGTCTAATTAACATTTGTAGGATGGATTTAATACATGTTTTTTATGCAATGATGAGACCTTAATAACATGTGATTGCAGATGTACAAACACCTCTAAACAACTTAACCTTTGTATTGAAATGTGATATCTCTGTTGTTTGATTTGCAGCTACAGTCCCAGAGTTGGTTTGTGGAGACTCTGCCGTGCAGGAACCAACACAGATACTCAACTTCCTGAGGAAACAGGTGGGAGTTTGCCAAAGTTGTTCACTGTCCATCACCTGGTCATTATGTTCCCACGTCCATTTCACTAAATTTACCGTTATATTTTCTTCTTTCAGAGGTTTAATGCAGACTATGAGCTGACAGCCAGACAAGGAGCAGACACCATGGCGTACATCGCTCTGCTCGAAGAGAAACTGCGACCAGCTCTGGTATCACCATCTCTTCTGCTTTTTTCCTGGCAAACACTGATTTGTGAGTACTGGTAATAGTCAGAGTGATGATTTACCCTCCACAGTTGCACACCTTCTGGGTGGATGCAGAAAACTATGCCAATCTGACACGGCCGTGGTTTGCGTCTCGCTCGCCGTTTCCTCTGAACTTCATCGTCCCACCTCAACTTGCCAACGCCGCCCTTTCTCACATCCTTCTCACCAAAGGAGAGGCACCGCTACACAGAATCAGTGAGGTGGAGGGAAAGGTAAATACTGATCTTTCAGACTCATCAGTGGTGTGTAGTTGTTGTTGAAGTACACGTTGTGTAGTTCTGAATGCAGACTTCTCTCTTTCTCTTCACCTCAGATCTACAGTGATGCTAAAGAGTGCCTGAATCTCCTCTCCTACAGACTGGGAACAGCAAACTACTTCTTTGGCAACTCGTGGGTTCTCAAATATTTGGCGAATCGTGTTCATTTGATGAGCCACATTTATGCTTCACTTGTATGTGCAAAAACCTTTGGAAAACAGGATAAATGGCAAAACTTTTAAAATCTGTGCTCGAGATGTTTTCTGTTTAAAGTTGTAGGTTGAAGTTGTTGTTTTCTTATTGATTTTTTTAGTATGCTGGGTTCATTTAGATAAAAAAATATTTGTAAATTCTGATCTATAAAGCACTTAGATGATATGTATAATAATTATTTTAATATTCATGTTTCACAGTCCTGTATTGCTTGACTGTGTATTTCTTATCTACATGTGTTTTGTGATTGTAGGCCCACCAGTCTGGACGCCTTTGTGTTTGGTTTTGTGGCTCCACTTCATAAAGCCAGTCTTCCCAGCAGCCCTCTGCAGAGCCACCTCAAACAGCTGGAGAACCTCACACGCTTCTGCGACACCATCCTCGCAGTCTACTTCAGCTCGGACCATCCCAGTAAGATCGCTGCTAGCAGTGGAAATATTTACAATTTGGGGACTCGGAGATGTGTGGGGAATATTTACATCTGAACAGCACGTAGACAACTAACATCACAAGAATTTTTCTGTCTTCTAGCATCTTTGTTTCACTCCATGCTTTCTTTTTTTCCATTGCACTAACTCTCTGCACTCGCTTTTTTTTCTTCTGCTGGTGTCCCTTTGCTTCGTCTCTCTCCAGGTCCTCCTCCACCTGTTCAGGAAACAATGGATGCCAACCTGCAGAAACTAACTCAGCTTGTAAACAAAGAGTCCAACTTAATAGAAAAGGTGCTTCTGCTTTCCTTTTCTCTTCTTTGCATGGGTTCACGGTCGCGTTTGTCAGGTGTGGTCTCAGCTGTAACTGCATAAATCGCGTATCTTATTGAATCACTTTCGTATTATTTTCTGCTCCGTGTTTGCGTGCTCTGTCTAAACTGTAAATCTTCTCTGTAGATGGATGATAACCTTCGGAGCAGCCCTCAGCACAAACCCCACAGACCGGACCCCAAACCCAGTCTAGCCAGTGAGAAGAGCTCTACCCCTGCCTAACCCTTGACCTTTCCACCCTGATCCAGCCTTACAATTGGAGGACGAACATCCCATAAATGAACTGACTCAGTGTCCTGAAATAACAAAAAAAAAAAAACCTTATGAAGCTGAACTGCAACTTGAATGGAAAATAACTTAATAATTAACTGAAGTATGACTATATAATTATAAAAAAGAGACTTTTTATAGAAAAATAATGATGATAGATTTCAAAGATGTTTCTCTAAAAAAAGGGAAGGAAAAGTGCTCATGTGAGGTTTTTAAAACGGTTGAGGCATATATGTGGTAAAGATGGAATGCTATGAAGTGGTTGTCGTTGAGAAAGACACAGAAGGTTCAGAGGAAAGCCAAAGGAAATGACAAGTCCAGCAGGGGAAAGTAAGTAAGTGGCACTGTTTAACCTCGTGAGCCACTTGTCCATTTTTCATTTTAACCTTTGCACCTTCTGTTTTGCTCATGAGATATGCATTGCCCTCACTACAGTTAATATACTGATATTGCAGCACTTTGTGGTTAGATATATTTAGTTATATTCTAGTTTATTATTCTCTGTTATATCATGGAGATTCTTTTACACCCCTCTATGCACACACTATCCCCAATAGCCACTGTAAAATGCACTGAACTGTAAATGAACTACATTTGAATTAGGGTCATGCACACTGTATGCGGTTGCCACTACAGGGGAACAAAAACAACTTCTGACTTACTTTGCTCCGACCTCCTCTGCTTTGTATAATTGTAAATAGTTCCATCTTTGAAATCAAAGCAGTTTACTTGTCATCTCCTCTTAATAGGGCTGATTAGCATGTTCACAATCTCTGCCACATACACCGAGGTATAAAATTAAAGGGCCTTACACACTATTTTAACTTATTCATGCAAAATATTTGGGACAAATGTGTGCGTGTGTGTGTGCGTGCGTGTGTGTGAGAAAAGTTTTCTCAAGGACTATCAGTGCGTTTTTCCAATAATTTGTGTTTTTCTTCGTTGTGTGAAATATTCTGCCATTAACAATCCACTCACTTTCTGCCATTACCATGATTCCTTACAACCAACATTTATTTCGTTATTTTCTTTAGACTTTTTTTTTCCTGCTGTGTTACCATGTTGTGCCCATTTAACGATCTGTTTTTGTCTTTTTTTTTTTTTTTTTTTTTGTTAAACAGAAGTGTCTGTCCCATTTGGGAATGTTTCATTAGCTGCCTTGTTTTTATTTCTTTTTACAGTCTGATTATCTGCTGCAGTATTTGGACTGTGAATTGAATCGCCTCTGTGTTTTTTTTTTTCTTACAGCTCGTACATCACCGATTTGATTCTACTACTTCACGTGATTCCTCTAATGATCTTTGTCTCAGTTTTAAAAATATTAATAATCATAAAGATACTTAGGCTCTTGTAACTTCCAAAAAAAAAAAAAAATACCCTCACTTCATGGATACATTCCCGTTAAAGCACCATATTCTGAAACTAAAGCGCTCATTGGGGTGTGCGTTCATCACACCATGTTGTCTGAGAGGTTTGTGAGGACCATTACGGGTGCAGTGTGCCTTCATGACTGCCGCTGTAAAAAAAAAAAAAAAAAAAAGTTTGTCATAATGTTAAACAGTGTCCTTCATAATTTTGATACATTACCATAAATTATCTTTGTCATTTCAATCGCTGACCATAATCTGTTGATGTTGGGAACAACTGTCTTCATATTACAGAAATACAAACATGATAAATCAGAACCTCGACCGGCCGTTTTCATTTCTTCTTTTTCTCTTGCTCTTTTCTTTTTCTTCCTTTTTCAAGCTAAATTGACATTGACATGTTTTCATGGACGTACATGTAAAATGGAGCCAATTTATTTTATTTATTTATTTATTTTATTTTTTTGGTTTTTACTACATTTGTATTTTTAACAAGTAAATGTTTGCCTCATCCTCTGACTAAACCAATCAAACTATTTGGTGACTTGTTTTTCCAGTAATAATTAGATTAGACTGTTGCCCACACTGTGATCAGTTGTTTAGATACTGCGAGGATAGAGAGCCCTTTGTCTGGTTTTGGCTTTGGACTTGTGGAAAAAAGGAGAGTAATTAAACTGAGAGGAAATGATGTATTCTTGAAATCAGATATTGTCCAAACCTCTGGTCATGTGTGGGAAAGACTCTTGAGAGAGACTGAAACGTCTCTTGGCTCGATTCTTAACAGAAACAGGAAAAAAAGAGCACATTTGGACTTTGACAGTTTTGTGCTTTAAAAATCCATGTTATACACCTCTACACCCATCATCCTCTTCCTTCTGGGTTAGAAAATGTGTTTATCAAATGACTTAATATCAAAAACATGGCTGTAACAACTTATTCTCAAAAAAAAAACTTACTAAGAGGAACAGAGCCTCCCTTAATTCAACTACAACAAATGTTGCTCCAACTTCTCAACCTTGTGTTCTCAGGAAAGCAGAGAAGAGTCAGTTCCAGTAAAACGAGGCGGCTGCTTTTCAAAGAGCTTCCTTCAGGTTCCAGCTGAGCGGTCCGTCAGAGCACGTGGATGCCAGCGGCTGCTGCTCCCTGATGGTCTGCATGTGTTGGCCCTCATCTCCTCCCCTCTCTGTTTCTTCAGAAATGAGGAAGGGTGTCAGAGATGAAGGGGGGGAAATGTACGAGCGTGTGGAAAACCATAAACTAGCTTTTGTCAGTGAGGTGTGTGGACCACAGACTCAAAATGATTCATGTTAAATGTATGATAGGCTTTGCAGATGTAGTTGAGGGACTTGAGGGAGGGAAAATCACAAACACATTTTTGCACAAATAATTGTGAATCAAAATTCCAATCTCATTTTTATGTTGATAATAAAAGAAAGTCTCAAGACTTTTAGACAAAAAAAATATATATATATATATATATATATAAAATGTGTGATTGCTCTTTATCACCGTGGCTATTCCACATATTCTTAAACAATCATGACATTTATTTTCATCTCTGCATGTGATTTAGAACTAAGTGTCCACTAAGTGTCCTGCAATTCATCCTTGAAAAACCGTGTGTGTGCACGCTTGTGCATGTCTGTGTTTTTCTTTCCAAGCCAGTATTACAGCTGGATGGAGTCCTGATGCCCTCTGGTGGTGAATATAAGTTACAGATGTAATGAACCATGAGTCAAAATAATCAGTCCGGTTGAGCAAATAGAAAAATAATAATAATAATCATATTCATTCAGCTTGGAGGAGAAAATCAGTTTACAAGGCAGAAAAAGAAAAACAAACAGTTGATCTGAATTTGCCATCAGTCGCACATAACAAAATAGAGAACCGATCACATCCGTTTACAAAGGTTATTTACACAAGATAGACCTATTCACAATATGAAACACGGTTCAGAAAGTGCTACAGTATTATTTGTTTTAGAAACAGACTCATTGTACACACTTTGGCGGCTTGAGCTATCTCTCATTTGTCTCAGTGATGATACATTGTGTGTTTGGTGTCAAAAGCTGTGAATTGACAGGGCACAACTCAAAATAAGTAACGGTTACAGTACAGTACAAAACGTTTATATACTTTATGGTCAAAATTACAAAAAAGAAAAATGGTACACAGCTATCTCTCAACACAAACAACCTGCAGTTTCATTTCAGTTACCAAAAAGAATTATATGTTGAATTTCATTTGTCATCTGTGATTAAATGGAGCTATACACTGATCAGGTTCCTTTTCAGTAAAACAAATAAACCCATTATTGGAGGTTGTGACCAAGCTGTGTTTTCTGACTTTACTGTGGATCTCTGTGCTCCTTTTTTCATGATGCAATTCTGATAATTTCAAACATTGCAAAGTAAAATCATTCAAATTAACAAATTGTCCAACATGAACTGTAAACTCTTCAGTGTTGTGAAGCAGGTGGCCGAGCTAGCTGTCCTTGGTAAACTCCGGCTTCTCCAGCACCATGCTGACTTCCAGGCTGCCTGGCATCTCCAGGGCCATGGCGGGATGACAGGGCTGAGTGAAGCGCTGGCTGAAGGTGCCTAACAACTGACCGGTCTGGGCATTGTAGAAAGAAAGACGACCGAGCTGGTAATCCAGGAGAGTTCCTACTCGCTCAGGTACGTCAACCACAAACACACTGGACTGAACATCATTGTGGAGAAACTGATACCTGCAGCTAGAAAGACAAAAGTGTAAGTTTTAGATTATAAAAAAAATGATTGGAATTGTTCTGTAAATTCACGGGAAGTGTATTCATACCCTGAGGGTGTAGGGACACACTGTAAACACCATGACTGGCTGTTTTCTCCCAGTGAGGTGTCTCTATCAGCTGTGCTGTACGCCACTCCCAGTCTGTGTGCTGTACTTCCAGACACTATTGTCTCCCAGTAGTAGTGTCCTCGTGTTGGCAACAGCTCACCCAGGATGGACGGACACCTGACAAAAAAAACACACACAAACAAACTCTGGTTTACACATATTCATGAAGTGTTTCCTAATGTTGGGAGTGATTGAACCTGTGTTGAAACTCACTGTCTGTCTGTAATTGGTATGTTTTCATATGTGTCCTGAGGGTAGTGCACAGTGGTGTGGTCCACTGACAGCTCCAAACTAGGATGAGCTGAGTCTTTCAGCAGGTGGAATCTTGTCCCTGGAAAATATAACATAAGTAACATAAACAATTATGAAAAACACTAACAAAACGATTACAAAAACAGTTGGAATCTGCTTTTTTTTTTTTTTTACCTTTTGTTGAAATGAGTGCAGCCTCACTCTGTTCGCTGGCTCCAGCTTCATTCACAGCTTTGATGTAAAACAGGTAATTCTCATTGGGCTGCAGGAGAACTCTCTGTTCACAGCTTGAGATACCTGAGATGGATCTAGTACGTCAAACACACACACACAGATTAAACCTTTTTATTAAATGTCCTTCAGCTTGACACTTGTTCAGTGTCACAAACTCATCAATCCATGAATTTTTCTACAATTCGTAGTTTTTCCAGACATCAATCTGGTATGTATCAAGTGAAGACAATCACCATGTCTGATTAAAAATAATTCACAAGGTGTTTGAGACCCACCTGAGGCCCTCTCCCTCCAGTTCATACTGCCGGCAGTACTCTAGGGTGTAACTAAGTCCGGGAGTCTGCTTTTGCCACCTCAGTGTTGCTGAATCCCACATGACAGTACAGCGCTCTGTGTCGATCACAGGTACTGACGGAGCTGGAACGAAAAGAACAAGACGTCTCAGAAGAAAAAAAAAAAAAAAAAAGCATGCTGCTGCCTGTATGAATGTAAATATTTCATATGTAACATGACAGAAATCACGCTCCAGTGTGTGGACTGACCGGTTGTGAAAGCGAGTCTCTCGCTGGGCAGAGAGCAGCCTGTATAGTTGACAGCCATCACCCACACTTTGTACGTCTTGTCAGGCTCCAGCTCCTCCAAGACACAGTAGCTCTCCTTCACCGTCACACGGTACTCCTCTGACACGGCTGTGGACAACAACAACATACGGTAGCTCTTGAAATAAAAGAATGTGATGAATATATAATCTCAACAAAAACTGCACGCACCATAAATGCCTAAAGGATAATAAACTGGACTGTTTTTAACATTTATAAAAGACCTGTAATAAATAGATAATTGAATAAATGTAGCCACTTTCAGCTGAAATATCCAATAATTTAATTTCTTTCTCATTATAAGGCATCATTTGAGATGGTACTTTTCAATCAGTTTCAAATTGACCACTTCCTCCACCATTTTCCATTTTAACATCATCTTGGATGTATTTACCTCCTTGTGGATCCTCCATGCAGTAAACCTGGAAGCAGTCGATGATATCTCCAGGATTAACTTTCCAGTAAACAGTGACGCTGGTGCTGGTGGCTGAACCTGGCTCCTGTAGCTGCAGCGTGGGCCTCTGAGGTACTGAGACACAGATACATGAGATGTGATCTAAAGTAAAATGCAAAACTACCACGTGTGGATGTGACACCAGGATTCATGTTGATCCAAAGGGTTTCCATACTGATGTGTTTGAGTCCTACCTGGGATTCCCTTGCGCTGTGCGAGGTGCGAGCTGGAAGTGTTGCCCTTGGCGTAATCCTCAAACACCAGTAGTCCCCTGGGACCCAGCTCAAGTGACATGGCTGAGTCCAGAGCTGCGGTGAGACTAAACACACAACTGTAACATTTAACTTCTGACCACAACCACAAGTTAGTATCAAAACTCTATTTTGCTGTGGCTGAGCTGTGGTTGAATCTACTGCCACACGGTAATTATACTAATCATCATACAAACATACACTCTGCAGGCTCTGCAGGGAAAGCAACATGCTGCACTTATTGTATTATATTAGCATTTGCTAATATATTATTATATAGTTGTTAGGAATCCATACTAGTTCACACTCTTTGCTTAAAACACATTACCTTGCATGGATGTCTTCAGGTGACTATTAGGAGACCAGATTGAAGAAGTAGTTATCAGCAATTTGTCACAAATTAATCATCAACCAGTTGCAAAATATGACATTGCTGATCAATCAATCCTAGAAACTTCAGGACTCACCCGTGCCTCAGTCTCAGCCTCTCTGGCTGCTGTCTCTAGAGTTGCCTTGGCGGTGTCGATGCTCTCCTGGAAGGAGACAATCTGGTCATAAAGCTGCTCCAGCTTGGACTTCTTCTCCTCCTCCATGCTGACAGACATGCTGTTGTACTGCTCCATCACCAGGGCCATCATCTCCTCGTTCTGTGCCCGCATGGCCGCCTCGCTCTCCACACACTGGTCCTGGTGGAAAGGAGGGTGACAGACACAGAGAGACCTTTTATCTCAAGTAAAATCTCCTGCTGCATGCTGAACTCTAAACTAATCTGATTATACATGCTACAAAGGACTATAACATTTTATTAGAGTTTTAGAATATAGTTTAGTGTATTCGTGTTACCTCTACAGAGTTGTAGGCCAGCTCTAGTTCAGACACCAGGTCTTCTATATTCTCTGATCGTCCCTGAAGCTCGGAGATCCAGTCACTCAGCTTCTCCTGTTACAAACACAAACACATATAAGTAAATAATCATGTGTGAGAAGTAAATGACTAAAGATTCACTTCATCACTTGCATCTAAAAATCTAACAGATCACACAGGTTAATCTTTAGGTAAAACTGTCCCCCATAGCAGCTTTGAGGAAACTCATCAGTGGCAATCCCCTGTCACCACCTCAGCACCTGCAGCTCACATTTAACAAGGTCAAGTTGTGATCACCGATCACTCACTGCTCCTTCTGAGGCCCCTGCACCAAGAGTGGCAAAACAGGTGTGAGCGTGTCAGCATGCGTGTGCGTGTGCATATTTGCACACATCCACATCTCAGCAGGAAGTATAGCATGGATTGTACATCGTAGGTCAGGGAACTGGACTGGATACAGGTTAAGAAGATGTTTGGTTAAACTTGTCAGGATCGATTTTCCGCTCTGCGGAGTATCTGAATAGGCTGCATATCTTGGAACTGAAGTCAGACGCATATTACAACTTTGATCTTTGTCTTATTTACAGTCCAGCTGTCAATGTTTCATATAAATACAACATCACACGCACACTAGACCTGGTTCAAATATCATTTGGAAAATGACATTTGATCATTCTGTTTTGTCTCAGCTTTCCTTTAATTTTGATGCCAGATGTATTCCTGTAATTGTTCATCAAACACATCACTTGTGTTGTTTGCACAGAAAACAACTGTAAACTGAATATAACACACACATATATATATAATATGCTCTCTTTTTTTAATGAGGCGAGTTTGCCTGTGAACTTATAGGTTTAAAAGTGACTTTGGGAAAACAGCACATAAAAGAAAACACAAAGATATTTTTATGATTACTAGAAGGCGCTGAAATGTTAATACACATTTTAAAACTGAGACGACTGACCCGGTACTGAACCAGAGGGACAGCACAGGGAGAACAGTGTGTGTGAGCAGATCACATCTCAGTCTCTGTTTGATGATGACACACTGGACCTTTCCAGCGATCAAAGCAGAGCATTACATCACAACAACTCAATGCGCCTGGCCGCAGCCTGCCAGCAGCCCCAGAGCATCCCAGCATTCATGCCAAAATGAATGGAAAAGTTATAGCTGACTAATTTAAGATCAGTTTATTGTATGATGACCCAAACTAATGCCAGTAAAGTGTGTGTTGATCGTAACCATGTGTTGTAATAATGCTGGTAAAGTGTATGATGATGATGATGAGCTGCTATTTAATTACAGCATGCCATCACTCATCAGAGCGGCTGCTGCGTCGCCTCAGCCTAGTTAAACGATCGGACATCTGTGAGACACTGTGAAGTCTCTGAGGCCAAAAGACAAAGATGCTGACAACTGACAGATAATAATTCAACCCTCATAAATTACAATAAATGGTTTCTATTCAATTTATGTCATCATAAATCACTTTTAATCATGCAATGTTCCCTGTTTCTCACAGGAAGGTTGAGCATTATACTATTTTTTTCCTCCAATAATTTTGAGCTATTCCTTAAAATGTATTTTTGTATTTATTCATTTTGCAATTTATTATAATAAAAGTTCATTATATAACAGATAATTATTTATGCATTTTAACTACTATTACTGTTAATGTTCACTCAGTTATATCATTGTAGTAGCACTATACATATTTATCATTAGAATCACGTAGCAAGTGTTAATACCTGATAAATAATGTAATATTTATATTCAATTAAATAAACAGTGAACATTTGTCTATAGTGAGCACTTAGATCTTTTGAATGGGTGTGTCCTATTATACGTATTTTGCACTTTTATGTCGACTTATGAGTTGTGCTCCACTGAGTTGCACAAAGTGCACAAAGTCCAGTGCTATCCACCTAAAATAGATTAAATAAGAATAGCACCAGAAGTCAAGGCACTTAAAGCACTCAAGTTGTAAATCTCTGCATCCTACAATATCTGACCTGTAAAGTAACTGAATACTATCTTCTGTGAATCACTTACGCCCAAATCTTTCAAACTCCAAGCCCATTGTTTGTTGTTCACAAATAAGATTTTCAGTTTAAGAAATAAAATTCATGAACAATGATGAACATTCATATAACACTTTTCACAGACTTGTCATGGCAATAAACTAATAAACTAACCAATGACACTGATGATGTGCTCCTTTAAAAACACACAGTATGCACATATTGGACACTACCTTTAATTCCTCATAGACTCTGTCCACAGCCGTCACTTCGTGACCCTGATGCTCTGCAGACGCTGTTTCGTCATTTGACAGCAGACATCCACAGCTGAGACAGAACCAATCCATCCCCTCCAGTTCTGCAGCCAGTCTGGCTTCACTCTCCTCCTCTGCATCAATGATGTCATAGTCATCCTCAATGAGCTCTTCTTCTTCTTCCTCTTGTGGGGACAGGTCAAACACTTTCCCCTTCATCTGCATCTCCTCTTCCTCCATCCTCTCCACTCTGTCCTGACCGGACTCGGGTCTTAATTCCTCTGCGTGTCTTTGTATTTCAGGTTCTGGCATTCCTTCTGCATCCTGTTTGGATATTAACTCATATTCAAGCTCTGCAGCAGGTACCTCTGGAGCCTCTGCAACCAGCTCTTCTTGCTGAATCTTTTGCCCCATATCCTCTTTGTGCAGATCAATGTCTGGGCTCACATCCCCTGTAACGTTGAGTGCCTCAGATTTATCTTCCACCTTGTGTATTTCCTCTGTTTGTTCTGCAACTGCTTCTTCTGATGGTACAGTATCCTCTGCATCCAGCCCAGATAAATCCTCTAGTGGAGTAAAACTCCTCAGACGACAAATAACACCAACATCCTCATCTTCTAAGACGTCCTCTGTCTTCTCCACCTTGTCAGCCTCCTCCACTGCTACAGTTGGTGAGAACTCCTTGTCTAATTCATCTGCAGGTGGTTTTTCTTCCTTTACAGCGACATCAGGTTCTACTTCCAGTTGAGGCTCTGTCTTTAGTTCTTCTATCTTTGGCAGAGTATCTTCAGGTGCTGTGAGATGTTCACATGGGCTGTCAGGTTCAGGAAGAGGTTCTGCATCAGGTGTGATCTTGTCTGACCACTGATTAATATCAATGTCCATCTCAACAGCTTGTCCTTTTGGAACAAGGAGGATTAACTCATCACCTACATTCACCAAGTCCTGAATGCCAGCCCCAGTGTCCTCTGGGACAGGCGTGGTAGCTTTAACTTCACTTGGTGGCTTTGTTTCATCTAATTCACCAACTGTTACTGACTCCTCTTGTTGAAGTTGTGTATTGACAACCTCTGGCATCACAGGTTTGGTTTCTTCACCTGAAATTTCAGTTTTATCCTCTGACTCCTGATCAGCTTTAACAATTTGTTCAGTCAAATGGCTGTCAGCTGCATTTTCAGTTTCCTCTGTCAGAGCTTCATGCTCCTTTTCTCCTTCAGGGGCTGCTGTCACCTCCTTAAGATCAATATGAATTTGGGTTTTTGTCTCTTCTTCACTCACTGCTTTTTCAGTTACCTCCACCACTGCTTGCACTGCACAGTCACAGTCAGTGATGACCTCAATCGGTGCGACATCTTCAGGAGTGACTACTGCTTCTGCTTCTTTTTCCTCACACAGTGATAATTCAGCAGATGCCTCTATTTCATCTGTGGTCTCAGTTGAGGTGAATATTTCCTGTCTTGTAGCATCTGCTTCTTTGACTGCCTCTGGTTTGGCCTCAGCTGCTTCTTTCTCATCAGCTGCCACCATTTTAGTGTCAGTAGCTGCTTCCGCAAAACAAGTCTTCTCAGTGGTCTCTGATTTTATCTCTGATTTAATGTCTATCTGTGGCACTTCCTCGCTTACAGGTGCTTTGACTGTTCTCTTTGACTCTTCTTTAGCTTTCACCAGTACATCAGTCGTTTTTTCTGCTATTTTTTCTGTCTGAAATAGCTGCTTGGCTTCAATGGTGCTTTGTTTGCGTCTTTCTCTCTGATGCCCTTCTGACTCTCCCTCTGTCTTCTCTACTTTCCATGCACCTGTTGTATTTCAGGAAGTAGCTGAACAGTGCTGCTCTCAGGAGGCTCGATCTGGTCTTTTTTTACTTCATGTTTCACTTTCTTATCCTCCACCTGCTCCTTGTTTGGTTTAAACTCCTGAATTGATTCTTCTTTTCTGACATCCTTTTCAGCTTCTCTGGAGATTTGCATTTCCTCTGTCTTCTTGTCCTTTTCCGTAACGATTCCTTTTTTCTGTGTTGTTGCTGATGGTGGTGGTGGTAGAGTTTTGCTTTCCACCTCAATCTTTACTTCTTCTGTCTTTGCCTTGTCATCATCATCATCTTCTTTGACCACCCTTGTTAAACATCCTGTCATCTCAAACTTATTCTCTGACCACATCATCCTCCCCTCCTTCTTATCCTTCGCTGACTCCACTTGATCTGTCAAGGTGGGAGTCTCATCTTTCAAAGTAAACTTTTCCAGGTACCCATCTGCCTCCTCTGAATCAGAGAAACGTCTCTTATAAGATCTTTCAGATGTCACGCTCTCCGCCTCGGAGCATTCCTCGTCACTTCTTTTCCTCTCGCCTACAGCATCCTCGTACAAGTCGGAGTACATGAAGGACATGGCTGTGGGCTCCTCCAGGAGGATAGGATCGATGATCTTTGGGGGTCCAGGGGAGATATAAATAGGTGTAAGTGTGGTCTCTTCACTCATAAACAATGAGCTATTCCCCATCATTGATCTCTGGCTCTCTCGTCTTGTCCTCATTTTTGCTTCGCCCTTTTCCTCGTCATCGTCTGTTCGCTGCAATGCATCAGTGGAAGCTTCCCCATAGAAAACTTCATCCAGGTGTTCTCCGACTATTTCCACATCTGTGACAAAGACAAATGAGTCCTCTAATGCAGAGGGACTAACAGTGGCTGTCTCCTTGGTAGGTTTTTGCTCCTCTGCTTGTGGTTTTGCTACAGGAAGTTTTGCCTCTTCCTGTGGCTGTGGAGCTTGATCTTCGGGTACTACTGCATCCAGGAGGGTAAACTTCTCAAAGTAGTCGATGTCACTGGTGCTATCTTTCTGAATGGGTGTGTGTACAGGGTCTGTCTCAGCTGATGATTGAGAAGAATCTTGTTTCGAGGTCTGTGGAGAGATAAAAATGGAAAAATCAATCAATCAATCAATCAATCTACAAAAACAGGTCTTCTTAACATCAAAATTAAAATCAATCAAATTAAAATTAATTTAATTAACAAATTAACATCAATCTATTTAGAAATGGAAGAACAGGTTGAATAGAATCATAACAAGTATCATATATCAATGATGCCCTTCCAATTATTCTTATCAATCAGATAAATACCTCTTGGTGATCCAGAGTTTCCGCCTCATCTGGCAGGACATGGTTCTGTTGCTGTGTCCAGTCATGGTTGTTTCTGGACTTGATCTTTGGAGTCTGGTCCAGATAAGACAAATTATCTTGCAGGTCTGTACTCTCTTCCTCGTCCACAGTGGGAAGTTTCGATGGGACTCTGATGTTGAGAATCTCATAACCATCTGAAATCAAACTAAACAGTTGCTGATCTTTGTTTTTGATTTCCTCCAAGTCTGGCTCCGTTTCAGGTTTCTCCTGTTTGATATTAGGGAGAGAAACTTCTGCCATCTCTGGCCTCTCCACCCCCAGAGCTGAAGCCGATCTGGAGCTACCAGGTCGGCTGAGCCGGTCCCCCAGCCGGCTGCTCCTTCCACCAGACCTCGTCCTCCTGCGAATTACTTTCTCTTCGTCAAAGACTATGGTGATCTTTCCAGCAGCTCCAGAGCCCTCCATGCTGTAGGCTTCAGAGACTGAGCTCGTCTCAGAGGCCCAGGGAGTAGAGCACCGGCTGGAGGCTGTCTCCCAAACAATACCACTGTCCTCGCTCTGAACCGTTACCATGGAAAACGCTGGATCCACCATCAGGCACTGGAGTTTGGGCTTCACTGACTGGTCCTGGACAACTTCTCGCAGACTGAAGGAAAGACGAATGGGACAGAGTTAGAGGAAGGACAGAAGTCTGTTCGTGCCATTCACTAGAAGAGAAGGGGCATGACTAAACAGTTTGACTGCAAGAGGAGATCCTTCTGGCTCGGCTCATGGAAATGCAAGAGGGGAACAAACCAATGAATCAAATCAAAACACATTTGAGCAACATGTTCTAAAATTCACATTTTGCAACACTACAACATAAAGGAGAAAATCTAAGCTGCAAATACAATAACACACGCTGATCTTTTCTCAAGGTGATTATTTGAGAAGTGTAGATCTCCAAGCGTTAGACCAGGTACGTGGTGCCAAGTTGCCAATGTGAGTGTTGAGTTGAAAAAAGTAATGACTAAATGTGCTCTGAGTTCTCCGTCCTGCTATCAATACAGCTCGATGCCTGCAGGGTTACAGGAGGGTGACGTCCCAAAGCGTCATTCATGTAATGTTAGAGGAGATGCCCAGCCGTCTCAGATATATCCAACATATCAGTGTCTTCTACTATTTATGACATGGCAAGGATAGCAAGCACACCCAGAATGAGACATGATGAATGGGATGTAAAATATTGGATGTTGAATAATATCAGATATTAGTATAGATGTCACACTGACAATTCTTCTATTAAATGTATGAAATGATATCTAATGAAGCGCTAACTTGTATTACATAAGAACACATAACATAGTCATGATCTCCAAGTAGAGATAATACACAGCTTCTCTGTTTTTCTCTAAAGCAAAATGTTCTCTGACAAAAGAAGCAACTCCATTCAGTATGTTTTATGATAAGATCTCCTAAGGGAAATACACTTCTGTATACAAAACACATGGATTCACAGTGGAAGTAATTCAGTGTGTAAAATCCAGACAAGTAAAGTAAAGCACCTGTTTCGTAGTTCCTCCACTTCATCTTCATCATCCTGGCTGATGGTTTCTGAACCTTCACCCTGAAACTCCTGCAACTCTGTCATTTCTGCGTCCAAACTCTCACATTCATCCATCTTGGTAATATCCTCCAGCTCTTCCCTTCGTAGCTCCCAGTGTTTGTTTGTTTTATTTTTTTTTTTCTTTGTATTTTAGAAACCTCTTGATGTTTTCAGCCACTGTGAATTCGGAAGAGTCGGTCTGCCTGTTTGTGTCATTCTAAGTTGGGAGCTGTCCATCTGACTCAGCGACGGACAGAAATAGACCAAGTGGGGAATGAAAAGAGGGGAGTGGGGATAGAGAGGGGTAAAGCAAGTTGGTTTCACTGTTGGCAGAGTTAAGTGCACTAACAACTAACTCTGAGAAGTAGTTTGATTTGTGTCATTTTACTATATGCTATTACAAACCTGAGAAAAAAAACACTAAGTAGCTCTTGATATGTGTTTAACAGCTGACTGTGGTGGTGTGACTTTAAGATGAAAACCCCCTTTGCCGAGTTAAATATAGGCCAAGAGCTGAAACAGTACCCTCCTGGTCCCCCTGCTGCTGGAGGGAACACTAAACACACACACACACACACACACACACACACACACACACACACACACACACATCTATCTAGGAAGATATCTACCACCTAGCAGCGCTGGCACTATGCAGAAGTCATAAAACTCAATGTAATAAGCCGTCAAACCACAGACAAAAACCAACAAGCACAGTTGCTGCTGTGAAGAGCTGAAGAGAACACATGATCAAAGGAATGCGTTCACTTTAAAGTCTTTTTTAAAACTTCAGTAACATACTGGTTGACATCACAGTTGGTGGTTCATTTAACTGTGGAACCGAAGTGACAGTTGCTTTGTAGTGGAGACAGTTCACCACATATTGTACTTCTATTACTGTGTTTGTGACAAATAAAAGAATCTTGAGACTATTGAAGACTATTGAGCATCAGATCGAGGGGGAATATAAATAATATAATACATCATATAATATTGTATTGCATATATATTAATATAATAATGCAAAAATAATATAACATTGCAAATATATTATAGCGTGATGAGTGTAGAAGCTGTACCATGTCACCCCTATGCAAACTCAAAGTTTCTGCACCTCAGTTCTGATGTGTCATAATTGTCAACTTATGCACGATGTAATTTTAACTAGATATAATCATAATTATAATTAATGATACTACAAGATATACAGCAATTAAGGTCTTATTAGTGTTAATTTACATTGTAAACATCACAACTGTTTTTGTATTATCAATAATATAAATGGAATAACATTTATATTTCACTTTTACTGGTTAAAGACAAATAACTGATAATGATAATTAAAGATATATGTAAATAAAATGACCACACTTTATCAAATACATTGACAATATCAGATGAACGACAAGTGCAACAACAACAACAACAAAAAGATAAATAAAGTGAACCAATCATACATCTTCAGAGATTTATTTTTTTTAAACAAACATTTAAAAGTCAGTAATGTACAAAATTTACAAAAAGAGCTGAAGAATATAAACCAAAGATAAAACAGGCGTCAATAGAGAAGTGACAGAATGTAACAAAGTCAAAACATGCCGACACATCATGAGCAATGATGAAGAGCGATGAGTGGAAACGGAGTCTGACAGATTCACCACCTCAAAATCATTTAAATTACAACAACTTAAACATCCATTTGATTTAAAAATGATATTAAACTTAAACATCTCCATTTGAGATGAAACTTGACACGATGAGATGACATGGGAGGATCTTTAAAGCTGCGCTAGAAAAAGCGGAGTCTATAATGTTTTAGCCCACAAGGTTCTTCACTGATTTAGAAAAATAGCCTTTGATGTCACAAGTTGGTCCAGACAGATAACATACATACACGTACAATATTCATATATTGTACATGTATGTGACAAACAAACTGGCATCTTTCAGTATGGCTCTGTACAGCACGGCTCTGACAAAGACGACGTGACTAAGACTGAGAGCAGAGAAGAGAAATGTGGCTGAGACCTTCGCACCTAAATGCTGATCCATTTAAGCTAGTAGTAAGTTGCAAGTTACTTTTGTGTCTCATACTTTGTTGATGGGCTTAACCTCCTCTCAGGGACAAAATGTGCAGTGGGAATGAGGACGGTGTAGCAGCGTGAACCACCTCTAAATTACACAGACTGTTATTATCCTGCTTCAGTGCAGCATCTCTCTGTCACCAGTTTGATTTTAGAGCCCTCTGGTTTCATTCCACAACATCTATATGTTTGCTTACAATCTCTCTTACTGGAATAATATATTACATTAATTTGGCAAAGACAACAAAGCTATTGACAGTGCAGTAGATCCAATAGCTACTGTCACAAGACGCAAAGTTTGTGACGTAGAGGCAGCCAGAGCTTTCAAGAGCCCCAGAAACTGTCTGGCTGCGAGGTGTGGAGGCATCACGCCTCTTTTCTCAGTACATCCAAAAGGTCGTTCATTGTTTCTGGGCACAGGACCGTCTTGAGGTAGAAGACTCCAGTCAGCTCGTCTAATTAGACAAATCACTTATCTTCTAGATGACTCCTTAATAATGATGGTTCTGACCGGGAGGATTGAGTTCAGGTCCTTCCTCAGCTGCAACAGCCGATACGACTGTACAGACAAAGAGATGAGAAGCAGAGGGATAATGAATAAGAGCTCTGGCCCACATTGGCTTATGGGAGAGAAAAAATATATTTAAACAGACTGTAGTTATTAGCATTGGCATGTACCTCAGCAAACTGATCTTTAATGATGTCAAACTTGATCTTCTCGTGAACTGCTCTGGCGACGTTATTTCTCTCAAATGGCTCTGAAACACAAAGAATCATGGTGGCTCCTTGTAACATGATTAGAGACATTTCTACTACTGATGTTCCAGCAGGTTACATTTGCTGAAATGTTTACCTTCCACACATATGTATTTGTTTCTCCACTCTTTAGAATTGGTCTTGGGCAAAGTTCGGGCCTCTCGAACAGAGATCACCTGCTTATCCCAACTGCAAGACACAGGAAGGGGAAATATTTATTGCCTGTGATGATAAAAATAAACACAGTGACCAAAGTCATCAAGAACTATCTTGCAACAAAATTACCATCTAATCCACCACAAGGCACATTTTATAGCCAACAAACAAACTGAGCGTTTTTCAGATTAATTTTGTACCTTGCCACAGTCATTGGATACAGTTGTTTTTGGCAAAAAATTAAATTAAATATTCTTCTCAATTGTTTGATTGTTTTAACTAATTACAAAAATGACCAAATTTTTAAAATCACCCAAGAAAGGAGTGTTTAAAATGTAATGTAATGTGCGCATGTTTGTGCGGCGACTTTTAGCTCAACCTTGCGTCTGTGGTATGGCACGGTGACACACAAACTGTAAACACAGTGTTCATGGTATGTCATGTTAGTGCCGTGTAAGGCCAAAGGTCTCAGCTGCTCCTGCCTCTTACCCAGAAACATGAAACCAGAGAAGAGGATGCAAGATAGAGGAAGGAGGGATAGGAGATTGGAGAGGGAGAAGTCAGAAACAGGAGGAGGAGACGGGGAGGAATGGGAGCAAGAAAATGAGTGGGCAAAAGAAGTATTTGAAACACTAGACTCAGTAATGTGATGTCCTCGGGAGCTACCTGAAGTCTGTGGTGTAGTATTTTAGAAAGCCAAGAAACAGATCCCCCAGAGAGGCCTGGTTTTTTGAGATGTAGGGTGGGAGGTGTTGGCATCTTTCTGGAACCACGTTGATGTCCATGAAGGGATCAAAACATTCCTGAAAAAATCAAGGCACAGGAGAAAGAGACATAAGAAATTATTAATGTCCTATCCAATCATAATACCAATTAAACATATTATTTGACCTTTTAATTAAAAAAAGTAGCTGCACTATAGCTGTAAAAAGACAAAAAAGAGCTAAACATTTCTGTGACAATGAAGTGCAATGAAGTCACTCACCGGGAAGTCCCTCTGTAGAGAAGGAAGGACCGGTTCTTTAAGAGCTGAAAATAATTCACAATCATGATGAGATTCACACAAATCAAAGGCATAAATTTAAATGAGAAAAGACTTGTGAGATTTCACTGACTCTGGAGGTAGTGCAGGACCATCAGCACCAGGGTGTAGCTGCTTAATGTTCCTTTGCTGGCATCGTTGATCTGATGGTGCCGTGCCCACTTCTTGATGACAAGGATCATGGGTTTTACCCTGAGATCAGCTGAGAGAAACCACATAACAAGTCAGAACAAGACAAAACAGGTCTTCTGCAAACACCTGAACTAACAAACAGAATGAGCAGCCACAATTTTATAGGAATAAACAAGTTAATTTTTAAAACGGTTACTACCAAAGAACCTAAGTATTAGTTTTACCCACCATTGCCGTAACTCCTCAGAAGGAATGTGTTTCTGATGCCCACCGTGTTGTTGATGTTCAGGTCAAACTCCAAATCACTAAAGGATTAATAGGAGTCACATTAAGACTATTCAGAATTGTGTAAACACAGGAAACCTCCAACTCTTTTATTGTTTAGCTCCTACCTGCCTCTCTCTCTGAACCTGAGGATTGGCACTTTGGCTCTGATCAGCTGAGTCCTCTCTACATATGCTATAAATCAAAACAAACTTCATTAGAATTGTGTTAGTTTCAGTTTCTTTTCCTGTAAAACTGAAACCCTTTGCTCCAGTGTGTAAAATGCTCCACCTAGTGGACTAAGTGGTAACATTAAAAACTAGGGATAAAATCAGTGACCATATTAAACAAATTATTGAACAAACAAATTATAGAATTAATTTATCATTACGTAAGTTGTTTTACTCACATAGTGATCTAAACAACTTCTGGAGCTGAGAGAGAACCTGAATAGGATCACAGTTTTTCTGAAACAATAAAAAACAAAACAGAAAAACTGTAAATTTTACACATACATGAAGACTATCACTGCAGTCAGAGATACTTACTTTTCCCTTGAGGACCAGACACAAATCAGCATCACTGCTCCGGCAGGCCAATCCATTTATCGAAGATCCCGTCAAGTAAAGTTGTGCTATTATTGGACATTAGGTGTTTTAAGAATGACAACACACAGTCTGAGCAGACAATGACAGTAAACAGTGGTACTCACCTGCATACCGCTGTTGTATGTCTTCCTGCAGCCGCGATCGACACATCTCCTTCCGCATCAAATCAGTAGATTGTTGCTGACAGGCCTCAAACAGCTCTACCATTTGATTGCTCAGCTGAGGACGAAAACACATGACACAAGACACAAGACACATTAATAAACCAAAGCATATTCACACTGATACATCCATACAGTCTGACCTGGTGTACGTTAGCTTCAGATTACGGCTATTTAAATTTACACTACCTTGTCTTTAGCGTAGGCCTGCAGGCTGTTGGAGCTTTCTGGGACTGCAGGCATCGGAGGGTGGGAATGGGAGCGTGGACTGAGATAGGTCCGGTCAAAATCATGGAAGAATGATCTTGAGGACCCGGCCAACATTTGATCAGGATGACGAGGAGGGAAAGGGGCCTGAACTGCAGGTTCTGTCCATGATGAAAAAGACTGAAAAGAGTCAAAGCGTTGGCGTTTCCCTTCATAGGGGCTGTAGTCATCGCTCTGCCTCCTGGAGGAAAGAGAATGACAAGAAACATGTCAGAAAACATGTAAAAAAAAAACAAATGTGTGTGGAGTGTGTGAATCAGATAATGACGTACTTGCGTCCATTGGTCATTGTTTGTGTGCGTGGAGGATGAGCTGGAGAGGTGGATGGTGGAGGTTTCCATTCATATGGAGGTATCCTCTCTAGAGGAGGAACACTGAAGCTACGGAAACACAAGCACGTATCAATACACAGGATCGATGACAAAAGAAAAGCATTCTTTATCCTTTAGAATAAATGTTTTCATTCAATTCATAGAAATCTGATAATAATAGACATAAACACATCATAGAATCTGTTTAACCATTTATTTCTCTATACTAGTCACTTATAGTAAAGTATTCGGAGTTACACATTTTTGTACTTCATGCTCTGAGATTCAGAAAATTTTATTTTAAAATGAAATGTCAGCATCACAATAAATTTCTAAGTCACAGTCTTTGAATTTGACAGGGTCAACATCAGCATTGAGAGTGATGGGATATCTTATCTAAACGCTTTGCTAATTACTTTTACAACTTTTACTTTGCTAATTACTTTATATTGAGTTACTGACTACTAATTTTTAGATGTGTGTTTTAACTGCTCAATGAAATTAGAGGTGTCTGTATGCCCCACACCCTACTGCAGAGAAGTATGTGTGAAAGCACGATGTACTGAAAGGACAAGATATATTCAAGGCCCGCCTGAGTGTCTCCTTAAACAACGTCATAGGAGAACTTATCATGTGTGCGTAACAGTTAGGGTGCCGAAAAACAACTCCATATATGATAAAAGACTACAGAAACAGCCTTGAGGGTGTGAGGATGATGGATTTGGATCTTGGAACGACATAGCTCTTCAAATACATAGTGCCCTAGTGGCAAAAGTCTTGATTATATATGAAACTAACAATCACAATCATAGTTATGTTCTCTCTGAATAACAAATTCAATTTGGAATATGTGTCACAGGCACTACTCTACACTGTTTTGAAATGCCATTGTTGTACAGTCTGGTATCAAAGGTTATATTTGTGAAAGAGTATGACAGTGAGATTTTCTATTAACTCATGTCTCTTTGACAACTAATATATGTATTTTCCATATGTTAATGCTTTGTACTGTCTGTTCAGACACTGTATTAACCCTCATCTTAAAACAAAGATGACACATAACTTAGAAGATACTTACAATCCTGACGAATTCTTCCTTAGTAAAGGATACATAATAATACAAATCTAAATAAGGTTATTCATGAATAACAGCACATCCGTAAACATGTGAAGACTAGATTTCACACCTGAAACTGAACACTGAACCATAATTTTTACATAAAGTGTGTTACATATCCTATTTAAAGAAGTCTTGCGTAACTCATTTCCCTTGAGAAAATGAAACGCAGACTGTTTGTTATGGCTATAACCTCCTCCTCTGAAAGCTCCTCGTGTCCTATACAATATGCGACCTTGGTTGTCATGACAACTGCTGGGGAAAAGTCTCCACTTTTATGATAGCAGTGTCTTCTCAGCTGTCTAAGACACAAACAACGAACCAACACTTTTAGGGCCTAGTTCTGGATACCGTGTAGGAAGACTGCCTCCATAACATTAACATATGTTCAGTGAAGTAAAACTTCACAACAACGACCCTTGTAAAGTTATTCCAAGTGGTAACTTTAGCATTGATCATGATTTTGAAATAAAAACATTTCGGTAAACTCAACAACAAGGACATACAGGGGTTAGTTTCCTGATTAGACTCACCTGTTGAAGCCTATCGGGCTTTGGTGGTTATATTCGTAAAGTCGGGGCGCAGAAGGTGGCGGGTACAGGCCGTTGTTATAGGCTGACCGGCCCCTCGGAGCACCGCTGCGAGGATACATGCTGGGGGTCTTCACGGAGCTCCAGCATCAACCCGGCTGCGAGAAAAAAAACAGCGATAGCATCGACCAGTAGAGTATACACACACGGAAGTATTTTACCCAAAAGTGACGAATAAACCACAGCTGCGAAGGAAAACGAAACTTACTAGTGATCAGGTGGTGCAGCAAGTAAGCGAAGTTAGCTCGCCTTAAGTAGCATCTAGCTAGCTAATTCAAACTCCACTAGCCGTACTATCTAAATATTAAAAGATTTCTCTGTAAATTATTATGAGCTTCACGTCTACGTAAACATGGGGCGAAATGTTAGACTGTCATCTAAAAAAAATAACCAATACTGCGAAATACTTACCAAATTTCATGTCACATGTAAACAAAACTAAAGTGCTAATTTCCAATGTAAACACTTCCGCGTTGATGCCATGACGTAATGGAACTCAATTTAAAGGGGACGTAGCCATGCGCGTGTTAAAGGGAAAGTCAACCCCAAAATAAACTTTCAGGCTGCTCTGTGCTAGTCTGGTAATACTGGATAGTGAAATAAAAAAATAATACAAAAATCAGCGCGTAAAGATGTTTTTGGTCGGCTGTCCGTATGACTGTAATATTTGAGATATTTTATCAAAATTAGAAAACTTATGATTCCTACAGGGAAAATGTTTTTGTTACAAAGAACAATGACTCGACAAGGAAATAATAATAAATAGGCTACTAAGTAAGTAAATAGAAAAGTACTGTGAAAGGTATAATTAAGAGCCAAAATGGGGACTTGCAAAGTGGACTGACAGTAATTTAACAGGAAACTGTAATGTGCAAAGATAAACTAGATAAAAAAAAGTGTAATGAGAGTTAACAATAAAGAAGATTAACAACAGAATATTAATAGAGATGTAAATGTATAACTGGATGGCAACATGAAAGAAGAACATCCTCAGCTACACAGTGAAACACTTTTGTATATCCAAATTAGATTCATTTGAATGTGGAGTTACAGCTGTAGATCAGATAAACCCGTTTACCAGTCAAATGAACCTGGCTGCGGTCATGTTGTCTATCATCCATTGTCTTTTAACAAGCTCCAGGATTTATCACCTCCATTTATCTCTGCTGTTGAGCTCACGGGATGAACTACTGAAAGTCACTTGTTTAAACTGGGTTTTTTGAGGACACAAACAAAAGAAAATAAGCATTTGATTAGCATAGCATAAGATAAAATATAAAAGTCTATTTTTTGTCAACTACATGTCAGTGACAAGATATGAATTGTGAGGATACCACCAGACAGTTATTATTGTGTAAGTGTTAGTGTTGTGTAAGTGAACACTAAATCTAAATAGACCTACATAGTTAATGATGAACTTCAGCTTCTAATCGATTATTTTCATTTTATTCTTTTATTGATTTTTGTGCTGCTGAGTTAGCCTTATGAGTTGTGGGGCACAGGCAAAGCTTATAGCTTATGATCACTCAACATTATCAGTTCATCAGTTCTTTGTGGCCTGACATTTATGTTAGAATCTATTGTCCTAATTTTCTTCTTCTTGTGATTACTCTTAAATTGACTGGCTTGACTGTCCATGGCACAGAGGAATATTTACATTGATGATGTCTTCCTCAGTAGAGATATTTTTTTCCACATCCACAATGTTTACAATTAGATATTGTCCCTAAATCCCATTTGCTGAGTTGAACTCTAAGCTCATAAGACATTAAAACCCCAAACTCATAAAGCAGCCCTGGTAGACTAATAATAATACTGCACAAGACCAGAAGATGATGAAGAATTGCATCTATGAATATGACAAATATTCATAATTTAGTCTCTTAAAAAATGTAAAGCCACAGTGTGTTTTTCCTGTAAGCTGCCGAAGTCAATTGATTTATCACCAATAGCTCAAATAACGCATGGAGCATGATCTTTGTTATTTATTATTTTTCAGAAAATGTGGGTATTAAAGCAGGACATTATACATCACAGCCACGAAATAACATTTTTTTTGTCCCTTCTTAAAGCTCTCGGCGAGAAGACTTCTTCCCAATAAACTTTTTATAAAACAACAAAACATCAAGTGGCATCGGTCCCCAGAGCACCGGGTGACGTCACTGCGGAGGACGGTGCCGTGACGTAGGCAGTTCAATACTGACACTGATCTGAGTGGGAGGGAAGCGGATGCATCGGGCAGATGTGCAGCGGTTTGGGGAGCGGGGGGGTGCGCACACAGGGGTCTGTGGATGGGTTTAGAATCAATGAAGCACACATACAGCTACAGTTACAGCAGAGAGGCTGCAGAATAACTGAATGTATGTAATTGACTCCACATACCGGCACTGATGAGGATGAGAGTTTGTTATGTGGATGAAGCGGGGAATGCATCAGTTGATGTTGCAAAAAGCACAAGGGATTACTTTAGGTTTAGATCAGGAAATGTGGTTTGTTGTAGGAATGGACTGGTGATGCTGAATGTGTGGAGTATATGTGAAAAAGCTGTAGTCTGGGGGAGAGTGGGGGTGTAGCCTGCCAGCCTATGGTAATGAGAGAGAGGGAGGGAATGAGAGAGAGAGGGAGAGAGAGAGAGAGAGAGAGAGAGAGACGGGTGGACAGGGTGATGCTGTGCGTTATGTTCTGGCTAAATGAGGGTTGTCTTTCCCACTTCAGGCAGCAGGGCTTCTCCACCCTTTAAGCGAGGATCTGTAATTTACACGGCAACAGCAGGACGCACGTCGGATCTCCACTGGACTCTGCGCTGGATCTCCCACAGCGCCGCTGCCGCTGCTGCTGCTGCTGCTGCTCCATCACCAAACCCTCAACGCCAAATCAGGACCACAAGAAGCACTGACGATTCCGGTGCCATGTGCTGAACGACATGTATGTGTGAATTCATGCGGTGACAGCGGGTGGAGGGGAATGGAGCAGTTGTCATCAAATTCCTGCAGACGCACCGACAGTGATAAAAGGGAGGCTGTCGCGTAGAGAGAAGGAGAAGCAGCAGAAGAAGAAGACCTTCATACGCAGTAGCCAATCCGAGTGATTCGTTTTTATTACCAACGAAAAGGATCAGTGGTCAGGTGTCGCCTTTCATTTCAACCATAACAATGGGGTAAGTGTGATTATTATCCCAAAGCCTGAGTGACTTCCTTTTCCATCCCTTATTTATTCATATGAGCTGCGGCCGCCTCGCACGGTATGAACTTCCCTGCCGTAGAAACCACATCACGCATAACCAAATAACTACCACGGGTTTATGCGTAATAATCTATCAGTCGTAACCCGAGGGTGATGGTGGACGCATTGTACCACCGAGTCCAGGCTGTTTGGTGGTTTAGTAGTGATCTTCTGGTGGCCTTGATGTGCTGCACACGAAAACAGCCAATTCTGAGCCATTTAATGAAACAGCTCATGCCTCTCCCCTCAGAATATGCTCTGTCTGCTGAAACAGAAATATAGTCTCACACCAACATGCTGGCACGCAAATGCTGGTGCAGAAGTTGCCACCATTGTCAAACTTTTAGGATCAAAGTAGCGGGTTAATCTGTGGTGGGACTGTTAGGAGTCCAATGGGGAAGTTTAAATTCCTCACTATCCCACAATTCATCATTGTTTTACCCTAAAACAACGAGAGAGAGGATGAAGATGATGCTTTTATCTAGGTCCCTCTGTCCTACAGTTTACTCCCCACCTACATTATAGACAGTTATATAATTCTGAAGGAGAGAATTTATAACAATAGCTTTTCTTCTCAAATATTCTCAGAGGACTCTGCTCTCATGTTCTGTACATCCTGTTCCGGGTCCTGCTCTAGAGAAGCTTTAGGAACAGCGTAATGTCAGATGCAGGTTGATGACAATAGCTACAATGATGCACAAGGCTCTGGTGACAGAAAGTGGCTTTCTGTCTCTATGGCAGCACAGTGACCGCTGCCTCACACATCCTCAACAACAAGCACCCATCAGTGAAATATCTTGCCTAGTGCGCAGCGCTGCTCATTTGCATGTCCCCTAACCCTGAGCTCAGCGGTCCATTTCCCCCACCAAGCCTGCCGTTCATTAACAGCTGTCTCCTGCAGTTCATTGTGATTAATTGCACAGCAGGAGGTTAACAATATGGCACAGGCATGGTACGATTTCAAGGCATCAGCCAAAACTCCAGCATTAACTATTTACAATACACTGGAGGCCTCCCAAGCCCCACTCTGCCCTCCTACACTGTGGGCAGCACACATCATTCAGCAGTCTCCCACTCAGCTTCAACCCTCCACTGGGCTCTGCCATACTGGTGACTAACTTACTGTTATGCAACTGATTCAATGACTCAATTGATCCACACTGGAATAAATTTTAAACTGTGGTTAAAAACATTATGCTACATGCAGTATGTGTATTCGAGTCTGAATATGTGCATGTGTAAATGAGATGAAAGTGTTCATACATTAGATACAGATCTGATGTCTGGCTGCTTATCTGGTAGTAATGGCACAGACAGATAGAGTCATATTTCACTTCCGGCCTTGTGGCTCAATACCAAACTCCTTACAGCTTTAATGGTAACGGCACAGAGGAGGACATTAGCATCGTACGAGAACTGGAGATGCCTATCAACACTTTATCTGGTGTGCTCTCACTTCCTTTGGCAAATGCAATCAATGCACAGATGGACTCAGTTTTTCTGCCTGTCTTTGTCTTTGCTTGTTTGTGTGGGTGTGTGAGAAAAAGTGTGTGTGTGTGTGTGTGTGTGTGTGTGTGTGTGTGTGTGTTTACAGGCACATCTCAGGTCATCCAACCTGCTCCCAGTAGATGGAGCAACAGTGAGCTCTCTCATTAATGACTTCTCTCTACCTTAAATAAGATCTACCAGCCTTTAAGCTCTTATCCTTAGAATTAATGAAAATCTCTGGAAATAAGGGACAACTTCTAGAGAGGGGTGGGGTGGGGGGTGGAGGTGGTGGGGGACAGTGAGATCTCCCCAGATGGACTGTTTCATTATGCTTCTGTTTCACTGTCAGTGCTTACAGAAACAGGAGCAGGTGCACGGTTAAAGGACATATACTGAAGTATAAAATAAAATGTGTCCTATTGTGATATAGAATGAAGCTGTTTGCATATTCACAGTGAATGGAAAAGTCAGAGCTCACATCTGTGGCAGCACCTGTCGGAACTGCAGATATGTGTGGAAATGCATGTGTGCTCATGTGAAATGCCCTGTAGGCACTGCTACAGTGTTATTCGCAGATCGATATCAGTGTTAACATGTAGAGTTGCAGCGTGTGCCACAACTGGACATATTATAACGGGTCAATTCACCCCTGATTACCATAAATTACAAACAGCGGTGTCCAGCCATGTAGGAAGTTTTGATTCAGTTTTTTTTAGTGCCGTTTATTTTGAAATCACAAAAGACATCGCTGTCAACCATTTTTCACTTTGTCCATTCATTTAGTAGGAAATATTACAGATGAAAACTGTTCATGACGACAGCTGTAGATTAACAAGAATAGCAGGGACATTGTTTCTGCCAACAGTTCTGGCAATGTTAGTGTAATTTTCACTCACCTCTGTTGTACTGGTGTGGGGGCAGAACTACAGAAAAACTATCATGAATAGATAACCACCCGAGGTAAATGAGAACACTTTTTTGTTTTGTTTTGTTTTTTCGTAACTTGTGACTATTGACCCTTCAATTCACAACACATCTCAACGTATCCAGTCCATTTTGACCTTGTAGTGGACTGAGTTTACCACCATTGACTTCAAGTCTCTGTGAAAGAAATTACAGTGATTTAGCCTAATGCAAAAAATAATTCTGGTACCCATTCTTTATCATTTCCTTGAAAAAAACCTCTTTCTCCCTATTAATAAAAAAGTGAATGAGAGTTTTGCTGCCACTACTCTATACACTCTATACACTCTATACACTATATAATTTCAAATGATAATAAAACTATACACACAACACATTATATATCTACATATTTCTAATCTTAATATGGTTCTTTCTTCATCCATCGATCCATCCATCATCATCTTCATCATGATCCTCCCACAGAAGTCACTATCTCAAGCACACGACCCACTTGTGTAGTTGTTTTTCTGTTCCTCAAAGACTCATTGCATTCTTGAAAGTTCAAATCTGAACACCACACAGCCGCAGTTCATGTAATTGTTGAGCTTGCACTGTGTAGCAGTTTAGAGCTTCCCACTCCCTCCGTCATCTTCTGCGAGGAGATGGGTGGATTCATCAGCGCTCCACTGTCTCCTACATTCATCACCTCCTCCACGTTCTCCTCATCCCTCCCTTCTTCTCTCACTTCATCACTCTCCCTCCCTCTCTCATTCTGCCTTCTCTCTTTCTCTCCCCCTCTTTTAACATTCACGTTCCATCACCTGCCCTTGTGTCACGCAGTACAATCTGCATGCTAAACACCTCTTCATCCTCTTCTTCCTCTTCCTCCACGCTCTCTCCTTAACTTCTCATTTGCTCCCAACTGAAATTACCACTTTGCTTACACTCTTACTTTTCTGTTTTTCCATTTCCTCTAAACATTTCCCTCCTCTCTCTCTTACAGTGCAGTTGCTTTTTGGCAGTTTTGTTTTCACATTTACATTTGTGCACTTCTTTCATGCACTAATAGAAGTAAAACAGCATTTTAAGACATTTACTCCCTCTTTCTTTCCTTCTCTCTTTCTTTCTCTCCGTAGCTAAATCTGTATAACTGCCATGTAGCCCATATGTCAGTGTTCTGTCTGTACTGATCTCCATGCAATCCTGTAACCATATAACCGCCAACTCTGCCTGCAGTGTGAGCATACGTCTTTCATGTTATGGATATACCTTCCCATGAGGAAAATAAATGGACATAGAAACGATCACATTCCATGATTTTATCATGCCGTCTTTTAGAAGAGTTCACTTGTAGGAGTAGGTATTGCTTTTTTTGACAACTGGTGGGTGTCATTTTGGAACAAAACTCTTTGACGCAGGCATTCATGTAAAAATCAAAGCAGGAGAATGTTGCTGTGTTTGGTACGTGCACACAATCAAGCAACAAGAAACTGAAAATTTGCTACAGCTCCATCAAATTATGCAAAAAAAAAAAAAAAACGCGCCAGTTGCCAAGCGGCTATTGCACAGATCATACAGACAGGCCGTGGTTGTGTGATGTGTGCTGGGAGAGAGAAAGAGAGAGAGTTGAAATGACTCACAGTTCCGCCACTTACACTGCTGTCGATGATTATGATAATTCGCACACAGCACTCCACAAGCAGCTTTGTGGAGCAGCATTAATCATCCCAGATTCACTCCCTGACTTCCCATACTCCTCACATTCCCCATCATTCTCTTTCTCTTCCTGTCGAACTTCCTTCTCTGTCTCCATGTTTTTCTTTCTTTCCCAGTCTTGGCTAATCACACACAGGAGGGGTGCTGCTGTTGAATTTTAATATTAATTTATACAGCAAGCCTTTGATGTCCCCCATCACCCCCTCGGTGCAGTGTAAGCACTTCTCTATCTCCTGCTCTGCCAACACTGCCAGCCCAGAATATCTCCCTCTGCACCCTGCGCTTTGAGTGTGTGTGCGTGTGTGTGTGTGTGTGTGTGTGTGTGTGTGTGTGTGTGTACTGACTGTAGATATTACCCAAGAAACCCCAACAATGCTGGAATATATGAGGGCACTGGAGGAGTGAGGGATAAATGGATGAAGAGTGAAGGTTGCTCAAGAGTGACGGGTGAATGCTTGATCAAAAAATAACAAAAATGACTCTTATATATACACAAATAGAGGAGTGAATAAACTCTTGAGTGTCACACAAAGGTCAATAAGGAATTAAGTCATCACTGCTAAACCCGTCATGGACTTTTGATCATCCACTGATCCACGCTACACAGGAACAAATCCACATATGCACCCACGTGTACACCAACTTATAATTCCATCACATTTGTGCCATTGTCTGTGAATGTTCATGCATTATTTGTGTATGTGTGTGTGTATGGAAAGTACAGCTCTGTGGGGTGTGTCTATGGTAGTTAACCATGGCCTACTGTCTATATTTAGTCTTAAAGCCTCTCCTTTCCCCCCCTGCGCTCCCCTGTGTGACCCTCGCTCAGTGCTGCAGGCATTCCCATATCAGAGCAGGGGGAGACAGTGCTGCCTTTCACTCACAGAAAGAAAGAAAGACAGAAAGAAAGGAGTTTTTGCTGGATAACTGCATGTATTTAGTGTGTAGAGTCAAGAGATATGTGTGAGAGGAAGCGAAGTCTTAATATGTTTACATTAACTCAGCAACTAAGCTTATCCACGTATACAAGACTATGAGTTCGTGTAGAAGTCATTTGAATGCCTCTATTTCTGTGGTGTAACTATGGATGATAGCGACTTGGTAATTCGGTTGCCAGGGCGATCTGTCTCCCCCGTGGATAACAGGAGTTACAATGCTGGAGCTGGGTTTGGTGAAACGTTGGTGTTGCGGCACAAAGAGGTTCACCACTTCTTCTTCGTCCCCTTCAGGGAGCAGCCCATCTACAGCACGAGGGCCCATGTCTTCCAGATCGACCCCAACACCAAGAAGAACTGGCTGCCCACAAGCAAGCACGCCGTCACTGTCTCCTACTTCTACGACAGCACACGCAATGTCTACCGCATCATCAGCCTGGACGGCACCAAGGTGAGCAGTTGATCCTGAACCCATTAATGTTCAGATCTCAGGTTACATGTGTTGTTATTTTTAATTTTCTGCCAGCTGACATGGTTGTAGTTGTGATGTTCCAGATGTTTCAGTGTAATCATGTCATCACACATCAAACAGCCTTTCAGGAGAATTTGGTAGCACTGTGATCTACCGAGTGTTAATGGTGTTAATAAGCTTTGCACTGGAATCTAATGTGCAAACATATCTTAAAAGAGCTCAGCAGTGCAGCCTGCACCCAAGACCAACAGCTCATGTTCCCTCATGTGTATTCATGCAGCTACTGTATACGTAAGTGCATGTCTGCATGTTTGTGTCTGCACTTCAGACTGTAGACCTAATGTCTCAGAATATTCTTGTTAGAGATCCGAGAGGGATATTTCTGCTGGGCACAGTGCGATCGAGTTCTTTTTAGGGACGAACCAGTAACTCACATGCACACTCCAGTTATGGAGACCAAAGGGGTGAAGTTAAATGAGAGAAACAGATGACGGAGTGAAAGAAGGATGTGCGGTGGAAGAAATAACTGTAAAGACAGAAAGGTGAATGAGAAACTAAGAAATTTGTAATTGACTGATGGGAGCAAAGCAAGGTCACAGAATTTGCACTCAGTGATGATCAAGTGTGCGTGAACCATTTCTGATGGTCAATTTAGCAACCAACTCATATCATGCAGCACTGATAGATGATCAGTAAATTCAGCTATTGTGTAACACACTCTCCCCTCCCAAAACTCATTGTTATGTATTGATGCCAACCAGAATGTCTGCTATTACATAACACTGCTAATTGATCAGCCATTCATTTGTTTTCTATTACTGTTACTTAACAAAGCCAGCTGATTTATATAAGATTTATAGGTCAGGTTATATTAATAGTGTTATAGGTCATACAGTCTCATGTAAATTAAAGTATCCCAATACCTTCTGATTCTCCAAACCCTTCTGTTGCACTATACAGCCAAGGCCATTGGCTCTTAATGAAAATGTAAAACTCCAGGTAGTAGTAATAAATTTATACTTTCAATTTTTCCCAAAGGCTCATCAGTTTTCTAAAACCGTTTGGCAATGTAGGTTTTTGTTTTTTTTAGAAAAAACTTTGCTCAAACATGAGTACATAATGCCTTTGTTGGGGACTGTTTTTACTAGAAGGTCTCTTTACCACAGCAGGACATATGTAGGATAAATAAACCATGTTGTTGATAATGAAGACAGATGTCAAGCGGTGTAACATTACTGCTCACTGAAATTCAATATCTGACAATATCTGACAGTATTTAATCTTTCGCAAACTTTCTGCCTCTGTGTTTTTACATTTTCCTCATCCACACCATTTCCTTTTCCAGTTTCTCCTCAGTGAATATATCCACCTGCCCCTCTGCCTCTCTACCATCCCTCTGTTCTATGTGTATGTATTTTCATTGTGTTTTCATCTTGTTCGCTGTGTCTCACTGTTGGACCACTGAATCCTTAGCTAAAGGCTTTCAAGCTCAATCTCTGTGGTTCTCTGTTCATTCTCCAAGCATGGATGTTATTGTGTTGTTGGGCATGAGCCTGTGCTGCTGTAGACCGCAGGCTATATGCTGTTCTCTGTGGTTTCCCCATATTAATGTACACTTTGACAAACTGGACAATTGTACGTGTTTTGTTTATGAAATGTCAGGAAAATTGTTCAAAATTCTGATCACAATTAGCCAGGAATCCCAAGTGATTCATTCAAAGACTGGGGTTGTGTTGTAACAGTAACAAGTAACAATGCAAAACCCAAAGATGACGTAACAACCATGTGTTTCACACTTAATACAACGTAGTATTTCATTGATGCTTTTATCTGTAGTACTGATTTGTTTTTCAAAAATAATCTCCATTCAGACATAAACCCTCTCTCTCCTGCACACACACACCCATACACACACATATTACACACACTGCAGTAATAAAGTTCATTAAATGCATAATAAGTGGGTTGACTCTGTGTTGCAGGCAATAATCAACAGTACCATCAGTCCCAACATGACGTTCACAAAGACCTCACAGAAGTTTGGCCAGTGGGCGGACAGTCGTGCTAACACTGTTTATGGCTTGGGATTCTCCACTGAGCATCATCTATCCAAGGTATCAACCCCATCTACTCCCCATCTACCCCCCAACCCCCTACCAACACACCCACCCACACACACACACACACAAACACACGCAAACACACAAACCACATCTACCAAAAAACACTCTAGGCATCAGTCAAAGAGCCACTTCTCTTATCTCTGTCTCCTCCAGTCCCTCAGAGAGGATGGCATCTCAACTTTCTTTTTACTCTAGTTGCTATAGCTTCTCTCAGAGTGTAGAATCTGCTTGGCAGTTAGCCCTAATGAGGCTTTTTTTCTGTGTGTGACTATGTGCTTATGGAAGTTGCGTGTCACTGTGTGTTTGTGTGTGTATGTTTGTGTGTGTGTGTGTGTGTTTTTGTGTGTGTGTGTGTGTGTGTGAGTAGGTGGTGGTTTCTCTCCTCTGCAGTATGATTAAGCTCTGTCGTGAACTGGGGAGGCTCACAGCGTCCCCACTGTCAAAACAACACACACATATACACACACACACCCCAATACTCAGCAGTAGAACATGTCCTCAGTGTCAGGAAGGCAAGATTAAGGAGGCTGATAATAATACCTTATATTAAACGTGTCCCGATTGGGCGTTGATAACATGTGATTGTATGGCAAAAGATGGCGCCAGTGGAAGGCGCTTCAGAGTTTAAAGTGTTTTACGTATCAGGCTACATCACCCTAGTCCACTTTGTTCATAAATTTAAAAGCTCTATATAACCTGATAAATCATTAGATAGTTTCCTTTGTAACTCTGAAGGATGAGCTAACAACCTTGATGATGTCACCATAGTCATGTGAATTTTGATTGGATTTTTGGGCATATTTGAAATTAGGGACAAAAACCGAAGATGTCTCATTTTCTCCTGTTTTGATTTTTTTTTTCAAATCAGAGAGAACAAAAAAAGTAAAAGTAAAACCATTTCATTTTTTCAAAACCTCTCGCAACCTCGTGGTTAATGTAGAGCATCTTTGGATTAACTGATTTGCAGTGATAATTCCAGGAACTATCTCTGAGGCATTAATATGTGGTTTTAACAGACACCTAAAGGCCAATTAGAAGTATTTTCTACGGCTTAAAGTTGAAATAATCAGATTCACTTCTCAGATAACTGCAGTGCCAACACCCCTGAAGCACTTACACTGAGAACTACTGCATTTACATCACTGTACCCGAACTATTATATTGCACTGAAGTGAAATGATATTGAGTTACTCAGTGCAGCTCCACAAATGGCAGACACAAGAGCGACTCCAGCAGAGTTGTCAATTTGATTTCCTCGCCACTCAGCCCTCTGCAGTTCTATATGTACTAAATTACTCTGTAAAACTGTGGGAGTAGCGACAGTGATGAACCACACCCTAAAGGGAGAGTGTTTATATTTGCCCAAAGCCCCTCAGCTGAGCTCACCTTACCTCTTCAAGCTCACTGGATGGATCTTTGCTCTTGACAAAAATAAACCAAGAGATCAACTTCATCCTGACAACCTCTGATTAAAGGGAAACTCTACAAGGACAGTGGCACTGTCAGCTTTGTTCAATGTGTGTGTTTGTGTGTGTATGTGTTTGTGTGTGTGTGTGTGTGTTGTGTGTGTGTGTATATATGTGTTTGTGTGTGTGTGTGTGTGTCCAGTATAAAGGTCAATAACAGTGACCTAGTTAGCTCACGTTTCCGCTGAGGCATTATGGGTAGGGGCCTTCTTTTCTAAGTTAAACTGCAGGTTGTTATTGACAACAGCTTCTCACTGTCTTTCCCCTGGCTTCACAGTTGACCTATTACACACTGATCTGTGTGTGTGAGTGTGTGTGAGTGTGTGTGTGTGTGTGTGTGTGTGTGTGTGTGTGTGTGTGTGTGTGTGTGTGTGTGTGTGTGTGTGTGTGTGTGTGCGCGCGTGTGTGTGTGTGTGTGACCATGCACATATGGTTTTACAAAACAGATTAAACCAAATCACTCTATGAATTTCAGTCCATGCTAAGAGTTTTCCTTTGTGTCCAGTTTGCAGAGAAGTTTGCAGAATATAAAGAAGCAGCACGACTTGCTAAAGAGAAGAGTCAAGAAAAGATGGAGATGGCCACGTCTCCGTCTCAGGTACGTTCACTACATCTACATCATCCTTCTCATCACCTCTTTCACAGACCTGTTGTGTAAAATGGACAACTGGTAAATGGGTTTTATATATTTTATTTACAATATAATATTCTCTGTTGTTGATATTTGATAATTATCATTAATATATAATCAGGTCAGATAACTTTCTTAAGTAAAAGCACCAATACATTAATGTAAAAATACTATTACAAGTAAAAGTCCTACATTCAAAATAATATTACTAATAATGATATTAATAAACAATAGATAATAGTATAGATTCTTATATTATATAATATTGCACTATACTATATTGTATTGTGCATTGCACTTTACAAGTTTTAATGTGTTTAGACATGAGTAGCATGACTGGTAAACTGTTTATTGCATGACTATGCTCATGGTCACTGGGTTGAGAGTTACAATCCTAAAATCATTTACACAATTAATGTGATTTTTTTTCTCTTGTATTTATTCATTATTCATTCTATACATTAAAAAGGATAAAGCAGTCCATAAACTCCACATAAATTGAAGAACATAATTAGTCAGTATGTTAGGTGTTTTTGTTTGTGTGGGATATCTAGTAATGGAGTGTTTTAGGGCAAATGTAGCTGTGTCTGAGAGGAAATTAGCTTGTTTCAATGGAGAATCCCCAGAGAAATCTCTCCTTTAATCTAAAGGCTGCTAACAGGCTCCGTGTTTTCGTCTGTTCATTATTGAGGCAATAGGAGCAGCCCCCCCGCTGTACTGCAGTCTATTACTTGTAACGTTAATGCCGCGGCCCCACATGGGCTGAAATGCCACAATACCTTGCTCTTCCCAAGGGGAGGATGTTTTTTAATGAAGCCAACTGGACAGCTTCGCTCTCATCAAGGGATGAAGGCCACACGCACACTGACCAACGCTGCACTACCGTTGGTGGAGCTGCAAGGATTGCATCGCATTGTAACTGTAGAGGCTGCAGCCGCTCTGCTAAAAGCCTGCAGTGGTGTACTTAAGCTGTTTGCACTGTTTCATGCCTGCTGGCTTTATTTTTAACCTCCAGATCCTCTCTTCTCTCTCTTCAAAATAAACTATACAAAAAAAAAAAAGAAAGAAAGAGAGAGGAGCTAAATGCTATGTGCTGGGCGCTGTAGGCCAAGTGTAAATGCATCATGAACTGGTATTAAATGGTATATTAATGAATGTGGGGCACAAAATGTAACACCAGCTATAATCTTTGTCTTATCTCCCACTTCCCATTTGTCCATTAGAGACATACAGGCAGTGTCATTGTGCTGCTGTATTGTGCCCGAGCCCTGAGTCGTAATAGCTTTGTTTTATGTACATGCAGCAGCTAAATGATTTGTCTCTTGTATAATTCTTCACTTGTATGGGATATAAAGATAAGCATTAATCTGTAATTCTGCAATTTCCCCACTGCTATAGTGTGCTATTTAATGGCCTGTAGGCATGTGAAGCTGCTCACTAAAGATGCGCCAGTTTTTAGCACCACAGCTTTATCAGTGTGAATGACAGTACCCCCACCATCCCCAAATACACACACACACACACACACATACTTCTCTATCACTTCTCATGTCAATGTGAGAAAGATGTTTTATTTATGAATATCTTATTTTTATCTTATTGGTATCTCTGAGAATGAGAAGCAAATTAATAAGTTAATTAGCAGACATTTTATGTTATTACATGTTAATGATAATTGAAGTATTAATTGGAGATATGTTCCTGTAGGAGATGTAGGAATGAAACATTGGCATTAAATGAATCAGTTTTAACATTAGCTTTGATAAATGTTGAGAATTTGGTGCTACTGGTTTTATAAATCATTTTAAGCTGAACAGCATTATGTTTTAAATTTTTGGGGGCTGATGAAACAAATAATTTAGAGCTGTCACTTTTTGGGTGCTGAAACCTCATAGAGGAAATGATTCCTCAATTAATCATAAAAAAGAAATAGTAATCTAAAGTTAATCAATAATGAAAATTGTTGTAATTGGCTGCCCTAAAGTAATGACTTTTTTTTTCTTTGTCGCTTCAGTAGTGGCGTCTGTCTTTACTCGTGCCGACACCTACTCATACGTCAATACACAATTAGCTACGTATTTCAAAAAAAGAAAAAAGCAACTTGACAGTATTAACAATGTAACAGATATATAAGCTTTTCTTACCTTACTATATTGACATAATAGAGAATCATACACATATTTATTCATTTATTGATATTATAATATCTAAATCGGACCAATCATTTGCTGACTTTTTGAAAACTATGCAATAATATGTGACTGATGGTTTAATGTCTAACTGACAGTAATGACTCAACAGCTCTTTTGTTTCTTGTGTAGGAGTCTCCAGCAGGTGAGCTGGCGTCACCTTTGACCCCCGTGACTCCGCCTATGGAAACGATCAATGGAACAGATGAAATCTGTGACACGACTCCCAACTCAGACACCCGTCCAGAGCCGGCACAGAACGCTCTGGCCTTCACACACAGGTACATCCCACACGGTGATGTGGTCACTGTCCCATGTTGTCATGTTTATTACAGTACAGATGTTACAGTGTGACCATATTTCACACACATGCACAGACAAGACTCAGAGATTAACTTGACATACTCACCTCTCTTCTTCGACGTCTTTCTTTTCATCTGCATGCATGGGAGTGAACTCCCTCTATTCACTGCTCCTCTCTCGTGTTTTTCCTCCCTAGGGAGCAGTTTAAGACTTGTCGGGTCTGCTCTTTCTGATAGGGATGTCGTAACAAGTCCTGACTACTTCGACATCATAACTACCTAAACAAACAACAACAAAAAAAATATTCAGGTGCAAAAGTGGCCAAACCTAAGGGCCTGATTGCAAGTCAGCAACAGGGAGGGTCTTTACAAAATCTGATGCACTGCTGGTTTTATAAGTGCTAACAAAATAAGGGAACGACAGCGTTTCAAAACTCCAGCGAGGAGGAAAACAGGTGCAATACAATTACAGGACTTTTTCTTGAACTATATCAGTGACCTTCACACACTGTCACTTCACATGAAGCAGCAAAACATGTAAATAAATGTTTCTCTGGAATGAGGAATTTTTTCAAATTACTCATTTTGTTCAAACTGAGCATGCTCACTCTATTTATATTTTAATGTTTACCTACTGCGATGCAATAATATCTTTTTAAATGCAAATTCAACTCTTTTCTGACTTTTCTGTTGTTTTCATTAGAGAGTATGTGACAGTCACTTTTGTGCATGCACCACTTTACTGTTGTACACATTCCTGGTGTCTTTTTTGTCTCCTGTTAGCACGCTGAATATTGAAATGGATAATTCATATTCTTTGTGATTGTCAATACTGGTTCCTATATGGTAGATTATGTAAGATAAAGAGGTCAAAGTGCCATGTAAATATTTTTTTGTGTGTAATGGCTTTTCTGAAGAGGTGTGGCTGTGAGGTTCATCACCGAAAAGGTGCAGATGAAGCGTTTATGTAAGGCTTATATAACATTCTGTGGGTAGTGGGAGGCAGAGAAAGACCAAGACAGACAGGCATGTGTGCGTGCTTGTTGTGTGTGTGTGTGTGTGTGTGCGTGCGTGCGTGCGTGTGTGTCAGAGACTGGGAAGAGGGCGCATGGGAGAAAATCTGTGCATGAGTCACTGATACCTAAACATCCACCAACTGCACAAACACTCACTACAATAAATAAAGTGAACAGGAGGGCATGGACAATCAGTTTGAGTCATTTGAGTGAGTGAAGTGTGTTTTTCTCTCAGGAGAGGAAATGTTCTGTCCTGTTATTTTACTGCTACTTGTAGTCGAATGTACACGCAGGTCTCTTTCATGTATGAAACCTCTGTAATTTCATTATTTCTCTGGATGCGACTCGTATTAATTAAAGATATCAATCAATCGGTTAATGCATTATCATTCTTTTTTTGGGGGGTTAATTCTTGATGTTTGAGTGATAAAACTTCCCCTTTTTTATATTTTCTTTCAAAGAAGTACATGTTATTTCTGAATGTATTTATGTCTCTAAAGCCTTGAAATTTAAGTGCAAATGCTTAAATATCCACGGCAACATCACAAACTCTGTAAGGCTACACAGCTCTGTGCAGTGAGAGCGGGATGTAGAGAGGACACCCACTGCCTGCTGCAGCCTTGCTGCTGATATGTCTATTAATGCTGCATGCGTGGGTGATGGGGTCGACTCTTGGCATTCACGATGGCAAGCGTGGACGTAACAAGCAAACCTCAGTCTCATATTTTCTGAGAGGCATATGCAGAGAGGGTAGATACAAGGACCATCCAGATATTTTACCACTGAACTCTCTCTTTTTTCTGCTTTTTTCTCTCCATGACTCATACTTTTTTTCAGTTGTGTGCCTCATTTCCCGTCTTTCTACTTTTGCAGTAGCTCCCTCACGTCCTTAAAACTGCACACATAATGAATTTGGTGACGATCTGTCTTACGGTTTGTAAGAATGTCATTGATTTAACAACCAAAAGGAAAAAAAGAATAAAAATCTTTGTTTTGAATGTGTTAACTTGAATTCTGCCACTACACACCTGTACGCAGGTGTTTCTGTGTCTTTTTGTACCGGACCTGTGACGGTCTGTTTGTCTGTCATGTGTCTGACATTTGACGACTTATCTACATAGTGTGTGTACCACAGTCTTGTTCAGCAGTGTGGTATAGATGCTGTGTAGGCAGGTATGTGTGGGTGCAGAGGGCAGAGAAAGAGAGAGGCGGAGAAGAGACAGCTGTATGCAGAGCTGTGAGAGGGTTGTTTTTTTATATCTCGGGATGTAGGCGTGTTTGGCAGATCTGCAGTGGACTCAGTTTGAATGGTTTTCAGAATATTAGAAGACCTTTTGTTGGGACTGGCTTGGTTATGTGTGAATGGTCTCCTACTGTTGGAGGATGTGGGCGTCTGTCGGTGGATTTGTCGTAGGCTTGTGTGAACGGAGACGGCACTGATGTCATAAACGTCAGGGTGCCGCGAGCACCTCCGTTCCTTCGGTGCTGCCATGGCAACTGCTCTGCCTCCCTGCTTCTTGAAGGGATCTGTGAGGAGGAAGAACCTACCTGGCAACGCACAGCGGTCAGGACACGGCAGAGGCACAAGGCGGTTGTAGAAAATTCTCATGTTGTGTTATGCAAGTTTTACGCTTTTGAGTTTGGTAGCTTTTATTGATCCTGGGAGGGAAATTATTCTTGACATTGTAAAGTAGTGAAACACAAAACAAACTGTTGATGTTTTATTCAAGAGTTATGTTGTATTAGGCAGTGAGTACAGGTTATGTCCAGAACCACAGAAACAAAAAGATTTAATCAGAAACAAAATGAATAAATTTAAAAAAAAAAATTTAAATCCAGTAAAAATGATAAATCAAACTAAAATAAAATGCAGTACAACCTGACACTTTTCAAAATCTGATTCCCATTGTGTTTTAGTTGGAAGATTTAAAACAGATGAAACATTAATGCAATCCTCTGTATCAGAGTTTGGGATTTTGACCATTTTAATTCTTTAATTTTTCAAGAATAAAAAAAAAAACCTTACAATGTCAAACTATACAAGAACAAACTGGTACTTATATATATTTTTAAGATCAACATCACATAGTTTTCTATTGCATGGCTAAAAGTGGAATTTTACAAAATGACAAAAATCACCAGTAGCTGAAAAATATCAGTAGCTACGAAAGCCTTCATGATACATAATTAGAATCAATGATCGCATCATTTTTACACTCAACCGCTAACTTACCCTCCATGTGTCTCACACACCTGCAGCTCTGCTCTGCTGTCCTCACCCCAGAGTTGTGCTCAGGTGTCCTCCTGAAACCTTTCAACCAGTCTTGTTTAATGAAGATGAACACCATTGTCAAAATATCCCGCACTCTTTCTCTCTCCTCTAATTCTCCCTCTGTCGCTTCCCTTTCGCTTTCTCCGTTCTGTCTCCATCTTCACATCTTGACGTCTCGCCTGCTCTCCTGCTCTCTGAGCTGGTGTGTGGGGTTTATACATTGGCGGGGCTGCGTGCCTTGGTGACAGCATCATTGTGTGTGTGGGGTTGTGTGCCAGTTAGTATGTGCAATGTGTAGGATGAAGTGTCGTCTTCCTCCTATGCGTCACACACGCAGACACACTTGCACTCACAGAGGGGGTGGCTGTTGTGTAAGAAGTGAAGGCGCCGTGGGAGTCCTGAGTGAATTAGATCTGAGATTTCTTTCTTTTTACACACCTCAGAGTGGGTGTTATTGCATAGTGGAGTACTGCTGCAGTGTGTGAGCATATACTGTATATGTGTGTGTGTGTGTGTGTGTGTGGTCAGTGAGGGGGTGGAATAGATCTGAGAACTACATTGTTATGGGTCACACACACAGATCCTCATCACTCCTTGAGTGAGCTAAGCTTCCTTTTGTATTTTTTTTTTCTGTGGATGTGTTTCCACCGCTGCGAGGAATTACCGTGAAGCACGTAGGAGTAGGAGCTCCTTTTCAAAAGACACTTGACTCAATGTCAGTACTCGACAACGTTTAGGTCTCTCCATGTTTTTTTCCGCCTAAATCAGGCATTATGTGAGAGACAGAGTGGGTTTTATATAAATCTTAAACGAATGCCCGCAATACTCCTGTCTAACAGGGAAGGAAAAGCATTTTCTCTTCATACATAAATCTAATCCTACACTTCAACTCCGTCTGTGCCTATAGCCCAAATGCAAGTCTTTTTTTTTCTTCCCTTGCCTTCGACAAATGCCTCGCCATCATGAAACTCAATCATTTTCAATCACTTTATCTCTCATCTCATCCTCTCGTCCTCTCTAGTAGCTGGACCAGATTAGGCTCCAGCCAGTCTGAGGATATAATCTCAGATTACAACTCATGTGCCAGGCCGCTGCTTTTATGGCTACTGGTCGGGAACTGCCCTCCCTCTAGTCTGAATGTCCGAATGTCTGAAGCCTTTGTCAGCTTTCAGTGCTTGAGCAAAGATGGTCAGCGTGAATTACTGAAGGGACCCTGGGCTTCAAGGGACCCATGAACCAAAAGAAACTGTTCATAGACATATGGAGTACAGAAGGGTTCAGGACATAAAATTACTACAAACACACTATTATTTCATAATCCTTGGATGAATGGATGGATGAATGGACGGATGGATATGAGCAATAATGGCTCTGGTGCTTTAATTTTGTGTGATGTTGCATTAAAATAAACCTTTTCAGGCACAATGTGATGAATTTGACAAACACATACTTTATATCAAACAAGAACACATGAGCAATTATCATGTTATTTTATTGTTGTGATAAACTGACATGCCCTCATGTTTTGCAGCCCCGCCATGACAAAACACTGGGAGGCTGAGTTGGAGGCATTAAAGGGGAACAATGCCAAGCTAACAGCGGCTCTGCTGGAGTCCACAGCCAACGTCAAACAGTGGAAACAACAACTGGCTGCCTACCAGGAGGAGGCCGAGAGGCTACACAAACGGGTGAGAGAGAGGGCACAGCAATGATTTTTTTTTTTTTTTTTTTTTTCTACCTGCGCCTAATTTATTCAACATCAAACAGAAGTGATAATTTGGAAATGATTGTGTGAAGAGGAGTCAAGATAAGAGGATAAGAGAAAAAATCGAGAGCAGACATAAGTGTAATGACGGAGAGTCAAATGAGCTTGTCTGGAAATGATGTCATACCAATCTCTCTACAGTGGATCTGAATCATGGTGACCTTTTTTTGTTGTTTTAGGTGACAGAGCTCGAGTGTCAGAGCAACCAAACTCCAGTGATCAAATCCCAGAAGACTGAACTCAACCAAACCATAGAGGAACTGGAGACAACGCTACGGGATAAAGAAGAAGTGAGTGTGTTCAGAGATTTGAGAGAATATGGAGGGACTTTTAAATATACCATACATTGATGTTGCGCAGCCTTTTAATTTGCTTTAATGTCCTCTAGGAAATGGAAAAATTGAAAGAAGAATTGGAAAACATGAACGACCTGATGGAGCAGAAAGACACTCTTACCCAGAAACTTGAGGTGATTAAAGAAATAGTCTGTCACATACTTTCTCAAAAACAGTAATTACCTTTCTAATAACATAAACATGTCAACAATATCGTGTCTGTTTCTCTAGGAGACGGAGCTGCGCAGCCGGGTGCTGGAGGAGCAGCTGGCGGGTGCAGAGCAGCGACTAGAGGAGAACCAGGAGGAGCAAGAGAATTTCAGAAAGAGTCTGCGGACGCTGCTGGAGCTGCTGGACGGCAAGATCTTTGAGCTGACGGAGCTCAGAGACACCTTGGCTCGGCTCATAGAGGAGGCCAGCTAGAGACGGAGCTGTCCGATCTTTACAGACAGAGCCATATGATAATTTTACACCCTGACACGTCCCCCAATTTACCCACATCAACCCCACCCACCTTCCTCCTACAGCCCAACACATAGTACAAAAAAAAAGACGCTGCACTGCCCTGATTTTGCTCAAAAGGGCAGCTAATTCCCTATTTTTACCTTGCAGGCACTGAACTCCATCTGACCGCAGGCACACCTGTAGTTCAAAACAACACAGGGACTACCTCATCTTGCCTTCTGATTGGCCGGTGTAGGCGTAACCTTGGTTGAATTGATCTCTCCAGTCGTAGAGGTGCCTGCCGTGGCACAACGCACCGAGATTTAACTTGAGAACTGTGCCTCAGTGCCATCTGCTGTTGAACTGGGAAAGCTGCACTACAGATTGCAGCATCACATTGTTTCACACTCATACCCCTTTTCTTCATCTCTAAACTCCTCCGACCCTCCAAATCCTACCCCCACCCAGGGGAATGTTAAAAGTCATGTGGAATTTGCCGTTAAGACTCAGAGAACTGCGCCAAAGCTGCCAAAATCCCCCCGAAATATTGTCCTCTAACTAGCAGATGCTTTGATCCAAAGTGACTTACTGTACAGAGAAGTGCTGAACAGTGAAACAGAGTCCCACATTTGAGCTCGGGCTGCCAACGGAACTTCACTGGAAACAGAGAATTAAAGGACGGCTCTGTGTGCCCACCAGGACAAACAAAGCTGCTTGGAGTTCGGGTTTAACTTCTCAAGTGCAAGAGGAAAAGACTGCTATGTATCCACAGCCTATTTAAAATCCTACATGATAGATGAGCATTGAATCTTCCAGAGGCAGTGTTTATGCCACACAGAAATTTCAAAGGGCGCGTGCCCGCGTTAGATTCGACATGAGGAAATTCCTGTATCCAGACTGCTTCCACCGTCTCAGACATCTGACCTGTCTTCCTGCCAAACTCAGTGTGCTGTGTGTTTCTGAACAAGGCCTGACCTTTGACATAACGTGTGCCTTTAAAGCACACATAGGTGGACACATTTGTATATAATAAGTATGTGTGTGTGTTTTGTGCAGTGAGAGAAAGACCCTGTTTTTTTGTTTTTTGAAAATCGAGGCCTACACACACGTGCACGCACACACTGAGCAATACCAGACAGGCTCTATAAGACACCTCTATCTAACTCTATCAGGTACTCTACTCAGTGGACTCATGCAGATAGGTCAAATGCAACTCAGCTGATCCCCCATGTCTAACAGAAAGTGTACTACTGTTGACCGCGAACCTGTGTGGCAGCCCTGTCTAGTCGAAGTAGTGCATCAAGAAGGGCTTATAGAGCGTCACCTACATGTTCGTAAAATCTCCACCCTCAGTGAAACAGGCCACAGATTCTCACTCCTCATGGGTGAACACAGAACTGTACTCAGTTTCTATTCTTTTTTATACAGGATATAACACTGATGATATAATTATAGAAATGTATAGGACAACTTTCTACTCATGATGACATTGTAAATGACTGGATGGACAACTCAAAAGCAGTAACACCCTGCAGTGGCTTATTGTTGTGTATTAACCCATGGAAAAGTATTGCATAGTTAGTACTGAGTATCTAGTCTGTAGGTAAACAATGAGAACCTCTTCAATATATATTTAATATGCGTAACAACACAATGTAAACACATAGTGTGATATGTCCTGTACCAAAAAACGTTCACTTACAAAGCAGCTCCTCTAACGGTCAAAATCCAAAACTTCATCTTTTTAAAATCACTAAATTTCTAAGAAAAAAATCCCATATGCTCACATTAAAAATGCTGCTTATCTTACCTTTCAATTGAACACCCTGTTTGCACTGTGTTATTACACTGTTGTAACTCCATTATATATCCAGAGATTTGCATCAAGTCCTAGCACAGCATAATTCTGTACTTAAAATATTGTAGTTAGTTACACAGGTTAATACACTGGAATAAGACCTATGTAAAGGGAAATGTTACCCAGTTTTGTTTTCTTCTTTCTGGTTTTACGTTGACAGTCAACTGACAGAGATGGAATACCTTAATATTAATGCTATTGTTAATGAATGCCTTTGTACAGTAGTGGATAAAAAGCTTTTCATTCTCCTGTTTTGTAACTTATGGTATTTAAATGTAGGTATTACTATTGTATTTAGAGGTATGAGAAGACTGGCAATATTTTTGACTATTTAAAGTAATTTTGAACTCATGATATTAAAGAGGTACCTCAGGCTAAAGATGTTCGTAGATTGGTGAGACTTGTTGGGTGTTTTCAGGTGAAAGGATTTACCAAAATGCTGGTGAAAAAAAATGATCAGGAGAAAAAACAAAAAAACAAACAAACAAAAAAAAAACCTGTTGGTGCTTCAGCCAAGCTAAATCAGCTCCACTACAGGCTGAGAACACACCTCTGTGAACTAAGAAATGCTATGTTTTATATTCAAATACAGTGACCGCAGAATTCAGTGTGTACAAATCGCTTTTGTTCTGTTTCTTTTTTTCCTTTTTATTATTATTATTATTATTATTATTAAAAACACGTTATCGACTTAATTATTCAACAGTGAAACAGACAATCTGAGAATTTTGCTTGACACAGTTTTATTCAAATGCGGGGGCAAGGTTGTAGAAAGACGAACTGATTAAATGAAGACGTTGGGGTTACAGGCAAGAGGATATTCTTGAAACAGTATGCTTATACACTACTGTGTAAAAACAACTGTAGTCTTTAATACCGCTGTTGTTTCAGGCAGTTCATTTCAATTAATTATCACCCACGAAAGTTGTTTCATTTCTTTTTCTTGTATTTACTGATATCGCACTTCTCAAGTGGCTGCGTAATTCGGACAGAGAGGGGGTCATAATATAGTCAGCCCGCGTGGACAAACATGTCTACGTAGGCGACATGTAGAAGCAAAACACATCACAAAACAATTTGGCTGGAAATGCTTTGGGGGAAAAAACAAGGGATACAAATGAAGCCATGAAATGCAATTTAAAATTACAGTTCGCTGACAAACAAGCTATGTTAGGGTTATGTATAGATAAATATCAGTGTAAAAACACATGACAGTGTGTGTCTAAGGTCAGTCAGGTGATAGTTGATTCATGGCAAAAGTGTCACCATCCGAGTTCAGTTCCCCAAAATGTTTTGAGCACATTGTTATTTGCCTTTTAATGGAGCAACAGTGACTTTAGCACTTTAACATCTTTTGGAGAAACTTTACCAAAGTCGGTCTTCATTATTTCAAGTCAGGCGTGATCTAAGTTAAGTTTAAGTATATAGTCAAGTCGGGGTTAGATCTGTCTCATGCTACATGATGAGCGTACCATGGAAGAACATTGTGCTGACAGTGACAGAAGACATGTTAAAGTGCCTCAGATTTGCCCTGCCAGGAAAAAAAAAATAATAAAAATAAACCCTCTTTAGCACTAATCTATTTTCAAGCTGTATAATGTGACTTATACCTTCATGCCTCTTCTGTTCTACATCATCTGAAACATGATTAATCTTACGAATGGCTCTCAACACAAGAGAAAAAAAGCACAAATCTTTGCATCAAAGCTGTTTTTTGTTGATTTTTTGAGAGGCATGCTGAGGCTGCTGCAGACTCAGAGCCTAGATTATGAATTCACATATTTCGCTTCATGTTAACATGTTTGTGTGAATTCCTGTGCTGCAAAGCATCTCACTGGTCCTCTATCTGTCTCTTTTTTTAGGTCCAATTCCACAATTCTTCTAGATTTATTCATCTACTACAGATATAATCCTTTACCAGTGATAAAAAAAAACACATAACCAAAAATGTTGTTACTGTATAATAGATAAAGTGATTCAGAATCTACATTATGTATCATGAAAGTGCTGAAATCGTTTCTTTAAAAAAAAAAAAAAAAAAACAAAGACGTACAAGTAGAAGCTGTGGACTCACTTTGCCACTAAAATGTTTCTGCACATGTTGGCTGTGAGTTGAGTGCGTGAGTTCATGCGTGAGTGTGTATGAGCTTTTTCTTTTCTTTTTTTTTTTTTCTCTCCCCCTTAACTTCCAGCACTGTGAGTAACAGACCTCCTACTGTGTGGTTCTGCCTACTGAGCGCAAGAGAAAGAAATTAAGATGCAATAAGAGGAGAGCACAGAAAGTGAACAAGATGGCAGTAGAAACAGCATCAATCACGACCGCCTGCTCCACAGCCCACGGTGGCTCCCTACAGCTCTGAGAGAATCCAGCCTCCCACATGCCATCCATCACCTAAACAAGCGTGTCCAGTTTCACAGCTCTACCATGATTATCCCCACATACGAAGATCAAGAATCACCCACCAAGTGTGCCCACACTTTACAAAAACTAGTGACACCAACTATGACCTCCCACTCCATTAAAGAAACTCATCTTCTCTTCCTCTCAGTCACTACTTTTGAGTTAGAGGTATTGTTAGATGTTGCAACAAATGATAAACCTATAGTGACTCTGCATATCTCCCAGCACCAGCCTGGCCATATGCCGCAGTCGAACAGATGGGTCGATACATATTCCCTCACCCAGAGAGAGTTGGGGTGGTGAAGGCCAGGAAAAAAAAGACAACAGGGGAGGAGGGGGATGAATTTAGTGTGACAGACTGAAAAGACTTAAAGTGTTTGTGCGTTGTCAGATTAGACGAGCGGTGGTCTTTATACTGACACCAACACACCCACGTGTGACAGGAGAAAGCCAGCTGTGCAGCACAGTGCGGCTCAGTGGTTGAACAAAAATAGAAGAGAGGTGACGCTTGATGGTGTGATTGCTGACAACCTGGACAGTAAATCTAGCGATCCCAGTTCAGATTAATGTGTATTCTTCTGTTGGTTTTTCAGTCTCTCTCTCTCACGACCCCAAATTACCAAAGATACCGACGTGTGTTTTGTTACAGTTGCAGTTTTTTCATTTCTGTTGCTTTTGGGGATCAAACACCTCTTAGCACTACTTTTCATATGAGGTTTTTCAGTTTTCACAAATAACTGTCAGTGCAGTGTGTTGGTGTTGAAATGTGCTGTTTCTGAATATTTATGTGGCCACAGAGGACCAGTGCAGAGCTTTACAACAGTACAACTGATAAAAAAAAATAAAATAAAAATAAACATGGCATCATTACAGTCTGATTACAAGAATAAAACCACAGTGATGTACAGTAGAAATAAAAACACAAATCATGTCCTTCATGATGGTGAATGTAGTGTGAAAAAAAAAAATAACAGGTTGACCATAGACCTTTGGAGCATTTGGTGAGTTGGTGATATTCAGCATGACTCAGGCCCTGTCATAGTCACTGGGTACATGTGTGACTGGGTTGTGTGTACTTCTGTGTGTGTAAGTGAGTAACTTTATGTATTTGTGTGTGTGTTCATTTTACAGTACAGCGCAGCTCTCTACATTGCAGTACAGTACAGTGTGTGTGTTGTTGGAGGATGCAGGGGTTTTATGTGTGTTTTATTTGTTGCGCCTGAGCCTTGAGTCCTAACTTTCCCAATCGTGACTGGCCAGCCCGTCGTCATCAGAATCCGATTCTGGCGAAGCCTCTTTGATGCGGCGCAGCGCCTCATGAATGCTCCTGGTCAGGGGGTCGGTGGAGGCGGGAGTTCTCCCTGGTCTTTTCTTTCTGTGTGGGGGACGCGCCTCAGTTTGACCCCCTTGCGAATCTGAGCCAGGATGCTGTTGGGATCGTCGTCACCCTTGGAAGGAGGCAGCGACCGCTGATCAACCTTCTTCAAGTGGAAGCTGCCTCTCTTCAGGGAGGCCAGCACCTCGTCCATGGGTGAGCTAACTGCATGCAGAGAGAGAGGAGAGGAAAACTGTGATTGGCTCCTGTTATGTGATAATCTAACAGAGCCCTGAGAAACGTGTGAAGTGCTACATGGTCCCGGTACCTCTTCTGCTGTGGGTGTCAAACTCTGTCTTCCTCAGCTTCTTCCGAGCGCTCAACAGTTGGCTGCTGTCAAAAAAGCGAGGGATGAAGGGGCCGAGCGGAGAGAGAGGGAGATCCTCAGCTGTGCTCTTCCCCTCCGCCTTCTGCCCGTGCCGACCCGGGCTCCTGGGAGGCGACAGCTCCTCCCTTGTCGGCAGGGGAGGTGGAGGAGGTGGCGGAGGAGGAGGGGAGATGGGGGACGCAAGCAATGAGGACAGGGAGCAGGGAGAGCAGGAGGAGTCTGCAGGACTGGGTACAGGCAGCGGAGGGAGGGACGCTGTAAGAGCAGTGATGGGCTGAGTGGTGAGTGTAGAGCTGGGGCTGGGGTCCGTCTGCACGCTGGTGCTGAGACACAGCGGCTGGTTTTGTGTCTGGACACAAACAGAGTCCATGCACTCCTCCTTCTCACTCACGCTACTCATTTCCATGCTCCTTCCTCGATCTCTTCTTCTGGCATGGGCCACACGTAAACGAGTGGACTTCAGGATCACCTGACCTGGGTACCGCTACAGAAACACAGATAAACATGACTTGAGAACATATGAAAAAAAAAACAGTGATATTTACATATAATATAAAGGGACATACCTGTTTGAAAGTTCGTAGTCTGTCCAGAGTTCTCTGTCTCTCCTGACTTACTCTGCTGTTCTTCCTCTCCTCATCTTCCTCTTCTTCATTTTTCAGCTGAATGTTTTTGCAGATTAGAGGAAAAAAGTTACTGATAACGCTTTTACAGATATACAGTCATTTCTTTATGAATATAAAATAAAAACATGTACCTGTAAGACCTGGTGCAATACAGACTCTTTGTGGACAGTTTGACGTTTCTGCTGTTTCTGAGTGTGGTTTGATACACAGATCTCCTGCAGGAAGATGAGCAGGAAAAACATTAACACATTGATTTAAATGGCATCATGCACTCTACTAACTGCTGCAACAAAACCTGACAGGTCAGTGTCTTTTAACAGTTTTATTGTAGGTACATTTGCCCTTTTGATTGTTAGTGGACATGTAATAGGTCACCTGTGGTATCACAGGACACTGTTTCAAGACTAATCATGCATACACATGAGCAGGATACACACCCTCTTATTCCTCAGATAGGAGCGCTTGGCAGTGATGCGCCCCCTTCTTGCCTCCAGCTGTCGAGCGCTGACCTGAAGTCTGCGCAGCTCTTCCCTCTCTGCAGTATCATCCTCTGTAATATCCTCTGCGCTTTCGAATGTGTCGTAGTACACCACTTCATCCTGAAGCTCTGAAAGGACAAGCGCAGAAATACAGTGCACAGAACAGACATCTTTCGTGTTTTTAACACTACACGCCTGAAAGGGGAATGATTCTGTGTCGTAGTAGGTACACGCACAGACAACGGTTTCAAATAGTTTGTGAAATGTAACATCTGGATTCTTTTCCATCTCATTTTGGGAGCAAAAGTAGGTTGTAAATTCAGCTCAAATAAAGCCGTACCTGTCATCTGTCTGCGAATGCTGTCAAGTTGAGCGGTGAGGAGCAGCTCCTCACACTGTAGTATATCTGCCTGGATGTCATAGAGTTGGAGCTGGAGCTCATAGTACTGTGTCTCCATGTGGTCTAGAAGGACCATTGCATCCTCACTGCTACACAGAGTCTGCATCTGAGAGGACACAACAAACAGCTAAGTCTCAGAACAACCGTCTTCAAGTGCCTTCATGTTCGTGTGTTTATGTACTTTGCGTGCTGAGTATTATTCTCACACCTCCTCTCGAAGTGTGTGTTTTCTCTGCTCTAGACAGATCTCCCTCGCTCTCTGGAGCTGAAGGGTTTCCTTGGCGACGGAGTAGCGCACTCTTTCCATGCGCTCCACTGCAGCCGTCCACGAGGATTTACCAAACTTGCGCTGGTCCACTTTCATGCGCTCGTACACCCCTGAACACACACAAACAAACAAAATAAAACGCACAGGTGGCTGAGTAAAGTGACATGATGCTGAAGTTGGAGTGAGTCACAACTAAACTTTCTCCTCTGGTAGACTGAGTGGGCTTGTCGCACATAACTAGTTTTTTTTTTCATCATGACTCACATCTCAGGCGTGAACATTTAGCACAGCAACGTAGAGAGAGACATCTATTGGCCCCATTTGAACATTACAGCTTCTTTCTTTCCAAGTCTTCACTATAGGCCACTCACTCACTTAGCTGATTTTTGATCTAATAAGTGTCAGATAACAAAGGGAGCAATCAGCGGTGGAGAGAAACTGGGATAAGCAGGGGCACATTGTGGAGTAACCCTGCACGCAAACAGACAATCTGCTGCCAGAGCTGTTTGATCAATAGGTTGTCCTTGTTTCCTCCTGTCCCTGTCAAAGCATGGCTGTCTGCACTGCCTCATTAATACCAAATCACATTAGCCATGGCGTTCAAAACCACACACAGGTCAATAGCAGGCCAATGCCACTGCCCTGTGTGTGTGATTATTCAAAGTCATTCCTCTGCTGATTTATTGACTTGACATGGACAGTGGCAGTGATAATGATGGTATGCTGTACCTTTCTGGGCTCTGGCAGTGATCTCAAAGTATTTTACAGTAAACTCTTGGATGTTGAGCACCGCCTCCTGAGCTTTCTTCTGCCAGTCCGAGTCCTCCTTTTTCAGAGCTTCAATTCGCCTTGGGCCCAAGTAGTCATTCTCTATGGAAATCTGCACACAGAGAAAAACAACAGTGGACCTCAGTGGGGGAGAATGATGACATAAAAGATTTATCCCATGAATGCTGACTGTGAGTTGTGATATTAAAAAAAAGGAGCTGGAGATCAAGGGATAGAAACTGTTTTAGTTTGGCAGCAAGCAATACAGATTTACTGATACTGGGGAGTTAGAGTCAATAAAGTCCACATGAAAAAAACAAAAAAACCACAGTGCTTCTTTCAGAGTAGCTGAACCTCAAAAGCATGACACATTACTGCCACTTAGTGGCAGGAGTAAATGTGCCTAACAAAACAAAGGAGAAAAAAGTGACAAGAATGTTTTTACTAATAAAACTTGAGTATACCACACACACACATACACACAAGTAACAGCTTGACAAATCTCCTCCTAAAAGTACCATCGCCATCCAGATGGAACACAGAGAATCAATACTACAAAAAATACATGAACTGATTTCTTGTTATTTTTTGTTCCTGCACATAAGATGAAGACTGGTGAAATAATTAAAATTTCAAAATTCAAATACATTTATTTACTTTTATGCACTTCACACATGCATTGTAGAACTAATGAAGCACATTAATGTCCACAATGTCAAAAAATTTGGTACATCAGCTGCCAAATGTCCGAGAATACAAGATATATACACGCAGCACACAAGATGGAAAGTGGGCAGTAAGGGTTACAGGGATAAATAACTTCACTGTGGCTCAGCTCTCACTGCGCTGCCCAGCAGAACACTGCTATCATTTACCACTGCAATTTCCTGCTGTCAGTGTGCCAGTGATCATTGCTCTGATTTTTTTTTTTTGTATTCCTATTCACTGTTTAACTATAGAGCTGTTGGATTTACATCCAATCATTTGTGTCAGTGTAACCTTTACCCTATTGTCAATTTACTTTAAACCTTAACATTAAGAATTGGGCTTAAATTAAAGACTTGTTTGAATTTGTTGCATGATCTTTTTGTGAAATGTGGTTGTATGAGATTAGAAGATGATAAAATATCAAGACATTTTACTCAAACAAACTGACTGGCCTGATGCTACTTTATCAAAAAGCTACATCAATTAGAAACATGCAATTCAGAGTTGGTTGAATATATTTTTTTTCCAACAAACATCAATATATATTCTGCTTTCCTCCTTTTTTTGTCCTTCAGCCTCCTTCAGACTTTCTCAATTTGTCATTTGATACTACAGCTTTTCTACATGATGACTCTCTTCCAGGCACATTTTACATTATTTTCATTCCAAATAAGCTGCTTAGCTCAATGAATTTGTAGGTGTCTGTTTTCAGGCGGGCATTGTGTTAAAACACACACACACACACCTCTGAACAGTGATTAAACAACACTGAAGAAAGTGATAATGCAGCATAAACACATGGAGCAATAGAAAAACAATAAGTGGACCAAATGTGAAAACTGATGACTTATTGGGTTGAACTGCAGGGGTCTATAGTGCGATATTTAGCACTTTGGACACTGTTTCTATAAACTAAACACATACGTTACACTAACTTTCCTCAAAATGTGACCACACATTCTCACTAGAGAGCCCTTATTTCCCTCCAGGCATTGTCATAAGTTATCCATTCATATCTTATTGATAACATTTGAAATTGTTTACAAGTAGTTTATTGTGAGGCTCTTGACATCTATTGTACATGCACAACAGCCGATAAGGGGCCTTAATACTTTCAAAAGTGTGACTGAAGACATTTCACGATTACACTGGATCACAGCAGAGATGAAAATGATAAGTGACAGTAAAAGGAAGCAGAATAAGATTCACAGTTAAGGAGCCTCAGAGGAAGAAAAGCTACAGACGCCAGAGGCTATAAATAAACCCTGTAGAACTGGTTTCACTCTCCCTGTCCCCCTCCTCATACCAGTAGGTGGTTCCATGGTGTAATGGTTAGCACTCTGGACTCTGAATCCAGCGATCCGAGTTCAAATCTCGGTGGGACCTGCTATTTTGAGATATTTTTTTTAACCATCCTTTCTGGCAAAGCCTCTCAGGGATTCCTTGTGCTAACATGTTTGAAGACAAACACGACGACAGAGAATCTGTTTGAGGCAGAGCAAACACAGCTCTTGTCAACTTTGACCTTTTTTAGTTATTTACTGGGTCAGAGTTGGTAACAGTTGCCTGGTTTTAATGAGGAAAGTGAGAGTTGTGTATACAGTGTGCAGGGTTTCTTCCTGCAGCCTGAACAGTGAGTCATTACTGTGCTATCTGATTACTGCTCACTCCAGGACAGACTGAAAATAAAGGACAGAACAATGCCCTTTATAAAAAAGTAACATCTATTCATTAAATAGAAATAGAAACAGACAGTAACACAAAGCGGTTGTCAACTAAATTAAAAGTTAAAGCAAACCAGTGGCTCTGTGTTTTATCACCATGTTCCATCAGTTATCTCAGCATAACAACATATATTAAAGACACAAAGATTAACAGATTAATGAACTTTTGTAACATGAAACAAATGATATTAAATATGAATTTCTGTAGGATCTGATGTGCTTCATTGAACTATAATTCAAATTAAGATATACTGACCTCAAATGTAAAAAAAAAACATCTCACTCAGCTTAATAAAATACATTTCACTCTGCTTAAATTACAGTCTTTAGCTGACACTAGAGGTTCTCACCTCCCCAGAGAAACTAGAGCTCAGAGCATTTATGCAGCTACACCTAGAGAAGAAGAGAGATTTTTAATTTCACTCATCATCTTTTCATTTCTGCAGCGTGCCTGCTGATACCAACAGCGTGTCATCATGAACCTGTACCTGCAGTAAACCTATAGGATTGCACACAACATGACTTATTCATGTCTCTGTGAGACTGTAGGAAACTGGAGATCCATGGGGCTTCATTCCAGCTCACAGCATGTCACTGAAAACCCCACCTGCCACATCCACAGTCACTGTGAAATAGGATAAAACTGAAAGAAAAGTGCCCATATCCAAGGTTGGAAAAAAAGCTATATCAGGTCTTTGTTGACTGATGTTATGTTGTAACGTGATACTGAAGTCTCTGTTTTTTTTACTGGTGTGCTGTGTGTGAGTCAGGGAGCTAAATATAAATGTGCCATCAGCACAGCAACCACTGAACAAAGACTCTCCACCATTAATCCATTCACAACCTTCATGACTTCTCTTTGCAGTTAGATATACCTCACCAACCTTCTGTTGCTTTATTAACCATTAGCCACCTTATCAGCATACAGAGCAGTATTCATTTTGTGTAATATATCACAATAAATAATGGGCATACTTACAAAACAATACACACACACAAACACACACTCACACACACACAGCAGAACCCATTTAATAGATATGAGTCTTCCCTGTGAGCAGCCGTTACATTTTCTGACCATTCCTTGTCAAAATACAAATATACAGACATTATTCACTGAATCTACACTTAACCCACAAAGGCTGGTTAGGCATAGGATCTGAATAACCCCTGGAGACTGGTTGGACATGGTTCACGACAACAACATTTCCAACAATGCAAAAAAAAAAAAACAGAATCATATTTGTCTTTGATGTTTTCTTCTAGTTGGGCGTCTCTAGTACAGTGCAACATCTTTCACTACAGAAATCACCGGGTCACCTGTGATTGAGTGTATACTGTGTTCCTGGATGCATACACACTGATACAATAGACTTAAACAAATGCACATTGTTACCTTGATCTGCTGTCTGCGTAGCATCGCTAGTTCCCTCATGTCTCTGAAAGGCTGTAGCAGATACTGGTACAGCTGAGTGGAGGTCTCCAGTAGACCTCCATAGGCCTGGTCCTCTGCTTCATACAACTCCAACAGCTCCACCATACTCTCCATGGACTTGTGCTTCTCCAACAGCTGCATCACACACAAGAAGTTACTTTTATAATATACTTCAACATACAAATAACTTTCAGCCAACACCAAAGCAAACACGTATCTGTAGACATTGTTAAATCTCCCTAAGATCTTGTTATTCAGACGGCGAATGTGCTGTAAGTGGCTGTTTCCGACTGTCTGTTGTCTGAACAGACAGTGTTACAACTGTCTGACAACCTATCACAATAAACAGAAGAAGTCAGAATAACACACTTAATAAACATTTTTCAGTGTCACTCAAAACTAAATGGAAACTTGTACCTTGTTGCCAGACTATAGGGATGTTTTGTGTAACAGTAAATAAAAGGAGTGTAACTGAATGCACTCTCTCAGTGCACAGATCACGGTTGAATGAGCAGAGTCCTCTTTCCTGCTGGGAATATGATCAATACTCACACTTTTTTTTTTTTTTGCCAGACTAAAGAATCCTGTAGGCTACCAGCAAGCACTGAAATAGCCATTAACTCAGCTCTCAAATGGAGCAGGAGGATCAATGTAAGTGTGCATGCCCTTGTGTGTATGTGAGTGTGTGTGATCCTGCAACACAACAAGCTGTAACTAAGTTTAAATGAATTCCAGAGCACTGTCACTGCAGACAGAAGAGAGCTCAGTCTGTGATAAAGAGCTGAATGAGATGAGTATCTCCTCCTTCATCCTAAGGATGAATACACCTTCAAACAAAGTGTTTGATCTTTTTTTCCAGGAAGAGCAGTAAGGCTACACTTCCTGTGTCTGGTTTTCTGTCTTTTCTTTTTTTTTTTTTTTAGATTCTGAGTCCGTGTGTTTGTGTACTGTGTGAAAGAGAGTGGGCGTGGGACTGACTGGGTGGAATGACATGTGGGTGATTCGTCTGTGTTGCTCATGGCCTCTTTTCACTGCCAAAAACAGAGCAGAGAGGAAACGCCTCAGCCACGGAAATCACATAAACACATCAGTATAAGTGGATATAGTCTCTTGACTTTCTTTTCGTTTGTAATGACCATTAAAGTTTTTCCTTGCAGTACGGCTGGAGTCACTATAAAAAATAATATATATAATATATAATATTCCATGTATCTGAAAAGTATCTATTCCTTGAACACAGGTAAACAGGTAAGGATTGATTTATCACACACTACTATGGCGAGGAATGATGTCAATAATGGAAAACTCTTCTATTAATGTTTTCTCTCACCTGCCCTCTCAAAGGACTTCTGGCACTATCTGTCTGGCTCCACGAGTCAAGGATGCATTAATCTAACACCACTGTTAAGTGGGACAATGTTAGAGCTGCTGAGTATCAATATAGTGCCAGTTTATATAAAGAACAGTTAATCAATTATCAACTGCTGTTGGTGTGTAAGATGAGCAGGCCTGCAGAGTTGTACAGTGTCTGGATCGTGTCTTCGCTGTGTCAAGTCAAAGATATGTACAAAGCTGAGCTAAGCTGATGTTTTAAATGTTGGTGCAAGTGTTTGATTGAATGTTCTACATACTGTGTTTCGCTGAAATATTTGTTTATCTTTTAACTTTATACATATTTTTATAAGAATTTTAAAAAATTTGTGCAGATCTCATATACACATGCCACATTTATGTCATGTTCACAACACAAAACACAGTCAGTCACCATTACATCCAGCCAGAAATGAAATGTTCTGCATGATAATCATTAGGACAGCAACAATTACTCCGTAAAATCGACAAAGTCGATTAATTAAATTTGACTGTCGTCTTATAAGTAACCTCAAACGACTTTGGTAATGCTGTCTTCCTCTACGCCAAACATGGTTTAAAACACCGTCTGTCTAAACCGTGCTCACGTTCTATAACTGCAGTGAACCACAGGAAGCTCTGGAGGCAGTAGACTCAACTGTAGCTTGAAGCTGCACCAACGAAGAAGAACATTTAAAATCTGGGCAACCAGTAGGTGTGAAGTGAAGGTAAAGCCCAAACTTTCTCAAGTGTGGCAACATTTTAATGAAGGTAAAACAACAAAATAAGTCAAATGCAGATTTGTTTTGTCGTTGAGGAGGATGGACAAGTCTTACAGATGAGTATATATGAGTATAGTGTTTGTTTAACTTTGAGAAAAGAAGGTATCGGACAACAGTGACTATTTGAATATTATGTCACGTCAGCTAACGTGTTTGATTGTGTTCACGCTTGGTGTCTTTTTTTTTTTGTCAACTGAATTTGGTGTTTTTTCAGGAAGTTTACAAAAAAGCTGACAGTTTTTAACCCAAGAAAGAGCATTTTTTGCTACCTTGACAACGTGAGCTAATTAAGAAAAATAGCCTAGATTTTTCAAAATTAGCTCACGTTGTCATGGTAGCAAAAAATGCTCTATTTTTGTGCAAAAACTGTCAGTTTTTTGTAAACTTACTGAAAAAAGCACTAAAATATGTTTACTTAACGACAAAAATTAATCTGTCCCGTTCAATTAAAATGAGTCACGTCTAGCTTTACTCCTCTGATAAACGCGGTGTAACAATTTAACTTTCGTATCGTATAACTCACTGTGCTGTAAAGTGATCCTACTTAGTTTTCCCCGCCACTACAACAACAGTTAACTGTGTTTGGTCTGAGCGAAGAGACGTCAAGTGTGAACACGGAGTCACTATTTTAATCTACTATGGGACATTATGTTATGTTGAGACACTGACAACAGGGAGACATTTATGGGCTGTAGATTAGAGCAGGTGAAGTAAAACATGCTCTGGGAGGTCAGACGGTGCTGCAGCTTTAATAATCATATGACTGACCAAAACTATGGCTGGTGTGAAAATAACATACAGTTCTACAATGTGTCTGTATAATAGTCTATATTATGCACTTTGATTATTTACTGTTTTGTATGTTATTTGACTTGTTTTCAGCCATCAAGATTGAAGCTGACTAAAGCTATGGGATCTGCATTCTTGAACATTTAAATGCTGATGCGTAAGTGATGAATATGCTGCTATCAAAGAGAAATATTACAGTACAGTGATCCCTCGCCTGTATCCCCCCCCTCCCTCCCCACACTCTTATAAACCTTTTCCACGCTTGTTATTTATTTCTTAGGCTAGAAATTGCTTATTTTCCTGCAAAAATAATTACAATCTAAAAGAATGAAAATACCTGTAGGCCACAGAATCCCACAATATAATGAGACAGTGTAATGACATTATACATTATTCTCTTAAAGACAGAATAATGTATAATGTCATAATACTCTGGCAATTATACTCTGGAAAAACTAACTGCTGACTGTTGGTCGAGTTGTTGCAGGAACCTGTGAGCAGCGGTGCTCACAGACAATGATGACTCTGCACTTCACATCAACAGGTTAATTCTGAAAGGAAAGAAGCAATTCAAGTGTGTTTGTACGTGCGCGTGTGTGCACGTTGGACTCTCGCAGCTGTTTAAGCAGCAGACAGAAGACATGCTGAGGGTATAATATTTCACAGAGGACACACTTACAGTTACAGCCTAATTTTACAAATTTTTCTTTGCTTATTAGCTAACGGGTGGGGAGGTTCTCCCTCCATTTTCAGGATACTTCTTTCACAGGAATGAGAGAGAAATGTAAACACTTTCCCTGTCGGCTTTCTGCTCACATTTTCATATTTCCTTAGACTTCTGGTCTTTTCATGCTTTAGGACTCTAACATGTGACACAAATCAAGTTTGCTTCTCTCTGTTGGTTTACCTCATAAAAGTCCACATGCTGTTATTAACTTGGATGGCTGACATAGCACTGAGGTTTAAGCACACAGTGAAACAATGAAACCTCAGTACAGTTTCCTGACTGGATGTTCTCTCATGTTTGCATGGATAATGTGACATGTATAACCTGGATGGACTGGATTATTCAGATAGGAAAATATGTAATCGGTATGATGCTTGAAATATTCATCATTTGTGGTTGTGTCACGCTTTTTCACAACTATTTTTGTGCGACACAGCTCCAAAACAGTCTACTTTGAGTGGCTACTACAGCCGAGACACAGTGGATGTGCTGGAAAGTTCTTACAGATGTGCAGATGTGAGCTGCAAGAGAGAACAACCATCAGACAAGACAGTTGACATAATCACTGAGATGCTGTTTGAGCATCACGCAAACTCTCACCTCTTGCAGGTGTTTTGTTGATCGGTTCAGCGCCTCCTCATACCCAGACTGCCTCAGCTCACTCAGACTCTCGTAGTACTCATCCGGATCGTCGTTTTCAGTGAACAGTACCTGTGAGAGGATCTTCCACCCGCATGTATCGAGCGCATGGCCCAGGTAGACCTGCAGACTGTAGCAAGCTCATCCATCTCAGACTCAGATACTTCAGCTGGACCAAACAGCACCGACCACATCCCAGCTGGTTCCTCTGGAAACACGGGCAGACATGGCTCCAGGTCTGAGTTCACGGAGCACAGCTGCTGGTGGATGGCCCGGAGGTCCTGGAAAGAGAAGAGTCCAGCCCAGCTGCAGTCCTCCCTGCTCAGACTGTCCAGCTCCTCCAGGTCCAGACTGTCCAGTGATGATGGGAGCTGGTCCTCTTTCAGTGACTGTAGCACCTCAGTATCAGGACTAACAGGAGATTTGATCACAGCTGGAGTTTTGACAGGACTCGGTTGTGTTGACTTGGTCTTAGGGCTGCAGCTTTTACCCGCAGCTCCTTTACCAGGGCTCCTGGAGACTTTATCCCTGACAGGACTTTCGGGCCATTTTGTTTTGTCCCTCTCCAGGCTGGTCGCCTCGGCCAGAGGGTCTCTACCAAAGCTTCTCCTCTGCACCGTCCTGTTGTGACACGTAATTGCAAATTTCCCTTCCACCTCATTCCAGGCGACAATAAACACAAATTTATGCTTCTCTTTCTCCTCAAACGCATTGGGGCGGACTGCCACCCACCCCGACTCTAAATTATCCTCCATTGTGAAGGACATTTCTGCAAAGTGATGAACACAAGCTTTGCACCAACTCAGCCTACGCTTGCACGGTTTCGGGCTCGGATGCAAAAAGAAAAACAACTGCACAACAATGAGTGACGGTGGTAACTGCGTTTACCAGACACTGCTCTCTCTCTGAGGAAGAAGAGCGACTATCCTCCTTCGCTCAGGCGGATGGATTTGGAGCAGTGCGGTATCATTTCCCATCTCTGGCCCACCTGCTTTCAACTCGGATGTCTGCTTGTTTTCTTCAAACCTCCTGTAAACGCCACCTTTGTCATTAGCTCTGCGACCGAGCAACACAACATGCGACCGTGTGTTTACCAGCTCCTGAGCTCGGTCCTCCTGTCAGCTGTGCTCCGTTCCGCTCGATTCCTCCTCCTCGGCTCCAGACCTCTTTTCTCATCATAAAGTAACGACTGTATCCAAAAAGCAGCAGTCAACATCCTCCACATACGACAAACCGAGACCGTGAATGAACGCTACGGGGGCTTATGTTCATCCGAGCTGTCTTCAGAAAGATTAACATCGCCTCCAAACTCACAACATTACCGTGTTTTCTTCTTTGCCCAGCAAGGCAACATACGCAAAATATGATGCTGCGTTCGCGTGCTGTGAGAAATATCGTAAATCCCACAAAAGGAGATTTGACGACATAAGAAATGAACGAAACAAACAAACCAAACAAACAACGACTGTGGTTTATCAAACATAAAACACCTCAAGTAACATAAGTAGAACCTCGCACTAAGTGCTTATTTTTAATTTTTCGATGCTGCCGCAGATGTACATGTACTGTTTTTAACTAACAGCCATCGTTTCCCTTATTTTTTTTTTTTTTTAATTACCAATTACCATTTTTATATGTAACACGTCGTATCGTTACTGATGTTATTTTTAAAATAAAGTGTTGATGGAAGTAAGATACAATTAAGCTGCTTTCCTTACGAGACAAAACGAAGAGCAGAAGGAGGAAGATTTGTGCTGAGAGCATTTGAAGGCGACATCAGAATCTCAACTTGAGTGGGGGCACGTAAGGACGTGCTGACGTTTTGGGTCGAAGACAGTGTGGGATGTTTTTACAGAAAGCTGCAGCATCAACACCAGTATGTATACAATATATATAAATAAATAAGTCACAAAACACAACAGCATCTTTGTGTAATGAATAAACCAGTAAACGGATATGACTGGAGCTGCATTTGCTGCACTAATGTTCCAACTTGTGAATCAAGCAACATTGTGTCGTTACTGTAAGATATGCAACAATTTTACCAGTCATCATAAAGATTAATGAAATGTTGATGAGGTGTAGTAAAAAAAAACACACACACAACTGCTTCATTAAAACTCCAATATTAAAACATCAGCAAAATGTGTCATTTAAACTGTGCAGTGTCGACAGAAAGATGCCCGGAGCCATCTGGTTCAGATACTCGATGTGGGAGAGAGCTGCTGAGTTGTCATTGTTTACACACACACACACACACACACACACACACACACACACACACACACACACACACACACACACACACACACACTGGATGGAGTGTTTCAGAGGACAGGAATGGAAGAAGCATTCCCCTTTAATGGTCACAGCCTTGAGACAGATAAAAGCCAGTCTCTCACCAGGGAGCATCTCTTCTAATGATAATGTAAAAAATACTTAATGGGTTCTAACAGAGTTCACCTCTGCTTTGATGAGCCCTGACCTTGACTTATAGCACGATGTGTTTGCATTCTTAATGCAAAGACACCCGGTGCTGCTCTCATTCTGGATGTTGCTTTTAACTAATTCATTGAAGTTCAAGCTGCTTCTAATAACAGCCTCTAATGTAGAGACTTATCATTATTTGGTTAAGAAGAGAGCAAAGAGAGGAGTTTTAGGACAGAAACAGGATGCAGCGAAGGTAAAGGGCCAAGAAGTACAAACTGAGCCTAAAGCAGTTTGTAGCCTCAAACTGGAACTGGAGCCAAGAAAACATGAAAAACTGCCCAATGAGATTAGATGATCTTCACCTGTGAGTAATAACGGGTTTAAAACAGGGTAATAGCACCGGCACCGGTTGTTGTTATTATATACATACATATATCTGGTGAAACAATGTGAAATATATACTTAGTTTTTGTACATTACAAATAGAATAACAATAGGGACTTAAAGCAAATTTTACTTTATAGTATTAATCTATATTGAGCATCTTGGCCTGTAATATTAAGCTTTGTATTGATGCAACAAGAACACTAACCTCGCTTTTGTCCTTATGTGTGGAGACATTGTGGGTATCCATAAACAAATAGACATCACGTGCAGTAAAAACAAAATGTGAGGGACCAATTAAAACATGTTGGGAACATGTATACACAATTAGTCTGTAGGGACGGGGTTTTGAAATTTTGTTCCATTCGTCAACGCAAACTCTCTTTTTATTTGTTTGTAGTAGATTTTGGCTGATAGACACTGAACTGTGACTTCTGGCCTGACTACAAAATTATAAACACATTTCTTCTTCTGCTTCACACAGTAAAAAAAAAAAAAAAAATCCCTTCAGTTCATTTGCTGGAGCTGTGATACAGCCCAGATCTAAACCACAGCAATGCCTTTCTTGAGATTCATCCTAAATGTTTTTTATTATTATCATTATTTATAATTCCTTCTTTCCTGAAGCAAAGCAATAATCTGTTGAAAAAGACTAACCTAAAATCACGAACAGCAATGCATCAACACCCTCTACAGGTATGACTGAGTAGTAGTAGTAGTAGTAGTATTAGAGGTAGTGCCGTATGCTGTAAAACTGTGGCAAAAAAGATATACTGCAGTGTGACATAAAAAATGCCAGTCATTGTACCACATACTGCCAAAAATGTGAATTCTGTACTAAACTAAAAATGTGTTTTACGTATTTTTGCACGTCCAACTCACTAACAAGTGTTACAGTATTATTAATAGTAACTAGAGAAAATGGAAAGAAAAACAGAAAAGAATATCAGGTTGTTTGTTTTTGCCTTTGGAAGTGAGGGTATGGATGTTTTTTTTTTTTAAAATTAGGATAAAGGAATAAAATTTTGCCATGAAATGTTTTAAGTTAGATGAGAATTTTGTATTAAAAACCAAACCCCTCCGTGGGAAAGGACAGTTTCCAGATGTGATCGCAACCAATCTCATTTGACCAAAGAAACATCAAACATTAAAAACTGTGAAAATATACAAAATGTTGTGTTGATGAACACATAAGGACAAATGTTCTGCTATAAACTGTTTATCTGTGTGACCGTGGAAGATTTTAAATGACCTTTTTTACCCTTTGCTCTCTCCTGATTTTACATTTACGCAACATTTAGCCTGATGCAGGTTAAAAGTGACACGCTGAAAATCGTTGCACGCAAGTAATACTGAGTCAAACCCAAGGAGCAGAGTGACTCCACTTTTTTTTTCTCCTGAGCTTTCACAATTTCTACTGCTCAAATTTGCAACAGACACAGTAGAAACACGTGTACAGGCAGAACTGTTGACTGAATAAGCAAATGATCACGTCAAGAAAAACTTTCACATATAAAATTCGCTGATCATGCCAACAACAGCGATCAAGTCTGACCGCGACAAAGGAAGACGGAAGACAAATAAACATTATTGGAAAAACTGGAGAAGTTATAGTATGTTTTTTAATTAAATATGTGAAATATTTAGCAGCAACAAACCAATATAATAATATTGTGAGGATTAGGTTCAATTCAGAGACAGTACTTTATATAGACAGATAGTTTATATAAAAACATCATCTGATGAGACATGTTCTACAAACTATTAGTACATTAGCACCGTTACTGAATTTCTTCTATACAAACTGTTATGGCCATGAAGAGACATATGGGACGACCAGAAGATGACAAAAAGTTTTCCCAGTAGTCTAAGATGACTCTAAGATGACTGGACGTTTTTGTTGATTGTAAACTCACACACTCAAAACACTGGTTGAGTGCATAATCTGATTAAAAAATAGAAAGGTTATAACAAATTGTATTGTAGATTCAAACAATTAAGTTGGTCTGCTGGATTTCAGCTTCTCCTCGTAGTCGTCCTCTGGTGTGGCCATGGAGGGACATTTGGGACGTCCAGAAGCAGGCAACAGGTTTTCCCAGTATTCCCGACGAGCCCTTAATACACATATTTATTTTAGTTTAACTGTTTATAAAACAACACTTCTAACAAAACAACTAACAAAACTTTTGTTATCATTACTGTCTTTATGTCACCATATACTATGTGCACTATGGGCCCCTGTTATCTTTTGGCCAATTTAAAACGAGCAAAATATTATGTTCAAATCCACACTTGCTGTGTTTCTCAGTCTTACCTGGCTCTGACCCAGGGTTTAGTGTGCATCTCCAAAGCAGCTCCCCAGTGTCCGTGCTTCTCTGAAGCCGGAGGGAGTGATCCGATCTCTGCAGACAGCTCCTCCGCTATGGCTCTGATATGATAGGCCTCAAATCCACAGCAGCCACCAATGTAGCGAATTCCTGCATTGTAAGCCTCTCTGGCATATTTATGGATGTCCCAGCGGGTTATTGCTCTGGTCTCCATTGCTGAGAGGAGAACAAAATATTATTATAACCATGCTTTCATCAAACTGCACACATAAAAAGAGAAAAAAGTAATAAAGAAATGCTAACCGAATGGGTACTCAGGTAGGCTGGTGTATCCACCCAAGTTACACTCAGGTGTGTGAAAGCCCAGTGGTTGGACCATGAGATGAGCTTTGAGACCAGCTTTCTCTAATCCCTCTTTCATCAGCTTCACAGTTTGAACACACGTCATGGGGTCCAAGTGGCAGTTTACTCCAACTATGTCAGCTCCTGCACATGATACAAATTCAGATTATGCAGCGAACACATGATGCTATATTTGCTTACTACAGTATCTACATCATATAGGGTCAGTGTACCAGCTTTGACTAGCCTGACAGCGCACTCTCCAGGAGGGACACCAGCCAGGTCTCCATGGGGAGAGATGCACAGCGTAGCACCCACTGCTTTACCGCTGCTCTTCAGCACCTCCACTGCCCATACTGCCTCCTCCACGTGATCCACAAACTACAGGAGAAATGTGCATTGAATCATTAAACCTTCAGTGAAAATGAACATTAATATCTGTTTTTCCTGTCAGGATGCTGCTCATACCTCAACGATAAAGAAATCAATGTCCTTTTTAAGGAAGTCGTCCATTTGTTTCTTAAAGATGGCTTTGACCTCAGCCTCATTGTGACTCTTTACATAACAGGGAGTCTTAGACACACACCCAGCGACCAGTGCACCACCCTCATTGGCCACCTCCCTGGCCAGGTCACAGGCTGCCTCGTTGATTTGAGCCCCCTGAATTCAACAAGAACAGACTAGAGTCATACCAGACTAGAAACACAATGCTGCTGTTTAATTTTCTTTTAACTAACAGTGATGCTGGTGACATTTCCACTGATCTCCAGTTTATCTTCACTGCAGTAGAAGGTGAACGTCTGGATGACATTGGCTCCTGCTCTCAGAAACTCTCTGTGCAGCTGCCGCACTGACACAATGGAAGAAGATAGAGGACTTGTCTTATAAAAAAAAAAAACACATGTAGACAAATAAACAGATAAATGTACTTTAACAGAGTCAGTTGTTGTGTTAATACATAATATAGATATATGATTACAGATACCTGCTTCAGGGTGTTCAACAGCAGCCTCAGGTGTCCAGTGTCCCGCCTTCACATACCCACGTCTCTCTAGTTGCATCACATAACCTCCATCTCCCACCACTATCTCCCCTGCATTCAGACGCTCCAAGATACCCTGAGTACACACATACACACACACATGTTTGTTTTCATGCCTAGTGGGGACATTTCCTTGACTTCCATTCATTTTGTGGAGACTTTCCTGGAAACGCTAGAGATCCCATTTGTTGGTACCACTTGTCTAACCCACAATGTGAGTGTATAAACAGGTTTAAGTCCCCACAATGTAGGAAAAAACAGGTTCACTCACTCACACACACACACACACACACACACACGGTGTTCAGTCCATGATGCCCAATTTGTCCAATATTTAAATATATTTAGAGTGTGAATATATTGCTCTATAGTTATATAACAATATCACTGATATAAAACATTTACAGCACAGGAAAACGTGTTAATCGACTGTGCTCATTATTAATGTATATTTTTGATATTGTCTCTGACCTCTATGCAGAAACACCGTCTTTGCTTGGATGGACTTTAAACTACTGGTTTCTTTAAGTCAAGTGTCAGATCGTATGAATGAAGCCTGGAACGTGTTTTCTGCAGGTTTGAACAAAATTATACTAATTTTATATAAGAGATGACGACATTTAACAGACAAGATAGAATCAATACGCGCAGAGACCGATGCATAAACACAAACACCTGAGAAAACATTACCTTGCTCCTCTTTTGCTCCATCGCCGTCAGCAACTCTTCACTCTGTGCACTGAACTACACATGCGCAGTGAAGTTTCACTAAATTGAGACGACAGCGGCACCGTAATCTCGCGAGATTCCCACTTGAACCGCAGCGAAAGCAGAGATTGATCCTATGAAATTTAAAGACCCGAAACAGAATAAACGTAAAAGAAATAATTGGCAAAACTACAAATGTTATATTTTATTACATTTAAATGTTGTAGGCAGCAACTATCACCCTCTAATTGGTTCTCCTGAGAAAAAAGGATGAGATTTTTACATTATGTCAAACATAATGTAAAAATGTAAATAACAACTTGTTAACAAACTGTGAAGAAACCAGCAAGAAAAATTCTTTATTTCTGCTCATTTCTAGTTTTTGATTTGATTTTTTGATCTGATCATCATATCATCATTTGGCATCACCTGCCCCTCCAGTCTACAGCTGTGAGTCACTGTGTCAGATACACAGACTGTTTGATCAACATTTCTATTTGAATTTATTTTTAAAAAAATAAAATAAAATAAAGTAAACACAATACAGAGTCAGTATTTACCTCAGCCTCATTTACAACCAGTAACATGAACGAAGTGTCATCTCTGCCTCGGTGAAAACAAAATCATCTGCTTGAAAAAAAGCAAGAGAGATCTGCTTTACCTACATGAACAAGTTTTATACACGTTTAAGAACTAAGCACAACACAGACCACAAGACTGACAAACAGTTTTTTAATGTTAAAAGTTAAACCCAACCCAAACCCATGTCATCAGCCACTGTGCACTTTATCTTAACTTTTATTGTTTTAACTTTATTTACTTATAATTTAAAGTATAAAATATTTATCCCAGTACTGTCTTTGCAAAAAGTGAAGGGAAGCAAGAAAAGTGCAAACCATACATTTCATTAGATGGGTTTGACTTGTGTTTTTACTGTGACATACTGACACTTATGACAATAAACTTCTTGAATGTTAAATACTGGAGATAATGGGAATTAATAATCTCCAAGCGAACAAATCATTTATTTTTCTTCACTATTTTTTTTTTTTTTTACATAAAACATAAAATTTCAAATCAGCCTTTGGTCGCTGTGTTGCCTCCGGACCTGCAGGGGGCGCGGTGTGGTTCGGAACGGGAATGTGGCTGGATGACGTCACTTCCTGGCGGGGTTTCCATCTGAAACTAACTGGTGTAAACAAAACCGATGCCCGGTTGAAAGTAAACAGAGTTTTTATGTGACGTTACTTTAAAGATTTAACATTTTAGCGTTAAACATTTACCTTTACATTTATTAACATTTACTAACGCACCGCTCTCTTGTATTTTATTCAAATTTACCCGCAACATTAAACTCGTTTCAACAAGGTAAGATGTTTTAATTCATCTACACTGGTTCACAGTAGAAACTCCTGTAGAAAACAAACCGCTCGTATGAAAATGCTTTGATTTATGTTTGGTTTTGTTTACACTGTTATCGGAGTCAGACAGTGTTTTAACTTAGATGTACTTAAATACAATAATTAAGTGTTTCTTCTTTGATAATAATACGGTTATAAAAGTGTTAAATACAGTTCAAGACTTAAGATAATAATGGGTCTTTTGTGTAGTGCTTCGTTCATGAGATATTGTGAATTGGTCCAGTAATTTATGTTCCTTGGATTAAACCAGATCTGACTTTCTCCTGTGAAGGTTTCTCCAGTGCTGGTTTCTGGTCTATGATGGATCCATCTGACGCCATGGAAAACCTGAATCACACGATGGAGGCTGTGGAGCTGAACGATGATCTGGCTCCTGACGGCTCCACGGGACAGAAAGACACTTCTCCTCTAGAGATGCTGAGGTTCCTCTTCCACATCTGTTTACCAGTGCTTCAGTTTGTGTTCAGTTCCTAGAGGCTGAAATCTGATTTATAGATCAGTTTGTCATCCAGATCCATCATGCACATATTAAATCACATTACTTCTTGTCATAAGACGGTTAGAACGGTTAGAAACTTTTTAACTGCTGACATTTCTTTCTGGGACAGAATCAAACAGCAGATGTCCAACCAGTGCTTTGAGATGGCGATACAGCTCCAAGCAGGTATATAAATGTGAATTATTACTATTACATTGTATTGTCATGAAGTATACAAACAAAGTATTAAAATCAAGTTTCTGAAACAGGTAAAAGTAAGAGAACATGCAGCGCGTCTGAAGCCGAGAGAGACTTGTGAGTATTTTCAATTAACCAAATCAAAAGAAAAGTACAATTAAAGTTAATTTCAGAATTTACACTGTTTACTTATATATCTGTTCCAGATCGGATTATATTAATGAGTTGGAAAGAGTCAAGGCAGATCATTTTATCAGCACTTTGGCTCTTCACAGGTAACCTCCCCTGTGATTCCTCCTCACATATAATAATATTAAGACATATTAATTGATATAAGAAACCTTTGGTAACTTTGACCACTGATTTTTCCTGGTGTCTTTCAGAATGCAGATGTGGTATGCGATTGGACAAAAACTGAAAGAGAGAGATTCAGAGGCAGAGTACGTCAGCACATAACATACAACTCGTACGTTTATTTTGTTAAAAAAAAAAATGACAATAGTTTTCTTCTTTCTTTTTAGTGCCCTGAAAGCTGTGAGCAGTCGCTACATGGAGCTTTGTGCACATATAAAACAACTTCAGAAGGTAATCAGCCTCTTGTCTGTTGTTTAAACACTGCTCCACCGTCTCCACTGTTATTGCCGTGTTTAAAATGTTGTGTGTACTTGATAATAGATCAAATGTCGCTGTGTTTGTACTGCTGCTTTCTGTGGATGCCAAATATGTTCTGTTCTGTTAATGACTATAAGATGATGTCTTATTTTCTCCTTTGGATCAGGACACAAATTTCTAACAAACATTTAGATTATTTAAACTTATTGACTGCACTCTCTTGCTTTGAACTTGATAATGGACAGTGTGTGTACATGTTTAGCATTTGTGTGCTGCTTAATACAGAGTTATTAATTACATTTCAGAGGGAGACAGTTGGATGTTACAAACTGAGACGTGTATCACAGTGAAAATGTTACTTCAAACTGAAATAATTAATTTCATACACAAATCTCTCATTGTTTTTTTTTTTTCCATCAGGAGACAAGAGACCTTCAAGATGAAGTTATAGAGATACAGAAGAAGAGACTCGGTATGTTCACATGATGTGGTTTGATTTTTAATTCTGGTGTGATGGAGTTTTCTCCTGCTCCGTGTGTTATTGGTGAATCTTTTGACAACGAGTTCTCAGATTTGTGTTATTGATTTTCTGGTAAATTATCCATTGACTAAATGTTGCGGCAGTTGAATAAATTTGATACCTGATATTGTGTGTGTGTGTGTGTGTGTGTGTGTGTGTAGAGATGAAGCGGCTCACGCATGAGAAAATGAAAGAGATGGAAGAGTTCATTTCCAAGAAAAAGCACCCAGATACGGACAAATACAAAGCAGTGTTGGAGAAAGGCCAAGCCAACCTGGAGAAATATAAAAAGATGGCCATCATGACACAAAACGTCCTCAGGGTAAATTAATCAGAACCTCAAAATATACTATCTGTTAGCACACTTACACGCACAAAATAATAATATATGATAATGTATGTGTTTCTCCTCAGGGCATCCTTTTGGCCTGTAAAGTCAACTGGGTGGACGATCCCAAACTTCAAGACATTATCATGACTCTGGAGGAGATTCCGATCTCTGACTAGGAATTTATTTACTCGTATTTATGTGTTTCTGTGTTATATTGTCTTATTAATAACTAAATAAACCTTTTAAAACTACTTGTATGAGTGGTTGGTTTCGTAGATTACGCCTCGTTGCCACTAGAGGGCGACAGAGGGCGCGAGGATGGATTTTAAACGTCCTCACATCCTGTCGGTAGAAGAAGAGTCAGCGGTTGCACGTGTAGTCAGGATCCAGACATATATATATATTTTATAACTTTTACAATTTTGGTTTTCTGCATCTTTAACTGGAATATAATCGAGGAAAAATGCCGAAAGTCAAAGCGGAGAAAAAAAGCAGGCAGCACCAGGAAGTAAAAAACCAGGGTATGTTTATGAGGACGAGCTTAGCTTTAGCTCGACAGCAAACATCAGTCAGCTGGAGGAAAACGGCCTTTAAAGTCAAAGTTTATCATCATATCGATACAAAACACGGAGCTGTGTCGAAAACAAGACATTGACGGAAATTATAGTCGTCATTTTTATCGCGTTTGTTGACATTAAAGTTTTGTTTACATGATTTATTGACGCCCAGCTCCCTATTTATGGGTTAAAGCACAAAACCTAATTAAAATAACTCTAATTTAATCTGTTTCGATTTAAATGCACATATCCACATATTATATAACACTGTTCAAAACCCTTGTTGAATTATTAACTGTCTTGGATTAATTCGGCATAGGAAGTGACCATTAAATTGTTAAAACACGTGCGTTTTGATACATTTTTAATTCTCTGTTTTACACAATAATGATTGATTGCTTTTTAGGGAATGTGGTGGACACGGTATTATTGTATTGGTTAAAATCCCTTAACTTAGATGTTTGTCAACAGAAACTGCACCGTCTCATCAAAACATCACAGAGGATCAGTGTTAAATGTTTGTTGTGTGTTGCAGGGATCATGTTCAACACTGGCATCGGCCAACACATCCTGAAGAATCCTCTAGTTGTCAACGGTATCATAGATAAGGTGGGCGTTTCACACATACAGACAGGTCTATACGTTTTCAACAATTCAGTTCAATTTTATTCATATAACACCAGATCATAAAAACATTTATTTCAAGGCAAATTACATAGAGAAGCCCAACATTTCCACAATGAGCAAGTGCAGAACCAGACTCAGAGGACGGTCGTCTGCCTCAACCGGCTGGTGTGAAATGAAAAGAGAAAAAGAAGAGACATAGGAAAGGGAGGATGATGATGATTGTGATGATTTTGTTGTCATCAAATGTGTAGAATCTGGATCCAACAGCTCTGGAGTCAAAACTACCGGAAAAACAGTGACACAAAGTAGAAATAGAAAGATTTTTGCAACCTGTGACTGAAAATCATTCACCAGTCTTCTCTGGGTTGTTGGGTCTTTGAATCTGAGCAGATAGTACAGTCCTGCTGCTTCAGTAATCACATCATCATCAAACACCAGTGACCCAGTTCTGTCCGTCTGTGCTTTGTTGAAAAGTCTGACCTGTCTTTCTGTTCTTGGGAGTTACCAGTTAGTTTGTGGTTAACACTCTCATTATGAGTTGTACAGTGACAGCAGACGTGATCTTGACCCAGATAGATGTTTCTCCATTTTTGTTTTAGGTGGACTTGGTTTGAGCGTTACTCTCTGACTACCTATGGACATGATGATACACACTAATGAATTTAAAAGACAGCACCTAGAGTCATGTACGTCATACACAAGCTTCCTCCTAAACCGTGGTTTGTGTCCTGTTCTCTCAGGCTGCTCTGAGGCCGACAGATGTGGTTCTGGAGGTGGGACCTGGTACCGGTAACATGACGGTTAAACTGTTGGAAAAAGCCAAAAAGGTGAGTGTGTCAAAAAGTCATGTTGTTCTACGTACAGAGGGTGAGACAGGATTGACTGGATCTATCACAGTAATGTGTATAAATAACAAATCAGTTCCCTGTGCAGAAACATTTCTGTTGATCAGGTTCTGAAACTCTAAACCATAGATTTAAACCACATTATGAACAACTTAACCTCACTGATACCTTCGGAGAAACGTATCACACTGATGCAACTTTGATTTTAAACACAGTTAAATTGGGCAATAATCACTTTTGCCTTCAGAGTTGATGAAGAACAATGAAATAATGAAAAAGTCAGAAATTTACCTTTTTATCTTTGTTTACTGGTTTCTACTGAGACTCATGTAGTCTCAGAAAGAAGTTTCACAACTGTCCGTCTATTACTTGTCACTGTTTTACAGGTGGTGGCCTGTGAGTTGGACTGCAGGCTGGTGGCTGAGCTTCAGAAAAGAGTACAATGCACGTGAGTGAAGTCGATGTCACCGTTTTGTCGCATACTCGCTCGGATTTGCAATGAAAAAGAAAGTGGATGCGTGCGTTAATGAAATGATGCTGTGTTTTCTAACAGACCCCTGCAGACCAAACTTCAAATATTAGTCGGAGACGTATTAAAAACAGATCTACCTTTTTTTGACGTCTGCGTGGCTAATTTACCTTATCAGGTAAAGACGCATTTCCTGCACATTGACCTGCAAACCAGACTGTGCGCGCATTTGATTTAATAATGACGTTAATCATTGCAGTTTTCTAAAAGTACACATCTCCTAATGTGTTGCGCAGATTTCGTCACCGTTTGTCTTCAAGCTCCTTCTGCATCGACCGTTCTTCAGGTAAGATTTTTTTTTAAATGCAATACCTTACTAACATGTCTACTTTGAGCATCAAGCAGCTTGTTTTTGTTTTGTTTTGTTTATTTTTCTGCAGGTGTGCTGTGTTGATGTTCCAGAGAGAGTTCGCCATGCGACTGGTCGCTAAACCTGGAGACAAACTGTACTGCAGACTGTCCATCAACACACAACTCCTGGCTCGTGTAGATCACCTCATGAAGGTCGGTGTGGACATTACAGCTTCTTCTGATGGTTCATTTTCTCCGTATTGATGTTTTCCCCCGTTTTTATCAGGTTGGGAAGAATAATTTCCGCCCGCCTCCAAAAGTGGAGTCGAGTGTCGTCAGGATAGAGCCGAAAAATCCTCCTCCTCCAGTGAACTTCCAGGTGAGGTTTTGATTCTTAAGATGGAAAATGTAGCCGCTCAGATGTCCGTTGTCTAACTGTGCGTTTCCTTCCCTCCTATGAAGGAGTGGGACGGCCTGGTCAGAATAGCCTTCGTGAGGAAAAACAAAACCCTCAATGCGGCTTTTAAGTGAGTACCTGCCTGCTGCAGCTGCAGCCGCTGCCTCTGACTGAAACCTGTTCTGTAAAAAGAACAAGTGGGAAAAAAAAAAACCAAAATAATCATGTTGATTTTTATCATTTCCAGGTCGGCTGCTGTGGAACAGCTGCTTGAGAAGAACTACAGGATTCACTGCTCTGTACACAACGTGGTGAGTGAATATCCTATTTTATTGTTTTTTTTAACTCCCCGGCCTGTTTGAATCTACAGTCTTGTCCTTCACGTTAACAGGAAATCCCAGCAGATTTCAGCATCAGCAAGAAGATTGAAAATGTTTTGCAGGAGGCCGGTTTCAGTGAGAAGAGAGCCAGGTCCATGGACATTGACGACTTCATGGTGTAAGTTGAACATTCGCCACAAAGACTCTTAAAGCTTAAAAGAAACAACCGATGCGACGTGTTGAATCATGGGGATTGGGTATGGGTATATATATTTTTCTTCCTCCTCAGACTGCTGCACGCTTTCAACTCTGCAGGGATCCATTTTTCTTAAACAGCAGAGGGGAAGTAAACCCTCGAATAACTCCTGCCTTTATGATGAGGGGGTTGAAGAGGAAAAGAAGAAGAGCCTGATTTAAATTTTGTCCTCTTGCGGAGATTTGCTTGGAGGAACTGAACTTCCACTGTTGAAATACTTGGATGAAATATACAGAGCATAAGAACATTGTAGGATACATTAAAAAAACTCATATTGAGTGTTTTATTTTACCTTTATGAGAATACAGAATGTGTCACTGGGCATGTGAGGACATTTGACAGATGGAAGTCGAAGCCCTGTTGTATTTTCAATGATTACTTTAAACAAAAATGTACAAAAGTCTACAGGTTTTCTGAACTACATCAAAGTAAATATTTAATAAGCATATGGGTGTGCGCTGTCTCTTTAAAATAAACTGTCCAGGACTGATCCAAAGCCTCTGATTACGTCTCACTTCCTTTTTTTCCCCTCGGCTGACCGTCACTACGTCGTAGTTCAGACTCTTGACTCCAGCAGTTGCTTACTTTTCAGTTAGATCGTATATTTAAATTGAGAAAAAAATCTATGAATTTAAAAATAATAATTACAATGCTCATCTCAATTGGTCAGAAGCCAAGGGTCTATATTTACTTCTTCATGTGCCACAGTCTCGCCTGTCAGTGACGCTCCGTTGGAGAATAAGTAAGTGTAGTTACCAGCGGTGGCCGCTAGAGGGCAATGAACGTGCTGAGTCACAACTTTCACGAGTGTAAATTGAGCAGTGACATATCGATGCTTCCGGTGAATCGCTTTCAAAATAAAAGTCAAACTGCAAATTACATTGTACAAATCGCATCTATTTTCAGTAACAATGTCAGCATACAGCTAAAAATGGTGGCATCTGCAAGACTATTGTAAATGTATGACATTTACAATAAAATCAAACAAACCAAAAACAAAAAAAACAACTCCTTACCCTGTCAATACTTCAGTGCACGTCACATTAGTTTTGCGGGGTAAATAGGTTAACTCGACATTTTGTTAGTCAGGACCATAAGTAAGAGAAATTAGGATCAGTCTCCTATTTTGGATAATTAATTGTCACAAAAGCCACTGAAATAAAACACATGAACCTTTAATACTTCATCCAGCATTACATCCGGTGCAAACACTGAGCGACATAATCAACGGTAGGTCAGGAGTCTTCACTATACATTTATTAATAGCAGGTTTTTCTAGTTTCTTTTTTTTTTTTTTTATAACAAAGTGTTAAACAGGTGGAAAACATGTTTTACATTTAGTAAGAATTAAGTCAGTTGCCACGTAGAGTGCAATGGCACAAACTGAAGCTACAATGTAAAAAACCTGTCAGAAACACAAGGAAAAGGAAAGACAAAAGAAGAAGCACAACCGTCGTTAGAGGCTTCTTCCATACTGGTAGAAACTCTGATGAAGGAAGGAAGGGAAAAGCGAAGAGATTATAATGAGATATGACTTTTACGATGCCAACTGAGGACACAATGGAAACCGAGGACAGTGGTGTACATACGCTATCACAGAGTGCACATGCAGACATGTCAGCCAGGGCAACCAGAAAATAAATCCTGGTTTTGTGTGGTAAACCTTAAAATGTGTGCAATGAAATCTCTTCTCAAGCCAGGTCAAAAATATCCTGTTCAAAGAAAGTACAAACAAGTATAAAAGAAAAATAATTTAAGAATAACGGGGAGAGGAAACTAAACATTCTCCATGAAGAGAAAAAAAAATCTAAAAGGGAAGGAAATAAAACTATTTTCCTTCCTAAGTTTTCTAACAAGACCATAGTGAGTGAACAGCCAGTTTTGTTAGGAGGATCATTACAAATGCAATTCCTTGAGCCGGTTGATACATCAGTCTTCTTTTTAATGTTTTCCCAGCTGCTCTTGGCAGCCCAAGTTGTGCCAAACATCTAGTGGTTATGTTTCTCTACGTGCCACTTAAACCTCTTCAGCCTCTGGTCTCTAGAGAGCACGTGGCCTCTTGGGATTGATCTGCTTACTGGCTTGCTCCTCCTCCCGGAGTGCAGAGCGGAATGACTTCACCTTATCTGTTGAAGACAGGATGGGGAGGTAAATACGTTATCGCCAAAACAGAGGATCGTTGGAGCAAGATGGATCATCATTTGTGTCTGTACGCGAGTCGTACCTCGGAGTTCAGTGAGGATTTCGATCTTCTGGTCTAGGATCTGCTCCAGTTGAGTGGCGTATGACTCCACGTCATAATCCACCTCCTCTGTCATCTCCAGCAGCACCTTCTCATCCTCAAGCCACCGGATGGACTCCTGTTCACACAGGACGCATGAACGTACATGTTTAGTTTAAAAAAAAATGTTCCAGCAGCACAGACGACGCTGACTTTTTAATTATAAGTTTGGATCAAACTTTATCAGCCCCACAGTTGTTAGGTTTAGTGCTCAGTTTGCACAACAACATTGAAAAAAACTTCCTGTTTATTAAGAGTTACCAAAATAAGTGTCAAAAATGTTGAATAAATCACAACATACTGCTTTTATTTAGTGCATACAATGTTTAGACAGGTGTAAGTGTGAATATCCGCATACCAAAAACATGTTCCTAAAAAACAACATTGACTTCAGTGACTTCATATAGTTATAAGTTTTTACAGCGTTCTGACCTGGAAAACGGCTCGGTGGTCCTCCAGGACCTGCTCCTCCATCTCCACTAACTGAGACACTGCCTCATGGAAGGTAAAGAGTTGGGGAGACACTTCCTCCTCCTGGAAAACACATTTCCCAGACGTCAACAAAAAAATCAGAAACAATATGGAAACAGAGAAACACGGCTTTAGTAGCGAGAAAATCTAACAGGCCATAGACACAAACGCAGGATTTAAATGTCTATTTTAATCTGAAATAATTAATGAGCCACAAACAAATATTTCTGTCCAGTTATTTTAAGCAGCTTCTTAACTGTCACAATATGCTGTGTATATGTGGTATGATGTTACACATACTGGAGCCAATTTGTTCTGATTAGAAAAAAATGATCCTGTGTACTTACATTCTGCTCACAGAGCAGTTTGAGGTCGTCTCTCTGAGGTGAGATACTCAGCCACTCCTCATCCAAAAGATCGAGCTGGTTGACAGCATGAATGTTGGGTCGACCCCCTTCCATCACTTGGTTGGGGTCCACTGTCAGTTCCTTCACCCTGCGGAGAGAAGACGTCTAGCTGGTCAGGAACGAGTCTCTGAACATGGCCGCTGTTTGATTTGGGATGTGATGAGAGGCGTTCATGAACAGCACGGGATGGTAGCAGTGACATCATGCATGGGGGAGATGACTATGTTGGTCCTGTAAATGTTGGATCCCATATTCTTTAATTCTCATATGGACATGACAGGTTCACCTGTATAATATTATGGATTCAGACACATAAAACCCATATGAGGTTATAATATTAAGGCTTCAGGAGATATTCTCACATTTTAGTGTTGCTATTCGCACCAAATAACAGCTGACACTTCATTAAACCAGGTTTTGACCCAACATGTATTCACTCTACTAATCCCACTCAGCTTTCACTGATGCCCCGGGCCACTCGGCCTTACTACGCATGGTGTCACAAAGAACAAACAAGACACACCCATACGAACGTACGAGTGTGTTGTTCTTCAGGGAAGAGTCAGTGAAAACAAAAAAAAAAAAAAAAAAAAAAAAAACTTAAAAAGGTTAAGTTATCCACAGCTTAGTCAAAGGTAAAAGTGACTGGGCAAGACGAAGCGGGGGAGGAGGATGAAAGGTGTCACATCATGCAGATGACGGAGAGGAGAAATAAGACCAGGGAGGTTTTTCACAGTGATGGAGTAACTGAAAGGTGTTAAAATGACATTGTCAGTGTGTATCATAGAGTAATGAAGCTAACGGGAGCGCATGCACTGTATGTGTGTTGTGTGTGTGTGTGTGTGTGTGTTTGTGCTGTGCTTTGGGACGTTCTTGACCTGCTGGGAGAAGTAGCAGCAAAGTCATCATAGTCAAAGGTATTGGTGGGCGAGTGGTCAGGGCGACTCCCCTGACCGCCCTGGGAGAAGGGGATGTCCGACGGACTAATCCCAAACTCCTTCACTCTACACAGCGGCACCGGCCACACCAGTGCACAGAGGAGCAGAGGGTGGGAGAGAAGAAGGGAAAACAAAGCAGGAAAAAGAGAAGTGAGAGGAGATACAAGAGAGTTAGACAGAACTACTGAGAGCAGGCAGAGCAATTTCCATTCATAAACTTCAGTACAGCTAATTTCAATCTATGCAAAAGACAACAGGGATTGTAATAGAATTGCAAGAGCTATAATGTAATAATTTCTATTGCTTCCTGTGGCAATGAGGCATTGCCAAAATAATCCCACCTGTTAGCGTAGCGTAGTGTGTTGAGTGTATTCTCGCAGGATGTCATACCAGGAGAGATTGTTGCAATCTGTTTAGAGAGAGAAGCTGATTAATATCATCTGTAGAGAAGAGAATAAAGATACAGATTAATAGGAATTATAAACTGACCATGCATGTGCGTGAATTTTCCCCAATGAAGGAGTCTCTCAGGACCTGGGTCAGTTTACTGGCTCTAAACGGAGTGTGGGGCTTGTTACGGCCGAGAGCCCTGATACACTCCTGGGACGAGAAGAAAGAGCAACAAACAATATGTGAATTCAAAAGTAAGAGTTTATAATCACTGTGTTTTGTCTTTCCATAAACAAACAAAAAAAGAGAGAACTGAAACGCAGACAGCGCTTTGGACTCCAAAACTGATCTACTGTTTGTTTACCATTCCATCTACAAACCTTCAGGGCCAGCAGGCTTTTGTTGATCTCAGCTCCCTCCAGACGAGTCTGGCGGTCGGCACTGGATGTGTCAGCTCCTCTCTCGTTCCCCGCAAGGTCGATGAGGGAGAACTTGCCGTGCATCTTCCCCTTCCTCCGAATAATGATTTGGAATACAGCGTGGCTGCGAGATGAGTGAGCGTTGGCCGACGTCTGCCCCGATGTTCTGAGAGAAAGAGGAAGAAGACGGAAAGATGAAGGGAGGGCAAACAAAGATGAAAATGCCCGGACAAAAAAAAATAAAGAACAAAATCAGGAAATTAAAGTGTTGAGGTTGCACCACAACAACTAAATGGAGCTGGTTTCTGTTAGTCATACCTGCAACTGTTTCCCACTTCTATGAGTTTCAGAACGTCCTCCGTGCACTTCACCTCCTTTTCCTGAAGCCCGACAACCTGCACTTGCTGTTTCCCGTCCTCCAGCACCCTCAGCTTAGCTTTACGATTCAGAAGGTCGAACACCTACGATACACACACACAGTCAGGACTGGTTAATGTTTTATTTAGGTGGGAAAAAATCCCCCAAAAATACAGACAAACAAAGGATTATATATCACTTGCCTTTCCACTGTAGATTTCAAAGAAAGTTGCGTACACTTGTAGATCTAACTTCTTGTAGTTGGGTTTCTTCAACATGAGAAATACATCCCGAGCTGCACGAAAAGAGATGAGAGCTCTCAAAATTTCACCGGAGCGAACGAAACCCTTTTTCATACAATACAAAAACAACATTGTACAAGTTATATGCGAACTTAACACAGGAAACATCGTCATCATTGACTTACCAGCTAATGCATAAATTCCTTTAGAGCAGTCTTGGTTCTTGCCAGAGAAATCTCCACCCATAGTCTACAATACAGTACACAATGCAATTAATGTGGAGAGGTATTTAAAAATTATATGCAAGGGTATTAAAGTAAAGCAAAACCCTGAATAGGAACAATTGTGTTTTCTGTGTGGTAATGATGTGGAGTGTGGTTATGTGGCTACTGTCTAACTCACATGTGTTTTTCCACTGCCTGTCTGCCCGTAGGCGAAGCAGGTGGCCATGCCTCGCTCAAAAATGGTCTCCACCAGAGGTCTGGCAGTGAACCTGCAAGATGAGACACAGCACACATTGTTTGTTATCTACACTTACAAACAAACGCGCTTGACGTTCATTCAGTTCTTTAAAAACTATTCACTCATTAGCCTCACCAGTTTGTTTGTCGCTACCAACCTGTAAACCATCTCGTTGGTGGTGCTGTCATCAAACGCGTAGTCAAAACGGAAAGTCTGGTTCTCCAGGTAGCGGGTCAGGTCCACTTTTTGTTTAGGTTCGTGAACCATCACCACGTCTTTACTAGGGATGGTGATCACATCCAAATCCTTCATGGTCAACTCTGAAACACAGCAGAGCCACAACTTTGTCACATGAATCATTCATCTCACGCTGTCTGTTATGCAGCGCAATCAGTTTAAAGTCCTCATGAAATGGAAATGAGACATTTGATCCTTCATATTTATGCTTTTCAGGTAAAAAACATGAAGCGAACAAGGGACTAAAAACGAGGGCAAATCTGTAAAACTCATATGTGCATAATAAAGGATTTAGCTTTTCAATTACAAGCTGCATATGATTTTTTCATTCATGTATAAATCATTAATAGGTTTGTTTACATGTGGAAAACACATGCTGTCAGGATACAGTATTAATAAGGCTGATAAAATCTTATTCTGTTGTCACGACATGATGAAGGAAAAAAAAATCTTGTTAATATTGAAAGATTTTTGTTACCTTTTTTGTTGAGTGGACGTTTCCTCACACAAACACATATTCTGTGTTCTTCAATCTGGACAGTGAAACAGAGGAAAGCGTTTTATTATTTCTTCTGCTGAAGGCCAACGTATAACAACCAGGGGGAGAAGAAGAAGAAGAGGCCACAGTCTCTCTCTACTCACCACATCTGCTGTGGTCAGTGGCCGGTAGTCTAGACTGGCTCGGAAATCTCGGATCATGTACATGATTTCATAGTTGGGAATGGTGGTATCCACCTCCTGAAGGATGCCAGCGAGGGACAAAAAGATTGTAATTATTCCATCGTCTTTCAGTTCATCATCTCAGTGTTAAGAACATGTGGTTATTAACATCTATCACATACTTTTTAATCTAGAATATTCACGTACCTGAGCTCTCTTCTCCCTGAGCTCCTGCTGCTGAAGCCGACGTCGCTCCCTCTTCTCCTGCAGTTTCTCCACTTCCTTCACACAGTTTGACTTCCTCCTCGCTGCCATGAAAGACAAGACGCACAGAAACTAGTACCTCTCAAACTTTAAAAACAGTTTCCTCCTCTCTCATCACTCTTCCACTCTGTTTTGTCCATTTCCTGTGCCTTTTTCCATCATTGTGAGTAGCATCTGTGCCTCAGTGAGTCTTTCCTTTCTCACAGTCTTTCCTTCAAACAGAAGGGATAAACGTTGGGCCCTTTCCAACAAATCAGAACAGTGATTGTGTTCAAGCACAGACCAGGATGCAGTGGCTTGCACACAGTGCCTCCAAAAGAACACTGGCTGCTTTCTCTACATCACCAACAAAAGGCCTTTACAATATGTTCAAAACATGCTCTTCTCATTTATCCCTTCTATCTGCATCCTAAAATACAACTGGACCAAATGACTGCTAGAACACAACACTGTAACTACGTTACTGTAATCACAGTTTAAAATCTTGGTATCAAATTAACTATGATTATGTTTCAATCAACAAGAAGGTTATTTTAAAACTCCCAGCACACCACACCCGAAGATTAGTGTTGATCAACCACAACTTCTTAGTTACTTAAACAAGAGAACAAAAGTTAGCAAACATGTAAGAAAAAGCTTCTTCTGATTCTCTGCAGTGTTCATTAAAATCAGTGTTATCTGATTAGCTGTGGCTCACAGCTACAGCCCCAGCTTCCCACTGCAAAGCCTGGCTGAAGTCCTGTAATACAGTCCTGGCCTCCTGCTGGCTCCAGTCTCAGACTATCAGAGCAGTGGGGATTAATAATCTGCTCTAATCTGGGAGGAGAAGATGAGCTGGGTCAGCACTGGGACAAGGGACTGTAAGAGGGATATAGCACTGTCACTACTTATGTAGCCGTTGGTTGCTCAGTCTCTCAGGCAGTCAGTGGGGGAGCTGAGGGGTGAGGAGAGGGGAGGGGAGGCGTTTTCCCACTCTCTCCTCTGAGCTCATCAAATGAGAGTGAACCCTTAGAAGGAGTAAAGGGTGGGTAAAGAAAAAGGTTAGTGTTGCCGTTTGAGTCCCACTGAGCACCACAGACTTTTCCCACATGTGTTTGACTGTGGGTATGACTCAGCAGAAAACTGACTGATAAAAGACAGCGCAGTCAAACGGCAGCACAAACCTTTTTTTTTTTCCACTCCCTGTCTAATACCCAGAAAGCCTGTCTGCTGGATGGATTTGTCGTGCTACACCACCACACCACAGCTCTGAATAGTCTCTGGAAGACATTTTGGGTGCACAATCTTAGACTGAAAGATTTGTAGCTTCTACTGGGAACTCGCTTCTATTAGAATCACTATGAAGCAGTGAGGGCAGGGGAAACATGCAGGTGATACATACAAAGCTGTCCAGACTCCTTTCTGGATATCGGGTGATGTGAGGTTTCTGTGATAAAATGTGATCAACAAAAACATTAAATATTACACAAGTTATGACCATGTTTGTTTGTGCACTTCGCCTAAATCAAGTGATCCACACCACTGTGAATGTTACAACTGGTTCCCTGAATATGATACTTTCTTGAGAAAGATCGCAGTTGGATCCCGCAAAAACACAATTCTTTTGATCATGTTACCATTCTGAAGTTGCTGTTGTGTCTGAACTTGGTTGAGCTGTGCAGGCTGCTGGGATGGAGGCGGTGGTGCCGGCTCCGGTTGTTGAGGCTGCTGGGGTCTGGCCCGGGTCGGAATCACTGGAAAAAACAAAAACAAAACCACAAAGATTACGACAGAGACTCGGGTCCCTAAAACACTGCTTTTTAATTTGGGACTAAAAAAAAAATAGTCGACCACGTTAAACATTTTCAAATTTTTTTTTTTAAAACATCTCTGTAACTTCAGTTACAGTTTATTAGGTACAGTACACACACACACACACACAAAAAAACAAAGCTGTCGAGAAAATCCCTGCGATAAATCCTACCTCCAGTGAAGCTGGACGGATCAGTTTATGTAACAATGTTCGCTGGTGTTTAAACAACTTACATATAATTTTGGAAGTTGCGGTTTGTGCTGTTGTGTTGTGTCGTATCATACATACCTGATTTTGTCAACTTTTTCATATTAATGCGCATAGACTGAATAACAGAAACACCTTTTTTATTATGGAGTAGTTTGACTATAAGCTCCATAAACACCTCCACAAAATATTGAGTGAAATATAGCAACAATTACTCCAACTCCAGTTTTGTATTGTAGGCGTTGACATGATTTCTGATTCAATTCAAGATTCATGAGTAAATATTATTTAGAGGATAATGTAAAACACAAACCTCTATTATCCCTGGACGGAGTGTCATTCTTAGTGGGCGCTATCGTCCGACGGTTCTGCAAGAAAAACATTTTTTTACAGATTATTAACTTTTACTTTCTTTCATATATTCCACTTCTGCTCTGAACCACAAAATGTTCCTCTTAAGTTTTTAACTTGTTCTATCTACGTCTCTTATGTAGAGATACAAAGCTTAGGAGAGCTCTTTCTGAATTTAACTTTATCTTAAATTTTCTGTCTGATTAAAACAGTTTTTCTAAACAAATTTTCTCATATGTTGCACCTGTAGGTTGTTTTGCTTTCAGTTTCTGGTCTGGAAGGTTTAAGTCTGGTTTTGCATGATCTTGAGCCACGATTTAGTTTGTTGACGCTAATTTTTTAGGTCACTATCTTACTGTGAGATGAACTCTTGACCAACCAGTCTGTCTTGCTTTGTTTCCTGCCTTTTCCCCGTCACCGTCCTGATTTGAACACACTGCGCTGCTTCCTGCTACCAGCGAGGGCTTGTTAGTAATCAACAAATGTTTTCAACATAAGGCTGCAAAATAACACGGTCAAATATCTATGTGTGGGCGTGTGGTTTTTGAATAAACATTAAATAAAATGATATAAATTATTACAGACCTAAATTACAATATCATATTAACCTTCTCAGAATCACAATCTGCTTTAATGGCCAAGTATGCACTTGCATACAATGAATCTGACTGTATAAACAAAAGTGAAAATTACTTATGGACATTAATAGAAATACTATATAACATGTACTATAAATATAAGAGTATTAAATCATATTCAAGCAACATAATCGAGGGCAACAGTTTTGATTACCACAGGGACATTTTATTATATAAGAGGTTAAATCATGACTGCAGTAGATACCAAAATGATCCCAGTGTTTACGTGACAATAAGAGGAAGCCTTAATCTGTGCTCTTCATAGTTTACTTAACAGAACCAATTAGCCGGTCACCTCCCAGGCTCCTGGTTCTATATTAAGGCTCAGAAACAAACAGTCTCATAATTACCTGTACAAGTCTCAACACTTCAGATGACCACTTTAATGAATGAATTAACGGTTTGAAGTGGACACAGACGAACGTGAGTTACATTTCTATTTCAACCATTAAAAAAGATAAATTAAAAATCACACTTGTACTAACTTTTGCGATTTTGTTGATCTTCACACATGTGGGTGTAGGTGGAGGTGGAGTCTCTGGACTGGGGGCGATCTCCTCGTCTGGAGCCACATCTGGGTTAAGTGCAAATATACTCTCCAAATCAATCTGTCAAGAAGAAGAAGAGTATTAATACCAAAGTATCAAAGTCGACTGCTCGACATGTAAAAGTAAAAACAACACAATGTATTATTCTCATATATTCTCATAAGTTATAAGCAAAAAGTGAACACAGATAAAGGCTTTAACATGGATCACAGCTTTAACATTAGCTGTGAGGTTTTTTTTTTTCTATTTTCAAGCTGAATTATCTCCACCAGGTTAAATACTGAACACGTTTTACATTGGAACAGCAGTTTTTAATTTGTGACTTTGAACAAGTGTAAGTAAACAAGCAGAGGCAGAGGAAGCCGATAGCAGAGGTTTAAACCAGTCAGACTGCGATACTGACGCTGCAAAATAAAAAATTTGAAAAACTGGGAAGTTCATCTGTTTGCATTGTTTGTCAATGAGCAACAAACCGTCGTGGTGTAATTATAAATACTTCAATGGGCTCATCGGAGATCAGGTCTGATGCAGAGAATCTCAACAACCACAAATGAGCTTCTCTTTTTAACCTGAATAAATCACTTAACATATTTCTAACTTTCTGTTATCGGCGTGTTGACAAAGCACTGGTTTGTTCAACTTAATGAAAATGTGACTCAGCGTGTCATCCAACTGTGCTGACAATGTACAACATTGTTGACTGAATAAATACTGAAATCGCTCATCTCCATCTGGTCCAAAAAAACACTCTTTACTTATTTTGTTACAATTTCAACGCACTATATATATATATATATATATATGTGTGTGTGTGTGTGTGTGTGATAAAACTGATGACGGCTGCTGTTTGACTTGGGAAAACTAATTTTTATCTGCTGCCTTTAAAACAATGAAGGGTACGTACAAGATTGTGTAGGAACACTGCCGACTGCAAAATTAATACATGTCTATCAACAAGATTTACAGTTAGATAGACATCTACTGGCTGCCACTGATGGATGAACAAACATACTCTCTCTTTGGTCTATTGGTTCTTCTGGTGACTTAGACAGAAATAGAGGAAAAAGATAAAACAAGAAGATGATATAGACAGAGAAAGCTTCTGATTATCAAATCACTGCAATAACCTTTTATTACTTCTCAGTAAAGAAAGTTAGTTTATTAGTGCCACTTTATAGATGAATATTAATGTACAACAGAAAATGAATGCCATTAAGCTGCAGAGCTGAGTGGTGAAATATGCTGTTGAGTATACACAGTGTGTGACATATGACCACAGTAACAGTTCTCAGTACACAGAAGGTTAGAGGGTACATGCAGGCTGGTTGTGTAACCATTGCAGCTCCCAAATGTCTTTGGATGCATTATTCATCACTTTAGAAAAATAAAAGAACACCCTGCTGCTACCGGTGCTTTCAGTGATCGTAAATGGTGGTTTACCTCTTTCCCTTTTGTGTCTCCATTTTCTATCCACTCCACTGTAACGCTCTCGTTGTCCTCGTTCAGTGAGGTCACCATCGCCTGGTGTATACGTCCTGTGAAAGTACGGAGGGAAACACAAACATCAGACAAATTGGCAAAATAACACAATATGTTTTAGGCCAAAGTCCTAACACAGGGTTTCTTTCAGGGTGTCAGTAAGTTTTAAAAATGGCTGCTGGGATTACACAAGTCAAAATTGCCCAAATGGGAACAATATTTTAGTGGTTTAGGGATAATGTAGTAATTCTAGTATTTATGTTAACACATTTACTAATGGAAAAATATACAGATACTTCAAAATATATCAATATTTCAAATTTTATCAAATGTATTTTTATTCCCTTTCTTTTTCTCTGAAATACACAAGTTTAACTTGGTGGATTTCACTAATTCCTTTCCGTTTGAGGAATTTCTAGTGCTAATTACAAAAGGACTAATTACCACCTAGGAGCATGATCAGATCTGTGTATAGTCCTGTTAAAGAAGCCTGTTTTTATTTGTTAGTCCAGTGGTGTGAAAGAGCCTGAAAATGGTTTTAATAGTGAAGTAAATTGAAGTGATTGTTTAAATAACAACATCCTGATGTTGTGTCTTCATCATATCTTCTTACTTTTTACCTGTGCTGCATCTGAACTTGTGTTGTTGAGGATATAATCAACAGAAATGAGGCCTGACAGTGATTCAGTATTATTGATTATCAGCTGATCAAGTGAGTAGGTGATTATATGGTTTTATCATGCATCTATAGGTTTGTCCAAATTAATTATTTTGTGCAAGATGTAATCAAACACTGACAAATCTATTTAGGAAAATATTCTTTTAATGCACAAAGAGTTTGGTCTCAGTTTAGTAAAAATTAGTATTAGAATTTAAACGATATTAATCAAGAAACACCTCAAACAGTTTCAAATGAAGCCCCACTGAACCGAATCCTCTTTTTTAAAAAAATAAGAGGAAATGAGGTCCTTTAAAAGGCAATAGACTGAGGCTAATCTTGGTAAGTTGTGACCATGAGGCTTGATAATGACCTGTTAGAGAAAATCACAGAGATAACAGAGACAAGCACAGCTGCTACTGATGCCACCGCTAGGCTGTATGCTTCTGTCCGCCTCTCTGTCTACAGCACAATAATACCAGTCGTAAAGAGACCTGCTCTGCCCTCCCATCTTTGTCTGTGTGGATCTGACTGTATGCTGCGAATTCCCAGCACAATTCAGGGAAACACCATGTCCCTGAATCCATTATTCAAAGACACACGGAGCTAGCAAGAGAAGATGCTTTTAGTGTAACTGCTGAATGTTTGAGTGAATTACCTCACAAAGGTTTTACACTGGCAAACTGTAGAAAAAACAAGGTCCTGTTTCTAGACAACATACAAGTAAGCCACACTGCCCCATTATGAAGGACAAAAGCTCACTGGTGCAACTTTACGACAGCTAAATAATTCTTCTCCATTGACAGAAACTCTGTCCTGGGGCATTTCATCTGCTTCCACACACAACTTGTTTTTCAACAGACAGGTGACACAGGTGACAGGTCACAAACTGTCAAAACAGCTTCATTACACATTTGGCATCAAGCCTCTCTTACTTTACTGATGAGAGAAATACATTGTTCTTGACAATATTTGCTCATTTGGTGCTATTTGTGGAGACAGCACCAGTCTAAGATGTCATGTGTTTTTATGTGTATGGCGACGTGATGGCGGAGAGGTCATACATAATTCACAACATTTTCATTCTTAAATCTATTAAGTGACCACTTGTGACTCATAGAAAGGGATCTACATTTATAACGTTGCTCCAGTCATTCAAGTTGTCCTTTACTTTCCACCTGCCTGACTGATTTAATGTAACGTAATTCTTCACTTACTAATGGAATAACATCTGCAAGGTCTGCACTGTGGAAAGACGACTAAAAAATAACGCTGATGAATATATGCAATGTCTATCTGTGCCAAAGTCGGCTGCAGACAAACCTTGGCGACGGTAAAGAGTACTGAAAGCATGCCATGCTGCAACGGTGGCTGCACCACTTCCCGCTAAGAGAGATTTGCTAGAAATACAAGAGAAATTCTTGAAAGTAAAGTGCAGCTGGATAATTTGTTTCAATCTGAGACCACATTTTTCCTTTGGTTTCCCAGAGATTTTCAGAAACATACTGCATGAGTTTCAACAACTGAACCATAACCTTTTTCTGTTTCTCACATCTAATAACACAACAGTCAAACTAGATTTTAGACTGAGGCTTTTAAGCTGCAAACTCAACTGTCAACAAGGATAAATTTGTCTCGGGCACAGTGCTTCAGTCTATGGTGCTTTATCAAACATCATATGACTTAGAGTCAAATTACAACTGCAAACCAGCTTGGCACAAGTAAGCTGTTTTTTTTTTTTGTTTTGTTTTTTTTTTAACCAACTCTGCTGACTTAACAAAATGTCGGTTGTTCAACCAGCACACATCCACGGCAGCATCATTTTTTGTATGCTGACAGCACTTCATCTCAGCTGTTAATAGAAAATGTCTTAACAAAACGTGACTAGCATCCGTCAAATGCTAAACTAAATCCAAGCAAGGTCCCCGCTTGTAGAAACAGGCCGTTACCTACAGCATAAATTATATAATCTGAAAACACAAGTCAGACACAGTAGCACCATACACAACACTGGATGTGTATCATATAGACCATATACCTGTAAACAGATATACTACAGAGTATGTACATTATTGTTTAAGACAATTTGCTAAAAAAGTCAAATGATAAATGACTTTAATTATTTAACCGTTCATCAACTTTGTCTGGCTTTTTGTCAAATAATAAATCTATAATTAAACATTTCAGCATAAGTAAACACCCAACAGACAATTTCAAGGGTATATCACATGTCCTGTATCAGACACAAGTCCCAGACTTAATATTGTGTGGCTGCACACTCTGACCTTGATGAAGGGATCATTTAATTTACCTCTGACATCAGTAACATAAACAGACTTGAAATATCGTCTTCACATACACACTGTACCTCTGTAGGTATATGAGCTGAAAGGCTAAGTCACAGACTGGCTTGTCTTACATCACTTGATGAGCTCGATTTCTTTAACTGAATGCACTGTCCACTGTGTCCCACTTTTATACTAAAACCTGGCTGAATGGGTCTGCTGCCACCTCCCAGTAGCTGAAGGGGCTTAAAAGGGGGTGCTTCGGGCTCTGCTAAGCCTGAGGAACAATCAAAGCATCAGTTTCACTACAAAAGCAAAAGGACTTTAATGAGATTGTGTCAACATATCACAGAATGAGAAAAATACAATTATAACCATTAAACTGGTAGTTTGTCTATCTGAAGGACACAAATATATTCCACATAAAAGTGAAAGCTTAATCATTGCAAGTAATCGTTGTCCATGATTAAATGAGGAATCTATCATAACATTCAAAAAGAGCACATAAATGTCACTGCTTTGACTGCAGGACATCTATTCAGCGGCACAAGAATATTCTCTGTGTGCTCTTGTTTTCATCAGGACTGACTGTCAAAGGGAGACACACAGGGAGAGTGAGAGTGAGTCCTGGCAGAATTGAGGTAGCTGGCTGCAACAGATGGGGTGGTGGCTAATAGCCTGAATCTGGCTTGAATATGAACCAACCCCGCCACCAACCCCCCAGAGAGAGGGCAATCCTTGCTCTGGATGCAACACAAACCAACAGGGAAACTGACACACAGAACCACTTTCCTCTCTGGGTCCACTGAGTGTTTCTCATCTCGCTTCTGATTTCAAGACACTGAGGACCAGCGTTGTCAAATGACTCATTGGTGTTGGAAGCTAATGACATTATAATCAACATCAACTTGTACAGCAGTTGAAAACACACACACACACACGACGGCTGAATGAAAAATATTTTAACTGGGTGTTGCCTTATGCTGAAGGGACCAGCAGGAGTGACATAAACTTTTCAGTCATCTTTGGCTGAAGCGATGGCCCTGAAGCAATGCTCTACAGCAAACCAACTACACAGGACAAACAGAATAAAGCAGACATTCACATGGAGAAGAGTCATACAACAAACCGCCCATTCTCGGTCTACTCATGTGTTAACCCTTCAAATAAAACTAGGAGCAGTCTAATCCCAGTTTCCTCTTGCTGGTAGTCATAGTGCTCATAGGAGCCACACACACTGTTTCATATAATGCATGCTGAGGTTATCCTGGTAGAGGGTTGCATTGTGTAAAAAAAAAAAATTTGGTACAAAAGGTGATCTTAACTGTAAAGTTAATAAAATATTATCATTTATCATCAAGAAAACAATGTAATTATGACATTTTTTGGGAATGCTCTTCGTATGCTGCAATTATCAAAACAGAGATCGTCGTATTTTGGGGAGGAAAAAAAAAACATTAATGATACTAATTAAATTAATTAAACGGGACAAAAGATTCCGCCAAAGAGCAAACTTCTCGTTAACTAAGTGGGTGGTGGTTAGGTTTCAGCCCAGTGTTCCTGCTGTAATAAAGCCGGGCGACACTGACGTTAGCCGTTAAGCTAATCACAAGCGATCGTTGCTCTCTATCGAAGCGGCTAACGTTGAGCTAACTTCGTTAGCAACATGGCTAGCTTAGCTAATGTTAATTTTTAATTCCTTGCTCCAGCAACAGTGTGGCTGGCGTTATCCCCTGGCACTAACGTCTGCGTTTTACCTTCCTCAATTTACAATTGATTGCATTTACTGTTATTCTATTTTATGAATTAATGCAGCTAACGTCTGCTGAGAGTCGCATGGAAGCTAGCAAACAAAGGTTAATGCTCATTCAAAGGGTTTAGCCATGTTGAAGCACTCCGCCCTGACAGCTAGTGTTAACGATATCGTGAAGCTACTGTGAACGTTACGCTCTGCAGTCAGGGACAACGGCTGCTGTATTCAACAGCACCGCAGCAACAAAGATCCACAAACAACTTACACAGTGCGACGGGAGAAGAATAGACTGAGTGTAAACTCACCATCACTGCGCTTTATCTCCACATAAGTACCGACGACAATCTTGCCAAACCCCGACGCCATTCTACATTACTTTAAAAAAAATAACAGAAACAGGACTTAAGACTTATTATAAGCCGGTGAAATGCAGCTTCTTGTGTTTAGCAGTCTTTGGCTCAAGAGGAAGGTGCAGCGACAGAATGAGCTAGCATTACGTAGCTACCAAGAATAGCGTTTCCGGTCTGTTTTTCCAAAATAAAATTAGGTCAACATTTGAACCGTGCATTTTTTTTTTTTTTTTTTTTTTTTGCTTGCATGACATTTTTTTTCGACATTACAAAACTTGTTTCGTTTTTGGACTTCTATAGTTCTGGCTCTTGTAATCCTGAAAATCAGACTTTCAGATTCTACAGTACAGATACTGCACCAATAAAATGACTTTGGTAGAAGTTCAAGTCACAGACTAGAATGATACTCAAGTAAAAACTCTTTAAGTTTCTAGTAATTACTGTACTCCCAAGTTTATCCAGCACTTTAAAGCATAGAGACTACAACAACCTTCATAGAGCCACAGGTGGAATTAGACTGAAAACACTACATTTCATTTCATCTGTTTTTTGTAATGACACTGCACATTGAAAATGTAATGAGTGAAAGTATGTAATTTTACTGGCCTTGTAGAACCCTGTTTCTACTATCCAGGAGTTAAACACCTCCACACAATAAGTCACTGAGGCCAGGATGGATTTACCATCTTCGAACTGTGCACTGGAGTCAAATACCACTCAAATCTGTGGTTGCTTCTGTGGGTGGTTTACTCCAAAATAGGGCAAGTACCAGTACTCTTTATCTTTTTGGCTGGCGAAATGGTAGTAGAGCTACCCACCTTTGTGATTCATCCTAAAAAACATTCATTGTCTATTATTTAGAGGAACAGCAGATCTTCATTGAAGATGCAAGTTTGTTGTCATTTTTGGTTTGGCAGAACACACTGATTCTCGTGCTCTCATTTTGTGCATTGCCTTTCCTGTTTGTGTCACTGAGCATTATTTGTCTGTTTTATTTTCACACGGGGGGAAAATGGGTAGGCCTCCCATTTGTCAGAATGTGAGTCTTGAGAGTGGTGACATGTGAAGACTTATGAGTGCTGCTTAAACATACATCTCCAACTATCATCCAGCCTAAGTCTAGTCTTTGCACATATGGTGCATCGTGTGGACCATTGATCTGACTGCGCACATCATGGACTCTCAGAATGTCCCTTCCGAGCAATAGCAAAATGTCAGCACTGTTATCCAAAGGTGGTATCTTGTGTGCTATGCTCTCTAGGTGGCGATGTGCATGGGCGGCAGATGGAGAAGGAATTTCCTCTCTTTTATTAGGAATCATGTTGCACTCGATTAACATGGGCAGGGGTATAGCAAGTGAGCCGTCTATGGCCTCTATAACGTAACCATAGGCTCTTCTTCCAGAAGTTATGCCTATACCACTGCATGTCTAGAGGGTGTATGGGGCTGCATTACCATTGATTTTGAACATATCAAAAAACTTGTGTGTAGCGACATACTCTGGTCATCCAGCATGGCGTATATCTTCTGGCATTTGCTGGAGTCGTTGGCAGGGTAGACATTAACAGACATATTTTGGAACATGACTTCCCAGAGAAACCCTCCCCACATACTTCAGTGCAGCTCGAAACAACCGCTGCCTCCTGTTCTTCTTGTCTCTCCCTGCCATGCTCAGCTGGAGACTGGGGGGATTTGGGGGAGCGAGGAGCATCTTTTGCTTCACAGTCACGAGCCACGTGTCTGTTAGATGCACAGCACTTAAAACAGGTTCTGTGTTGCTTTAATATTGTCTTTCATCCTGTAGTGTTTTCTCTCTGAAAGCTCTGCATTGTTGTAATGCGTGTGGTTTGTTATACACAGGGCAGCGTCTGTATGAACTGTAGGAAGAAGGTGAATGGAGGAAAGATCACATGATACTGTTGCTTGTAGTGGGAGCCTTCCATCATCCACTTGTCCTGTAGCCCAAATGGCAGCTTGCTCATGATGGGAGCGATGCCCCTTGCAGTGTCGAGATAAGAGAGTCCCTGCAGGTACCCTTCTTGCTTTTCAGAGCCGATCTCCTATCGTAAATCATTGAGTTCTCTTAGCTTTTGATTGTCTCTGGGCCCTATTTTGGGGAACTGATCAAGTTTGGCAAAAAGAGCGCCCTCTATGGCCTCTGGTGACACGTAGATTTTCTCTAGTCTCTCCCAGATAATCTCTAATGCTGCACCTGGTTTGTTTATATTCACAGCTTTAATGTGTTGTGCATGTTTAGCAGACTCTGGGCCAAGTGATTTTATCAGGTGGTCAGTTTCTTCTGATAGTCTGAGTTGTGTATCAATAGTGTTGATGAAGGATGATTTCCAAGATAAATAGTTTTCAGGTTTGTGTCAAACTTGGTGAGTTGGTGAGTCACTAAATATTTGGCAAGCTCAGGAGTGTCACTGGAGTGGTTTGGACGTCTGCTGGACGTTATATCGATAACGTCCAGCAGAAGGCAGCACATACCCAGGAGTTTATCCAGCACTTTAAAGCATAGAGACTATAACAACCTTCATAGAGTCACAGGTGGAATTGGAATGAAAACACTACATTTCATTTCATCTGTTTTTTGTAACGACACTGCACATTGAAAATGTAATGAGTGAACGTATGTAATTTTACTGGCCTTGTAGAACCCTATTTCTACTATCCAGGAGTTAAACACCTCCACACAATAAGTCACTGAGGCCAGGATGGATTTAGACTGTTCTTTATATGGCAGGTGTGAAACTGTAATGACACAATACAATACACATTTATTTAATGTGTGTCACTCAACAGCATTAGTGACACACCTTCGAACTGCGCACTGGAGTCAAATACCACTCAAATATGTGGTTGCTTCTGTGGGTGGTTTACTCCAAATAGGGCGAGTACCAGTAGCAGAGCTACCCACCTTTGTGATTCATCCTGAAAACATTCATTGTCTATTATTTTAAGGAACAGCAGATCTTCCACTAAAGATGCAAGTTTGTTGTCATTTTTGGTTTGGCAGAACACACTGTTTCTCATGTTTCATTTTGTGCATTGCCTTTCCTGTTTGAGTCACTGAGAATTATTTGTCTGTTTGAGAGACTGGTGTCGGGCTTGACAGTGAAATTATTTTCGCATGGGGGGAAATGGGTAGGCCTCCCATTTGTCAGAATGTGAGTCTTAAGAGTGGTGACATGTGAAGGCATATGAGTGCTGCTTAAACATACATCTCCAACTATCACCCAGCCTAAGTCTAGTCTCTGCACATATGGTGCATCGTGTGGACCATTGATCTGACTGCACACATCATGGACTCTCAGAATGTCCCTTCCGAGCAATAGCAAAATGTCAGCACTGTTATCCAAAGGTGTCTAGTCTTAGGTAGTCCTAGGTACACTAGTCTTGTGCACTGCAACAGTTCTGTGGTAATTGCTGTTGCTCTCTCCATACCTGTCCTTTTTAACTCCAGAGGTCGATGATGGCAGCAGATTGAAGCTCAGGTCGTTGCGTGCCTTTGCTTGTGTCTGTATGAACTGTAGGACGAAGGTGAATGGAGGAAAGATCACATGATACTGTTGCTTGTAGTGGGAGCCTTCCATCATCCACTTGTCCTGTAGCCCAAATGGCAGCTTGCTCATGATGGGAGCGATGCCCCTTGCAGTGTCGAGATAAGAGAGTCCCTGCAGGTACCCTGCCGATCTCCTATCGTAAATCATTGAGTTCTCTTAGCTTTTGATTGTCTCTGGGCCCTATTTTGGGGAACTGATCAAGTTTGGCAAAAAGAGCGCCCTCTATGGCCTCTGGTGACACGTAGATTTCCTCTAGTCTATCCCAGATAATCTCTAATGCTGCACCTGGTTTGTTTATATTCACAGCTTTAATGCGTTTTGCATGTTTAGCGGACTCTGGGCCAAGTGATTTTATCAGGAGGTCAATTTCTTCTGATAGTCTGAGTTGTGTATCAATAGTGTTGATGAAGGATGATTTCCAAGATAAATAGCTTTCAGGTTTGTGTCAAACTTGGTGAGTTGGTGAGTCTCTCTGTTCTCTCTGCCTTTTAAGTGACTGATATGTTCGACCTGGGGGCCTAGGTGAGTGATGGTCTTTTACTGTGGCCAGATCATTTTGATATTTTTCAAATTGGACTGGATTCATGCACCTCTCAGTTTTAATGTGCCTTGATCTACCTGTATCACTGTGTACCTGATGCCTGTTTACATATTCCGCTGTTCGCTCAAAGGAACTGTGCAGCTCCTGTGGCAGGATCGGTTGTTCATCACTTGTGTCCAAACCTGTATCAGCGGACTCCAGAACTGCTGCTTCAGCAGCTGCAGCTTCAGCTTCACTCTCTTTTGCTTAAACATCAAACGTGGCATCAAACGTAGCATCTAATTTGGCCTTTTCCACTTTAATTTCACCCTCTTTCACCCCCCTTTCTTTGCAAATTCAGCTCAGGCCAAACCAATTGTCACATTTCACATGTTAGGAACATGAGGTGAACGAAATTATGATCCTGGGTCCCAGTGTAAGCCCAGTAAGAATAAGAATAAAATAAGATAAACTAAATAGTAAGTAAGAAAGTATAAATGTAAAAACAACAATGTAAAATAAAGTATTTACTATGAATATTATATATATATATATATATATATATATATATATATATATATACACAGTATGGCTATTGAACATCTAGCAATGAATGACAATAGGGAATAGCAGCAACAAAGCAAGCAACAAAGTGGAATATTGTGAAAAAATAAGGAAAAGTGAAATCTGACAGAATTAATATAACCCAAGTAAAGTACAAATACTCCCAAAACATATTTAAGTACAGTGGTGAAGTATTATTCCTTCATTACTATACAACACTGGGTAGTATTAGATCATTTATATATAGAATCACATGTTGTACCTTTACCTTATTTTTTGTCCCATGGTAGGAATATGAAATATTGCACCTTTTACCCATTTACTATACATTTAGCAACAACAGTATACATGATATACAACATATCATATATGTTATATATATATATAACATAATATAAATCAAGAAGGAGTGAATCTCCTGCAAATTTGGTACTTTTATTTTTCATACTTTAGGTAGTACTTTATGTACTTCTACTCACGTAGCCATAACGGTGTATTGTGGTATTGGTTTTTTTTACTGGGTTAAGAGTCTGACAAGTTCACCAGTGTATAATTGCCCCCTTTTACAAGTGTGACAGTCATTTTGTAGTTGACTTATTGTGCCTCTTGGTGGCAAAAGTGTGTGTGCTGAGTATGAAATAAAAGATAATATAAAAAGAATGTTCCCTAGTGAATTCCCTAGAGACTTCAGACTATTAAGAGTGGTATTTGTGTAATAATAGCATAATTATACATACATATATAAAAAGTATAAATAAATAACCATGAATTATGAAAAAAAAAACATTGAAGACCCATGAAGCACTTAAACCTTGCGCTAGTCTTGTGCAAGCCTAGTGTCTTTGCATTCATATATCAAAGAAAGATTCTACTTTAACAGCTTGGTGTGACCACATAACTTCTTGATCTGACTGTGTTCTACTACTGTGTTCTAGACAAAGAGCACACAATCGAAATTCTGCAGAAGCTGCAGACTCTTAAGGAAGTCTCTTTTACAATGAAATACCTTGAGCGAAAACTCCCTAAATGTTCCATTAAGACCTCCGGGAAACACACTTACTAGGTACATGTGGTTTCTACACGTTACAGTAAGTCATATTTTTTTTCATACTTCCAACCAATACAATCTACTTGACAATTGACAATTCAGTCCACAGTGCAAATCAAGCCAAAAGTCCCTTTGCAGTGTCTCTCTCTCTCTCCCCTCTCTCACACACACACACACACACACACACACACACACACACACACACGCACACACACACACACACACACACACACACACACACACACACACACACACACATACACCCATACACACGTACTGCATTGACTAGCACTTTTTAGTTTCTAGTCTTGATCACCACATTTACCTATGGTGGGCTCGAGACCATTCTTTTTCCAGAAGTTTCCAGGTTCTTCTATCATTCTACAGCTGTCACCCCCCTCAAACCCCCACCCCACCTGTCTCCACATACACACACTCTTTTTAACCCCCCTCCCACCACTTTGGCATCAGGCATTTTCTAGTGTGGTCTCAGCTGTCTGTGCTCTAAATAGACTTTATCAGGAGCAGACCATCTTTGAGGGGGGAGGAGGGGTAGTTAGCCTCAGAAAATGTTCTGAATGGAAAATATGACTTTCACACCAAACGTCTTAGATAATTAAAAGACACTGGGGGGATATTTGTTGAAGCACAAGAAACCACGGTTTATGATGGCCTTTGGCATGCTGTTGTTTGGGAGAGACTTTTGTATGCTTGGAATAAGCCCCTCTGGGTGATGAATGGTCCACCTACATCTTGACCCACCTCTTTCATATCCAGTATAAATATAAATTGAGGTGTTGGTGGGGGAAGGTTACACAAGAGAGAAAAAGTTTGCAACACACACTAAGGACTGAAGATTCAGACTATCTGTACAGCAGAAAAGACAGAAGAAAAGCACACTGAAGAAGCTCAGGCAAGAGACACAGCCCACAATCACAAAGGTATTGTATATCTTCCACAGAACCCTTTTTGTGTCAATCAGCTATACAGAGGGTAATTGGGATGAGGGCCCAGAGAGGAGTAGACTGCGCTTATCAGGGGAGGAGATGGTGGCTGTCTGTTGCATTTGTTGCGAGACTTCTGGTGGGGTATGAGATCATGCCCAAATAAGGCCTGCGGGGAAGCCATTTAAAGTTAGAGATAGCATGTGCGTGGCCATTTGCTCCTGAGCACTCAGGTCAGCAGGACAACTATCAGCAAGAACGGTGAGAATAAAAACATCTTTGGTGCTACAGTGGTTTTAAATAGTGCTATTATGCTGCTCCCCAGGGTTCATGTGAAAGTAAGGTCTGTGCTTCTCATCTGTATTGGTTTTGGATTACTCCTGTTTAATGTTTTTTACATTTACAGAAAAGTATAAAATTGCTCACAAAACATGTTTGTATCCTTTAGCTTGTTTGGCATGTGTCTGTTTACATGACGTGAATATATGACTTTGGTAGGTAGCATTGGTGGTGTTATTGTAGTTAAATACTACATAATTGACTCGACTAGTGAAGTGATGGTGTCAACTGTTAGTTTGAATTTTGCAATATTTCTATGATCTGTGGCTTTTACATGTGACCATTCAATTTTCTACCAGATGGGAGACGCAGTCCAGTTAAAAGATGAAGGAAACAAGCATTTCCAGGCTGGTGAGATTGATAAGGCAATTGAATGCTACACTAAAGCCATCAAGGTGTGCAAGGACAAAAAGGTGCTGGCTGTCATTCACAGGAACAGATCTGTATGTTACTTAAAAAAGGTGAGACATTTATCAAACCAGAAAAAAAATACCAGATAAACATAATCAGTTATTCTCCTGGTCAATTGATTTAATTGATTTTATTTTTGTTACAGGAAAACTACAGCAATGCAGCCTCCGATGCCACTAAAGGTACAGTAATCAATATAAACATTTAACCAATGCCAATTACAGTAGCAAGCCAAAAAAAAAGACTATCAGTCCACAAGCTCATCAAAATTCTTTCTTCTTTTCTCTCCTTTTTTCAGCAATTGATGTTGATGCATCAGACATTAAAGCCTTGTATCGGCGAAGCCAAGCTCTGGAGAAGCTAGGAAAACTAGATATGGCTTTCAAAGATGTGCAGAGATGTTCCACCCTTGAACCAAAGAACAAGACCTTCCTGGACACTCTTCGACGGCTGGGGGCAGAAATACAGGCCAAGGTTAGAAATAAACAGAACAATACATCCAAACTCATTCACTAATATGTAACATAAAATCAGCTATGTGGTCAATAATGATCATATGGCTGAAAAATATTATGATTATAGTTGGTTTTTACGTTGTGTGGGATTGAAATGTTTGGATAAAATGAAAAATGACAACATATATTTACACTAAACCAAAAATTGAATGCACATGTCCATGTCCAATGTTTCTCCACAGCTCAAAACTACATTCTCCACAGACTCACGGGTTCAGAACATGTTTGACATTCTCCTCGATGAAGAAATGGAAAAGGACAAGAGAGAAAAAGTGGGTATTTCCTGTATTTTTAAAGAAAGCTTTGGTAAATACATTTTAGTTGGTTTGTCAAGATGTGTTTTTTTCCTGCTTCCTCTTTTCTGTTTAGGCTGCAAACAACCTGATTGTGTTGTCAAGAGAAGATGCTGGTGCAGAGAGAATCTTCCAGAACAATGGTGTGCCTCTGCTGCTCAACATGATAGAGACAGGCAAACCAGAGATGATCCTCGCTGCTATTAGGACTTTATCCGGAATGTGCACAGGACACAAAGCTCGGGTACAGACAATCTCAATAGTTAGTTAGTGAAGTGAAAATCAATTAATTAATGGGAGTCCAGAAAGCATTTTGACATGTACAGCATATTTTATATACAATCGATCTTTTAAAGAACAACTCCTGCATATACGATGCCCTCAGAAATAAAGGATAATATTCTTGTTAGGTATATGTCTGACAAAATGCATACTTTTCTGCTCCCATAAACAGGCCATGGCTATTATTCACATGGTGGGTATTGATAAAATGTGTAGCATTATGGCTGTCGACAATGAAGAGATCGCACTGGCAACCTGCAACCTCTTCCAATGCGTAAATGACTCCCTCACTGGTGGAGATGCAAGGGAATATGGGAAAGAAGAGGCCTTGGTTTTGGGTGAGACAAATAATCTATACATATATCATCTGTGTTAATGTTGGTATCCTCCCCAAGCACTACTGACTGAGGCAAACGATCTTTTATATCACATGCTTCTACAGATGCATCTAAAGACCTTGAAAACGATTCTTCTGTCACTGCTGGAGATGATTATAAATAAGAAGGTGTCTGGCCACGGTAGAGACCAGGCATTGAACCTCTTGACAAAGAATGTACCTCGCAAAGACAAAAAGGAGAAAGACAACACCAGGACCCTTTTCACCATTGATCACGGTGAGCCAGATAACTGTGTCAGATCACTTATCTACTGAATACACATGACATGGCGTAGTCAGCAGCTAACCATGTATGTATATACTGTATGTGTTTATTCTCCAGGTCTGAAGAAGATCCTCAAGGTGTGTGGTCAGGTTCCTGAACTACCAGACCAGCTGCCCTTGACAGAGAACACCCAGCTGATAGCCAGTGTACTCCTCAACAAGCTCCACGATGACCTAAAATGTGACCCAGAGAGAACTAATTTCAAAGACATTTGTGATGAATATATCAAGTATGTTTTCAAGATTAGAATCCACCTTTTACCATTGCTGTAGCCAAGACCTTACAAATAGAGACCAAGATGACATAACTCATATAATCTCTTATATTTTTTTCCCTCTCCTCATTCTTTTTTGTTATGTACAGATCCAAAATTGACCCCAACGACATGGATAAGACCATTCATGCTATCAACACCATCTCAGGGCTGCTGCAGGGCCCGTTCGATGTTGGCAACGCCCTGGTTGGACAACAAGGTATCATGGAGATGATGGTGGCGTTGTGTGGCTCAGAACGTGAGGTGGACCAGATGGTTGCTGTGGAGGCACTGATCCATGCTTCCTCAAAAATGAGTCGTGCTTCCTTCATTATTACCAATGGTGTGTCACTGCTCAAGGATATCTACAAGAAGACAAAGAATGAGAAGATTAAAATACGATCGTTGGTGGTGAGTGAGTGGGAAAGAACAGAAAATAGCACGACTGCTGTAAAACAGTGGGACTAGAGAACATATTTTTTGTGTAAGGGTTTGAATGCTGATGTCCATGTCTTCTCCAGGGTCTGTGCAAACTGGGATCAGCTGGTGGTGACGATTACAGTTTAAGGCAGTTTGCTGAGGGCTCTACAGAGAAACTGGCCAAGCAGTGCAGAAAGTGAGTACTCACTGACAGATGGCTAAAACGACTGTGCTTGAATCTGACAGGTTATCACATATAGTGATAAAATAAAACTTGTAGGGAAAACTAATGGCAATCACATTAATTTCAAAATGTAAGCTAAACTCCTATTAAAGTTGTGGATTATATTCCCTAAATTCATACTGTAGCAGCATAGTAGCCATTGCACTTAGTTTTCAACATCATTACACATACTTGCTTATTACTTTAAGCTGTTAAATGTTTCTTTTTTATTCCAGGTGGCTCTGTAATCCCCAGATTGATACCAAAACCAGGAAGTGGGCTATTGAGGGTCTTGCATATCTAACTAATGATGCCGATGTGAAAGATGACTTTGTTGAGGATGAGCTTGCATTAAAGGCCATGTTTGAACTGGCCAAGGTATGGAACAAAAGCAGTCAGAAAAAAAGAAACAGCATATCTGATTAGACATTAGAAGTAACCTCTCTTCTTTCTTTGTGTTTTCAGTCAAAGGATAAGACAATCTTATATGCAGTGGCTTGCACCCTGATTAACTGCACCAACAGTTATGATAAGAAGGAGATCATCCCTGAATTGGTGCAGCTTGCAAAGTTCTCAAAACAACACGTGCCTGAGCAACACCCGAAGGTAAAATGAAAGATTCACTGATAATAGACTGGTGGCAGAAATGATACTCGTAAGAAACGATACTCAAATGCAGGCATGCAGGCACACCATGTGTATTTTTATTTTTTTTTAGGACAAGAAGGACTTCATTATGAAGAGAGTGAAAAGGCTGCTGAAGGCTGGTGTCACATCAGCTCTTGCTGTCATGGTCAAAGCAGACAACGCAATCCTGACTGACCAGACCAAGGAGATGTTATCAAGGTGGAAAATGCACCAGAAAATGAAAGCAAAAAACATAAAAATATTTGAACTATCATTTCCCTCACAACTGTCACTGGAGTTTTAGAAAGCAATTTCTTTTAAATTAAACTGAAATATCATAACCCTTTTCCTATTTTTTTATTTTATTGTTTAGGGTTTTCTTGGCATTATCGGAGGATCCCAAGGATCGTGGTACTCTTGTAGCACAAGGTGGAGGAAAGGTGACTACCCTGATTAGAATGCAAACATCATCTGATTAGATAAGAAACTCCCCCCAAGGGTTGGAGTACCCAGGAAAACCAGTTCTCACTAACATGCTCTGCTCATAGGCATTGATCCCGCTTGCGCTAGAAGGCACAGATGTTGGAAAGGTGAAGGCCTCCCATGCCCTAGCCAAGATTGCAGCTATTTCCAATCCAGAAATTGCCTTCCCTGGTGAGAGGGTAAGACATACAATTTAGCTTTGTCATCTTTGATGGTTCCTGTTTTTGTTTCTGTTTTTGCTGTTTCTATATCCTTTATATTATTCCTCTTATTTATTCGTGTATCATGTATCTGGGTTTATCTTATAATAGCTCAACAATGGACTTTTGCAAATTCTTGACAGAGCTGTTTCTTGGCTCACAGGTGTATGAGGTGGTGCGGCCTTTAGTCAATCTCCTACAGACAGACAGAGATGGATTGCAGAACTTTGAAGCTCTGAAAGGTCTCACTAACTTGGCTGCTTACAGTGAAAAGCTGAGGTAAACCTTTTTTTCCATCATCACATGATATTAATGTCATTTTGACATTTTTATATTTAAAATGTAGTTACAGGTATGTATACCATGTGGTTTTTCACTTATCCCACATCCTGTATCATTCTTAATCATTCATTTCTAGAGTAAAGATTGTTAAAGAGAAGGCTCTGCCTGAAATTGAGAACTACATGTTTGAGGAGCACGACCAAATCAGACAGGCTGCCACTGAATGCATGTGCAACCTTGTCACATGTAAAGAGGTGAGAACAGACAAAATCCTGGCATAAAAAAAAAAAAATGATGCAATGTGTACAAACCAAGTTGTCCAGTAGCTACAGCAACACTGAAAGTTGTTATTTGCATAATTTTTTAGGTTCAAGATCGTTATATGGAAGATGGCAACGACAAACTGAAGCTGCTGGTGCTGCTGTGTGGTGAGGATGATGACTGTCTTCAGATAGCTGCAGCTGGAGCTCTGGCCATGCTCACTGCTGCACAGAAGAAGCTCTGCACCAAAATGACCCTGGTGGTATGTACAGCAATACTGTAGGTTATGAATTTTATCAGAACTTAAGAGTTTGTTTCAATGTAGGGATGTGTGCCCCATAGTAAAATACACAAAAAAGTTTGTTAGCTTTCCCCAAGGAACTGACTTACACTGTCTGGCAACCCATACCTCAGGGTAATTTTTATAAAACCCCTGCTAGCTAACCAGCTTTGAACTAGCATTGAACTTTAAGGAAAAAACAAAAGGTTCTGGTTGATGTCAGAGAAAAACTGAGACGAGTCTGCCTGGTTGTTATGCTTGACAGATCATGCACCACATTATCTGTGTTACTTAGAAACAGAGACAAAATGCTTTTTGATAATTATGCTGATAAGAACTGGAAGCATACAAAAAAGTCTGTGATTTCTATTTTACCTCATCGTTCACACATTTTACGGTATAATTGATCTCTCCCAAACAGACCACCCAGTGGCTTGAGATCCTGCAGAGGTTATGTCTTCATACCCACCCTCATATCCAGCACCGTGGCCTTGTGATTGTCTACAACATGCTCAACTCGGATGACAAAGAGCTGGCCAAGAAGCTGATCGAGAGTGAGCTGCTGGAAATCCTCTCTGTGATTGGCAAGGCAGAAGACAACCCCAAGAGGCAGGATCCCATCAATGTGGCACGCGAATGCCTTATCAAAGCTATGGATCTTGGTCTCATCAAACCATTCAGCAGCCCCTCTTAAATGCTGGCAACAACCCAGACAATAGCAATGGACCTTTTTCTTTATTTCCTCTGTTAAATAGAGACTTTTCTTCCCCTCAAAATACTTTTTACATTACATTAAAAAACCTGGCGCCAAATCTCTAAAGATATTGTCTGAATATGATTCAAAGATGTGTGTGTTTTTTTTTTTTTTTTTCGTTTTTATTGTTTTTTACAGAAGCTGTTACATCAAGCATGCAATGGGTTTCATGCAACAAAGTTGTTAATTAGAGGAAGGAGGGAGAAACATATTTTTTCCTTTGTGCTCAGGTCATATAAATGAATTTTTAAAGACTAATCAGTTTGCTTCTTGTTTGTTCATACTGGGTCTGTGTGGCATTTTTGAATGACAAAATACAAAGGAAAACTAAAAAAAAAAACATGTTTAGTCAACTTTTCCATCTGGTCAATGCTGCAGAGTGCAATTGCTCTGCAGCAAGAGTTTCCTTTATTCATGAGGTTGGTGCCACAAAGGAAACTGAATGGTGAGCAGCATAGAAAGTAAATAAATACACTATATGTAAATATACACTATATCTATACACTACTCACTTCATTTCTCACTTTTCATTTTAAATGTACAATGGGGATTTATTCTCTGGTTATATTTGTTCCACGGACGTCAAGAAAAGCTGCCAGGATGTATCTCCTGTAATCTATCTCCTATCTTTCAATACATAACGTATTGAAAGGGGGGGAGAGTTTCCTGGACAGCTGTGCGCAAAAACCGCTCACAGCTATACTTACTGCTGCTTATGTACAGGGCACAGCAGTTCCTGCAACTCATCTGTGATTCTGGCACATTTCACAGCACCTGTTTGATTTAGATTTTGCTCCTCTTAGATAAAGAAGACGAAGTTTGGTAAGTTGTGTTCCTCTCTTGCTAAACTACACCACTTCTGTAAATCTGGAGATATATTCACTGATTCAATTTATTAAGCGGCACCTTTTTTTTTTTTTTTTTAACTGAGCCACCATAGACCAAGAGCCACAACCCAATTTACATTCAAGGGAGCTGTCCTCAACTTTCAAGAGTTATTGGAATACTAAAATAGTGAAGAAAGATACTACATAAATTTTCAGTAAATGCATCTCTTCAACACTGTAGTGTCACCAGTTTCACTTCATAAATAATAATACTGGTTATAATTTGGGGAATTCAAAGAACACTCTTGCATAGTTTGTATACATAGTTTATATACAGGATCGCCAGGACAACATGCAAAAACCCTATATACAGAACTGGGTTAAAATGATCGCTGATGATCGCTCCTGTGCAATGGGTCTCCGGAAGTGACGAGACTACTCCCGTATCACTGAGCTGCAGATTCTCACGAGACTAGTTATATTTTCACAGGACGTCTATGTTTGGTGAAATATAGTCGGTGATTTGTGGTGGAATTTTTACTTCACAAATTACAGACATTCGCACGGGATTAAAATCATAGACATCCACCGCAATTACTACAGATTACCAGACGTCACCAGGTAAAACTAATCCCGTGGGAGTAGGGCTATAGACAGATACATCACTAAATCTGATCATTGGCATTCGTGGTAATCGGTGCTGCAATTTGTGAATGGTCCGTGAGCATAATCCGCTGCCTTGTTGCTGTGGAAATTTATTGTGTGATATTACTCACTGCCAAGAAGAGCATGTGTTACTCGAAAGTAAAACATAGGTTTGCGTATATTACATTATAACTGACAGCGACATGGGACGGTGCGAAAAGCAGTAAGATATTTTCACCACAGAGTTTCTAGCTCCCAGGTAGGTAACGTTAATCTATCATTATAGTATGTGGTGGTGGCGCGCATTATAAGTTGATTAGTATTATTTTAACATGCAGTCACAGGAACCAACAAGCCATTTATTTATTGTTTCCCAGCAATGTGCAAAACGCCACCATGTTGTACTTGTAATTCCTTAGATTCACACCCAGTGATGACACCAAATATACACCTTATACTTTCATTAATGGTACTTTGCTTTATTTATTATTTATTATTTAATGTGAATTATGTGTTTTACAAAAAATACCTATACAAAAAAATGATAATAATACTGTCACACATCATGACACATCATCAGTTGCTCATAAAGGTCATGCCTTTATGATGTGTCTGATAATAAAGTGCATCTTCCACAGGAAGTGTAACTTTAAACACTGCAGTGAACAATTGAACCAAGCAGGAGAAAGACGGCACTAATCTCTACCATGAACAGTAAGTTTTAGATGTTGAGTGACACAATCCAGAGAGCATTCAGTACTTTGTATTCACTTTGTATTTTTGTCTTGACAGAAATGACCCTCACCTTTTTACTGCTGCTTGCTGGTCAGGGTTTGTCCTCTCTTTTTTCCCCCACAAAACTAAAATATAGTTTTGTAATGTGATATTTTTTTATATGTAATGTATTTATATACTTCATATGTTGCAGGTGGAATCACATCTATGCAGGTGTTTTTCTGCAAGATTCCTGGATGTGCTGCTAATGTGAGATGGGTGTTCTGCAACAACATTGATGTTTACGGACGTGATCATGTTGACATCACAGATTGTAAAGGCCATTATCCTCCGCTCAACTCTGTCTGCAAGCATGAAGATCTTGCGTTTGTTTCCACTGACATGGCTGGCGAGTGTGAGTTTGAATCGACCAACGAGTACATCCCTACTGAGTCATGCAGAGGTATTTACTTTACTCTTTCTAAAATCCTTTAGTTATTGCATAGTGACACACCACTGAGTCATTTAAAGGTCTGGAACACAACAATGATAATTTTGAGAAACTAGAATATTTTACCTATAATCAAAGAGAGAGAGAGATTGTGTAATGTAAACCCTGATTAATATAGAGATGATCTAGCAAATGTCTTGTCATATTGAAATGTTTTAATTCAGTGAACCAGGATCCTACTGCTATTACCCATTAATCCCAGCTGAGGGTGAATTTTTGTTATAATTTATCTGATTTACCTGATGTGATGTGGGCTGATGCTGTTGTCTTTTGTTTTTTCAACTAGATCACAGCAACATATGTGATTTTTCCTCTGGTAAGTTTTTATCTGCAGATAAAAACTTTAAATCATGTTTTGATTAACCACTGACTGGAAATTTCTTCTTGGTCCTCCAGCTGATATTATTAAAAAACCTGACGACAACATCAAAGCAGTGATTGGTAAATTCTGAAAAAACAGTAAATCTGATTATTTGCACACCCGTGTTTCTTTGGCAACTGTCACAAGCAGCAGCCAATACTATGAGTTTTTTTTTTTTTTTGCCTTTTTTAACCCATAAAACAGCTTTTTGCTTTTTTGCTTTAACTCTGCCACTCTCTATCTTCTTTTGTTCGGGTTAGGGGTTAGGGGTTAGGGTTAGGGTTGGGTTAGGGTTAGGGTTAGGGGTTAGGGTTGACATGTGTTGTGATTATTTTGTATTTTTGCAAACATCATAAATATGCATCTCTTGCTTTTTCAGGTACGGTGACAGCAGTGATCGTTATAGTTTTTCTAGTAGGAAGTGTGACGGCATATTTCTGTAAGAAGCGAGGCAACCCAGAGCAAAACCAACAGTCCAGGTAATTTAAATGTATTATTATTTATTATTATTGAGATGTTAACGTGGGCAGCACGGCGGCACAGGGGTTAACGTCCTGGGTTCGACTCCCAGTTCGGGTGCAGGGTCTTTCTGTGTGGAGTTTGCATGTTCTCCCCGTGTCTGTGTGGGTTTCCTCTGGGTGCCTCTAGGTATGGATGTAAGTGCGAATTGTGCGACAAAGTTGTTTGTCTATACGTGGCCCTGCAATGAGCTGGCGACTGTCCAGGGCGTACCCTGACTTTGCCCGTAAGCAGCTGGGATAGGCTCCGGTCCCTCCCCCAACCCCGAGTACGGGATAAAGGGGGAGAAAATTAATGGATATGTTAATGTATATTTTAATATTTTCATATTTCAGCTGTTGTGATAACATATCATGTCTTTGTGTTTCATATAAACTGCTTGCAGTATCATATGACTGTAGCCCTAACGGCCCAAACTACCAAGGAATAAGTCTAAGGTTAGTAAACTTTAAGTCTTAACTTAAACTTTAAGTTTAATTTATTTTACCTATCTATCTGTCTGTCTATCTATCTATCTATCTATCTATCTATCTATCTATCTATCTATCTATCTATCTATCTATCTATCTATCTATCTATCTATCTATCTATCTATCTATCTATCTATCTATCTATCTATCTATATATATATATATATATATATATATATATCGATACCTATATACCTATATATATCTATATATCTATCTGTGGTTTGGTAGGGTATCTTCTAATGAAGTTTAGCAAAAGTTCAGTCAGAAAGACTATCTTTGCACATGCTCACTAAGTCAGAACCACCCACTTGGCATCATGCACCGCATCATGCACCTAATAGCCCTGTCTTTATCCAGTCATCACCCAGCATGGCGGCTTCAACCAGTCAACCTTAAGTCACAAAGATTTAAGTATCATTTCCCTCTGCTCTTATTCAGCAGTCAATTCAGCATTGTGCATCAGCAAGACCCACCACCTCCCCTTCAACACCTTACCACCACCACCCAGTCAAACCACTGGTTCAGGGACCTGGCAACGCTCATCATCTAGCTCCTTCTCCACCACCATCAGTGTCTAAATTTCATTTCATAATTGCACACTCTCTTGTTAGGCTCTTCTGATTGAACTAAGTGTGACTTTCAGGTACTTTATACAACACTGTTCTCAACATAAAAGCTCAAAAAAGAGGCTTTTTTCCCAAAAAAAAAAAAAAAATAAAAAAAAAAAAACAAAACAAAACAAACAAAAAAACTTTAACTTGGACATTGGTCCAAATACCATCAAAAAAGGTTGTCATCAGATTTGCCCACCCACAGTTTACACCTAGACGAAGATGAGCAGGTCCTGTTTTCAAGGAGTGCGCCTCAAATGGCATAAGATTTCTTGGAGACTTGTATAAAACTAATTCAGATATGATAATGGAACTGAGGAACTTGTGTTAAGAAAAGGTAGTATATCAAACTACTATAACTTAATAATATCTGAATAAATTGATAATACATTATATAAATAGGAGGGAAGATTTGAGTGCAAAACTACAGAAGAAGATTAGAAGACAGTATCAGTATCAAAGTCAATGAACAAAGGATTAATACAAATTCTAGATTATTATAATATGATTGGCTAATCTGTGTAACACCAGATAAAGTGAATAGATTTAACAAAATATTCCAGATATTTACATTGAATGTAATGAAATAAAAAGAATTCAGTTTCAGTTTGTTTGGGAGCTTAATAGAATTGGAAAATTGTGTAGGAAAAAAAATTACAGGTGTTGGTTCCAGAGAAACATACATATACTAAGAGTGAATGTAAATTTATAGACCTCAGTCTGTTAAATGCAACAGTTCAGCAAAAACAAATGCTATCAAGTCTTCCATTGTGGAAAAAATGTTTTGTCTTGAAGGGTAAGCAAGAAGTCTTGAAATATTTATGGGGAACCATTTAGGGTCTTGGATTAGTATGAAGAGGGAAATGATAACTGAGTGTTCACAAATATATAGAAAGTAAACGTGGGAGGGAAGTGTTTTTGTTTGTTTAGTGATAATACATCACTATGTGTGTCTTTGCCCGTTGTTTGTGTTTTTGTTGCTTTTATTGTATATTGAATATGTTTTGTGCCAAGGATGAAAAATGCAATAAAGATATTGTTAGAGGGGGGGTTGACTTTCTTTCTTTTTGTTATAACTACAACATTGTCTTGATTATGCAGTAGTTATTATTGTTGCCTTACAGGTTCTGGCCCTCCACCTCTCTCTTATTCAGATCTGTTTGAACTCCTGCATGTGTGTGAGTGTGAATATGTCTTGTCTGCAAAAGATTTCCAAAAAGATTGGAACCACACCCTTGCAAACAGTCAGCTGGAGTTAGCTAGAATCTTTTTTTTCCCCACAGATGGAGGATTTCTTTATATCCTTCCAACAGACTAAGTGTTGACTCAGCCATGTCAGAAGTGAAGAAGACTTCAGCGAGAACATTTGCTATCTGAATAATGTATCGTGTATCATTGATGTTTTCCTCAAAGGGCATGAATTATGCCTCAGTCATGACTCAGACCAGTGTCACACAGCTGTGATTGTGCAAAACAAATGTAAAGGTCATCTGATACATGGTCTTTAGATTTGTTTAACAGCATGTAGAGCTGACTATACAGTAAACGTAAGTCTAAGTCAGTAAATTAGTGCAGATCCACTTAACACATGAAAACGAGTCAAAGCAAACAATAATAGGCCTACAAACTGTTATTACAACTATTTTATGAAAATTTTTCATTATTCCTAAACATACTCTTGGGCCTAAACCCCCACTATCTCTCAATCCCAGTCACGTCCCTGATAATCTGTCAATTGTTTGTAATGACACATCAACACAACAGTTATTTTCCACAGAAAGTGAAAACAAAGATCAAACTGGAGGGATCTGTCATCCAGAAATGCATCACAGACTAACCTCAACATGAACTGTAAGTTTCTGATAAAAGGCAATTTTAATGACACAATCCATAGAGACTTCAGTTCACTTTGTATGTTTGTCTCGACAGAACTGACCCTCACCTTTCTACTGCTGCTGTGCCTGCTCAGTGCTCTGCAGTGTTTGTCCTACCCCCTCCCAAAAAAAAAAAAAAAAACTAAAATGAGTGAATATAGTTTTGTGAGATATTTTAATATATATTTCATATGTTAATGACATGAGAGACTGTAGAGGCCATTATCTACCACTCAACTCTGAAAAACTGCAGTACAACAGGTCAAAGCATTATGCTCTATTCAGTGTACCCAAACCATAGCAGTACAACACAGTAAATAAAATGTGTCCTGTCATTAAAATTAGGTTAGCAAAATCTCAAAGGGGTTTATCTCCTTGTAAAAATAATTAAAAAAGTAAAAAAGTGATCCATATCCTCTAGGATCTGCACTTAAATTGCCCTATAAGAGGAGCACAGGACACACGCTGTAGCAGGTCTCTCTGCGTCACGACACCGGCTTTTCAAGTTTTTTTTTTTTTCAAAACAAAACTGAAAAAATGAATGGTGTACAGTGTATTCAAAACAGCCACAAGATAAACTAAGTTCACAGTGTATTTACAATCAAAATGAAATCAATATTCACCGCAACGACTGCATTACTTACTTCATAACCGTAGTTACACACACACACACACACACACACACACACAATAAATAAAAGGCGCTCAACACAAAAAGTGCCCATTTCCTGTTCTAACAAAAGAAGAACTTTAAATTTCATCCAAATCATCAATTATAACACGATAACACACCTATACGAGTAGAGACGTTTACTACTCCGTCTCACCTTTACAGTGACACGGAGACGCTTCATCACCCCCTTATATTCCAAAAAATTATGAAAAAGCACGATTTGAAAAATGAGCGCTCTGGTCGCCGTAACAGCCGACACGTTAAGTGAATTTGGTGACACCACAATGTACAGCTCGTCTCAGCCGACTGTGGATCTTTGAGTTGCCTCGTACAATCAGCTTTGGATGAAAACGTGGTTGTAGCGCATAGTTCACTTTGATGCAGCCAAATATATATATATATATACAGAGAGAGATAGATATATAGACAAATTGACAGAACGACAGACAGACAGATATAGATAAAGTTTCGCTTGTGAATTATTGACCCGGAAATAATTCACAATAATCAATAATTCTTAATTTACCTAAGTGCAGGGAGATCGTTTCCACCAAAGTTCTTCGGGTCTAACATCGCTATCTTACTGATGTAGACAGCAGGTGGGACACACACACACACACACACACACACACACACACACACACACACACACACACACACACACACACACACACACACACACACACATGGCCGCACCCACACAAACTATCTTTCGCCCAGTGACACTGGAGCTACCTCACTAAGCTAAGGATTTAGGACTAAGCACCGAGTTTGAATGAAGGCATATATAACTACAAGAAGGCAAGAACCAGTCTACAAAAAGGTAGGTCTTGGAAAGCTACGCTACCTATATTTATACAATGAGCAACATTTTGGCTAAAAATAAATGAATAAATAGCTTAATAGATAATGAAATGCAACGGAAAAACAGGAGTGTAGTGGAGTTGAAAATATCGATAATGGCTGTAAAATGTCATGGAGCAAAAGTCAAAAGTATGCATTATTATGTCCACATCATAAAGTATAGCCAGGTAACGTCGGTCTCGGCCGGATCCTCTTTGGGTGTGCGCGCAAAAGAAAAACAAGGCCTACTCTGGTAATGCGCACCGTCAAACAGCGGCTTCACTCCATCAGCTTTGCAGCAGCAACAAATATTAGTAACGGGTAACGGTGAGTGTTAAAGACTGAAACTGGCTACCGTCAGCGTTGAACATTCAAAATAACGAAATAACGTTTTGTTATGTGGGTGGTGTGTCCAGACAAAACCGGTCACCGTGTAAACATCACGGCAACACAGTGGTCTTCATAGGAGCCGAAACCACCGGGAGACTTTTTCGGTACCGGGTAAAATTACGACCAGACGCGGAGAGTTTGTAGAAACTGAAAATTAAATCAAAACCGCTAAAACTTTTAAACGGAGTTCTGAGTAAGTCATAGTTGTACCACATCCTTTCCTGATGAAGGAAACAGTGCAATGCACTAACTCAAATGCGCGTTTGTTCTTCTTTTGCATCTGTTTTCGGTCGATAATAATAACACAACTAATGAGAGCACCCAGACAAATTGTTAAAAACTCGGTCGGAATGCTATTACTTTACTTTATAAAACACCAGTTTCTCGCGATGTAAATCGTTTGAACTTGGCCATGTCGCAGATTAATTCACCCCCAGAGGCCTCCGTCTGCGAGGCCCTGCAACAAACTACTGCTGCTGCTGCTGCTGCTAATAATAATAATAATAATAATAATAATAATAACTATATATGGTTATTATTATTATTATTATTATTATTATTATTATTATTATTATTATTATTAGTAGTATGTTAAAGTATTATTTACTGGAAGTCATGTGAGGATGAATTAGATTTAAAAATAGCCTTTAAGTCTCTGATGATAAAAAAAAAAAAAAAAAAATATGCATCTTTCATAGGAAGTGGCACCGTTTCCATTGCGGTAGAACCTGAAACCATCAGGATTGAGCTATTCAGAAAAACGTCACAAGAGTAACCTCTAACATGAACAGTAAGTTTCTGATAATTTTCTGATAATTTTAAACAATGTTGAATGACACAACCCAATTCACTTTGAATTTCTGTCTTGACAGAACTGATCCTCACCTTTTTATTGCTGCTTGCTGCTATGCATGCTCACTGCTCTGCTGTCACAGTAGGTCAGGGTGTCCTACCTTTTTTTTTTTTTTTTTTTTTTTTTACCAAAACAAAAGTGAATGAATATAGTTTTGTGACATATTTTACTTCATATGTTGCAGGTGGAATCACATCTATGCAGGTGTTTTTCTGCAATATTCCCGGATGTGCTGCTAATGTGAGATGGGTGTTCTGCAACAACATTGATGTTTACGGACGTGATCATGTTGACATCACAGATTGTAAAGGCCATTATCCACCGCTCAACTCCGTCTGCAAGCATGAAGATCTTGCGTTTGTTTCCACTGACATGGCTGGCGAGTGTGAGTTTGAATCGGCCAACGAGTACATCCCTACTGAGTCATGCAGAGGTATTCACTTTACTCTTTCTAAAATTATTTATTTTATAATGGAATTATTGCAAACAGTAACATACATTGATTTAATGGTCTGGAACACAATGGTAGTGGCTTTACACTGTCGGGCCAAAGTCGAGTCACACTGTCAACATTAAGACGGAGTCAACCGGTTGCTGTAGATGTGGAGACAGCAGGTAGAGGCACTGAAGATGGTAATGCAGAAATTTATTTAAGATTTTAGCTGCTATGGAGAATGATGGATTGACAGTTCTGGTCTCATGTTCGTGCTCTGCTCTCGGAACGAGGAAGTCATGAAGCACATCGCGGCAGAGCTTTCCATGGGAAGCAACCAGAGAACTGCCCTCCAAGTCTGAGAAAAAGCTTTGTTCTTTATTTTGTTCTGTGCTTTGACATAAACACAATAAAATTTTACTTGGATCTGTAATGCCTCATTAGCTTCCTAAAAACCTCTCAGAAAGCTATTTTATGGTGGGTGATTTTAAATGCAGGGTTTTGCACCTAGTTGTTTGTTTTTGCTTGAACATCCATCCTGTTTGAAAATGGCTGGTGTTGGTGACATTTTCACAAACAGGGGCTGGCCGAAGGGTAAACCGGAGATGTTAGCGGCCCAACAGTCTGAAGACAAAAGTCTTGAGGCTGGTAAACCTGGGACACAAGCACCTAGGTGGCACCCAAATGGCCCTGGCCCGGCCTGGCCCGACAGCGTAAAGCCGGCTAATGATAATTTTGAGAAACCAGAATATTTTACCTATAATTAGAAAGTGAGAGAGAGAGACTGTGCAATATAACCTCTGTAATGATGATCTGTCTCACTACTGATGACAAAACCTGGTAAATGCAGCAGAGTTAAAAAAAAAAAAAGTTCACACAATTGATTTGTTCTTTCACTGGATGCAAATACGCTGAACTGATTTGAAAAAAGTAATTCAAAACACCCTTGATCCATAAAGTACATTTTCTTAATTTGAAAAAAAAAACAAAAAACTAAAGGAGCAGTTACATTGATATATAAAATCTCTTTCTGACGTGAGCTTCTCTTCAACTAGATCACAGTGACATATGTGATTTTTCCTCTGGTAAGTTTATATCTGCAGATAAAAACTTTAAATCATGTTTTGATTAACCACTGACTGGAAATCAAAGTAGTGATTAGTAGGTTCTGAAAAAACAGTAAATCTGATTGTTTGCACACCTGTGTTTCTTTGGTTTGCTTGTTAAATATGTTTTATAATCAGTCTTTTTCCTCTTTTTGCCATGTTCACACAAGCAACTTTTTACTATGTCAAAATCTGATTGGCTGATGATTTTGTTACTAATTCATGTCACAAATCAGATGTGTGGTCTGTCATCAAAAAGCTAAGAGTGTTGGTCCTCGCCAGCGTTGAAATGACTTTTTGATGTTGGAAATTACGGTTCAGCCTCAACAAAACTAAGTAATGTGTGGGTATTACACAATTAAAACTGAAACTAAACAATCAAGTAAGACATTTTGCACACACTTAATTTGATTGATTTATTGATGCCATCAGGGCCAACAAAGCCTTGTCTGCTGACGATCAACACACCACTGGTCAAATATCTTTTCTGTTGTGAGCTGATGCTATTCTCTTTTGTTTTTTTTTTTTTTCAACTAGATCACAGCGACATATGTGATTTTTCCTCTGGTAAGTTTTTATCAGCAGATAAACACTTTAAATCATGTTTTGATTAACCGCTGACTGGAAATTTCCTCTTGGTCCTCCAGCTGAGGTTCACAACATCAAAGTAGTGACTGGTAAGAAAAAACAGTAAACCTGATTATTTGCACACCAGTGTTTATATTGTTTGCTTGTTAAATAAGTTTTTAATCAGTCTTTTGTGTCTTTTTGCCATGTTCACACTTAGCAACGTTTTGCTGTTGTCTGACTAGCTTTTACTCTGACACTCTCTTTCTCTCTCACTTTCAAAAGCTGACAATCAGGTGAGATTTAAATGTTGACGTGTGTTGTATTTATTGTGTATTTTTTGCAGTCATCATAAATATGCATCTCTTGATTCTCCAGGTACGGTGACGCTAACAGTGATCGTGATCGTCTGTCTAGTAGGAGGTCTGACTGCATATTTCTGTAGGAAGCGCCAAACCGACAGCCCAGGTAATTTAAATCTATTATTTATTATTATTAATACATGATATATTATATGTTCATATTTTAGTTGTTGTGATATCACATTACCATCATGTCTGTGTTTCATATGAAACTGTTGCGTTGACCCTGATGTGAATGTAGGACTCATTGAAGTCTGAGGTTAGTGACCTTTAATTATCACACACACACACACGACAATATAATTTATATTGTTTTCATATGTATTATTCTAATATGACTTCTTACACCTTTAGACATACTGGTGGTGGCCCTGAATCAGATGATGGTCCCTCTGGCTCTCATCAAAAAGCTTTGTTTCTCTTTATTTGCAGTGGTGACTCGGCTATTACATTAATGAAAGACTGACCGACTCTGACAGACTCTGTCAGAGTCTGTCAGAGTCTGTCAGAGTCTGTCTACTCAGACAGACTCTGTGTTTACAGAGACCGGAGGGCATCAGAGAGATACGCCATCGAGGAAGTGATACACTATAGTCGGCTACAGGAGCCAAAATGGTTTTGGCAAATTGAGAGCTTGCTGCCTGGTGCTGGCTGTCAAAAACATGGCACTCCTGTTGCAGAATGTGCTGTCACGGCGCGGGAACGTCTGGAATCGTTAAAGGAATTGAGAAGGTATAGACATGAATGATACTGATGCATCAGACCATCTGGAACCGCCTCTGCTTTCCTTCCCCAACCACGTCCACTTCAAATTTCTGACCAATCACTCCCAAACCAGGGCTGTGAGAAAAGAATAACATCATTCTTGTGTGTGAAGCCATGTGAAGCCAGCTTTACAGGCATTTCAGTATCATTTATATTGTTTTCAATTGTATTATTCTGATATAACTTCTTATACCTTTAGACATACTGGTAGTGGTGGATCAGATGATGGTGCCTCTGCCTTTCATCAAAAAGCTTTGTTTCTACTTGAATTCTTTTCAACTTTGTGTTTTTTTTTTGTTTGTTTTTTGTTATTATTATGACTATTATCATGACTGTTTGACTTCCTCCCACAGTCCAAAGACATGCATGTAGGGGTTAATGATAATATTTAACAATAATATTTTTCTCTCGACTGTTTGTTTGTTTATTTTGAAGGATTTTGCAAAAAGTACTATATTGTAATTGTTGATGACACAGGCTGCTTTATTTCTTTTTGTATAAATACTTCCAGTATGAGTGTAATTTCACATTACGTTCAGTTATCTCAAAATGTGGCTGTCAAATCGTGTCCCATTGTGTCGAAGTGTGTCCCATTTGGTGATGTCCCACACTTCTAAAAAAACAAAATGTACAACATAGTCATTGTTATTCAGGTAAAGATCTAACTGATGATAGATAATAATAATAAACATTCAAATCATATAAATCAATATTACAGAGAGAGAGAGAGAAACAGAAACAGAAACAGGAGGAGAGGCACCTGAGAGATAACGTAGAAGAGAGAAGTAGATAAAATCTCATATTAAGCTGAGGTACTTGTTTTTCTTGATGCTAGTCTTCATTAAAGACTATAAAACTGTTACCTGGATGCTGCTTTTTTCTTTTTGTTTAACACATTTTTTTGTTTCTGTTTTGTTGTGATTCTCTAAGATTCTCTGTGTTGTTTCACTGTAAATAGTTTAAATATTATATATTATATTATAATATATTATATTATGTATTATGTTGGTTGGATGTGTAACGCCTCAGAAGCTTCATAAAACCTCTCTCAGGGAGCTATTTTACGGTGGGGATTTTAAATGCGGGTTTTTGTACCGATTTGGTATCTTCTCAGGTAATCTCGTTGCGAAATGCAAATTCGTGACACTGTCTTGCTGCCTTCACTGTCACTCGGCTCTGGCAAAGCAGACAGATGGGCTTTTTTTCCCCCCAGACTTTAAAGGAGAGGAGCCTGAATCAGTGTTGGGGTGGCAGTGAAATAACTTTTACATGACGAACCGTTGTGGAAATCTACCCATTTTGTAGAGAGGAACATGAGAGAGCACACGTTCCAGAATGCGAGCAGCCTGGCGTTCTACAACAAAGACGAGGTAAAAACTCTATCATCTTTAATACTTTTCAGTATTTAACTGAAATTTTAAAAAAAGATAGATTTGAGTTAAGACAGTTTATTTGTTTTTTATTTCAAACATCTTGAAATTAATTATCAACCGACTCAAACATGTTACAAACTTTTTTTTTAGTGCTGAAATGCTTGAGGTCTTAATCACCTATATGCCAAATGACTGGTTCTGTGTCAGCCATACTGAAAAACGAATGGAAAGATTTTTTTTCAGTATACAGGAACCGATTAGTCTGATGAGTTATGTGCAGAAGTGAAGTAAGTACTTAACTGACCAGTGCCACATCAACAACCCTGCTAAGTAAAAGAAAATAAGGACTTACTTTTAAATGTACTAAAAGTATAAAAGTGGACTGTGTCGTTTTATAAAGAGCGTTACTACTAATAATTACTTAGTGTAGTAGTAGATTTAAGATTGACGCTCATTGAAGTACACTAGGCACTGCATGAATCAGGATCTGCACTTTTTTTTGAGAAACTATTTAATTTTCAAGTATTTCAAAAACATACAAAAACAATATATATATATATAACAATATATATATATATATATATATATAACACAGCAAATTAGATAAAAGAACAAGCTCTTTGTCATGTACACAGTTCAGTTCACATCAAAGCATAACTCAAAATACATATTAGTACAACAGGCCAAAGCATTATGCTCTATTCAGTGTATCCAAATGATAACAATACAACAATCAAAGGTGTCCTGTCAGTTACAATTAGGTTAGTAAAATCTCAGTGGCTTTATCTTCTTGTAAAAATAATTTCAAAAAAGTGTGTTGAAAAAAGTATGTTCTAGGATCTGCAAGGGTGCAGTCACACACACACACACACACACCGAGAGAGATAGAAAGACACAGAGAGAGAGAGAGAACAGCAGGTCTCTCTGCTTCCAGCACAACGGTTTTCCAAGTTTTTTTTTTTTTTTTTTTTTTTTTTTGAGAAATTAAATAATTTCATGCAAATCAACAAAAATTGTGAAACTGTGAATCATATGCAGGCTGACGCGACGGCCTGACAGTGCCCTTAATTACAATCAAAATGAAATCAATATTCACCGCAACAAAGCTTGTACTTACGACTTGCACATCATAACCATAGTTTCACACACACAAACAGCGGATCGCTGCTTCCTGGACAAATGAACACATGAACACACTTTATCACCCACAATTTCTCAAGATGATTAAAATATGAATGATGTTTATCTCTTGAATTATTGGCACGGAAATTTCGAATTCGGGAGATCATTTCCACCAAGTTTACTTCCTCTAAACTACTAAACTAGTGCTGGGTCTAACCCAGACCCACTGATGTAGACAGTAACATGCAACACACGCGTGCGCGTCGTCCATTATTAACTCATTTGCTCATTTACAACCAGAGCTGCCCGACGTACGCCACAGGAGTGAGCACCGAGTTTGAATGCAAGAAGCAATCTACAAAAAGGTGGGTGGAAAGCTAAGCTACCTATATTTATACACTGAGCAACATTAAGAAAAAAGTTATAATTAAATGCAACGGAAAACATACCTAGTAGAAGTGTAGTGGAGTAGAAAGTGTAGATACTGGCTGTAAATGTGATGGAGCAAAAGTCAAAAGTGTGCAAGTGTTTCTACTTCATAAAGTATAGCCAGATAACAGGGGACTCGTGCTCACAGCCAAACAGGGGAGCACAGCCCCTGTTTGGCTGTGAGCACAGCCAAACAGGGGATCCGCCCGAATCCCCTGGTGCAGTGAAATCCTTTAGGGAAATTGCGTATGAATGAAAGTTTACTACAGTCGATAGATGTATGAGGTCACATAGAGATTTAACTTACGTGCTGAGTAATGTCTTTAAAAACAAGAACTGCACGACCGTTTAGGGAAAGACGATTGTCAGGTGGCAACACCATATTTGTTCACACTTGCCCAGGACACACGGCTACTTGCTCCCATCGTCGAGAGTCTCAGTGACTCAGTGAATTCAGATCAGAGATGGAGATCCAGATCCCCAGACCACATCTGGTTGATAGTTGAGCATTTCGGCAGGACACGGAGCAGGAGATACTGAGTTACTGACACAATCAGAATAACCACAAAAATGTTTTACGCGGGTGGTGTCTCCAGACAAAACTAGTAAAACTGGTGTGAACATCACGGCTACACAGTGGTCTTCATAGGAGCAGAAACCACTTCCAACAGACTTCCTCGGTAAGATTCCGACCAGACGCGGAGAGTTTGTAGGAACTGAAACGTCAAACTTTAAAACGGAGTCCTGAGTGAATCAGTAAAGTTTACCACATCACTCCCTGATGGAAGGAGGAAACAGTTCGATGCACTAAAAAAATTTCATATGCGCCTTTCTTTATCTTCTTCTTCTCTTTTCCCCCCGCACGTTTTTCGATAGATATTAACAACATATCATCTAGACACACGTTAAAAACGCTCGGAATGAAACACGATTTTTTCACGACGTAAATCATGTGAACTAGGCCGTGTTGAGTCATCGCAGATTAATTCACCTTCACTACGAGGCCTCCGTCTGCGAGGCTGTGCAACATACTACTACTAATAATATATAATAATAATAATAATATATAGTCATTGATTCTGTGATGATGTAATAATTGTGTGATTCTTGTGCCCATGTCTTTGGGGAAGTTATTTACTGGAAATCATGTGACAAACAGTAAATATTGAAGAGGTAACATTTTAGGAGAGGAGGAAGTGGAGACGACCAAAAAAGACATTCTGGTTGAGATGATGAAGTCTCTGATGATAAAAAAAAAAAAAATGCATCCTCTACAGGAAGTAGGACCATTTGCGTTGCAGTGAGCTGAAGTCCAAACCAACAGGATTTCGTCATCCAGAAAAAAAAAAAAGTTCACAGCACTAACCTCTAACATGAACAGTAAGTCTCTTATAATTTGCTAAACGATGTTTAATGACACAATCCAGAGAGCATTCAATTCACTTTGTATTTTTGTCTTGACAGGTGTGACCATCACCTTTTTACTGCTGCTTGCTGGTCAGGGTTTGTCCTCTCTTTTTTCCTCAAAACTAAAATTAATAAATATAGTTCTGTGACATTTTTTTTTTTTTAAATATACATAATCTATTTATATACTTCATATGTTGCAGGTGGAATCACATCTATGCAGGTGTTTTTCTGCAAGATTCCCGGATGTGCTGCTAATGTGAGATGGGTGTTCTGCAACAACATTGATGTTTATGGACGTGATCATGTTGACATCACAGATTGTAAAGGCCATTATCCACCGCTCAACTCTGTCTGCAAGCATGAAGATCTTGCGTTTGTTTCCACTGACATGGCTGGCGAGTGTGAGTTTGAATCGACCAACGAGTACATCCCTACTGAGTCATGCAGAGGTATTCACTTTACTCTTTCTAAAATTATTTACTGTGTAATGCAGTTATTGCATAGTGACACATCACTAAGTCATTTAATAGTCTGGAACACAACAATGATAATTTTGAGGAACTAGAATATTTTACCTATAATCAGAGAGGGAGAGAGACTGTGTAATATAAATCCTGTAAAGATGATCTATACTCACTGCTGGTGAGACAATAATCCTGGTAAATGCAGCAGAATATAAAAAAAAAAAAAAAAAAAAAAAAAAAAAAGTTCACACAATTTGGTTTCTAGTTTCACTTGATGCAAATGTGTTGTCATATTGAAATGTTTCATTCAATGAAATTGGATTTCATAACCATACTAATACATATGAAAATGTACTTTTTGTTGCTGACCTGATTTTTAAAACTACGTACTCACAAAAAGGGATACAAAACACCCTTGATAATAAAGGATATTTTCTTGATTAAAAAGCATCTAAAGAAGGAGTCACATTGTATATAGTCAAATATCTTTTCTGATGTGAGCTGATGCTGTTGTCTTTTGTTTTTTTTCAACTAGATCACAGCGACATATGTGATTTTTCCTCTGGTAAGTTTTTATCAGCAGATAAAAACTTTAAATCGTGTTTTGATTAACCACTGACTGGAAATTTCCTCTAGGTCCTCCAGCTGATATAATTAACAAACCTGACAACAACATTAAAATAGTGATTGGTAAGTTCTGAAAAACAGTAAATCTGATTATTTGTTTTGTATGATTATTTGATTACATGTTTCTTTTGTTTGTTTGTTAAATACGGATCTGTCGCCTACCGCAGCTGCCAGTACTATCATTTTTTTTTGCTTTTGGATATGTTCTCACTTGCTTTTACTCTGCCACTCTCTATCTTCTTGCTTTCGCTCAGGGCTCAAATGTTTGTCTTTCAAAAGCTGACAATCAGGTGAGATTTAAATGTTGACCTGTGTTGTGTTTATTGTGTATTTATTGCCGTTATAAATATGCATCTCTTGATTCTCCAGGTACGGTGACGCTAACAGTGATCGTGTTCGTCTGTCTAGTAGGAAGTCTGACTTTCTGTAAGAGGCGACAAAACCCAGAGCAAAACCATCAGTCCAGGTAATTTAAATATATTATTTATAATAATTAATACATAATATATTATATGTTCATATTTTAGCTGTTGTGATATCACATTACCAACACATCTTTGTGTTTCATATGAAATTGTTGCAGTGACCCTGATGTGAGTGTAGAGCTTACTGAAGTCTGAGGTAGATATTTTTTAATTATGCATCGTACAATATCATTTATGATATTTGTAAATGTATTAATTCTGATGTAACTTCTTATACCTGTAGACAGACTGGCGGTGGTCCTGGATTGGGTGATGATACCTCTTCCTCTCAGCATGAAGGCTTCAACAGCTTCATTTAAAAAAGAAAAAGTTGAAAACTAGTTCATATGCACATTTCTTCTTCTTCTTCGTCTTCTTCTTCATTTGATGAAAAACATAGCATCCAAAGATTGTTAAAAGATTAATGATCACAAGTTTTTCACGACATAAATCGTTTGAACTAGGCCATGTCAAGTCGTTGAAGATTAATTCACCTTCACTATGTCTGCGAGGCTGTGCAACATACTACTACTACTAATAATAATGATAATATTGTCATTGATTCTGTAGTGACGTAATAATTGTGTCATTCATGTGCCCATGTCTTTGGAGAAGTTATTGACTGAAAAACGGAAAAAACTTGAGTTGAGTTCCTCTAAGTGCCCGGAGATTAAAAAAAAAAAGTTGATGATTAGCCATAAATAAAATTGCGACATGAAGTGACGTATTAAGTGTTCAACCAAACTTCACACTTTTCTGTGTTTACATTATCTCCATTATCTCTGTGTGGCGTTCCTCCCTCAGTCTAAAGACATGCCCGCAAGTAGGAATGTTTGCTTGTATTCAGCCTCCTCCGCAGTCAGCTGGAAAGATATAAAATCTTATTCCTTCCAGACCAGAGGTAACAATAACAAAAACAATACATTTTGTAAAATTTTCATGTGATTTTGTCTGTATTATTATGTTTTAGTGTCATGATTAATAATTGAATGAATGAATGAATGAATACTTTATTGAAATTAAAGCATCCAGTATCTAACACAAAAAAAACACAGACACAGATTGTTCTTTGTAGGAAAAATTAAGGACACCAACAGAAGGAGAAAGTGACTTAGAGGCGAACTACTAAGGATAATAATGTTTTATAAAGCTTTTAAAATGTTTGCATTTTTGTTTGTTTATTGTTCAACATGCTTTCATGTATTATTAAACTACATCTTGGTCATGTCAAAATGTCCAATTTCTTAGAGCAAGGGAAGGAATAAAATGTAATTTAGAGTAATTCCAGCAGAGAGCGCCATTTAATCGTGTTGCAGTGGTGCGCCGGGTGGCATGGTCGTATGTAAAGAAGCAGGGCAGGGACACAGACACACAGGGCTGCCCGCTGTCAGAAGAGGAGTGAACCTTTAGTTCAGCCTGTGTGTTTTTTTTTCTCTTCTCTTCATTCTGTACCGCGTCTGTTTTACGTATCGCTTGGGGAATTATAAGCTTGTGGAGAGATCTCTGTGTATGAGGACTGCAGAAACCACTCTGAAGAAAAAAAAAAAAAAAAAAATCTACACGATCGCACAGGAGAAGACGGTCATCGTGCGGTAAGATTGACTGAGTTGGATGCAGCATGCGAATAACACTGGAGCCAATCTCATAAAATTTACACCACTGACACATACACACATGAATTGTCTTGTCGTGTGTCACAGAGTGAAACATCGCAGGTGAACTAAGTCATCCAGCTGCTCAGTGTCTGGTCCCACACAGACCAGAAAACTACTCACCTGATCTAAACACAGGCTGAATTTCTTCACCTCACAATATGTTTTGTTTGATTAGATCAGGGGCAGAAGGTTGTGTTTTGTGTTTTTCTTTCCTTATACCTGGATTTTTAATTAAAATGTAAAGGGGAGGTGAGAGCTTATGACATGAGGTGATGAATTTCATCTTCATACCCTTAATTAAATCCTAATCCTTGCTCCTCTTGAGCTGAAGCCTGTTGTACAAGTGTTGTGGATATTGGACTGTCTCTGGTGTTTGTGGTTGGTTTGCTGTATCATGTAACATATGAACACTTTCCTAATTATTAGGAAATTATTAGTTTTCTTTTTTTAATATGTTACCTCAACTCTGGTTTTGTGAATTTAGTGTGAGACTATAACTCTGTCTCTAGTTTAATGGGGAATGAGTCAAATGTGCTGAAGGTTGTGTAAGAGGCAGAGGAAGAAAGTGACACAGGGAGATAGTAATGGAAATCTGACCATCACCTCCTAGTGTGTGTGAGAGTGTGTGAGTGTTGAATGTGTCTAATATTTAGTTGAACAGTTTTATCTCAGTTGAACCTTCTTCTGAGTCAAGATATAGAGAAACTTGATTGCATGAGCACAGTCACACAGCTGCTGAATCCCTGTGGCACTGTGCTGTAGGGCAGCTGACAGATTTCCTGTATATTATGTGGATACGTTATTAGAAGCTGCACTGGACTGGCCTTTCAATTTACTGGCTCGAGTCTCAGTATCTGTCACATTATCACTGCTCTTAACAGTGAGCTGCTACATTTCTCCTCCTGGTACTTGACAGCTATGCTCCTCATGAGTCTTCCACCCCTGACGAATCTCACCACCAATAGATTCACTGGGGCTATTACTGTGAAATAACTTCACCAGTCCAAAGGGAACAGGAAAAAACTGGTCATCTTTTTTCTGCTACAATGGGAGAATGAAAGCTGCCCAGTAAAGCTGCTTTAGGGGGATTTTTGCCATAATGTCCTGAACAACTTTGATAACAGATATTTCCTTTATCTAGACCATTGTATCTTAAAATATCTGGTTACAGTACATGTCTTAACCGGTAAAGCAACATTCTTTTTGAAGATATCTTGGAAATATTCCTTTTAACAATATAACCTCAGATATAGTCACTAATTCGGATTAAAGTTTGAAGCAACTGTGTTTGGAGGATATGACCAATCTCGCAAATATGACTGGTTCCAAACCAGACTAGGATAAGGTGTTTCATAGGAATATGAGTCTGTGGTTTTACTTTACAAACTTCCTGCTTCTTTCTCATTTGACTGTGAGGCAGTAGTTGTGGTCCAGCCTGGACCAGGTTGGTCACTCTGCTGCAGAGGATGTTTGAAAGGGAAAATGGCTCATGCAAATCTCCTGCTCTCTCTCTCTCTCTCTCTCTCTCTCCCGGGTCTGTGTGTCTGGGAACACCTGAGCTTTAATGCACATTGCCCTTGCACTGATATGTTTCTTGTCAGTGTGAGCAGCATCTGCACATTACGTAATATTTTCCATCTGAGTAGCCGCAGAAGTGCCACAGCACTGCAGAGCCAAAACTTTGTCAAGACAAATAGATATTTATTTCGTGACCCTCAACCATTTTCTCCTCTGGGACTTTTTTTTACTGTGTGTGGATCAGATTCTTGCTTAAATTAGTGATTAAACCGTGATAGTGACTGTAACCGTAAGCATTAATCAATGACATTGATTCAAGTCAGGAAACCACATTTTTAAACCAAACAGCAGTCTATCTTTTTTTTTTTTTCTTTCTTTCTGTAAAGTTATAGCATAACAATTAACATCTGTACGCTTTTTAGTGCCGTCTTGTGATTTTGGGTCAAAGAGCACTCTGTGTACTGTGTTCATCCTGTACCATGGGCTCCTAGAAGTGATAGGACCAAAATAACAGGCATATGAGGCTTATTAAGACAGTTACATAAGTCAGTGCCCTGAACAGTAGTTCTCAGCTCTGTCACATTCCTGATTATGGCCTGACTGACCCATGTGCCTCGTGTCCGCACGCAGGGGTGTGGACCCGCACTGGGTCTGGTTACATTCAAGATAATAATCTGATTTATTTAAAAAAAAAAAAAGGGCCTCTGTGTTGTGATAATGGAATCCAGCACCTCATAATGTTTGTGTGTGTTTAGTTCGACCTCTCTTCCTACTACACCCACTCTAATTCTTCTCAGAGGATTCTCTCTCATTCTCACCAGGCTGAAGTGTTAATGTGCTACGTCCTAGCTGCAAAGCACGACAAGACAGTTTGTTTTTTTTCCAGAATTTTGCCATCTTGGGTCATTGAGCACCATGCAAACATTTTCCTGTTTAGTTCTAGCATCACAGAATCAAATCACTTTAATTTCAGTGAAGCATTGTGGTTAAATAGTCAAATTTGCTGTAGTTTACAGGCTAGGAGTTAGTTAGTGTCTGGCCTGTTCTTGCTAACTTTTACCACCATTTAGGTTTATAACATTCTCATCCATCCTATAATATGTCAAACCAGCCAAACCACCCCCTCCAAAGGTGTTCAGTCTGCACTGATGAATTTAAAAAGCAATCAACTTTCTATTATAGTCGGAGTATGATGGATTTTTCAGGCGCTCACTGAAATCATCTGAGAGTATAAAAGAAATTATTGTTTCTTTTTAACTTGATCACAGAATATAAAGAGTTACATTTAAGACTTGTAGCGAGCGAGACATTTTTCTAAATGATCTTTATCTGACATTTATTAGTTGTATTTGAAAAAATTGTAATGTTATCATCCACAGACCATCGGATCATTTGATTAACTGAATTGGTGCCTCAAATATTTCCATATCCTGTCATATGAATCAGAATATCATCAACTCCAGACAGGTCAGTGGTCAGTTTGACCCAAATACTCCACTGATCTGATGAGGTTCAGTCTCCACACCTCTGTTCAGCTGTGTTGCACCTCTCTCTGTTCGCTATCTCTTTTTATTGTGCTCATTCATCAGCCGGGGCTGCGCTCATGTCAGCACATACCACATAGTACTGATAGCCACCGTGACTCAGTCAGGACTTTATAATTAACTCTTGTTTATTATCAGCACTGTGATCAGTGTTCACTCAACATGATATGAAAGAAAAACCTGTTTGAAAACAAAAGCTGGAGCTGCTTAACTTAAAATTCATTCATGTGCCGTTTATGTGCTTAAGGTACAAAAATGCAGCAAGCTAAAGTACTTGCAATTCAAAATGTGTTCTGTGAATTGAAATATGACAAGTTCAGGCTTAAGTGGAAGGCAACAGCGTCAACAAGCCTTCCTGTAAATATGTTTGATGTCAACGAGCCCATTAGTGTTTTCTGTTTTCTGCTCGTACAGTAAATGGAAAAAAAAAAAAAAAAATCAAATGAATAATTAAAGAGGTGCTCCACCAAATTTTACCCGTGAAGATCATTTATTTAGTCACGGGGGAGTAACACAAACTGAAAACTGCTGTGTTGGCTCTTGGAAAATCCTCAACTTCTTTTCACTGATTCACTGATGAGTGAAACAAATTCAAACAAATAGTGTATGGGTCCTTTTAAATTAGCTGAATTGATTGCAGTGGTGGTAAAATTGGATTTTATTTTTGTAGTAAATGTCAGTAATGGCGGCTTTTTCAGACACTTCAGCTGTTCTTTTTTCATTAAAATGCAGAGACGTGGTTGCAAATATGCCCTGCTTTGATTTTTTTTTTATGGCACAAACATTTAAGACCCTTTTACATGTTCAAAAACACCTTATGTAATCTTGATGTGACCTGACACGTATCAGAAAGATAGTTAGAGGAATTACGTTAATCTTGGACAGACTGTTTACACAAGGCCACGGCCACAATCTGTTAAAAATGCCGTTATTTACTTTGCTGCGTCTGAAACTGGATGTAGAAATTTCCCAGTATTATCACTTTGATCTTAATGACCTCCAAAGTGGAGGGCCCCCCACCCGCCTCTTGGCCTCGCAGCACATTAGCACCAGTTTTTGAGAGGGTGAAAAAAAATCTCCACAGAGACCCACAGTGCTGATTGGCTCATGATTGTTCTCCTCCTGTGTAACGATTGGTTGTTTGGAAACTGCTGGCAGAGATAGGTTGGCAGCATCGCAGGAATTCAGATTATTTGGAGGTTGTGATGTTTGTTGTTGTTGCTTGTTGTTGTTGTTTTGGCCCTGCTGAGAGTCCCCCATGTCCTCTTCTGCTCCCCCCTTCTCTCCCTTTCCATCTCCGGTAATGATGAAGTTTGCGGAGGCCCACTCAGGGGACAGTGGGGTGTGAGAGAGTAGGAGGGAGATCTGACAAAATGAAAGCGTCTGACAGGGAGACAAGGAAGGTTGGCTGAAGATAAACAAGTGGGAGGAAAGAGTTAAAAATGTGAAAAGTTGGCAATGTGAAATTCCTCTTGGTTTTTCTTTAGCTGCCTGTGACTGCAGATCAATAAAGGCAGGGCTGGCTCCCCTCCCTTAGCACCGTGATTGACCAGCTCTGAGAATAATAACCATAGTCAGTTGTGTCCACAGAGATATGCATAGATAACAAACTTGTCTATCACCTTTATGGCTTAAGGAAGACTAGAAGGACCTTTGGACTTGAGGGCAGGGCTGAGTAAAACTGAGCTGGGCTTTGCTGCAGCGGACAAGTCTCATTCTCTCTCCACGTCACTGGGTCGTGTTTTCCACGGGTTGTGAGTGAGCTTGTGTAGACATCACCGCTGTGTGAATATTAAACTTTGCTCGTCTCAGGGAGTCACGCTGGATTGCTCCGTCAGGGCAGCTTCTACAGTACATCATTGCTGTTTTCTCTCCATATACCCCCCCACCCCTCCTACCCTTCATTCCCTCAGTTGAATCATGTGACTCCGGAGGGTGACCTCCTCCTCACTGCTTCTCATGCAGAGTGGAACCAGAGGCGCTCTCTGAATTACAAATACACTGGCCCAGTCTTCTCATAAGGCTTCATATTGTTGTACAAAATGAAATATTTTCATTTTGTGTGTTTTTTTTTTTTTTTGTATATCTTGTGATGATTTACTGCTGTTATTTCTTCTGATCTTCTTTTCTCTCCAGCACGGTAGAAATTGTTTCGCGTCAAATAAAACTTGATGCACAGTCCTGTCGCACAGTCTTTGCAGAAATCAGGAGGAAAGCAATAAACTAAATATTTAAAACCATTTCACCTTTTGTTCTCTACCCTCTCCGCATTTTTAGCTCCTGTTGTTTCTTCCTCCTTGTTGCTTTCTTATTCCCTTCCTCATGTCACATCTGAAAGGTCAACGCAATCTTTAGGTGCACGCTTTCTTTACCCCCCACATATTGTTTCTCTTTGTTTACCGTCAGTCAAAAGGTCAGATACCATCCTCACGTACAATATGATTAATTAATATTTATGTTTAGAGATAGTTGCTTGACCAGTGACACATTCCTCATATACATACCAGAGCCGGCTCAACCAAGTTTTCATATTTAGTGCATGATGCATAGACGCTGCAGAGAGCTGTCACTTGACGATGTGACGTAAATATGTAATTTATTATTGTTGAGGCATATAGCCTCCGCGCACACACACACACACACACAGACACACTTCTCTGCCAGCTCTGCAGTGCTGATGCGTGGTGCCTGGTGTGTGACTCCTGTAGACAGACACTACTCTGAAGCTGCAGTAAATCCCGTCCCTGAGAGAGATGACGAAAACAAACACACCTCCAGAGGATACAACGAAATGTGGAACAGAATGCACCGAAAACAATCCAATATAATTCCTGACTCATGTTTTACAGCTTTATCTGCCACAGGAGATTGTGTATATGTGTGTGTGTGTGTGTGTCTGTGTGTGTGTAAGATATGTATTCAGCTATGGATGAGCAACATCTGTACATTTGTATGTGTATGTACATTTGTGGTTTTGTTGAGAAAGTCAGTTTGAACAGGGTTGAAACTGAGAGTTTTTGCAGTCTCCTTCTGTCTGCTCCTCTGAGGAGACATGGTCTACTTCACTGCCCGTGTCACTGTTTCACTGCGCAACACATTGTTGAACTGTCCACAAAAGCTTCGCGACAGATCTGAAGGAGTTTGAAGTGGTGAGAGATTTTGAATTGTTTGTTTTCTTTCTGTCAGTCATTGGACTTGATCGTCTCTGTTTGGCTGGTGAACAGAAGCCCACACATTAGATGTTTGTTTCCTAGAATTATGATTCATAACAGAACATGGCACATTTTGACTGAAGCAACTTGGGGTTAACTAAGCCAATTATGTAATGACACTGACACACAAAAGATTATGACTAATAACCCACACAACATATGCAGTATACATACCGACTTAGTGTATATCATGTAATCTATCAGTATGTATTTCTCAGTGTTTTTTTTAAGTCCACATAGATCGTACGAAGTACAATATTTTTAGACACCGAAAAGATTAAAGAATATGAACAACAATGCAGTTGAGCAAGTTTTCAGAGTTAAATTTTGCTCGGGAGCTATAGTCAAGGATCAGAGCAGTTAAGTTGCTGAAGCTGATCCCCTGCAGGCGGAGCTAAGCTGACTGCCCCGTGCATCTTCTTGATTGTATTCATCCAAATCCAGATATCTGTGCTTATCTAACATCTCGGCCGGGGGATTGTGAAGGTCATGAAAGCCCAGCAGTCCAGTCCTCAGTGCTTTATACTGCTGGTTCTGAGTATTGATTCTCCATTATGTCTCCAATCTGCTGCAGTAATCCAATAGTAGCTAGGGACTGAGGCAAAGCAGAGCAAACAGGAACCTATATGTAGTATCTGTGTCCTGGTAATAGAAACTGCAGGGGCCTCCTTGACTCCTTGAATATCTCTCAGCTCTGATGTCATTGTGAAATGGTTTGAAAATGTTTTACTGTTTCAATTTTGTTTAAATAATCCCCACATAGGTAGAGATAAATAATGTTTAAATAACGTGGTGGCGATGACTGATCTGTCTCATTCTCATCTTCATTATTATTACCACAGTTTGCTGAGTGGAATCACTGTGGTAAAATTACTGCTGCCGCTTGGACTTTTTGACAGCTCGGATGCACTAGGTCTGCATTTTTATCATACCAGACGGCCCATGTCTGCTCCTGGCAACATATTTTTCTATGCCAGGACTGCTTGGCTTACAGAGTGGTTATTTGACTTCCAGTGTCTGACTGGCACCCTTGGCAATATCCCTGAGACTGTGGAGGAGAAATAGTGCGAGAGCCAGTGTTTGATCTACGCTCCAGTGTGTTTGTTCGAAGGGTGGTAGAGTTTCTGACAAGGGTGTGTAGACAAGCTACAGCAGAGCTGTGGTAAAGTTTGTTCATACATCACTATATGGTCACACAGAGAATGAAAAGACATGAGTTTTGCCATAGACCCTGGGAACTTAATAGCTGAAGTGAATTTGTTACATTTACATTTTTCTTAGGCAGCTTCTTTGTGTACACTATATTTGTCTGTGCATTAAATCCAAGATCGACAACTGTGTGGGATGGAGAATCACCCAGGGTGTTTTTTTTTTCCTTGTTCCACTGAAATTTTCCAATAGTCTGCATTTTTACAGACACTTCACCACTTCACCACTTTATATTAAGTCTTTATTTGACCTTGGTTGACTTTCACAGACTGTCACAGATACAAACAACCCCTCCATACGAGCCAGATCGAAATATTTGCAATTAAATTTAGATTTTCATGTACACAGGGCCTTTCTTATTGATCGGCTGTATCGTATTGCACATTTGGTTCTCATCCAACCCACAAAACATCCACCGTCTACCAGAAGCACTGATCTGACAATGGTATTGTTTTACATATGTGAAACTGTACATGTGCTTCCTTATTTTCCTTGTTCAATTCCTGTATGTGGAGTGGTGTATTTACAATGGGAGTGTGTGACAGTGGTAAGATAATTGTAGGACCATCATCCTGTCCGTTTTCATCCTGGCGTTCATCTATCGGCTGCCCCTCTTTGTTGAGATGTGAACAACAACAGACCTGCTGCCGTTCATCCACAGCTGCATGCCTCACTGCACGGATTGTTCTGGAAACAGTGTTTCAGAGAGGTCCAAACAATCGCTTTCAACACTGACACCCAGGCCAGATCGGAGCCAGACAGGGCTGCGTGGCCACGCTTGTTAACATTCCTCAGGTTCAGAGCACACATCCAGCCCTTGACAACAAAAGCTCAGGTGGATCAACACCTCATTACTCAGATTCATTGCTAATGACACAACCCGTGATCTATAACTGTGTTTTTGTTTGGTCAACACCATCACAGGCGACTTTTGCCTTAGTTTTTGTTACGTAAAGACATGCGAGAGACATTATTCTGTCATTCGGATGGAGATAGACGCGGTTTAAATGATTAACAGAGCCAAAAACGTGCTCAGATGTAATTGGGAGGTGAGCTAAAATCCCAAATGTGTCTTTGTTGATGGTGTGTCTGTGTTTGTAGCAACAGAAGAGCCAGTGCAGAGATAAGAGTCCAGTCTGAAGATAAGAGCTTAGTGTCTGCTACATTCTTTTAATATCTGAATAGTGAGTGTGAGTGAACATGTGTTCATCTGAAAACTCCTTTTGATGTCTATTTTTAAACATGACAATTACATATTTGGTGTTTTTATTTTTATTTTTTTCTTTTATCAATAAGTGGTCAAAATAAACATATTCATTGTTCATTGTTCATTGCATAGTGAAGATTTCCACTCTCTTGAGAGGTTGATTTTTTTTTTTTTTTTTTTGGTGTGATAGATTTGCGACTTGATTGTTGGCAATGTTATTGTTGGATGTAGAGCAGGTGACTGGAGGACACGAGGCTGCTGGCGCTGATGAAGCAGAAAGATATTACACAACGTGAAGCCTGTGAGACCTGCAGGTGCATTTATATGCAGGTGGTATGGTGACTGCAGGCTTGCCAGAGCTTATCAGACAAAATCCCCCAAATGGTTAAATGTCCACTACTCACTTGTCACAGCCAGTGTCCCTATTTTTCCTTCCCTCTCAAGAGAAACAGTGAGCCAGAGTTTCATCGATTAATGTCACTCTGCTTCTCTGTCTTTTGAAGAAGTGAATACAAGAAGATCACATAAAAATCAGGAAGTGGAGTAAAGGATACAGAGGAAGAGGGAGTGTTGCTGTAAAATTCATCGTAACTATGAAGAAATATCAATGAGAACTTGCACTATAAGCTGATGTGTCATTTCCCCCCCACACCCAACTGCATCACTGCTCCTCGTGATGATTTAGGATTTATCTATCACATTTATTCACACATAAGGCCTAGGTATATGTGGGTTGTGACGTACAGTAGTATTGTTCCTTCAAAACAATACGGTAATAAGGGGAGAATATACACGTTTTATGAGTCATGACTGACGGTCAAAAAAAAAACACAGAACTCCTTCTGCGGGCCAGTTCAACAGTGAGAGTTTATAAATAGATGCAGCTATCAGGCGTCTCCTATCAGGCAGAGATTAATGAGAGAACATTAAAATGGCCTCAAACTGAAAACACACAAATGTATCAGAGTTAATTAAGAAATCTTCGCTGGTGGACATGTTCCCTACCGTCTTCAGCTTGTCACAGCTTTTACAGCAGCTCTGCTTTATGCAGCCTGTGAGGTTTTTTTTCTTTTTTATTATTTTGTTTCACCCTGGTTTGTTATGGTCCAACACTAAGTCTTTGTTCATCTTTTCTCTTGCAGAGGTTCCCCTGACAGATGCAAACCTCCTGATGTTAACTCAACTCGACAATCAAGAGATGTCTCCTTGATTGTTGTTGTTTTTTTTTCTTTTTTTTCACAGCTTTTTGTTTAACAAGGTATGTTTATTTATGATCTTGATCTTTCTGCAAATTAGATTTAAAAAAAAATCTTTTATTTTTGTAACAGTCTGTTTGTTCTTGTTCTTGTCATCGTTCAGATGTCAACCACAACAGAAAATGGGATGGGAGGGCCTCGGAACACAAGCAGAGAGAAAACGTATAAGAAGGTAAAATAAATAAATAAAAGTCTTATACCCGTGTTTATACAAGAGTTTCACTGTGTTTGGTTTTATTTTACTCTTATGACTAATGTGAACCTGCTCCCATAACATTTATTTTGGAATGCTGCTGTTTAGAGCCAACAAATCCAAAAGACCTTTACTTACTGCGTCACATGAGTCCTCATAAATGTCCTTCCACGGTACATAATGTCCTGACCTCTGCCAGGGCCGACTGCCAGGGATCAGTCAAGTGCTGGTCACACTTGTTTTCTTTCTTTCTTTTTTTTTTTTTTTAACTTTATACGTCACTGCTTATGGCAGCATTTCTTAAGATGTCCTCATTACAAGGCTCGCCACAGTGGCTACCACTGTTCGGGGGTTGCAACTAAAAACTGGTCAAAGGTCTTTTTGTGGTGGCACCAACAGTACTGGTTTGCCTGTGTTCCAGCCTGTAAGAGCTGTTTTCATGCGTGATGTGTTTGTTTGGGAATTATACTGTAAAACTGCAAGTGTGCAAATCCTCTATGGGTCTAAATTTAGAATAGCTCAGATTGTATAGCAGCCATCCACCAGGTTTGCCTGTTTTTATTTTTTAATCCTTAGTATTTACATCAAAACCACAGCAACAGCATCCAAACTGATGCTATACTATCTCTATTTTCTCATCCAGACCACGTCATCAGCCTTGAAGGGCTCCATTCAGCTTGGTATTGGCTACACAGTGGGCAACCTCACCTCTAAACCCGACCGAGATGTGCTTATGCAAGACTTCTATGTGGTGGAGAGTGTCTTTCTGCCCAGGTACTGTCATCACATACACAGCAAGACAACGTCTCTGATGCAAGTATCTTTCTATTTGAAGTGCTCGTTCGACGTTTGAGTTATTTATGTGTAGGTTTGCGCACAACAACAGCTAGACTTTTACCTACACTCAAGTTTTATTGGTTCATAAGAGCCAGTGAGTCAGAGCTACTTCATAAAGAGAGATTATGTGGAGGTGGCAACAGGCTGCTCTTTGGTTACAACAGTTTCCTGTTGACTCTGCAAAGTCAATGAATGGAAAGTGACTTAAGGCTAAGCTTTCCCAGTCTGCCTACTCAAATTTTATATATCTTGGTCTTGTATTAAAAAACATTTAGATCTATTATTAATCATACTCCGTGGAAACTGCAGGCAGTGGACACACAGTCCAAAGAAATTATGCTGCTACCACAAACTGCAGCCGTCATCATTTATCAACAAAGTGAATTTTGCTTTTCTAAGTAATGATGCGGGGATAAAACTATTTTAGTGGATTATTCTGCCAAGAACTTGTGAAATCAGCTTACTGTGTGCCTCTTACTGCCACGGCCCAAAAAACATACGTCAGTGAGCGGACGCTCCGTCATCTCAGGCCGTCTTCGCCATTACATCATCATCGGCTTAAAGAAACATTTTGTATAATCCAGAACAAACCCAGGAATCCTTTAAGATCGTGACTCATATATTCACACACACACAGACATTTATATAGTACGTACATTACAGCACACAGCCGCTCAGACACACACTGTCTATTTTTACAATTACAATTAATCAGTGAATGGAAATTGTCACACTCAGTCCGGGCAGCTTTAGACGATCTCATCATGTGGTTTTTGATGTATTCATGTGTTTTCTATTTTTTTTAAAAAAAAGATGAGCTGTTTTTTTTTCTGTCTGTGGTCAAATACACACATCCAAAACAAAGTCCCTAATCCCAAGGCTTCAGGAAGAGAATTTAGCTACCAGGAAATGCTTTGTGGTTTACCTTTGAGATGCTGCACCAGGATATGTAAACGCAGTATCATTTATGCAAACCTAGCCTTGGCACGCACACTGACCGTTTGCCGTTGTGCTGCTCAGCAACACCCAAACATAACTCTTTGGTTTTGTTGTCACTCCTGCAGGTGACGAGCGTTTAAAAACTCTGCTGCTGCTGCTGCTGCAAAAAAAAAACTTGCTTCAATGGTGGCGCTGAAAATCTGAACGCTTTGTTACATCATTTCCAATCCGTAACCTATGTCAAGCCTTTTCACATCGCAGTGAAGTGAAATATAATGAAAGTTGTTATTATCTTCAAGGGCAGCTTTTCACTGTGAACAGCAACGGAAATTAAAAGCAAAAAAAAAAAAAAAAAAAAAAAAAAAAATCAAGGCGACATGTTTGGCAGAAAGAAAAAAAAAAGAAAATTGCATAAAATACAATAAACAAAACACAATCAGTAGCCTATCTGACGTAACTGTTCACTCTTTATTTCTGTCTTTCTTTAAGCGTTCTGCACTGTAATAGCACACAAACACCACCCCCTCTCTTTCTTTTCACTGACAGAGTATCCTCAGAGACTGGCTGAGTGATGGAGATGGCTCTCAGATGCTTTTATTACCCCCTTCTGTCTCACCACTCTTCTTTCTCTCTTCCTCCTCTTGTTGTTTTACTCTCTGGAGGTTTTCTCACTGTTGTTTGTCCTGTCAGTCTAGTTCTCGATGGCTGGAGATGTCACAGATCAACTCTTTGAGTCACACGCGCACACAGTTTCTGTTTCTCACCGCATGTATCTCTGACAACCAGCACTCTTTTATACAAGCAGACACACCCTCAGATGGTTTCCTGATTGAATTGAATGAATTATTTCCAGGTGCTGTGAGTTGTTAAATGGTTTCCATGCGATGCGTACGTTACCACCACAGACTTTCAGTCACTGATGACAGTCAATTGATGTTGTCCTCACACATTAAACGAAGCAGTTAGATTTCATTGTAGAGTAATCACCGGTATAGTGTTACACACACGGGGGCCTCGCTGTTGGAAAAAAAAAGCAGCAACACGAAACAACAATGCAGTAGCCTCTTTACCCAGAAAAACCAGGTTGTCAGAATATTAACCAGATTTAGAGGTGCCCTGGAAAACAAAAACCTTTATTAACCTACTTGTAGATTTAGGGTCAGCCAGATTGATTACAATGAGAGTTTATTTGATGGAAGACTCAATGGCTGAGTCACTCTAACCTGATCAGACATGTTTACTCCAGTGGCGTAAGGTGTTCTCTTGGGACGCGAGCGAGGTTAGTTGCAAAATACGGTCAACCTGTTGAAACCCACCGTGAGAAAGTCTCACGACCCAGTTGAGACAACAAAACATTGCAGGGTGTTGTACTTGTATTTTTTTCGTACACTTCTTGCCAGTTCCTTTCTCCCTGTCAGAGTAAAAGCTCATGTGTTGTTTGCTATTGTTTAGTGTCAGTAATCTGAGCCATCTTAAGTCTCCAGGCGAAGAACTGTATACAGGCCAGATTGTCAATACAATGCTGGTGAATCTGGGGTTCCCATTGAACACTTCATTGACATGGGTGGAGCACATAACAAGGGCCTGCTGATATTCTTACCAGGACTCAATAGCCTAGATACTCAGGTGTTAGGCTTCACTTTCCCCCTGATGTTGGATGTAAGGGATACTTGCTTGGAGAGTGGCTGTCTGTATTAATCACACTGAAATGTTTTACTGATGTGTTAAAGCTTTTCTTTATCCTTCTAATTTACTTGAAATATTGTAGTTAATGTAGCTATATATATATATATATATATATTTTTTTTTTTTTTTTTTGCTGCAACAGTGAGGGAAGCAACTTGACCCCAGCTCATCACTATCCTGACTTCCGCTTCAAGACCTACGCTCCACTGGCTTTCCGTTACTTCAGGGATCTGTTTGGCATCAAACCAGACGACTACCTGGTAAGACAAAAAAAAATCTATACACATAACACAGAAAAATTGATATTTTGAATTTAATTTCCCATGTAACACTTAAAAGAAATGGGTTGACATTTTCTGGGGAATACACTCACTTTCTTACAGTGACTTGTAAAGTCTTTGCTGGTCGCCTGCCCAGGAAGTGACGGCTCTCTGCCAAGAAGTTGTCCTTTACCTAACCCGCCCACGAAACCTGCAAATTAAGATTTTTACACATCAGAGTTTTTCCAGATTAAACAAGCCAGATATAAACTGTAATAAACTGTAACTGTAATCTGTAATCTTAAAAGGTCATATTAGCTGGATGTTGTCGCCTTCAGAGACCATGTTCTCACCTGTTCCTTATGCTAAGATAAAATAACTGCCTACCGGCTATAGCTTCATATTTAAGGTGTCACTCTTCTTATATAAGTCTCCCAATATATAAAACTTGTTTTATCATTTGCACTCACATAACACTGTTAATATTATTTAAATGAGTTTGGTTTCTATATGTGCACTTGTCAACAACAGGAAAAAAATGATCATTGGTCTCGTTAAGAAGATGCAGTGGCCTGTTAGTCATCTTTCTCTTGAAGTACTTACCACCAACTGAACGTTAATCCTCCACCTTGGTGCATACTTAATGGTGACAGAATCCACCATGTTTTTTTATTGAGCAGTGGGCGGGTAACGCCACACGCCATCTGTGCAGAGGAAAGACGAGATGGGAGAGCCAAGTCAAGGCACAACATTGGGGTGGTAGCGATATCGGAAGTAATGACTGAGCCAACAGAGCATGCCCTCATTACAACGGCATTAACCAGCTCCCAGTGGTGGAAAGAAAATCAGCACATGACTATGATTTCCCAGCAGAATCAAAGTCGCAAACACAAAACACACACAGAAAAACAGATTCATGTAATTGAAGTGATTCTGATAGACTTCCTGTTTTGTCAATTTATACTGAGAAAAGTATAAAGTCTGAGAAAGTATAAGAATCCTTGGATGTCTAATATCATAAGTCATTGAAACACACCTGTCAAAAAGCCTGTCTTTACAGTATGTTCTCTGCATGCCACCCTGGGATGTTAATGTCATTTGTTGCTCACTAGAGTATACCTTCCTGCCATATCCATCTCTGTCTTACACATACGCTTCTTGCTTTGAACAGAAATGAGATTTTCTGTAATCCTGTTTGGACTTTATCATGTTATGATGCGGTTTTCCTATTTTCCATCTGCCTTCAAGCCTTTCAAAAAGCCCACCAGCTGCATTCTTGTTTTTCGAAAGCCAAATTCATTTCTGCTCAAGTGACAAAAGGCTCTGGAGGAGGGACGTTTAGACTAAATGCAACTTCAAAGCTGCAGAGGGAGGATGGCATAAGGTAGCACAGCGTAGAGGACGCGCTCATGACTGATGTCCTTGAGGTGATGATGAATTTATTCAGACAGAGGCCACACAGAGGAGTCTAATTAAAAGAGAGAGAACACACGTGCATAATATTTGAAATGCAAATGCAATAAACTGCGGATGTGTTTGTGCTGGTAAGTTAATGTGATTGCAGACGGCCTTCAGTGAAGAGTGTCTAGAGAGAAAGAGAGGGGAGCAAATGCCTCCAGTGTTTCTTCTCTCCTCTGAACATGTTGCTCCCATAACGCATTGATTAACATCTAACACTGCAGTTCGCAGTCCCTCACACGTTGACTGCCACGTTGTGATGAAGCCTCTTGATGTGCTTTGTCTCGTCTGTTAAAACACGGCATAAGCAGCAACAGCAAGAGTTCATGGACAAGTATGATCTTTTCACATATGTGGTGAGAGTTTGGGCGATGTCCTTCTCTGTTGCAGGCAGCTATGACAAAAAAAAAAGAAGCCAGGTCCATAAGGAAATAGTTTTGCTATTTTGCTGTAGTAGAGCTTGACTGGCCTCCACAAAGCTTTGGCGTCAGCCTCCCTGAGATGAATTGGAACCCCGAATCTAAGCCAGGCCTCATTGCCAAACATCAGTGCCCGACCTCTAACTATTGCTGTTCTGCCTGAATGGAAACAAATCCCTGCAGCCTGCTCTCAAGATGTTGTGGAAAGTCTTTGCCAGGGATGCGTTAACTCAGGAGGTCTGTTGACCTGAATGCTTTTCTCTTTCCCGCTGTCTTTTATGTATCTAGTATTTCATCGTTAGTTGCGGGTTTGCAGTCATTTCATCAAGCGTACATTCATTTCAGAATGCGTAGCTTGTAAGCAAAAAAACTCTGCATTTCACTGCATTTGACCTTTGCAGTAAAGCGGAGGCTGTTTATTGATTCAAGCAGTATCAGTAGTGTGGCTGTAATAATCAGCTTTGGTCACAGACTATATGAAACCACTAAAACAATAGAAACATGTGCTATTTATCACACATCTCACTGTAAATTCCCTGAGGTCAGTGAGGTTTTACAATAAACAAACACACAACATCTGCGGTGTAGAATTATGTTTTCTATCTAAACACTATAGAAAGAACAGTAGTGTTTTCATTTTTGTTTTTCTGCAGAGTAGTTTATGTGTTTAATGTTATTTCTGTTTATTTAATGTCACATGTTTTTTCATCTATCCATAGTACTCCCTAGTAAACGAGCCTCTGATTGAACTTGCCAACCCGGGGGCTAGCGGCTCTCTCTTCTACCTAACCAGCGATGACGAGTTCATCATTAAAACCGTCCAGCACAAAGAGGCCAAGTTTCTCCAAAGATTGCTACCTGGATACTACATGGTGAGATGCTTTGTTGTCACTTCATGAAGTCTGCAGAGAGAAGAGAAAAACACTCGCTCTTAGGTGTTGAGCAGGAGTCAAAAACACCGTTAAGAGTTTAATTTGAACAGATCTGTCATCAGATGCTGAAGTGGCATTAATGAGATGCAGAGAATGTTTTCATCAGTGTCTCAGCCAAGATGATGCACAAATGACACATTAATATCTAAAAAGCATCATATTTATCAGCTAATTTGCAACAAATAAAACCATTAGCAAATTAAGTTTCCTCTTGTCTCATTTACTTTTGTACTACATCTACACAAACTACATTGTTTTTGTGTGTATTGATTCAACCCGCAGCAGTGTGACCCTATACTCTCTCTCTATTGACAGAACTTGAACCAGAACCCACGGACGCTGCTCCCTAAGTTTTACGGCCTGTACTGTATCCAGTCCGGAGGCATCAACATCCGACTGGTGGTGATGAACAATGTGTTGCCTCGCTCTGTTAAGATGCACTATAAATACGACCTGAAGGGCTCCACGTACAAGAGGCGAGCATCCAGGAAAGAGAGGGAGAAGGCCTGTCCCACCTACAAGGATCTGGACTTTCAGGACATGCATGAGGAAGGGCTTTACTTCGACGCAGAGACATACAACAATTTAATGAAGACTCTGCAGAGAGATTGTCGGGTAGGTGTTTTTAAGTGGTTTTAAGAGGTAGCGTGTGCCAAGCATCGTGGGTCAGCTCATTCTTGTCTGGTTGAACTGGCTTTGTAAATTGCAAAGTCATACCACAACAGGAAGATCACTATTACTACATAATGTAGGCTGTGTAACAAAAGAAGTCTAAGATCAGGGGATTTTTTTTGTTTGTTTTACTATCAGAGTAGTTTCCTCAAAAGGCAGCAGCTGCTGCTGCTGCTGCTTTGGTGACACTTTTTGACCTGTGTGCAGCAAAGCTCCACATGCTTATTGTGTCACGTGGCTTGTCAGAGCTGTGTGCAGATTGCTTTTAACTTGAGAATTCACCGGAGCGAAAAGACATCGCTGTTGATAGGATGTCATTGACCTCTCGTTCTCGTAAGCGATTGTGGAATCTTAAACAAGAGCACGTGCTTCTCTGTAAGTTAACCCCATTGTGAATTGAGTCGGGACGACACTTGTGCATCTTAATGGGACAAAATGTTTTGAAAAGACAATTTTCCATGTGTTTGCCAGTGGAACCGCAGTGTGTTTCCACTGTGTGTTCAGTCTAAGCCCCGGGCTCTGTTCTCTCTTCCCTGTGCTGCTATGTTTCAGTACATGACAGCTCTCCAAACACTGACTGTGATTGAGACGTGGTCCTGGTAGCTTGAGAGACTCCATCTGAAGAAAGTCTAAAGACTTTTATTCTTCTTGACTTTACCACAGAAGCTGAGAAACCGACATGACGTTTGCTGGTCCTCCGGTACTTCTTTTAGAAAAACAGTCAACGGTACTCTTTATCAAGATTACATTAGTGATAGAGTCGATGTTTGTGTAAACAGCCCAGAGGCTGAAGGAACATGTGCAATAAATTTTCAGATTTTGCTGATGTGTTTGTTGACCACTAATGTAAAGAAAGAACAAGCTTCCAGGATTTAAAGAGTAAGAGATTCAGAAGAGCAGAATTGCTGATTTCCTCGTTCTCTGCCTCTAAAAGAACAACACTGTGGTTGCTGGACTCTGAAAACAAGCACTTCAGTATCAAACAGCTTTATTTTTTATACCATATATGGCAACCTTTGAAAGATTTATATTTTTTAAAGCACTAAAATATTCTTCCAGGTCAAAAGAATAGTTTCCAGATTATAATCACATTAATAATAACTAATGTTATACATGCATTGTTAACAGACTAAGAGATAACCAGCACAGTTCAATTTCACTGGCTAATGTCAGTTAGGATTAATGTTAGCTACTTCCTTGAAGTAACACATGTTTTATAAAAAACTGTACTTATTGAGCTGTTTCTACATTATAAGACACTTCTTGGTAACCAAACTACTTTATTTGATTCATGTTAGCATTACAGTTTTTAATTTATTAGCTAACAGTTTGGCGTAACTGACCTTTAACTGACGTCAAGAAAGTGATACCGGGAAAGGTTCAATTTTCTGTGTAAAATATTTGAAGCATTTTTGGGTGAGAAGTGTATTTTATGTGTTTGATACTCAGGGTGTGTGTGATATATTGTTCCTAATGTGCAGTGGTGTTTCTAGCCTGTTCTCTCAGGACTGGCCTCTTGGAATATCTTTACAGGTGATGACAGTGTGACTTCCAGACAGTGGGTTTAGGTATTTTATCCTCATAGTAGCTGGATAATGATGGGCTTTAGAGTGCAAAGCCCTCTTTGTTGTAATCCCATTTGTTCTGCTCGACATACAGTAGCTGCACTTCTTGCACTCACACGCTTTTATGCTGGGATCGGACCTGGATGTTACTCTAAATGTAGATCGGCATATTAGATGAACACAACCTGCTGGATCTGGAAACGCTGCACGGCACCATTTAGCCCACAACTTAATGACCTCTATTATGTAATCCTCAGGTTAAATGTTAAATGTTTTAGTTTCAGGGAAAAATGTGTTTTAATGCGTGACTAATTGATTGAGTATGGAGAAGAGTTAGTGGTAATAAACACGGTGATGCTGGGGGTATATTTAAAGGAACGTGAAAGTCTTTTCCTCTCTTCTTTTCTGTGTATTCTAAATGTTTAAACAAGTGTGAACAGCTGTTGCGTTCACATCTCTTAGGTCAAACTGAATCTTTATTGCAAGCTTTAAAAAAAAAAAAACCTTGGTCTTGTGATGTGAGATTAGAGCAAGATTAGCAGTAATTCAAACCATCTTTTCAGGTTACGGCCCTTCTCGTCATCATTAACCAATATGCTGACTTTCTCAGTGCTCCCTGTTTTCCTTTTAATGTTTTCTCAAGCAGATTGCAGTCAGAATGACATCCTCCTCTCTTGCTAAGTCAGTGCTTCCTTAATGTTTAACCTGGCAGTGCACAACCTTTGTTGAATGTGAACCCTAGAAAATTACCGTCCTACCCACTGTGTGCGTGTGTACGGGCTTCTGTGCGCCACATATTGTATAAACTTTGTGTTGCGGTGCGTGTGTCTGTATTTATGTAAGTGAGACTGTTAAGCAGCAGCTGTTGGAGACTGTGTTGTGCAGTTTGTTATTGTCGTGGCTTCCTGCATTTGCGTCCTGAGCGGGAAGCAAAGTGCCCTCTAAGCAGAAACTCTGTCCATTTCCATGAGTAAGCAGCTAACCCTGTCACCCCAGGAGAGGCCGCGGACCAGAGCACAGAAGAGAGGGTCGGCAGAAGCCAAGCAACAGGGGGGTGATGGGTTGTGGAGGGAACAAGGAAGTGGAACGGGACTGTGAAAAAATACATTTGAGCTATTTTTCCATTGCGTTGAGAGATATGATTTCTGTTTCAGAGGAATGTAGGAGGTTAGAATTAAGTTGAAGCTGAAAGCAGAGATTTTAGAGGAACAGAAGTGCATTCGGTGCTTTTGAGGGAATCAGATATTTCTGCTATGTGGGACACTTGTAGAAGAACGCATGGTACACTTTTCCTTTTTAAGTCTCCTCTCTTCATTACCCTGCAGTTCAACCGATACTCCCCAAATGCCAAAACAACACAATGCGTTATTAATTCACGTTGAGCTCTACTGTACTCAGAGAGAGAAACAGAGAGGGGTTTATTGTCGAGAGACTGTTTGTTTTTCTATTGAGCGTCACGTCTATAACAGTGACTGAGCAGCGACTGTCGCCTGCGAGATAAACGCGATGACGGTGATAATTTAATGAAGCAAAGATAAACGTGACGACAAGTCAGGCATGCATGGTTGGTAGGAGCACAATGATGGGTTGCATAGCAGCTACTGTGGCCAATCATAAACAACCATTTACTGTATAGTTCCCCCTCTCCGTGGCCATGTGATCCTGGGATAACAATGGCCTCACTCATTCTCGGCTCATAGAAAAACCAAGGCCGTGACCTTACAGTTGAAAGTCAATGAGGCTTCAACAGGATCTTGAGCCACATTTGCACCCGTCTGCTTTTACCACACGACATGGCTCAAAACTATTAATTACACACGTTCATGACAGCAACTAGTGATTATTTTCACAAGCAATTAACCTACTGAATATATATATATATATATATATATATATATATATATATATATATATATATATATATATATATATTTCAATTAAATGCTCACTGTATGAAGTATCAGCAAACTGTTTTAATTTCACTGCGCATACTTCAATTCACATTGTCTCAGATAACAACATCATAATATGCAAATGAGAAGTGTTAAAGTTTTATGCTTCTACTTTAGTAGGAGCCTCTTTACCATATAGCGTACTATAATATAGTATCCCAGCCATAAACACAGACACATTTGTGAACTTTATGATCATGTTTATATCACTGTGTCAGAGAGGATGAACACAAAGAGAACTTAACTTTAAGTTTAATTGTTATAAGATGGAAAAATAGACGACAACATTAACACAGTGAAACTGTTCTGCTTCATTAAAAGTGAAGGCGGTCGTTAATTACAGTCTCGTAAGGAGCTTTTTATATAAATAAACAAGTGACAAAACAACAAACCGCGTGTCTCTAATCTAATTTGATGCATCTTGGGTGGCAGGTTGCGCTTGTAAATTTACAAATGCATACTTTAACAGAAACATTCCTGTGATGGCGACTGGACTCAGAATCAGCGTATATATATCCAGGACAAATACTTCAGCTGGGCCAGAGAGGAGTGTAAAAGGCTCTGTGTTCTGTCTTTTCAGTAGACAGACTCATACTTAAGAAAGCTTGCAGTGTATTAGTATCACGGCAGCCAGCGCTATGAGAAAATCTGCAGCCCTCCTGGCACAGAGATATATGGGTGGAGGAGCTCTACAGGCTGGAATATACAGAGACAGAGAAATCAGATATTTATTGAAGATCAGAGGCGGCTGTGACAAAGCTCACTTCCTCTGGGGGTGTTAGCACTGGCCTTTGCCATTCACTGTAAGAAAACTTGAACAGTGTTTGAAATGAGAACAGAAGGCAGGTCGCCCATGGGAGACACCCAAACACAGACTCTGAGGATCAGTATTATTCCACTGTGCTGACATTTTTCTGTACATAAAGTATTTTTCAGAATCCAAATAAAAATCTTTAGCGCAAACAACCACAGAAATGCAGCTGTTTTCTTTCTGTTGTGACAGTCCGATTGTTCGCCTGGGAAAGCTGGGGCTGGGACACACAGTAATGGCCTTCTGTAGGCAGCCTGGTGTGTGTGGCTCTATTCAAAATGGCTGCTGTTTGAATAGGCTGGGGGAGTCGGGAGTGAAGGGATGCAAATCGTTGATATGGAACAGGCAAAGCTCAGACAAAAGCCCCACTGTTTGTTTGGGAGAGTCATTAAGTCTATTTTGTGTTTGTGTGTTTGCATGCGCTCGTATGAACGTGTGTGATTATGACTTTTATACATCAGTTTGTGTTTCATTGCAGATGCCAAAGAAAATAGGTTATCTGGAAAAAGATAATAGGGAGTTAGTTGTAGGTCAACTTCATAACGCTGTTTTAGCATTTTTTAAAAATGTTTTTAACAAAAATAGGCTAGTTTTCAGTGGATTCTAGGTTACGACTCTGTCGATTATATCATAAGGTTTGGTAAACATGGTTACCTGGCACTGACCCCTGCTTCTGTTCTTAGATCAAGCCTCTTGCGTTGCCACAAGGCCGCTATACTTTGAGTCTAGGAGACGTAAAGTCGCCGAGTCTCTGGGAAAGTGGGCGAAAGGCTCCTCAGACAGGTCAATGTGTAACACTTGGCTCACTGTGGAGGAACACCTTGTTTATTTAGCTCAATACTGGTTTAAACAGAGATTTCCTTTTTGCGAGCTTTCTGGTCTTTGAGTCAGTGAAATGTGTTGGGTGATGAAAGTGTTTCGGGGGATTTCACCCTGTCGCTATATTTACTGCTGAAGGGTTGAAGTGAATCTCTTCGGTGCTCATAATAAAATGTGAAATATGCTGTTTATTGCTGTATATCATCAGTTGATTCATTCTTGTCGTAGGTGCTGGAGAGTTTTAAGATCATGGACTACAGTTTGCTGCTCGGGGTTCACGTCCTGGACCAGAGCCACAGAGAAGGAGGCGAGTCGGGCCAGGCGGGCGGAGACGGTAGGCGACCCGTGGGTCAGAGGGTCCTTTACTCCACCGCCATGGAGTCTATCCAGGGAGACGGCAAAGCAGCCGAAGCCCTCACCACAGATGACACGTGAGTCGGCTCAGCTGGGGGAAAACACACAAATTATGCACACGTATTTGGGCACACACACACACACACACACACTCAGCCTTTGTCTGTCTCTTAATCTCCACCTTTTCTCTCAGACACAGTTATACAACTGTTCAGGACGCTGAGACAGTGTGTGTTCTCATATAACCATAGCTACACAAACACAAACATGGCCACCGTCCTGCTTATTAACAGCAACACACATGAATGTAAATACTGTAAGTGCCTCTTTTACAAACACTTGTAAAAAGTACTGAGGCATGTTGCCTTTATTTGAGCAGCATTTCATGCGCTCGAGGAGAAGAGTCTCTCTGACTGCTGCTGTGTTTTATCTCTGTTTTAGGATGGGTGGCATCCCTGCCAAAACACACAAAGACGAGAAGCTGCTCATCTTTCTGGGTATCATAGATATTCTACAGTCATACAGGTACAGATCTTCACAAGATTATACAAACCTGCTGTCAGACCTGATGTCTTTTTATTAATAACACTAGAGTTTCCTTATTATTACTGACTGTAAAATCTACTTTTTTAAGGCTTTGATTGTGTCAGTATCTGATGAATAAAATATCTTCCTCGTGAAGATAAAAAGACAGATTACACACAAACAGTACAGTACGACAACACGACTCTCTCTCAGTAACTACTTCAGTTGATGCCTACGACCCTACAAGACCTCTTAATGTTGAATTATGACCCTGAATCGATTGAAAGAGCTAAAGCCACTTTACCATCCTCCTCCTGAAAGGACTCACAGCTTCTAATCTGTACATGGTTTTAAATGGACACTGTAGTCAGTCTTCTTTAGTTGCACATTGATTTTTTTTTTTCATCGAGAGGAGGAAGCCTTTTGGATCATTGGTGTGAGTGGGTGAGCTGAGATGAGGTCAGAAAGGACGGATAAATAAACTCAATTTGTTTCCACTTATCGTAACTCGTTTGTGTTAGCATGCCTCACTCAGGAAAAAAAAGCCCTTAAATGTTACATAATTTCAAAAAAATCCCCCAAACTTTATTGTGTTTTCTGCTGAAATTAACCCTAAATAACTCTGGTTTGTGTCGTGCTGAGAGGAGGGAGGGAAGCGTCTCATGTTTGATCAAGCATGAAGGGAAAGTTACTTTGTGACAAGGCATTTTTTTGTTTTGTTTCTTCACAGATTCATTAAAAAGTTGGAACACTCGTGGAAAGCCCTGGTGTATGATGGTGTAAGTTGATAGTTTGCTCAAATCTGACATTGGCTTGTTTTTTTTTTTTTTAATGAATGGGGCTTTTGTATGTTTCTTAATGTCTACTGTCTAATAAAAAGCCTGGCATGTTTTTTCCCCCTCTGTCTGTCCCCAGGACTCCGTCTCAGTGCACCGACCAGGATTTTACGCCAGTCGATTCCTCAAGTTCATGAGCACGCGGGTCTTCAGGAAGACTCAGCGTAAGTCTGCAGGTTGATCATGGTTGCAGTGACGGGGAAGGGTGGAGGGGTGGAGGGTCGCGGCCCCCGAAAGATAAAGGAACAGCAGTGGGAAGAGGAAAATAGGAAATCCTTTCCTGATAAAGGCGCACTTTTTTATTGTCTATTACCAGGAACTAGCTTGTCAGTGTAACGTAATGAGATCAGTGGTAACTCATTTACTGGAATATTGTTTCCTCTTATTGTATTCCTTTTACTTGTATGTTATTGTCTTCAATTGAAAAATGGCAGTTAAGACGCGGACGTGGATGCACATGACCCATTGTTTGCAGAGTTGTTAGCTTTTGATTAGATTTTAAGATTAGAACAAAGATTTTTTTCTTTCTTTAGTATTCGCTGGTTATGTGAAAACAATCATGTGGCTGTAACCCATTATACATGGGTTTGTAAAGTAATGTTCCAGAAACACACACACACACAAACAACAACATAAACAACAACAAAGAAACAGTTACACACAACTGAAGTGGCTAAAAAAGTCAGAAATCTCCAGCAGTTTGGTGACGACTGATGATTCCTCTTTTTAATTCCAACCAAATTCCAGTAACCACAAAAGACCCCCTTTTGGAAATGAACATGGCTGAGTCAGTGATTGGAGGATTCAGTCGTGCTTTTAACATTTGCCAAGACTCATCAGAGGGAGATGACAGGAATGGATTTCATTTCATTCCTGTCCTGGGAGGCAAAACAACAGTGGTTTAAGTGACACTTGTGCAATCACTGTTGGATATTTTAAGAGTTTAATAACTTATCTTCTAATTGTGAAGCTTTGGAGTTATTGCGCATGAACATTGCTTCAATCAGTATAATCATCTCTTTCCTCTGTGTCCTCCAGTTATCTTCTCCTCTGACGTCTTTTGCCTCTTCTTTTCTGAATCCTAATCTCTCCGTTTTTTTTTTTTTTTTAATTTTATTTTTTGGAATGGAATTATCTTTCCATGACTCACGTGCAGCCTTTTTTTGCTCCGCAGAAATTCGATTCTCCCCTTCAAAGAGGACTCGAACTTCCATCCCGGCTCTGAAGTCGTCCTCTCAGGAGATCCTTTCATCGCAGGCTGATGAGAGGAACGAGGAGGACAGGAGGGAGAGGCTGGGAGGAGCTCGCAGCCTCGCCAGCCTGGACGGACAAGGTACGAAAATCAACATCTCACCAGGAAAACCCTCACTCCGACCATAACTACCTTTTGTCACCAGGAAGTGATTTTCCCATATCGTCAGACGTAGAAACGTCTAAATAATTAACAACATAGTTTGAAACTCAAAACCTAAACGATTTTTATCATAAACACACTTTTACCTTTCTCCTCACCATCTTTTAACCGGCTCGTATCTGCCGTTTCATTCATATTTGTGGCTCTTTACAGCCTTTTTAGAAACACTCGAGGCTCGTAAAACAGCCACTTTCAGCATTCGGCCATAAAAATGTTGTCCTCTCAGCAGCGTGCCAGGGAAGAAGCTGTGTGCCAGGGACAAGCCTCAATGTAGAGAAAAACAGACGCTACCTTGTTTTTTTTAGCATCAGATACAAGAGTAGCACGTGAGTGAACCATTGGGACATGTGTGATAAAAGAGATATGTGTATTGAGTCGCGTTATCCTCACCTCCCAGCTCGAGAGGAAGCATCAATCTGGCGCCTAACGGGTGAACGTGTCGACTGGTGCATGAGCAGTGTGCGACCTTTGTGTTTGACGTGACGAAGGATTGTTAGCCAACGCTAACACTAGAGATGAGATGAGTGCGTGGGTGTGAAGCAGAAAGACAAGTTATAGGGTCATGTTTCTTTACAACCGTGGCGCTCTCTCACTGGTGTGTCCAGCTGTGACACAACAAGCTGTAAAGGAGTGTGGATTATTGCACTTCCCAAAGCTGTATTTATGGATCATAAATCAGAGTCAAAGAGGACAGAAGAAATCGTATTTTACTGTGGAGCGTGATCTAGATAAGGAAACATTTACTGTATGTCAGTTTTATTGGAAGCTTTTAATCAATTAACTTAAATTCAAATCACATTCCCTGCCTTGTCTCAGTCATTTGACTTATTCAAACAAAATCATGACTGAATTATAAGTACACTTTGTTCTTTTCTTTGTGAATAATCCAATGGCAGCTTAACATTTTTATTAATACAGCTATATAAAGTTATATTGATTATTCTGTTGGGAAATCCAGGTCTGTCTTAGGGCGTTAATACTGGTCAATGCGTATTTTCTCAATCAAAGGTGAATTATAATGGTTTTACAAACAAAGATTAGTTCATTCTTCATAGATAATACTACTAAACCTGTTAAAAATGTTATATCTTATATTTGTGTGAATAAAGCTGAGCTAACAACTCTTGAACTCTCATTCCATTTTGGGCTTAGAGACTGTAAATCCATATATGTTTATATAAACTGTGTTACAAACCGGAAGCATAGAGTTTAAAAACACTTCATTAGGCAGTTCAAGTCAGATGAAATGAGGTATTTACATGTATGTGAATGTTTTCTCCACAGTTGTTTACGGTTCGTACCTGCGTCCCGATCTGGTCCCTGCCAACCCGTCGTTCTACGAGGGCTCGTCCATGGGAACCATCTCCACCTCCTCCATCTTTGTCAACGTGGACAACCAAACAGAGGAGAGGTACGGTGTCTATTTTTACTCGTATCAGGTTATTTCCACCGTATGACAACACTGTATCGTGGGTGTATGTTGTAGTTTATTACTTGAAAACAATGATGCAAGGTTCCTGTAAACAGTGGAGCCATGAGGGATGAGAGAAGAAAGGCAGGTGAATTTGTCACGCCCCAACACATGCTCGCTTACGCCCGCGTCATCGTGCTTGCATCACATGGTCTTATTGGTGACGTGTGATAAACAGCAGTGACTCAGCTGGCTTAGCAACGTGTATCCAGTACACAAAAAAACTCACACGCTTCCTACACAACATACGGACAGTAAAGTCAGAGGATTAGTGATGTGATCGTGGGAACTATCACTTTCCTTTACAGGAAAAATACAACACACACACCTTCCGATGACTGTGTTACCTCTGGACGGGAACGTCCTGCTTGGTTTGGCTTTATCTCATTAACCAGAAGCTCATATCGTATTACGAAATCTGATTAAATAGAAATGAACATTATGAGTTATAACCCTGTTTTACATTAACAGGTGTTTACTATGTCCATAAACCACTTCTTAAACACTTTACTGCGTCATCTGGCTGCAAGTTAATGACAATCATTCTCCCTCTCTCAGTAGCAACTTCTGGACAAAAAATTCGTCCTCTTCCTTTTTTTTTCCAGTCCTTCCATCTTTCACCTCTCCTCCTGTCCAGCAGTGTCAGGTTCTGCTCGCTCTGTGAGGCTCCATTGTGTGACGTGTCCGGCCTTGTCCCCTCGTCATTCACCTGCTGCTGCCCTAACATTGTCCTGTCAACTGTTTTCATAAATATTTAAACAGCGGCTTTGACACTGTCGTACTTGGTGCCATTATGCCGCAGATGAGGAGAGGTAGTGCAGTGGAGACTGTATATCCACAGGCAGTAATCCCCGTCTGACAGCTGGTTTCGTCTGTTACAGTGCAAACTGCCTTGTGTTGAGATGTTTTTCAGGGTTGCGTTCGTGTACCTCTCGTTCTAATCATCAGTCTGTACAACTCTGCTGTCATGCTACTTCTCTCCTCCTGGCTTTCAGCTGAGTTCGAACACTAAAAAAGTAACCGGTCACATGTTACAAAAGAGTAATAACACATTCCTGAATTTATCAGGGAGTCACCTGATGTTCAAAGAAAAATTGCTTTTATCACCCCCTGCTGGCTCAACCACGATCATAAAACACAGGGAGGATGAATAAAATTTTGCATTGCGTGTATATATATATATATATATATATATATAAATAGCACCATACACACACACACACACACATACATATATGTATGTGTGTGTGTGGTGGTGCTGAAACATTTTTACTGCACCAGCTGTGGAAATGCAGAAAAATGAAGATTCTTGTGTTTCTCGGACATGTATTATTGAAGAGCTACATGATTATGTTCAAGTAATAACTAATATATGTATTTTTAATGAAGCAGTTGGTATTATTAAGTCAGAAAAAAAAGGTTTTACTTTGCAAAAGAAACTGCAACGTTTTACAAAAACAAACAACAAGTGCAATAAACGGTGAATTAGAAGCCCATGAGGGTTTTATTCAACGCGCTCTGCAGCTTTGTTGGCGTATAATATCCTGTAAGTCCGAGATGGCTCTTTTCAGACTTCGGCAGAAAAACAAGACCCCTACTGTGATGATTGTTAAAGCTATAATGGAAAAAAGAAAAAGCAAAGATGCGATTAGAATGCAACTGTGAAAATTTGAATTAAAATACTATGAAGATGACGTCAAACCTTGTGTGGGAAAAAATGAAAGATATTGAGTTTGAATCCAGACGGCTGCTTTAGTCCCCAGAGGACATTCTTTGTTATTTCAAGCATTTAAACATTATTAACATGGATCAGTAGTATGACAGGACCCTCACAGAGCAGCAGCAGGTGACCCTTTGACTTCAAACTGATCAACTCATGGGAGGTGGTTATGGCTATTTGGGTCATAAAGGCAGTGGGAATCTGTCTAAAGACTAAAACTAATGTCTGCAAGTCAAACATGAAAGAGTTGCACCCATCATATCCATCCATTCTAAAGATGTCAGTGAGGAGGAGACAGAACCAGCTCCAATGACTTTCTTACTAACATTGATTTGGATGGAGCAGTAGTTTGCCACCATCACTAGAAACATTTTACAATCACCAATAATAAACAAGTGGAGCAGTAGTAGTAGATTATCAGTTGGTCAAACTGGAACCCAAACCTGATTCTTATCTTTTGTGCTGTTTAATAATTTGCAGCACATGTTTTCATTTCGACTCTGTCATTGTGGTCAAATCAGGACATTCTTGAGGAGATTTTATTCATTTCCTGTAAAGTATATCAGAGATTATGAGCCTCTCAGCTGAGGCCTCCACTGGCTCGGCACCAGACGGGTTTTCCCATCCTGTTCACAGTTGGTTTATCTCTTTTGCTCCTTTGATGCAAGAGTCTCTGCAATAGCACATAATATATGTCTGGTGACTTGTGTTTTTCATCAGCTTTCAAGCACTGTTTATACAGCTGCTTTATTTTAACTGACCCTCAAAACCAGACAGGGAACACTCAGAGTTGTCTATGACAGAGGTTAACTTGAAAATATTTCTGTTTGTTTCAGAGATGACGTAGCCTCCAGCTCCACGTTTACCCTGGAGGACAGTGCTATCTGCCTCACTTCAGAGCAGAGCACCATGGACGTGGATATAGACCGTGATGACGGATCTGTTCTCGATGTCTACTTGGTGAGTTGTGGATGTTAGCAGCTTGTTTTATCTCTTTACAGTAGATCAGACTAAGAAAATAGGTTAAAGATAAACTGATATTAATTTCTTTCCTCTTGTCTTCCCGCAGTGAAAAGAGAAGCTTTACAACTTTAATTTCCTCCTGCCAATCATAAGACAATCGCCACACTCCATTGGACAGGCCAGGCTGGCCTTTAACTCCACTTCCAATGCTGCTAGATCCATGTTGCCACTTGTATTGCCAAGACATAATCTGACTCATCCTCTCTACCGGTTGAAGGACTAAAAAGAAGACACCAAACAAAGATGGCATTGGACATCTACAGGAACCATGTGACATATCACGTGATGTCACGAACATCAGGCCCAACTGAGTGTCACTTTTTAGAGCATGTGTCAATGCAGTGCCATTAAGTTTTATATATGTATCCTTGTTTTCATGGCCTACGTGAAGATCTAAACATTTACGATATATTCATACGAAGAGAGGCTAGATACAAATCATACATTTCTTTAAATGTTTTTTTTTTCTGCTGACCAGAAGGACATGAGAGACATTTTTAAAGTGTACAAACTGCATTAGTTGCTGATCAGATGAGAAATGTTTACAGTGAACTTATGATGGCGTCTTTGACCCAGATGAAAGTGGGGACATGACAGTGTCATACAAAGGACAAAAAGCCAGCGCGTAGCCACGGCCAACTCATATGACTCATATGAACGGACTCAATTTCCTGAAGCTACTGAGGCCAAACACAGACTGTGACGTGGTTTAAGAGGCCACCGTTTCCTAACTGGGCTGTTACCCGTGCTGCCCTGACACAAACCTGGAGCCCTTGAGAAAGGGGGCTGGTGTAAGGTGGAGTGAGAAAAGACATTACTGGCTCTTGGATGAAGCACAGAGCAGAGGGATGATGCACTCGCTCTTCGTAAAAAGGCACTTTTGACATTGGTTATGATTACTGTAAGAAATGTTTTTCTCTGAGGACGTTGCTTAGGTGGGTGGGCTATCTGACATAAGCACAGATTTGGATGTGTGAATATGCACTTTTTTTCCTCTTTTTACTCTACGAATGCACACCTCTGTAAGTCATTGATACTACGTGTACAGAGACAATGAAGGAAACATTGTAGATCTTTTTTTTTTGATGTGGAGCTACTAGTTTTGTGAGGTTTGCGTCATGACTGAAGATGCTTTCACTCAGGATTATCCTTTGATACTGAATAAGTATGTCTTCTTCAAGAAGTTATGAGACATGCATCCTACACTTAGAAGCCGTCTGATACCTCTTCATCAAGACCATTTCCAACTATAAATGTTCAATTCCACGATCACACGTCAGTTGAAACCATAATTTATGTAAAATCTAAATATTTTACCATTTGCTGAAAAAAAAAAGATACTTTAATCGCTGAATGTAAAGACAATGCATATTTATACATAGAAGAAACTCCTATCAATAAACTGCTAAAATTAAGCGTCGACTTGTGTTCCTGACATTTCAACGTGCATAATTTATCACAACACAACAAAAACGGTACATTCACTCGCTCAATTCGGTTGTGTAACAATTTTAATTTACAGAATATTGTCAAATTGCATTACATTTAGTGCAAATAATAACACTTCTGATGTACAACTTAGAAATATACAAAGTGTGTAGATTACTGACAAAATATCAAAATTAAAAACACTAAATGCATTCTTCAGCTGACATTGCTCATAGATCTACTGTAGCTCTTTTGTAATCATCCTTCCTAACCTCTGACCCCGTACACCACACATCTGATGGTTACATTTGTATTTTACTTTATTATTTTATTTAAGACTTCAGATCTACTGATTGCAAAACTCCCAACTTCTGATGGCATTAAACACAATCTAGAGTAAATATAAACCTTGAGGTAAGATGATGTGAAATGCTGACCCCTCTCCCCCTCCTGCCCCCCGCTTCTTTTCAGTGTTGATAAATGCACATCTGGTGGCTGTACAGTAGAGAAAGCCAGGATGTTTTTTGTTTTTTTTTCTTTTTTTTAGGCTTCATCCTGGTGTCTAAGGCATTCTGGGGGTAGTTCATCAGTCAAAGGGCAGGAGGCCACTGTACTGTAGTGAAATGTCATGTTAAAGTATAAGAATTTATTAATAGAGCGATTTCCTACTCAGCACTTTACAGCTTAATTATATCCTGCAGAATTAGCAGCAGGACTAATTTTACAAACCTCACTCGTAAATTCATTTTTTTCCTTTTGTTGTTGCCTAAAAATGGTCAAAAAACAACCTTGGGTGTGCAAAAATGTATCTACTCTGTCTCTCGGTGATGGAGAGGCTCTTTATCACTCTGTCACCGCGGTGGAACCGCAGTCGATTACAGCATAGACATCCAATTATTGATTATCGGTTCAAGTGTCAAAAAATAGAATTCAACATGAGTTAATTAGACACAGAAGAAAAATTGCTCTTCAACTCCCACATTAGTTTTCCTTGGCCCATAACAGTCATCAAATTCAAGCGTTTTTACGGTCAATTCACATTTCTCCCATTGGTAAACTAACTGAAAACTAAGTCTGTTTTCTCTGTACAATACATTGTGTCCATGGTGCTCTCCAAAAGCTACTTTACAACAATCGAGAAATATAAAGATTTCAAAGCTTTAGGCTCCGACCCTCCATCAAACTGCGAAGAAGAGTCATCACTAGAGGGGCGGGAGAAGGCAAGAAAGAGGAGACACTGTACCACATCTCGTCAATGCTTTTCCTGTCAATATCTACTTTCCTCACTCATGGTAGTTACTTTAGCAGCAGCAAACAAGTAGCTGTAATACTAGTGATTAAAGCAAACCCAAAAAAAAAAAAAGTCAAGAAGTATGTAATCATAAGAAATGTACAAAACAATTTACAAAAAAAAAAAAAAAAGCAAATAATCGGTAACAACAATTCAAAAACCATTTAGGAAACTCTTGAATTTACATACAAATGAGCCCATGACCAACAGATGGTGTTAAGCCATTATAATGTGGCTGGAATTAGAACTACTGATGGATTAAAGCTGTAAAACCAGTCTCCTCTACGAGCAGGTGTACTGGGGGATGATATGGTGTCCTGCATGTAGTCATCTGAAAACACGTTCTAATTGTCAGGTGAATGGGTCGCGTAGTCATCGAGAGTCTGCTGCCCAAAGTAGTCTCTCCAGTGGCTGACGTCTGTCCTCCGCAAGCCTGAGACAAAAAAAAAAAAAAAAAATATATATAAGCATTACGTAGCACAAGCCAAGAGGATAAGCAGCTCACTAACAGATTAAATAATGTTCAATTCATCAGTTTAGTTGCTTTTTTGGTTGTAAAATAATGTAAAAGAGGGTTTACCGGTTACCTCTCCGTCTTCAGAAGAGGATGGGCTTCCCAGCAGTTTTCTCCTGGACGTAGGAGGTGAAGCGTTTGAGGAACTTGGGATACTCTCTCTTGGCCACAGCCCGGAGCACTGAAGCTGGAGCCCAGCCTCCCGGGTTCACTGCAGCCAAAGAAAAAGTGATCAGGAAAGTCTGTGTTTGCTTAACACTACAATGAACAGTGGATTCAGAAGACAAACACAAACACACACAGACACACACACACACACACACACAGTGGTACAAGGCGCCCTCTAGTGAAATTAAAGGATGTGATTCAAATGAACTCTTGTGACCTGCCAGACTTCAACAATAAATTGGCTCAGGATTCCTTCTGCAGCGCTGCTTTATGTCACCATCTCCTTGTCTACAGGAAGTCATGGGAGGGGGGGGAAGCTGTGCTGTGTAGTCTGGTCTGACATTTCCAAGTGTACAGTCTGTCTCTCCAATATGAAGCTACCAGCTACACAAAGACCAATTTAAACAGAAATATTGTCTGATATTAGATTATATGTGTGGCTACTATTCCCCAACATTGTATATGCAGCATCTTTACCAAATTTGTCAATGCATCAACCTTAATATCAGATTATGTGATGTTAATTTATATCAGTAATTGTTTCTCAGACATTTAGTGTGTTTTACTTATTTCAGACTGTGTAGACAGACTGCGTCTATAGAAAAGAAGTAACAGTTTGACCAGAAATGCTTAGAGGTGAGGGCTCAGCTTTACATTTCCTCGAAGGTATTTACTGTCGGTTAGATGTTAATATCAATGGGCCGGCGAGTAGATTACAGTGAGACTGACGATGATAGAGTGGCTTTGTTTACTTGGCTGCTGATCTTGCCCTGGGTATATACACACTGAGGCTGGAGGGGCACTCACCATTGGCAACGTAGGTGATCTTACAAAGGATGTTGTCTCTGCTGATCTCTTTATCACCCTCTGGCGGGCTGACCAGTGTTTGGCAGATCATGGCGACATTGATTTTGGCACGAACACACCGGTTTGTGGGCTGATAGTGAAAACAAAAGCGTAAAATGCAAACAATCCGCAGGCTGGATGCCACAAATCTTCCTGTAGCTGAGTGACTGAGGTGAACACGTCTAAAACTAATCTTTCTTACATTTACACTTCACAATCAAAACCTTATATACTTTTACTTGTATTACTTATATAACTAATATAATCAAAAATAGGCTGACATTATGTTCCCCTTACTTGCCAATATTTGTGATAATAATTATAATAATATTAGTTGTAGTGCAGTTATCTTACAAGAGCGTTGTTGTGGTCCACAGAGAAGTTGCAGACCAGCCATGTGTCGGGATCATTTTCATTTGTAGCCATGATCTTCCTGATGGCCGACAGATACAGCACGTCTCTCTGAGAAGCAGGCCACACTCTCTGAAACACAACCAGAGACGTCGAGGTGGCAAACAAACGGCAGACAGAATGTTAAAGATCAACACGTTCCAGCAAAGACGAAAATTCAACACGAAGGCAACTTACCTTGTGCGTCTGGTAAACAATGATGGCGTTTTCAGATAGTGTTTCCACCACGTTGAAATTTTCAATGGTGGCTGAGGGAGGGGGGAGAGAGTTCAGTCAGTGTGTGACATTCGGGCAAAGGAAGTCAAACGGTGCTGATACGATGGTGATTTTGGAGACGGTGAACTCACTCTCCCAGTCCATTCGAACGTCTGTGTCCCAGAAGTAGTGGCACACCTCGTGTCCCGTCACTCCCTTCACAGCGTGTGTAGCTTTGAGAGGATCCAGGACGATACCGTTCTCCTCCACTTCTCTCCTGTAAACCTGTTCCACGCAGAACACATCACATACAAGAAAATATGCCATAATGTCACATTTAAATGTAGTTACTAAGTAACTAAGTGAACTTGCCCTGGAATCTTTTTGTTCTTATGTAACCACAGTGATTGTCATTTACACATTCACAGCTAGCGATGGAAATGATTCACTCCTCTAAACTCACCTTCATCTCTCCTTCTTCTATTACCAACTGCCAGTTGGCATCTCCACCCACATCCTGAAGAGAATAAGTCATATGATTCTGCACCATCTCCTCCACCTGCGAGACAGACAGATACTGAGTAAATTCATGTATTAGAAATCATCTTTTCCCATTCTTTACCTGCCAATAATACACTGCATTGTCTGCACTTAAGGTAAAAGGAGGATGAGTGTGGGATTCAAGGGGATTTAATGGCAGAATATTAATATATTTAATTTCCATAATTATGTTTTCCTTAGTGTTTAGTGTCTGATCACCTGAAACTAGAAATATTGTGATTTCGTTTCAGAACTTTATATCTACATTCACCGCCCAAACTTATCCCTTCCCCTCTTCAGTGATCAATCAAGTGCTTATTCACACTCTTATCCTATTTTTTGCCAATGAGCTTTTTTTTTTTTACATTTTCACTGGGATGTTGTTTCCTCTTGTTGTTATTCTCTGGTATTCAGGTCTAGACTCTGGCTCTGTCTCTCCAAAACATTTACATTGTTTTGCATAAGCCCTTTTAACCACTTTGTCTACATAGGCTTTGGATCATTGTCCCGTTTGAATGTCCAGTGCTGCTCGGGTGCCAAGTTTTTCTGCAGACTGCCTGGTGTTTTCTTTCAGAATCTTGCTTTTCTCATGACAGTGTTTACTTGACAAAGTCAACTTGCCCGCAAACTGAAAAACAACCTCATAACATTACATTTCCACCACCCTGCTTGATTTTGTGGATATTGCTCTTGGGCTTGAATGCTTCTTTTTTCTTTTGCCAAACTAAAGCCACAATATTGTGTCCAAATTACTTTTTTGTCTTCTAGTCACAACACAACACTGATGACCAAAGCTTTCGTCTGTGTCCAGATGATCTTTCTGTGCTCGTCTTGCAGTAACAAGCTCCTCTTTTTTCTTCAGTTTTCATGGACGTCTGATCAAATTATTCAGAATGGCCTTGGTGGTGATTCTTGGATTCCTTTTGACCTCTAACACCATTCTCACCAGTGCAGTTTTGTCACTTTTGGCTTCATACTAAATTCTTTGAGATTTATTCAAAGTGTGGAAATGCTCCTCTGTAGCTACTAGCTCTTAAAAAAAACACTTGGCTATGATTTTGTAGCCGTTCCCCTTCTTATGAGCAGACAACTGGAGGTCGTCTCACTAAACTCTCTATTCATCCTTTTGGAGATGGATTTTTTTGTCAAAATATTATAAAAAAGGTAAGATTTTTCCAAATTTGGCATGAGTATTTTTGGTTATATTGTGTGTAGGGTGAGTGAGGTGAGAGACATTCAGCTGGTTGCAGCCTGAAAACTCACCACTAGATGCCACTGAATCTAAATAACTACCTAATTCTTGAGCAAACAACACATCTAGCACCTGTGCTGTTTTTTTATTACAGGTTTTGATAACATCAGTGAAGGCAAAGAGAAAAAAAAAACGACATCTCTCTTAGAATCTCAGGAATTCCTTGAGCAAATTACCCAACGAGCAGTAGGCAAATATATATTTAACACATGATCCTGCTTGTGGGTGTTTCAACATCCCGATAATGTGTTAAAAACACAGTGCATAACCAGTTCATGCCTGCGCATGCAGTGGAAGACAAGAGTGATGTGGGGAAAAAACAGAAGGAGGCAGAAATGGAGAAACTTCAACAGCTTCCAGTCATGCAGCACAAGACGTTTATCAGCCGTTATAAGATGCTGTTAGTCTTACAGGTTTTTCTCTTGCCTATGGTGTTAAAATCTACTATGACATGCAATTTGAAGCACAAAAAAAATTTCCTGGGGAGACTGGTTAGTTGACATTCTCTTGTCTGTTCATGCTCGCTCTGACTGCAGTGAATAAGCAGTAAGGGTTTGCATCGCCGCCGCCCTGCCGGTACAGGTGTTCTCTTCTGAACAAATACATTACCTGAGCGCTGAATCTGTGAATGTCATCTGAGGCACTGACTAGCTCAACGGAGGACAGGGAGGAAGAATGGCTATGGGGCTGTGCAGCAGAAAGAGGTTTGAAAGAGAGAAAAAATAAAAAAAATAAATAAGGAACAAAACTGAAAGAGGCGATAAGCACAAACTGATTCTCTGTGTGGACAGATTAAGGTGAAGCATGAATATATTATGAAAACGTATCACCACAGAGAAGCTGCAGAGCAATAGAGTATAGACGGGTCATGGTAGCTGAGAGCAGAGAAGGCTTCAAACATGACTGATGAGTCGTAGAAAAGAGGAGACATTTGTGGCCTTAAATAAGAACAAAGCAGGATGGAAATACAAGACACGTATCGAGCACCTTGTTGGCAAATCGGTGTGTGCCGATGGTGGAGTAGGCGTCTCCAGGGGTAACCGAAGAGGGTCGAGATATTCTGACTTTCTCTGATTGGCTCTAGAAGTTTGGTAAAAGGAAGATAAAAAAAAGCAAAAACATACTGGATAAGAGAGACAAGCAATGTAACTGTGCTTCGGTTATTTTTCCAGAGGCACAAAGAGAAAGACACACAAACGAGTGACAAGAGAGATTCAATATACCTTCTACATTTAAAGCGTAATTGTTTTCCAGCCAAACTGTGTGGGATGTTGTGAATGTACAAAATGAGAGCGGTTCAAATCTTCATCATACCTGCTCTTCTATCTTGTCTTGTCTGTCCAGCGCAGCTTCCACCGCATCAAAAAACTCATCTTCATTAATCAGACTGTTGGGTCCCTCCTGTGAGGAGGCAACAACAAACAAATGTTGAAACATTAATAGGAATCCTGTAAAGCAGCCTTGACCAAAGTGCAGAGTTATTCTGGTTTAATTGAGCTTTTCCTGCATCATTTAGTAACTAATTGCATCTTGCCTCATAGTCTGGGCCTCCGTAGTGTGACTTTTTCTTCAGCTCATGCATTGCAGACTTGTAGGCATCTTCTACCCTCCTCCTCTTCTCCAGCTCCTGCGCACGCACACACACACACACACACAAAACAGTACAGTTTGGTGAGCGTAACTGTATTTAAACAGTAAATAATCACGACAGCATGTCAACAGAAACACCAGTAAAAACTCAAACAGTGTTTTACCTCATATCCCACTCACTGCCAGAGGCAACTAAACACACAGCATACGCGCTCAAAAAACAATTATAAACAACAGACTGTTGTTTGTAACTGAGATACAATGAAGAGGTCAGGTCCGGTGCAAAGCAACTTTACTCACAAAACAAACCATCTGGTGCCTTTGTGTGAGCAAATGGATAAAGAAACACTTGCTGTGTTTCGTGTGTCAGCCACAGTTTTATCCAGAGAGAAAAACAAACGGACGCAATTCCGGTTAAAAGTAGACTGTGATACAAAACAATATCGGTCTCAAGAACAAAATACTTAAATGGAAGGAGGCAGATCGAGACACAGTGAACAGAGAGGTGTGGACGTAGAGCACTTGCCACAAAATAAACACGAGATGATCGTGTTGTCAGATGTGCTGAACAGACATAGACCTACTGTGAAGAAGAGGCTGCCGGTCTGTAGAGGTATCCATTTCTGTGTCTGGTATTTAAGCAGCTCTGTACTCCTATGTAGAGAAGGTTTCCACAAGCTGCACCACGATGTCCGAGAAGTCATTTTTTAATTTTTTTTTTTCCTTTTTCAACTTGCTCTACAAGTCTGAGCGGGCGTGTCGTATTCCTCCGAACGCGTGTTCTCTTATATTTTTGTATTTCCTTACTCCATTTTGTCAGAAAAAAAAAAAAAAACAAAAAAACAAAACTTCACATATGTAACTAAACACTGACAAGAGTGAGGTAGTTTCAGTTGAGCAGTCCAACAAAGTGAAACGGCTTTCAAGCCTTTGTAAGTTCTAGGGTTGGGCAGCACGCCCTTACACACACACACACACACACATATATATATGAAAGAAAGAAACAGGTTTGACAACATCAGCTGAGCTGCATGTGCAACTCAAAAGGGCATACCTTTTACACACACACACACACACACACACACATATACACACACACACAACTTCAGGGGACATTTCATTGACATTCATTTCCTGGAAATCCCAGAGATTTCAACTGTTGCTACCACTTGTCTAAATTTTATCTAAACTTGACCTCAACCTTAACCAAACCTTAAATCATGTCTTCATCCTGATTTTTTTTTTTTTTACATTATGGGGACCTGCTTTTTGTCCCCATAAGGGAGACAGGTCCCCATAATGTGAGTGTGCAAACAGATTTAAGTCTCTACAACATGACGAATACCTAGACCACACACACACACACACACACACACACACACACACACACACACACACACACACACACACACACACACACACACACACACACACACACACCTCTACATAAAAAGAAATCGATGAATGGATGAGAGTTATGGGAACTCCAAACACTCACGATCAGAAAATAAAAGAGTCAAAGCTCATTATGGGCAACAGGTGCATTTGCGCTTTTGGTAAGTAAGTCTGACTATTGTAACGTTCACATAGGCATTAATGTTACGTCTGATGTGGATGACTTACAGTAATCACCAGGAGATTGACACATTGTGCCAGTAAAACACACAGTCATCTCAACTGTTGAAATCTTTAACTCTTGGGCAGTCATTCTTCTTTTTTTTGAAAATGCTGACTAAGCAAAGATAACTTTTTTTTTTTTTTTTTTTAAACCACCATCTTTCATCTCTCATTTTTCATTTTAAGTTGAACAGTGTAACTGAAAGTTGAACAGGAAGCTGTATTGCGAAAGGCTTTATCAAAGCACCATATAATAAGGAACAGAGCAACAAATTGTTTAAGAAGTTAACGAATAAATATGAAAAGAAAGAAATAAAACCAACAAAGACTTAGAGAATAATGACGGTAGAAGCAGATCTGAGCCAGACACTGAGGAAAACCTGTTCATTAATAAAGGTTTTCAATTAGTAAAGTTCAAACTTAACATGAAAATCAATTTCAGAGCAGTGACAAGCAAATCACCTTCCACTCTTTCTATTTCTATACTTCCACTGTAGCTTTTTCTAAGTAAATGTCCCTGTTTTGACACACTACAATGATGGTTAGACATTAACAGCAATGTTGCGCCACAGCTTCTTCACCTGAAACTACAAGAGCCCAAAACATGAAGCTCTTAGTCATAATCACCAGTTCCTTAAAGATAACGCAAGGCAACAATTAGCTCCCCGGTCTGTGACACTTCCACAGAGCAGTGCCTGCTGACACACCCACTCGACACGCTGCCTATTATTCACATGACACTTCACACTCTGTGGGTGACATTTATTTTATTTGCTGTAGTGTAGAATGTAGAGTGCAAAGAGCCAACCTTGTCCAGTCTCTTCTGCCAGCTGTCCTCTCGTTTGACCATCAGCTCGATACAGTGAGACAAGGTGGAGAGGATTCCCGCTGTCGTGGCCTTGAAGGTGATGGCTTCGCCCTTAAAGTCTATGCCGTTCATACCTCCTTTGGGACTGGCAGGAGAAAACACTGGCACAGACAGAATTTTTTTTTTTAAATTAAATGCTTGCTGTTTAAAAAACAAAACAAAACCAAAAAAACATTCAAATTGAAGCAGGTATTGGCAAATATAAAACTATGTAACCTCACATTTCTCTTTGCTGCCATTGTTGTTGTGATTATATTCACCATCTGGTCTCGTAGTGGTGGGGAATTCATCTTCATCCTCCTCTACTACTGGTAAGAAAACAACAACATTATTAGATATAACTTCTCTTTTTGTTCGCCCATTGGATAAAGTATAATAATGATATAATATAATCTAAATATATATTATCGCACACACATCAGACACTGCTCCTAGTGGCCGTGTGATCTCTTCCATCCCTGTCTCTCTACACCGTCTCCATCATTAAAAACAAAAATCCCCAACAAATAATGATAAAAAAATCTACTCCTAGATGATTCATGCTCACTACAGATCTTGTACTTTTCCAAATATGGGTCTTGAACTAGAGGGGTGGTCTTACATTTGGATCAATACGGTACAACTTTATTGGTGGTTGCGGTTGTTTTGTTAGTTTGTCCTGTAAATTGTTGCAATTTATTTTAAGTTTATTCAATATTTTATTTACTACCTCAAACTTTGCTTCCTTGATTTGTAAAAACTGTAGTCAAGGTTATTGCTTTTCAATAAAACAAGTTTCAAAGGTTGAAGGTGAATGCTGTCAGTTATTAATTAAAAAAAAAAAAAAAACAGTGATGGTCAGAAAGTTGGCAATCGGTGCAACCCTAATAAATATAGCAATATAATAATAATAATAGCAATATAAAAGGATATTAACACTTAAACCTGCAAGTATTGATAAGAACATATCATCTAACATTTTCAAACCTATTATTATATTGGACCAAAAAACAAAAAAGCATAATTCAGATTCAAACACATGTTCATTTAAACTATATAAGACACCAAGTTCAATATCAAAGTGATTCTGAAGGCTACATAAAGGTTTTGCCTCAAGAATAAACAACCCACAAAGTGCCCTGTAAGTGGATATTGATTTTTGTTTCCTTTCTCAGTGAATCTTACCAACCACTTTCCTTCAACTCTCATACGACGTGAACTAAGTAAAGAAGCTTCCCTTCGTCTAAATTCTTTCCTCGGTCAATAAACATGGCGAGAAGGCTAATTACTCGTTGCCATGGCCACACTACTCTTTCTAAAATTTCGGAAAAGATTTTTAACAATCAAACAATGTATTTTTAAAAAAAAATAAAATAAAAATATTTTTGGCAGGTAACCTCTGTCTCTCTGAAATTCATCTTTGGAGACAGCGTCAGCGCAGGAGTCAAAGTATTTCTGCAGAGTGTCCACTTGTCTGCACAGGATGTCCCGAAAGGTTTCCATTTCTGCTAGCTTCTCACGCAGCCTGTGCCCCTTCTGTGTAGAGAGAAACAGAAATATAGAGAACAGAACAACAGAGAAAGAAAATTAGATAAAAAGTTGTCGGGGGTGGAGGGTCAATTCAGTTTTGTTTCAACCATCTGGCAGGAAATAGGTACAAATTTATATTTACTAACACTAAGACAGAGATGTTACCATCGTGGCCTTCTATTATCCTTTAACTCAGTTTTTTTTTTTTTTTACCTTGAAGGAGGACGTGGACGTAGCAGACAAGGCACTCGCTGCGGAGGTGAGAGACAACATGGAACCATGACGCCTCAGACTGGTTTCTGAACCATAACCAGACTCAGCCTGCAAACCCACATGAGAAACAAAAAGAGGTTGCGACACGTTAGAAGACGCGATGAAACAAGAATCAAAGCAGAAGAACAGAAAAAAAAAATCAATAAGTGCATAAAACACATTAAACAATTGGCCATATAATTAGAAAGTCAACAGAAAAAAAAAAAAATCAAGCACTCAACAGCACTGAGTAATAATGCTGAGCAGCACCAGAGCAGAGCCTACACCTACACAAACAAACAGACTGTTGAAAGGGACTGTGGCTGAAAACAGACACACATCAACCCAACCAACAGACCTGATATTAGGTGGTTGATGAACAATGGAAAAAAAAAAAAAAAAAACACAATACTGTGATCTGGACTGGAACGATCCTGGAGGAAAACATTGTATTAGGATTAAAAAAAATGTACTGTCTCACATAATACAATGACAAAACAGATATATAACTGGGCATTGGGGAGTGGTGGTGACTCCATTTGTTCCATTAAATGGCCAACTTATGACTAGATGATGGCTGAGACCGCAAAGTCAGCAAAGTGACTGGATTTTATTATGCGTAGCATGTGTGTGCACACACCCAGCCAACCCCACCAAAGAAAAATATACTTGTTTGTCCCAAAGGCAGCTGGTAACTGTTAGAAGAGACTAAGAGCGAGAGAGAAACCAAAATTCACGACTAAATATTTCAACCCAGTACTTTAATTGTTATATTTTCTCATCCAGTAGAAACAGAAAGCAGAAGTATCAAATTATCTTATGTATAAACCAAAAATTAGATCCAGTCTAAACAATATTTGCGTAATTAAAGAGACAGTGAAACTCACAAAAAAGCGTCAAAAAAATGACAAAATAACCTTCACAATTAAAGAACACTAACATTTAAAATATACCTTCTTATTATCTGTGTTTCTTGTTACAAGTCCTTTTACAGAAAGACAAAGTTGACCCTTATTTATTACTTGTTTCCATTTGGACAGCGTACATTCGTTCAAACAGCTGACAATGTCAGCTCAGGAGTCGGGTGAATAAATATTTGTCAAAAAACTACGAGCTGTTCCTACAACACTGCCAGGCTCAGGTCCAGCATAGTTTACTTCATTTAAACACACTGAGACAGTTGAAATCATTATTATCGTGTCGGTAGTTTGGGCAGAGACCAGTAGGCAAAGCGATACACAAACCAAATGTGTGACAACCCCAGACACAGCCATGCAAAATTGAAAAAAAAAATAAATAAAAAAACTCGCTAACACCCAGCACCAATAAAAGGCATCGTACCCACAGATCTGTGGTAGAAATAATAGGAGAGTTCAGTAACTGACCACAGCAACCACAAGTGAGTACTTCTGCATATCTGAGTGCATTGCATTTTGGGAAATTACCTCCTTTTTTTAAAAAAAAGGCTGGTAGTCCCAATACACTCATGCAGCATATATTTAATTCATAAAACAGTCTTTTTTTTAGCAGGAAAAACATGCAATGGAGTGCAATGCTAACTAGCTTTAGCATTGAATATGGCCACATAACTAATACCATCAGTGGTATTCATTTAAAATCTGGCGTGCATGCAAACTAAAAAATGATGTATCTGATGACTGGATGAGGGCAGAATTACAGTAATAATTCACGTAACCATGCCGACTTCAGTGGTGAGTGACAGTGAGAGAGCAGCATGCCAACGTGCTATGAGCCCACCATTCTGCCATTCCAACAGCCAAAGCAGAGCAGGACACTGCTGCAGTCCCGGCAGTTTGCTGGCCCCAACATGGCCCAGACGCTTCCCCTCAACACTCCCAATGTCCTGACAAATCAGAGGCTTAAATCCAGTATTCCCGTTTCCCTGGACACACCTCACAGAGGAACAAAAGGGAAGAGGAGGAGGTGGAGAAGAGGAGAGAAGCCACAGAGGCTCGGCTCAGATTATGAATCAAAAAGAAAAGAGAAACAAGAGAAGGGGCGAGAGAAGAGGAAAAAGTAGTAAATGGCTGTGTAGCAGACAGAGGGAGAGGCAGACACTGGATGCTCCATGAAGCGGAGGAGAGCGACTGAGTCGAGAGGAAGAGCGAAGCGGGTCTGCTCTCAGTCACTCCCTCTGCAGACATACACATGGACTCAAGTCACACACATGTACATACGCTCCACTGGTGCTGCGCACACACATATATCAGCAGAGCACACACCCTCATATGTGAAACCTTTTCATCACGTCCATTTTTATGTCCAGCGCCCATCACTGAGTGAGCAACCGCGACTGTGTGTGTTTGCATGGAAGAGAGAGAGCGAGAGAGGGCTAGAAACGAAGGCTGCATGCATGTATGCATTAGAGAGAGAGAGAGAGAGATGAAGGCTGTCCGGGGCTGTTTGTTTTATAAACCACTGAAGTACCAAACGGGTGGGCGAGTGAAGTAGTCTACTGTATATTAGAGCAGAAAGAGAGAGAAGGAAAAAAGGAGAGAGACAGGGAGCGGGAGGCAGGGAATAATATTTGTCTGGATCTTCAGATTTACTATGTTACTCTTCTTTCTTTCCTTCTAATTCTGATTTGCTGATATTTCCTTGTGAAGCCTGATCTTGACCAGTAACGTTCGGACTGTGCCAACAACCAGCCTGACGAAGTGGTGTTAAAACAACATCTACCGTTTCCTCCCGTATCACCCCCCTCTAAATCTGACAGAATGGAACGTCTCCTCACTGTGATCAATGTGTCCCTCTTGATTGTCTTTCTCTTTTTTGTTGCTGTGCAGATTAAAAAAAAAACTGCATTATTCATCAAGAACTGCACTTAACATCCTCACATTTAGCACGACTTTTCCCCACAACCGACAGAAACACGCCCACACATTAAAACATGGCCGAACGGTCATAAAACAAACAAAATAACAAAAGGATTGTACTGTTGTAATGCGGATATGCAAACGACGGCTTTGCAAAGTGTCATAAAAGGCATTTAAAACATGTAACTTGACATGTTTAACTCCTATTAAACCATAATTACAGCTATTAGAAACTGAGATGAACCCAACAGAATGCTGCACAGCCACAAAAAGTCTTAAAAGTTATCTCACAGTTTGTACCTGAATTAAGAGTCCAGGTTTTTCCTGCGGGAGGCTGAAAATTAAATTAAATGCTTACTGCTTTATGGAGTAACTTTAGATCACTAGTAATTAATAATTATTAGTAACAAAGAAGGATTAGGATTCAAAATGTCTTATTTTTCATCACACTGATGTCAGGCAGATGTTCTGTCTGTGTGTGTGTTATCGTGGATTCTTCTGAGAAAATATTCAGCAAAGGAAATGGAAAGGAAATGACAAAACTATTTTTGAATCAGTGTTTGCAGAAGAAGTGTTGAGTGTTGAAATACTCGATCACTCGTGAATGAAAACACTGCCATCTATGACCTACGTGCTCCTTTTAATCCCAACAGCATGATAACGAAACTTTCATGACTGTATCTTGCGTGACTGCGAAACTATAGCATTGACTGCATGCGTCCGCAGACATAAATAACTACAAAAGTGCCCAAACTTGCTTCTGTTATTGGGTCAGTAGGTGTCTATACACACTATAACACACAAATACCCACACAAAGGAAACAGTACAAGCTCAGCTCTTGCAGCTCTTGTGCGAATCCTCTTTTGTCCAGTTGGGAGCAGTGCTGACACACTCACCGGCAGCAGCACGACAGTGCTGCAGGTAATGCTGCATTAAGATTACTGAGGTTACTGAAGGTCACAGTCCAGACATAACCCTGAAATACTCTCACACCATTGTTAATGGACAAGAGACCTGCGGGCACTCGTGCTCAATTCACATGCTAACAGTGAAGTCTTTCTCAGCACCGGTTTTTGTAGAGAAGAAGGGCTAATGAGAGTTCACAGGATAGTGATATATATTTTTTTCCCCTCAAGGGTGGTGCGTTTGTCGTGGTCTCTCGGCAACAATGTGTTTCACTAGCAAACAAGAAAATACACTGCTTTGAAAAATAATTTACAGACACAGTTAAAATCACTCATAAATAGGTTTCATGAGCCATCTGTCTCTATCTGAGCCAGTGTGACATTAAGTAATACCACAAAACCACAGTGAGACCACCCAAATGTATGTATATATATCTCTCTCTGTAAAGTATGTCAACCATTGTACAAGCAGAAATAGAACATATTAAAAAAAAATGAACAACAAATTTATTTAAGCCCTGGAAACGTTTTCAACTACTTTAGGACACATTAGAGCATTTTCTGTTTACTGTGCAATGCAGCTTTCCTTTGCACTGTTTATTTTCTATATGCTGATAAAACAAAGTAGTAAACTAAAGCAAGATAGTTTTGTGCCAACTGTGCACACTGCTGTTGTGAGAAAACTCTCAGCTTTTATCTCAATATTGCTACATTACAGCTGTTATAAAGTTGCCGTCAATAAAAAGGTCTTTGTGCTGCAATGCAAGTGCACCACCAATCCCAGCCTAATGAACTCCTGAATGAAAATCTTCCCAAAGCCCTGACTAATAACACACCCACGTGCATGAACCTAAATATAATCTCCGATACAATAACTATCTAATTACAACACTTCTCCAGTAAGCCATGACGATGTGTCCAATGTGTTTTACAACCCTTAAGTTGAGAAACCATTCATCATTAACTAGATGTCCTTGCAGAGGGAGCAGCTGCCTGGTATCTGATGACAGGGGATACCCCCACCTCAACACCTCACTCCTCAGATTCCTCACATTCCCAGGGTAAAGGGCTCTGTGTGTATGCGTTTGTGAATGTGTGTGTCCGAATCCCTGCCCAGCCACACCCAGCTCGCTGAACAAAACAGATAACACCCTCTCTGTTCTGGGGAAAAAAAAAAAAAAACACTGCAACCCAAAACTGAACCTGAAGTATGTGAATAACGCAGCAAAGTAACATTTTCAGTGGGCGATTAGGCAACGAAAAAAAAAGGAACTGAATTTTTATGGTAGCCTAAGGAGTTACGTATAATAACATAAAACAAATATCAAAAAAATGTTATGTTGCAGGCATCTGTAGCATTAATTCATCCTTCAGGGAAAGACAGCTGGTTTGCTTGCAGGTTGGCAAAATTCCCAAGAATAACTTGAAAGTCTATGTGACAATCAAACCAAGGTGTTAGAAGAAGCAGGAAAATCCACAAACCCTGCGTTGAGGAAAGAGAAACGTGTGCTACTCACCTTGTGCAGCTCTATTGACTCGATCCACTGGAGTCTGTGCTCAGGATCCTCAGCTCTGAGGTACCAAACGCTGTCGTTCACGCTGATGTCAAAACGACACTCGTCAAACTCGTGAGGCTGCACAGAGAGAGAGAGGACAGGGCTCATGAATAGTTATTAGGCGGAGCACATGAGTCGTGTCAAGACATACCATAACCGAAAACAAACATCTATAACTGAATCTAACATCCTCGACGTAAGGACATTTAAGAGCAAAAAAATCCTGCTGGAAGACGTCTATGTGTCATCTGTGTGTTTATGACACTGGCTGAGCAGTGATGACACATTCTGGACACATATGGACTCGATCACTGAAATGTCTCTTCTGCACAATAAACAGGAATTTTAATGAGAAACTGCTGCATTATGTCTTGAGGCACAACATTAACTGAACGCAGCAGAGCTGTGCGAAAATCAAGACGCTCTTTGAACTAGCCTCCATCTGACCCTGGGTCATCGTGACCTTTTCCTTCTACTATTGGACCGAATCTTGCAGCTATTTCACGTCCCTGCTCTACAATGCACCCCACCCAGCTCCAAACGGCTGACCAGCACCCAAACACGTGCAGCGAAGAATTCCCTCGTTTCCTCTGAGGCTGGAATTTGACTTCTGCGCAAAACTGAGGCCAGGTCTGCTCTGCAAATGCTCTTAATAAGAAATAAAGACACAGTTGGCTTGAATCTCCTCCTCATTTTTCTCCCCCAGCAGCAACCAGACTACAGCTGCTCCGTCAGCTGACATAACCTCATGTTGCCCAAGTTAATTAGATTTGCTGAATGATGCTCATGTGCTGGTTTATTTGCTGCCACTGACAACAGCAACATACCCACGAAATCTGAACACACAATCAACTTACACAACTTAATGTGTCTCCATCTTTACATTTTTAAACACTAGTATTACATTTTTTTTTACAAGTTGTACATGTGTGGGTGAGTTATTTTATCTCAACCTTAATAAATGAACTTTTTAATTTCTGTCAGACAAAAAGTTGCCCCTCGGTCAGGTGTTAACGCCCTCAGTTTCAAACTTTTACCAGACCTTGCAATGGCAACCTCTAGTGCAGTCAGGCATGGTGGTATTACTGGTTAGAGAAGCCCAGTCTATCTCACTGTGCTGTATCAGACACGGCCCATAAACCTCTGCTTTACAATCCAGTTTATACCTCTTTCATTCTGCCTGGAACACTCTCTTTTCACTTGCGTAAGCAGTACTGTACATCCCTGCTGCACTGGCTTTTTTTTTCTTTTCCCCCTCATACAGAACTGTGGCATCTTCAATATTAAGAGTGAGGAGGTTATCAGTCAAACACTGGCAGTCATAGTTCACTACACACACATCTCTAAGCTGTCATTAAACTGGTGTGTGTGCATTCAGGCTTGCATTTTAAATGTCCAGCTTCCACTAAATCCTGAACCTTTAATTGCTACAATATCAATATCAAATATATTTACTATTTTTATGCTGTGATGATCTGCTTACATATAAATATTTGCAAGGAAAGCACTAATGCCCAAGAGTTTGAACCGATGTGAACTTTTGATAAGGCACTTTAGCAAATGAAAGGAATTTTCAGACGGTAACACTTCAAACATTTTGCGTCTGTGCGAGGACAGTCTGGTGTCTGCAGCATCACAACATGTGCCGGATTGATGTGAAGCAAGAAGCGAGGCAGAGGCATGTTTCTGCATTCCTGACTCCTCATACCAGTCTCCTCCTAGACAGCCCTGGCTTCAGATATTTAGGAAGAAGGGAGAGGCAGTAAGAGGTGGGCGTGCGGGTCATATTACTCTAATTATCGATGACTGTCTTATATAACTGTGTACATTCTTAGTTAACCTACTACAACCAAATTGCAACACAATGTATACTGTGTTGAGCTTCTTCTAGGTGTGTACAAACGGACATGCCGGCTAAAACAACCACTATCTAACTGAAACTTTTCATATTGTGGTTTTAATCTAGTTGGATTCATATAATCCTATTGCACAAATCACAGTAAAACCGTCTGTTTGGCCTCGTAGTGGTATGCTCAGATAAAAGTGAATATTTAACTAGGGTGTGGGATTTTCAGCTTATCTTACCAACAGTAGGCTTATATTGAGAAAATTCAGGTGAAAATCTCTGCAGTGTGTGTTTAAAGCTTACAATTTAACATAGAGAACAGCAGGTTCAGGTAGCCTGTGCAACGGCTACCACGGAGAAAAAAAAAAGGCATGAGAGTGTGGTCTAATGACTGCCGGAGCAGGAATGCCTTTGTCTGCTAAAACCACAAGGCTCAATCCTACCTGTGATCTTAGTAACAGCCTCATTACTGGTTAATGTTTACTGTTTTATCTTTGAGGAGCATGAGTTGGAAGAAACAAAAGTTCAAGTCCAGTATAATGACAGGGAAAGACGGGATCAAAACACAGGCACTTCCTCCAGCGTTTACACTCCTCACTGAAATGTTGAACAGGTGCTTGGTGCATAAGAAGAATGATGGCCCCTTTTTTTTTTGCACCAATGTAAATACTCACTGTAATGACAGCTTTACTGAGGCACAGAGACCCCCTGCAGCCGTACTCTCTTTCATCCTCCGACTTGTAGTAGCTCAAAGTATTGTTTTTCAACACGACCCATCGGTCCTGCCATCCGTGTATGTAATTTGTCCACTGTGGAAACACAAGAGGGACAAGACAAACAGTCAGCAGCACTTTGCAAACAACATATCCCGCGGCTAAAAGGGTTAAATGTGCTAAATGTCAACTAACCATTAATATTGTCCATTGTACATTTTTATTTTCTGCAGGAGCAGTGAAAGTAATCAATCATAAAGTTACCTTGCTCAAAACGCCTCCAAGCTCCACGGGATGCCCAGATTCCGGATCCACATCCTCATCGGAGCCAGACGATGAACTCTTCTCGGACATTTAAATCCAAATCTAAAGCAAAACTTGACTGATTTTTTTGATATATATCGACAGAGCCACGTAGCTTGACGCTAGCTGCTGGACTCGTTATCAGTTCAGACGCGTCACTGTCTCTCTAACCCTTTAACTTAGCCCCGACGCGAGCGAAATAACGACTATTAAGCATTAACGGAGTGTGCGAAATGTCAGCTGGATAACGTGATTTATCTCCGGTCGTTTGACACACTTCAGCCTGGACGTCTCGTAACAAGCTACTCTCAAACTGAATTCTCAACTTCGAGATTTTTTTTTTGCGGGCTTTGTTTTGAAACTGACGTCGAATACCAATGAGACTAGCTAGTTAGCCTTAGCTGTCAAACGACGCAACTAGCTAACACTTAACTAACCTGCAACTTGTGATTGTTCTCATTAGCTTCTCGTAGCTGCGGTCGACGAGCTGCACACGAGAGTGTACGATCCGCAAGGCCGTGGTTGAAATGCTATACCACAACTCCAGCTTGACAAATGACGAGCAACGGGGCTTGTATCGCTGCTGTAGTTCCGCAGTTTAGTTAGCCATAGCGAAGGAGTGACTAGCTTGTCTTCATTCAGGTCCGGGGGGCTGTGGGGGAGCTGCGGTCACGCTTTACTGTGTACCTACCGAGAACTGCGTCAAGCTAACACACTGACAGCAGCACCGGAAGTTTTACCTATTTTTTCAAATTAAAAGCATCATATTTTCATGTCAGAATTGCGTGGGTATCAAAATTCACTCTTTCACTCTTAAATTTGTTGAGAAACCGTTAAATATTGTTTATTATATAAATATTAAGTATTTCATTTGTCAATGCATGTAATATAGATATCCAGTGTCTAAATGTTCTTAGTCCATGTCCATGTTTTTAGCAAACTTTTTATATACGCGAATGTACTTTGAAAGAACGAATACCGGAAATAATAGTTTTATTTTTTATAACTTAACATACATTTTGAAAACGACTGAAATGTTAAAATGTTTTTTTACTTAACGAAAAAGGAGCAATTATGAGTGAAACGATGAGCTTTATTCGTCGAGATTTGGATTAAAAAAAATAAAAAATAAAAATATGGGGGCACTGTCGACAGTCTAGATCTAGAACCAAGGTGCATCTCATACTATTGTTTCGTCGGTTTTTCGTCTTTTGTACTTTAGACATACCGATAAGGCGTCAGTCTCATTATCTATTGATCTCTCTCACGAGGCTAGCGTCATATCAGAAGAAATTACTGCCATTTACAAGTCATAAAGTTTAAACAGAAACTGCTTCCGGTCCAACCTGAGGGTAAAATTACATAAATAATATAAAATCTGTAATGCATTTGTAGGAGATCTATTATGTTAATATTCTTGCCCAAATATGTTTTTAATTATTCTTTTATCAATATGCTGTGACTCTTTACAACCACACGGGGCCGCGCTAAATGCTAAATAGACAGTTTCAAATCCAAGTTTCATTTTTTCATTTATCTGTCGTGTGTAATTACACTGTGATCTCAAACTCAAACTCAAACTCAAACTGTAATAAATTCAGTAATTTATTTATTTAAAAAAAAGGTAAACAAAGCAAGCCCCGCCTCTTCCGGTGATGACGAACGTACCCGGAAGTGCCGCCAAAACCGTCAGTTTTTCAAAACATGTCTGGGCACAAACGTTAGACAGGTGCGAAATTTAGATCGAAAGTGATTGTTCCTGTTCACAGTGAAAAGGCCAGCGTCTGATTTATCTGCTAAGTTTAGAAGAGAGATGAAATCGTTATATTTCGGACCATAAATTGAACCACTGCTTTATTATCAGGTGTATTTTCTTCAGGATGGAGAATGGAGCTTCTTCATCCACTAAAGGAGAGGGCTTCCTCTCCAGAATGGCTCTCAATGACAACAAGGCTGGTATGGAGGGTCTGGACAGGGACAAGATTAACAAGATCATTATGGAGTCATCTAAGGTAAACTCATAGGACAATACGTTCAGTTAGTTTGGGGTGAAGTACTATGAATTCATCATACACACTAACTCTTGGTCACCTACACAAAATTATTGTGTTATGATGGTGTGTAACCAGCAAGGCTGTGGCTCTGTTTTGAAGTTTTACTTTTACAGTTTGTGTCCAGCCTTGTGTGAAAGTCCCATATCCCTGATGTAGTCACATACAGTCTGTAAAAGATTATGTTTTACTGTAGGTTTTTAATCATATCTGTGATTTGGACTCATCATTGCTCTTGTCGTTAACCTGCAGGGATCGAGGTTTTATGAGAATGAGCTGAAGAGGGAGCAGCAGGTGAACCAGCGCATTGAGAAAATGATGCTACAGAAGGCGCAGATCACAGAGCAGCAGATAAAGAAAGCACAAGCTCAGGTAACTGAGTGCAGTTGGCGTCAGTTTTTTTATCAGCATGCAGACATGTACCATCATTGCACTTGAGTGTTTTGATTCAATGTGTGTAGGTGGAGAAGGTGGCCTCGGCCTTGGAGAGGAGCCGTGATCTGAGCCGTGTCATTGTACACGTGGACATGGACGCTTTCTACGCTGCTGTGGAGATGAGAGACTGTCCCGAGCTGAAGGACAAACCCATGGCTGTGGGATCTATGAGCATGCTGGTGGGTTGATATAAATTACCTGGATAATTAACCAAATTATGACAGTAATCACTTATAATTAAAGATAATTAATGTACTTGCTAGTTGTGTAGATATATCAGATTTTGTACAGGACAGATGCAGAATATACACACATAATGATTTCTTGTGTGAGTACAATTGTCTATAATGTAATTAACCACAAGCTATTTAATCAAAATTTTGCAAATGATCAAAAATTATCAGCAGCAATAATACATCTCCCAAAATTACATTGTAGGAAATCTCGATATTCATATTTATTAAACAATACTTGATATTATATATTAATTTCACAATACATGACAGTGACATTATAAATAATAGGAGATCATTTATATTTACACCAGTGCAGTATAATATTATTGACTTCAAAACAAACGTGGCATTCAAATGAATTTGTATCTGAATTTCAGTTTCTGTCTCTATGTGAAAGTTTTTTGATTTAGATCTCACCTTCTCTTTTTCAGTCAACATCTAACTACCATGCCAGAAAGTATGGGGTCCGTGCTGCCATGCCTGGCTTCATTGGAAAGAAGCTCTGCCCTAACTTAGTCATTATTCCAACCAACTTTGATAAATACAGAGCCGTGAGCGAGGAGGTGAGAGCGACGCCAAATACGAACACGTACACACCGAGAGATAAATCCACCACAAATGCTATGCAACCATTTTTGTGGCTTCCTGTTTGAACTAACAGGTGGCTCATGAATTTGATTCTATCCGTTAGATCCGGGAGATTTTTTCAGACTATGACCCTCACTTCCAGCCAATGAGCCTGGATGAAGCCTATCTGGATTTTACAGACCACCTGGAGCAGAGGCAGAATTGGCCCGAGTCCTCTCGCACACATCGCTTCCGTGCCAGCAGCACCACTGAAGGCAAGACTTAATTATATGGAAATAGAAAATGATTACGTGTTTTGATGTTTGTTTGTTTTTTTCCAGCAACTTTTGGCACATTTACTGTAAATATAAAATACGGTTTATTGGGTGAAAATGATTTCTTTTCTGTAAAGGCGCAGAGCAGATTGATCTTCCTCAGGAGGCAGTGCCAGAGGTGAGAGACTTCTCTCCAGTTTTGTTTGAGGACAGTCCAACCTCCTCTCCCTGCTTGTCGAGCTCTGGTGGCGCCTTCGAAGTGTTTGGGACGTCTGTTGAGGAGGCTGTGAGAGAGATGCGTTTCCGCATTGAGCAGAAGACGATGCTGACTGCGAGTGCAGGTAACTGGAAACCACTGTGGTGTGATTAATAAACCACTGATGTCTCTATATGTAATTGCATCATGATTATCACTTTTATCTGCAGTTATCACTTTTGTCTGCATTGTCTTCCTGTACTGCTTTTTAAAAATTTGGGTCCCACAAGAGATTTGCAACAAATTCTAATTAACTTAAGCTTTTCCCTTCTCAGTTACATCGTCTGTTCTGAATTAATAACACCTAAATTAAAAAATATAGAGACATAGAGTATAAACAACTCTACTTTAATAAAACTGCTCAACGATAATTATAAAAGCCAGCAATGTCAATCTGGTTGTTTAAAATTATGATCAAAAATGATGTGCATGTTTTACCAGCTGTTCATTTTATAAATACACCATTCAATTACAACGTTCGCTCTCCCAGGAATTGCTCCAAACACGATGCTTGCCAAGGTGTGCAGTGACAAGAACAAGCCCAACGGCCAGTACAGACTCCCCTCCACCAGAGAGGCGGTCATGGACTTCGTCCAGAATCTTCCTGTTCGCAAAGTACAGTACACACTGCTCAAACTAAAACATAAATATATGGGTAAAATGGGTGTTGGTGTTGAATAATTATGGAAAGATGTTATGATGTTTTGATATTATTATAGGTTAGTTAATGTGGTGTGAAGTGACTAATGACGTGCCGCAGACCGGTGGAAACATAGTTGAAAGAACGTCTTAATATAAATAATTAAATATTGTAAACAGTGTGTGTATTCTTCTTCTAGGTTTCTGGCATCGGGAAGGTCAGTGAGAAGATGCTAAATGCTCTGGGCATCAATAGCTGCGCTGACCTCGGCCAGCAGATGGCGCTGCTGTCGTTGTTGTTCTCAGACACGGCTTGGCATCACTTCATGCAGATTTCTTTAGGTCTTGGCTCCACATATATACCAAGGTAATGTGTGTTTGTTTAATAAACATCAATGCAACATGTTAACAAAAAAAGAAGATTCAGCTGAGATAAATGTAATTGTCTGTAATTTCTTTCATACAGGCATGAAGAAAGAAAAAGCATGAGCACAGAAAAGTTGGTATTTTAATGCAGCATGAATAGATACTGACATAGTTGAATCGAGTCTCTTTCTGTACATCCTCTTTACTCGAACTGCTTTCCTATTGTGACTTTTTATTTATTGCAGGACGTTTAAAGAAGTGAATAAACCAGAGGAGCAGTTTTCTTTATGCAGAGAGCTCTGTGAAGATTTAGCGAACGACATGAAGAAAGAAGAGCTGAAGGTATTGAACGAAACACTGTGCTTACATTCTGAACACGCTGGTTAGAATATGAACATTTTTTTTTAGCTTTCACAATACAATGTTTTATATAAGACACTGTCCTGGTTACATAATAACACAAAAGAAACAAACAAACACATTTGATGTTTGAACATAAGTGAACAACACTGTATAGGAGGATACAGTCCCTGGAAAGAAAAATAACATAAGAAAAAAGAAGTATGCTCTTATTCTAAGCCACCCTAGTATCATGAAACTAAACCTGGTGCAATCACCTCAACCTGTTCATTCCATTTGGAATCGATAGAGAAAGGACTGGATGGTCGAGCATGACCATCACCCCCCCGCCTGGGTCCCGATGTGGCCTTGATAGCAGGAGGAAATGGAGGGCCATTAAGGAGACAGCAGGGGCTACTATCAGTGTTAGAAATGTCTCCCCAGGAGATGATCACATTACCATGAAAAGCGCTTTGTGGCGTGTTACAAAATGCATTCTGACAAATCAATCAGCGATGTGACAGATTATAAATCTCTCTTCTAGTTATGTCCCTCACATACAGTGCCGTTGATTATGTGAGTAATTAAGAAGTTGAACTGTTTTTCCTTAAAGTCAATTCAACTGTGTGTTTTCGTCATTTTCATCAAGGGTAAAACGGTAACCCTGAAGCTCAAGAACGTGAACTTTGAGGTGAAAACCAGGGCAATGACGGTTCCATATGCTGTTGCTACAGTGGATGAGATCTTCACCGTTGCTAAGGACCTACTGAAAACAGAAATAGAAAACGAAAGCCCCCAGCCACTCAGGCTGAGGCTCATGGGTAATTAGATCCAGCAATAACACTGACATATCAATTAATATAACTAGCTGGAAATAAATCTAAATGATCTGTGACATGCTGCATGTGGAAATATTAACACATTTGACATTCATTTTGAAGTTTCCTTCAGCTAATTTGTTTTTTTTGTACTTGTAGGTGTTCGGATTTCTGCTTTTGTCAGTTCGGATGATAAAAAGCCCCTGCAGAGGAGCATCATTGGCTTTCTTCAGTCGGGGAAGACAGACTCCAGTAGTTCGATCCAAGAAAAGCACTGCAAGTCTGAGAAAGAGAATCTCTCCAGTCACTCCATCCAAACCCGAGGCCTGTCTGTTCTTCCCACAACGCAGAAGCAACAGAAACAAGAGGAAGTTTCCTGGCGGAGCAAACAAAATAGATTAGAAGGAGGCCAGACTGGTGAGGAACCCCAACAGTCTTTCTTCCAAAGGGCTTTTGCCAGAAGGTTGCAACTGGAGACTGCAAATTCACACACACAAAATGAAGGACACAAGGAGGAGGCATCTGTGATTATAGCCACATCTTCTCATGCTCAGGGAGTAGAATCACCGTCAAAAGCACACGAAAATGTTGCACCAGATCTTCCAGAAAACGACTTTGATTCCAATGTGGATGTTCGTGCATCGACATCAGGCTGCGGCGACAGATTTTCAAAGAGCCTCACGTGTCCGGTTTGTTTTCGTAATGTGGACACGACCGATTTAAATGTCTTCAACAGACACATCGACCAGTGTCTCGGCGAATCTTCGAGAAACCCAAACCCAAGCTCAGATCCCGACTCAGAGTCAGATTCAGACTCGGAGGATGAGCATGAAGAATGTAAGGAGGTAGAAAGATGGAGGGAGGAGTGTGAGGTCACGGAGGAGAAGGCAAAAGACGATGAAGATCATCAACAACGACCCAGCTTGAAAAACGATTCTGTTTCAACCGTTTTATTGATCAATGGTGAAGACAAAAAAAACGTGGCCTCGTGTAACAAGAACAAGCCCGTCCTCATCTGCCCAGTGTGTCAGCTGACCCAGGACACTGATGACCTCACCATCTTCAACCACCATGTTGACCTCTGCCTGAACCAGGAGATACTTCATGAGCTGAAGGAACAGACATCATCCACCGTAAATCCACCTTCAGTTGTAAAAAGTAAGATCATAGGTGAGTGTGTATTAAATGAGGTTGTCCCTTTTTCTTTGTATTTCATGATCAGTTCTGCATTTTATGTCCTGTGTATGTTGATATGATCCACCATGGATCTAAAGCCTGCCGATGAGTGTGTATATATATATATATATTGTATATATCTCTGCCTGTAATGGAAATAGTCGTGCGACAGCTTTGGAGTTAACAGAAGAAATGTGTGTTTGGGAGGATGTCAGTGACCTATGACCTTGTTATTTACTGACAGTGACATTGTGTGAGAAGTTCGTATCGATTCCCACAGAGAAAAGACATCTCATTTCACTGCATGGGGCTCTCTTTGCCCCAGTCTTGTGAAATGGCTAAATCACTTTCTCGTCTCTTCATTTCCTACAATGAACTGCACCCCCGGTTTCCTCTTAAACAATCCTGCCTTAGAAATTGCTCTCTATATCCCTGAAGAGAAGCTGCAATTGTGTGTACTTCCTGAGTGGATGTCATTTTTTTTGCCTTAAAGACGAGATAAAAATTGAGTTTTTTTTTCTATCAATCTCTTCCTGTTCACAGACAGAAGCCACCTCCTGCCGAGACAAACAAGTAAAGGCAAAAGCAAGAGGTGAGATTGCTCGACTCCTCTGTGATAAACGTGCAACATTTTCGCTGCATTTTGTGATGTAAATTTACATTCATGTCACCAGGGAATGTAAATTTGATCAAACTTTTTTTTTTTTTTTTTTGTGGTTTCTAGACAGGACTCGCCTTCCTCTCCTCCATCAAAGAGAGCTAAAGGCCTCGGTCCTCGCAACACCATCGACAAATTCTTCAGGTGACACACAGGTCTTACACACATCCTCACCTGGAAGACCTGGGAAAATAGGAAAGTTTCCTACAGGAAATATAATCTCCTGAATCTGTTGACCTGAGCACATTTAGTCATGCTATAGACCTCTCACCTCAAACCGTCTTTACAATCATTTACAAGCACAAATTATATTGAACTTTGATATTGATTGTATTTAAGATTTCTGATATACGAAAACAAACATTTGCACTATCATGTCTTATTTATTTCTTATTTAATTCAGGAAATTAAGAGATTTTTTTGATGACCATGATGTTTGTCAATACCACTTACATGTCAACTATCTGTTTTCTGGTACTCACTAAACATAAGCAAATTAATATATAATATATGCCAAATGGAACATTTTATTTATTGAATTCAAGCTTTCTGTATTATTATTTTATTCAGATCCCTCTAGTAATTTCCAGACGTATTTATTGTGTCTTTAAATTATGTTGTATAATTAATAGATAAGAAGAAAATGCTTCTGTCATGTCAAAGTTGCAATAAATTACTGTTTGACTGTTATATATTTTGATTATTTATAATTAAAATCTAATAATCTGACCAATTTTTCGAAGAAAATCGTAGATTTAGTGTATTTTATTGGGCGACAGCAGCCGAGAAGAAAATAAATGCTCCACGTGGAGATGCATTGTCTCAGCTTGTGTTAATGCAAAACACTTCTGTGTACTTAGTCGAACCTGCCTGCACAAACAAGTTAAACCGCTATTAAGAGTTATGTTAATCTTTTGTAAATATCGCACTGTTTCCGTAGAAGTTAATAAAAAGCCCCCAAATCATCACAATTAATAAAGATACGAAAAAAATATGAAGTCATACTATATTAGTCATGTAACACAGGTCAAAGTTTGTCATGTGAAACATACTGATACTATCAGTAGCCTTCCTAGGGTGTGAGCGCCTAAAGCAAACACAGATCGCTCCTCCAGCATTAAGAAAATAGTTGCGTATTCCTCCGTTTCAAGGTCTGATCATCTGAAGACAGGAACTACAAGAAACTGAGTAAAACAGGTTTTTTTTTTTTTTTTACGTTTTACTTGTTTACTTGTTTGTTTTTGGTTTGTGCATATATTAGAATATTTATTATTCTGATCCCGCCTTGGTTACACAAAGAGAGAATTTAAAGAGCTTCCCAATGGAGAGAATAACTAAAGCTGTGAGGAAGATGAACCCGAGGCAAGGCTCCAAGAAAGAGAACGCAAACCAACGAAAATGGATGAAAGATCATGCTCTGAGGGGTTTTACTGACTTCATACTGAACAAACCGTCGGATGAAGATACAGATAAGACTTTTGACAACAAAGAAATGTGTGAGTATGAACTGAGAAAAGGCAGAAAATAAAATAAAAAAGTATTTAGCTTTACAGACGAGAGTAAAAACAAATCCCTTTTTTGAGCGTAAAACCTCTGTGTTTATACAGTTAAAACTGTAGTTAATCATTAGTTATTCGTTACAGTAAAATGACAATTTGGCTACATTTGCACAAGGCTGAAACCGTAGTGATCTCCACTGCATATAAAAAGGTTTAACTTACTCTATGCCTTGACACAGATGCCACTGGAAATTCATCACCATTCATCAGTTGAGCATTCATTTAAATGTGTGTTGAATGTGGTGTATGAACCAACGCTGCCTTCTGTGTTGTTAAGTGCTTGATACAGAGAAGCAGTTTATAGAAGCAGCCAAGAGAAACGATGTGGAGACCATGAAGACTGTTGTCAGAGGGGTTAATGCCAATGCAAAGAACGTGGTGGGTATAAAAAGATAAACTCTACCTCTGCATCTTGTCACTCTGCATTACACAATAGCACAGAGTACTGAGAGGCTGATCATTTCAGAGGGTTTTTTTTTGAGAATCATTTGCCAAAAAAACAAAAAAACAAAAAGAATTAAACTGACTGAGTTGTTTGCCTTAGCATGATAGGACTGCCCTTCACTATGCAGTCGCTGGCAAAAACAAGGAAGCTGTTCAACTTCTTCTTCAGAGGAGGGTCAAGGTGGACCAAAAAGACAAGGTAAGAAGGATTTAAACATCAGCATCTGTAACTACCTTGAGTAACAAGACGATAGCCGATCTGATATGTTTGAGTAATCACGACTCTCCATTCTGTGTTCTGCGTCCTGACAGTACGGCGTGGCACCCATTCATTTGGCTGCCTGGTTTGGCAGTTTGGAGATCCTGAAATTATTAGTGCAGGCTGGAGCTGAACACAAGATTGAGAACGAGGTAAAGGAGCAGAAAGAGTTTCGTTCTGTTCGACTGCTTCTCATTTTCTAACAGACAAAAAAAAAGAAGAAGAAATAATAATAAAACACACAAATTGGACCATCTGTCTTTTTTAATATGTTCAACATCCTCCCATTTCCCTAAAGAACGTGCTCCTCCTCGGATACTTGTTGATTCATTTTCATTATCCTGGATTTTTTGAACGTGACATTTGTTTGCTCATCGTGAAGCGACGTGTCAGCTGTTCTTTGTGCATGAGCTAACATAGAGACAACAAACAGCTGCCTAAGATACATTGAGTAACCAAGTATCCAATTACTTTTGAACCTCTATAATTTGGGCACTGTGCTTTAGAAGTATGTGAGTGTGAAGAATCGTTTCGTTTCATTGGGCAAATCAAGTTCAGTTTCTAAGACACTAGTGGATACTTACTTATATATACTTCTTATATAACTTGTTTTTTCCTACTTCAGGAAGGACTGAACATTATGCACTGTGCTGCTATCAACAACCACACTGAAATAGTGGAGTATATAGTTAATGACCTACAGATGAAAGAGCTGGACAAGGATGACGAGGTATCGACTTGTTTTTCCCATTAAGCAACTCTTTAATTGACTTATATAGGAATATAGGATGTGTTATTATTTATACATTACCTCCTACATTTCAGTTAGGCCACCGCCCATTTGCATTAGCAGCAGAGAATGGATGTGTGGAAATGTTAGAGATGCTTATGGACCCGTACAAAATGGCCACCATGAAGCCCAATAAGGTGTGTACAGATTTATTTATGCATTTCTGGTGAACCTGTTTACAATATGTGGCTGTTTTTATGCACACATGTGCACATTCCTCACACGTCACACCTGCAAAAAAACTCAGTCAAACACTCTTTGATGCAAGTCGTTTTCCCTCCCTCCCTCCTGCCAGAGAGGGGAGACGCCCCTGCACTTAGCTGCCAGGAACGGCCACTTGGACGCCGTCCAACTGCTGCTGCAGCTCTTTGATACTCGGGATGAAGTCAATATGGTAGACAATCAGCGTAAACATCCTCTCTATCATGGTGTAATTTGTGACAGTGTGTGTGTTCAGTAGCTAATCCACTGCTGGATGGTTGTTCCACTGTGGACTAATTAAGATGCATCAAACACGTACTAGTTACTATTCTATAGCAATGGAAACAGTCTACTTCAGGTCTGACTGATAAGGTACTTCTACAGCGACTGCCATTAGCTGTTATTTAATAAATAAATGCAAAAAAAAAAAGACTAGTCGTCTACTGATTATCTCATGTAATATAAATGTAGTGATGTAGTGTAACAATGTTACTTGGTTTCTGAGTTCTAGTTAGTTGTAGGACTGAAAACACTACATGGTCAACATGAGGAGAATTTTCTGCCATTGTGGTGCTCATCTGGCAAAACAACAGTATTTTATTTATAGATCTTGTGTGTTTCAGGATGGGGAGACAGCTCTGTACCAGGCTACAGACAACGGCCAGGAAGAATGCGTCCTGGCTCTGCTGCAGGCTGGCTGTGACCCCGACATCCTAACAACAGTACAATAAGACACAATGCTGACTCATATGATTAAATCCCTCGAGCTCTGGTGTCCGACTGTTAATAATATTGTAGTGTTACATGTGTTAAAGGGATTAATACTAAAGCAGCATTAAAATATGTTGTAAAGGATTTTTTTTTTAAACATAAGCTTACACAGCTGACCTGACCTGACTTCTTTCTCTCGTAGGCCAAATGCAGCGCTCTCCATCCAGTTTCAGAACGAGGAGACACGTCTCTCGTCCAAATACTCTTAGAGCACAAAGCCAACACTGACCATCAGAATCAGGTGAGCAAACACAAGCCATAGATGGCAGTAGTACACTTTATCAGTAAAGTTTTCTGCCAGTACGCCGTCAACTGTTGTCCTCCTGACACTCCTGCCTGGATGCTTGTCACTGTACTTTTATATATTTTCTCCTAAATTAAGAGCTCAGTTTTTGAGCTTGTGTTGTGCCACAGAATTGTTTTTTTGTGTTGCTCTCAGAACCTAGAAGCTCCTCTCCACCTGGCAGTGAAGAACAGTCACCTCCCTGTCATCCATTCTCTACTGAATTCTGGCTGCAACATTAACGTCACCAATAAGGTATGACCATCCTACTCACACAGTAAATAAAGTGTCAGCTGACATTTATATAAACATATAAGCTGGGAATGTGAATTACATAGTGCTGTGAAATGTTTAGAGATCCCAGACAGTTATGCATCTTGCCGCTGAGTTGGCCAGAATAGAAGTTGTGGAGATGCTTCTTAAAGCTGGGATGGATCTGACTCTACAGGACCGGGTAAGAATTCCCACAAAGAATCTATGAAAGCAGCAAGCTATGTCTTAATCTGATATTTTACCAGTTAAATTCAAACTTTATGTCTTTTGTTGTACATGTTGGATCGGAGTAGCAGGGTAAGACGGCTCTGGGTGTGGCAGCCAGAGCAAATGAGGCCATTATTGTGGATATGATCATCAAAGCAGAGAGGTACTACGCCGGGAGAGAGGTGAGATAATAATAATTGTATAATTCGATATCAATAATTGTATCTGTAACTTTTACTCCTCACGTGTGCCATAACCCACGCTTGTAGCCTTTAAATCAATAATTACATTCATCACAAATGATTCATTTCCTCAAGTTACATTCTAGATTAGATGAATCTTCTCTAATACTATTAAGTTTAAAAAAAAAAAGACAACCAGAAATATTTGTCAGCCAATTTACCATCAATTTAATTAAAGATACGCCTGATTCCCTTCCTGTCTTGATTTTCAAAATGTTTAAATGTGGCATTCATATTGCTAATCATGTGTGAGAGTGTCTTTCCAATAATCTCCTTCCATGCCCCCGCTCACTCCGAGGCTTGTGGCCTTTATCATTCTGCTGACATGATTTAATTGCCCTTTCAGGCTAACCCTGAGCTTAATGAGAGTGTTCACAGCGAGTATCCGCTGACGTTTAAACTCGACCACCGCATCGGGACCAGGGAGCTCCGCTCGATGGCCTGGCGCCTGGCGTACAAGCTCCTGAAACCAGGAGACTGGAAAAGACTGGCAGAACACTGGGACTTCACTAAGGAGCAAGTGTTTGCGATCGAGGAGCAGTGGACAGGTGCCACAACTCACACTGACCAGACAGGCTTTTTGACTGTGCTTTTGGCAGCTTTGTGAAATACTATAACACGAGCGTCTTAAAGCCAAAATCTTATGGATCCATGAATGGCTACAAAGTTAATACGCTTGGATAACTTTTCAAACAGACAAGCTGTTTAGTTTTTTTTTCTTTTATCTTCCAATGAACAGATACAACCTTTAGGTTATTTCTACAACTGTTTTTCTGATTATAATGCTGTGTGTGTGTGTGTGTGTGTGTTTATATACAGGCCAGCACAGCTACCAAGAGCATGGGAACAGGATGCTGCTGATCTGGCTCCACGGGGCAGAATTGGCTCAGAAGAGCTCTGCAAAGGAACTCCACCAGGGCCTCATCGACACCGGGAACAGAAAAGCTGCAGGTACATCCAGTAACTTTTTCTTATTTATTTATTTATTTTTTAAATGAAGATACTAATAAATATATTAACTGTGTTATCTGGTAATGTTTGCCTGAATTTTAATGAAGAAATGTTCATTTTTCTAACAGATAAGATTCGGATGGAGACGGAGGGCACCAGCAACAAGAGCTGCAGCATCTCATGACACAATCCACAAAAACTTACAAACCGACAACATATATGTATATATATATATATATACATTTTTTTCTAAACTACTGATCTGTACAGGAAATTAACTGTAAAATAATTTATTTTGAAAATAAAATCGTGCATCAAATCATCAACATATGGCTTTGGTTTTAGTGAAGTAAACAACCTGTGAAGTCAGATGGCCGGTTTCATTAGAAATCATTAGTAGCACAAACATTTAAAATATGTGGTTTTACACATCATAGTGCAGTTTCATTTGTTCATAATTTAAAGTGAAACATTTTCATAGAAATAAATGGACATTTTTTTACGATTCAGGACAGTCTAACTGGTAATAACTAAATAATAAGCAAAACATGTACATGTGCAGTTGTAAACATCTGGGTCTACTACTTTCAGAAAAATGCTATTGCTCAGGAAATTGTGCTTTTCACATTCATTAAAGAGTAATAGCTAAATGGCAAATAAATGCTCACTTCAAATGTAGAGAGCAAAGACAAATTCATGGGCTTGAAACTAATGCCAAGGCAACTAATTCTAGGATCTTTGCATAGTCTACATGTAGGTGAGCAACACGTTCTGAGAGATGGTGTATGTGTGTGGTCAGTCGACTACTTTGATGGAATGAACGTTGCATGAGCTGGTGTGTGTTTTAGAGGAGCCTCTGCCTGTGGAGGAGCTGTGTCCCTGTTGGGAGGAGCGAGAAAACTTCGCAGCTGTGGCCTGACCGATGGTGAGCTGCAGAGATGAAAGAAAAACAAGACGCATTTGAGTTTCACTTGACAACAGCAATCTATGGTAAACAGTCGTTCTTAGCAACGACACGTCCTGTCCCCGTACCTGTGTAACAGGATGATGGCGTTCAACTATGACAGAGCTCATGGGCGGATTCACACCCTGCACCTGGAGGTTGCTGCGTGTTGTTTTACTTGTGTCAGGTCGCGCAGAAACACGAGCCGTTACGGTCTTTGAGGGTTTTTGCTGACTGGCTGTGACCACACGACCAGTCACCTGAAACACACATATTAATGAGATGCAGCTTCTTCTTTACTGAAATCATTGTGTCATTGGTCACCGTGATTTATTTGATGACATAATTACTGTCATGGTTCCATATTACCTGTGGTGGAGGACATACCAGAGTCTCTGTACATGTCTAATGCTAACCTGTTTGCTGGAACTTGTTGTGCTCCCAAGAGGGAGTGAGCTGTAGGCTCCTGTGGTGGGAGGGAAAACTTCTGTCCTGGATACAGGAACACCAGAGCCCAACTGAGGAAAAGGGAATTCATGAAAACAAGTGCAGGAGTGGGATTTACAGGAGGTGAGTCATAGAGCAACAAATAGAAACAGACTTACTGAAGCAAGCAAACAAATAAATAAATGAATATTATAATGTTGTATTTCTATTTCAGCGCTATCAGCAGTGCAAGTTGAATGTAGGTGAGGTAACAGCATGAAATGTCTATTTAAAAAACGGGAAAAAACAAAATACACTTACACAGACAGGATACAATGTGTTATTAAATGTGCTGTATGTTTTCATTAGAAACTGTCAGTGTCGCACCTGATCTTCTGCTTCACTGTGGAACGGAGGGTCTGGCCGGTCAAAGTGGATCGGGCTGTAACGTGTGGACGAGATGGGATACGGTTGAAGCTGAGCCATTGAGGTAGAGCCAGGTTCGTCCTGAGGAGGCAGAGAATCTACAAAGAGAGAGAGAAAAAAAAGAAGTTTATCAAACTGGTACAATGTAGTCATGAGAGTGGCAGAAAACTGCTCTGAAGCTGAATGCTTTGCATGAAATCTTGACAACCACCATCTCTGTGAATGAAAGGCTGATATTTCCTTTTAGCTCAACAATTTCACTCTCTAGGCATCAATACTAATGATGAAAACATTTGCAGCATAAACACGTGATTAAATCTCAGTCGGGATGTGAATATCTCCACTGTCTCTGGCTTGTGAAAGACACAGATACAGTGCCAAGTACACACTCCTGCTTTGGCAAAATTAATAAGTGTGTTTTTGAGAACAGACTAAATAAAATGTCACACCAGTTTATTTTGTGTTAGTCTGGATGGCAAATATGACTCATTAAAAAGAAAAACCATAAAGGTAAAAATAACTTTCCTTAAAAGAATTAGAAAGAATAATGAAATCACTGCCCTATTGTTCAGCGAAGCTAGATGATAACTAGTGCAGCAGTTCTATGTTCTAATAGCTGAACTCATTAAACATGTGAGCAGATGGATAAACACACCAGAGTTAATTTGTAAAAACTGAGAAACAGCGAGATTCGGCTCAGCAGCCATGTGCTCAACAAAAAATAGCAGACTAAAGGACATTTCATGCTTTCTGCATCCATAAGGGTCTGGGTTAGTCCATGTGACGTACATTTCAAAATCTGCCCTCGTCCCTGAGGGACTGTGTGCAGACGTCCATGTGCAGTTCAAAATTTGAGATTGAACACCAGAGTAGAACAGCTGCTAGAGCAGAGAAATCTTGACTTTGAACAAATTGCTAATGACAGCATGAAACTATAGACCTGTGCTGGCTGTACTTGCACTTGTAAGCACTTGGCTTATTCATTTAAATGCTCTGTGAGTCTTAACACCACTGACCTACTGCATCTCTATTTTTGGTACAGACAGTCAGAAAAAATGTGGTTGTCTATTCAAATATCCTTTTGTTTCAAGCCTTACTAAATAACAGTAATTAAACGATGTAATTAATGTTACCGAGAGCTGTGTCCAGCCATCTTTTCATCACCTCGTCAAGGTTATAACCTATGAAAGTACAGCTCAGTCGGTAAATCCACCGACTCATCGCACCATTAGATGAGTCAGAGGATGACTTCACGAAAAGAAAAAAAAAGAAAAAAAAAAAAAAAACAAAGATCCCTGATCACTCTACTCATTCATAATTCTACACAGCTGTCAATAACACAAGGCTGCACTGTATTGGAGAGATGGTGTTTCTGTCTTGATAGATGTTGAATCAATAAAACACAATGACAAGGCTAATGATGACTTTATGTTTTGTTTTATAGGGCAGAGGTATTGTTCTATAGTAGTGGGGCTTGTGATGAGGACATTTTTAAAATAATAGTTGTTGGAAAAAAAGGTGGTTTACTGTTACAGACCATGCTCTTCATGAGCTGGAGGTCCCTCTGGTCGTCCCTCCCTGGTGCTGAACATGTTGAGAGCCTCCATGTTGAGAGCACACACGCCCCTCATGAAAGCTTTCTTCATAGACTCCTCATAGCATTCTCTCTCCAGTTGTAGTCTTTGAATCTCAGCCTGAGCCTTCTCTATGGCATTGCAGTGCTGTGGGGACAGGCAGCAGAGGACATGAAAATGAAATGAAGACATGTTGTTGATCACTTTCCTGCTTTTACGCTTTGGCCTCAATGTTGTAACCTTGATCTATTACATCATCAGTAACACTGATGTCTCTATTTAGCCTTTATTTTTACTTGTTATTTATCAGCTTTATTGTGGCTGAAATATTGAACTTGTATGTTTTTATCATAATTCACTGAATAAACCTGGGACTTGGTTCACATAACTAAACTGTGCTTTATATAGCGTTGGTAAAACACATCAGTCAAGTATGAATACAGCAATGCAGCATCATACAGACACAGACACACAGTTTCATATGCACGTCCTCCCTGCGGTTGTTTACCTCTGCCAGTTTGGCCTCATATTCTGTGGACAGGCGGGCGCAGACCTCTTCAGCCCTTGCACGACAAGCCTGCTCCACCTTGACCTTCCAGTGTTTCTGGATCAGAGACTGCCAGCCCGACCACACCTTCCTCTTCAGCTGCAGATTGTAGTGCTGCCGTGCAACCTGAACAGCATGAGCCTGGCAGGGAAACCACAAGACCATGAAAATATTCACAAGGAAATAATTACACCCATAATTCATTTTTGTGCAGGTGCACTACATTTTCTCCTGGTGGGTTTTTCCATGCTAGGAGTACATTTAATTTTCCCATTTTTAGAGGCAACAGCATAAACAACTATTTTGTAAATGTTTAAAAAAAAAAATCAGATTTTTATATGCTGTTTGGTATGAAAAGCAGCAGATTATGTGACACAATGTAATGTATATACTTTTTAAAGAGGAGTTATTTGTAACCCTGACCCAGTGTGTAGTGACATGAAGATGTGTGGATCAGTAACTTATATATATATAATTATTTTTACAAACCATTAAACTGTACTGTCTTTAAAAAAAGATATATGAAAAATACGGGTTTTTATCTATTCTATTATTATATAATATGGGTGTGTTATGTTCTTCTCCATCTTTGTTGAATAAACTCAGAAGCATCTGAGTATGTATTTCCAATTGTGTGCTATGTAAGATGTGAGCAATGAACTTTTAAATAATTCTGAAGTCAAACAATAAAACAAACATTGATGCCGTGTAAAGAATTGTGTAAATATGCCCCTTGCATTAAAAAGGCTATGAAAGAAGGGCAACAGGAGAGGTTGTCTTCCGAGTCTAAAAAAAAATCCAAACATAAATAGTTATAAAACCTGTGGGTGGGGAAAAAAAAAACATTAACGTCAACTGTGTACCTCTTCTTTAGCTTCAGCGTGCTGAAGTCTCCAATGGGTGAAGGCTCTCATCTTTTCAAGCTTTTCTTTCTGTCTGTCCAACACGTGGCTGAGGTTCATAATCACCTCAGGGAGGACACGTCACACAACATGTTTGTCAGACCAAAAGCACACACAGTGTTCTTCTTTTTTTTTTTCAAAGTGCTAATAGTAAATGTGCTAGTGTGATTTAGGTACGAGGCTAAGACATGAATCAAGACCATAGAGTCATTAACCAAAACTTAAAAAAAAAACTGTAAATTAAATCTTGCTTTAGTAATTTATCCAAACTTCTACAGTATGTACTGGAAAAAAGCAAATAAATACACTTATAGTCACCTCGTCTTTCCTCTGGTTTGAAGCCTCATAGGTGTGTAGCAGCCCCTTCAGGCCGTCTAGCTCTGACTTCAGGCCAGATGTCTGGGCTGCATGCCTCTCCTTCTCTTTCTTCATCTCCAGCTTGTGTTGCTCGGCATAGACCACCTTCCACTTCCGTAGCTCCATCAGCACATTTGACTAATTAGGGAAGAGAGGGTGGGAATGTAATGGTGTGCTGATTACACTACTTTAGTGAACATAGACAAATGTACACAAACCTTCAGCTGTATTTAAATTAGATGGACAGGTGTGCAAATGGGGCTGTCAGTGACAGTCTACATGAACCTAACACAGTCACACAGCCACAAAGTAAATGTGTTGGCCTTATTGAAAAGGTAAAATAAAATATTTTATTTGTGAAGGAACACAGGCACATAAACAACACATTTTCTAAGTGTCTTCAACAACTCATACCGATGTGCTGCCTTTCCTCATGTCAGACTCTGCTCTTATAAGTACCCTTTAGAAGATGATTGGCTGTCATCTGCCCTAAATGAATGAGCTGTACATCATGAGGAGAAAAGGGCAGGAAGGACACCTACCTCTTCCAAAAATCACTCCAATGGGAGACAAAATTAAAAGGTCAGTGGTTTCACAGAGTAGAGCTGTCACCCAATTCAAAGAGACTTAAACACTTTACATTCTTCATATCTTCCTCTCTTCTGTCTCTTCTTATTGCATGAGTATGAGTAATGTCCATATAAACCTAAAATGCTGATTTAATTAACCCATATATTTAAGCATTTTATAATTATATATATATAACCTGAAATACAGCATCAGTTAGATGAACGTGGGTTTTTATTGTTAAATGTAAATAAACTTATGTACCAACAAATCTAGATCCCAGAAACAGAAAACATTTGATAATTTGATCTGTGAATTGGTCTTCAAAGGTTAATGCTTTGTTGACATTGTTCAACAGAAATGGCCACTGACCAAAACATGTTAATTATGATTAAATGAGCAATTCGGTTTCATGATCTGACTGATAGTCAGATCATAAAGACAAACCTTCAGATTGTTGCTCCACGTGTCCAGAATGTTCTCCATCTTGTTTATGTTCTCCTCTGAGATAAACATCTCTGTCACAGTTGACTCCGGGGGGACTGGGCTGCTTGACCTAGACCTCTGAGATGCTGCCTGCAACCTGTCTGAGGGAGCGTCTGAAAGCACTGATGCCCTGCTAGATGACCGAGCAGCCATCTCCTCGACTGGAAGGAAGAAAGAAAAAAAAACAAAAAAAAAAAAACAACAGAGACAGAGTGTCACTAGAAAATGAAGCAATGCTACAATGTCATTGTCTTATTTGATATTAAAAGAAATCAATATACAATTAGATAATCACACCATTTTGTGTCTTTGTAATTATATTTAATTTTTACCATGAGATGCTCTTGAGTGTGAGGCAGGTTCAATGATAATAGGTGACACCTGTGATGATCTCATAGACCTGTTAGGCTGCCTCCCATCTTTATCTTCAGTGCTAGTATCTGAAAGAAGGATGGAGAAACAAGGATGGACAGTCAGAAAAAGAGGCACAATGGTAAAGAGTAGATAAAAAAATGGAAATGCTGCTAAAAACTGACATGGAATCAGTGGCTAAAATGAAAATGTTGGGTGAGAAAAGACAGTTTAAGAACAGAAAAGGTGATGGCCAGGATGCTAAGTAAGAAGAGCATCGTCCTCATCCAGGAATGCATTCATGTCAATATCTTAATTAAATAGTGCAAGGGGGGAAGAGAAAGCCTGCACTCCAAAGAGCAGTACGGGCCCAGTGCCAGGAGATCATTACCAATCAGCCCGTCTGCTTTCTACATCCCTGTGCACTACTCCATGACAGTAAAAGCACTAAACCTCCAATGAAAGCTGCAGCTGGAGCTAGAGCTCGGCTGGAGCCTGATGGACTGTTTAAGATGTGGGGCATCATAGAGGAAAGAGATAGGGACACAATCTGACAGACTGATATCATACACATCTTCACTAGACTGGTTTACAAGCTCAAAATATGAGGCAGATAAACACACACTCCATTTTCTTTTGTTCATGTTTTGATGCTAAATCTTTTTTGACAGCTGATCATTTGATCGGGGCAGTGCCTGGAAGGGCTCAAGTTGTGTTACTGTCAGAAAGGCTTAGTGAAATGTGTGTGCATGACCTGCATATACGAGGAACCTGCGATACCTGCTGGGCGCTGTGATTTTGTGTCATCTTTTCTCTGGGAACTCCAACCATCTGCAGACAGATACGAGGGGTTCAACCTGTGCAAGTGAGCAGTGGTGAATGTCTCAATCTTCGGGGTGACCACAGCATAACGGAGGAGCTCCTCATACTCATCCTGTCGATCCATGAACAGATAAAAGAGGTGAAATAGTGAATGCTGTAAACATCAGTTTATCAAAGAAACTTCTGGTTTCACCAGATGGTTTTACAAAGCAATGATTGATTAAAACTCGGTGCACATGTAAATGTTTTACTTGCATTAATCAACTACACAATCTTGATGTGTCCCAAAATATGCCTGCACATAAATGTGTTATTATGGATTTTTTAATCACCTGAAGCTCAGAGGACACAGAGCTGCCCCGGTCCGAGTCCTTGGGCAAGACAGGGCTGGTTGGTTCATCGTCATCTGAAGATATCTGGTCAAAAACAGTATATAGTTGTAAAGGTAATAGTTTGGTGAAACATCACCAACAGCTTGGGCCACGTGTTGTCTCTTTATAGTTTCACAAACTATAGTGATGTTTGGTCTGATGTGGTCGACATATCTAAAAACTAGTTAAATCTCCTAGCCCTTTGCGCTTTATGAATAAAATCTAGTTTTTAGTTAACTAACCGTGTAACTATAGTTAACTAAAACGTAATAGTAAGAGGTACAAGACATGGAGAACCGATGCTCCAGTAGTAGAAGTTAAGTTTTTCCCAATTTTAACTATATCGACGTACGTTTTACAACATATCTGACTAATTATACTTTAATATCCATAACAAACTTTACATGCTGTTTAAAGAGCTCAAGAAATGTGAAGGTAACACAGGCAACAGTAACTATTCACAGTTAACAGTTACTGGGAACGTTAGTCTGATAACATTCACAGCTAATGTTAAATCTGTAGGAACTAAATCACACTCGTTCGTGGCTGCAACAACTAAAACTAAAAATCAAAGTTCCTATCACGGTTTCTACGAAATTAAAATCAAGTTACTTTCTGATTTTATTTTACCTGTGGATACATCTGTCTTTTTAGACTGCCACTCTCATCCGTTTACCCAAGTTATTCGTCAGTTGGAAAACGCTTGCCTTGCCGTTTCAAACCGAGCAACCGTTCAACAACAGACTCTGTGATTGGCTCTCGTTTCAGAAGCGCCCAGTGAAGTCGCCTCTGATTGGATGAACTGTTTCTACGGCAACGGTAAGCGGAACAACGCTAAAAATCACCAGCTGGTCCCTCAACAGTTCAAGAAAAACGCACAAGCTTCCCCCTCTTTGTTCTGAGTCGACTTATGTAATAGACGCTTGTTTTAATTTGGTTCTAGCAACCAGTTATCACGGTGAAAGCCCGATGGGTCACCTGAAGGAGACTCTGACACAAAGAAGATAAGCCAAGCTAATATCCCCTTATAAACATTAGCACCTCTTCACTTTGAGGCACTTGACTTAAAGATACCATGTTTGAATATCAGTGTATAAAAAGGTACAGTGTTGGTTTGTTTATGTTGTGAAATTAACTTAGCTCTGAGCTCCCATTTAACGAGCAATGAGAGTTTAATGAGTGTGTGACTCCATAGAGATTAGTGATCAGCTACATTGACACAAGGAGGCAGCCTTACCTGTGTGAAGAAGGTATAAGTCCTTGGGGAATACCACCACCCTGTGAACCTTCCCGAGGATATCTCTCTGTCATTCATTTAGATAAATAGAGAGCAGACAGTGGTTCATATTCTGATTTACAGCAATGTCTTAACCCCCTGCAGACCTGCTGCTTAACAGTATTAAGACACATATGTGGGTTAGGCCTAACGGCTTGGCAGTCCCAGCCATGGACAGACTCCAGAGAGAAGAGACATATGGTCCCTCTCAGCCGTGGCAGAGCCGTAAGCAGTACTGTTGGACTGGGGCCTCACCACCTGGCTGAGCACTGTGAGTGCCTCACTGTCCGGAGGTGTCCTTAGCAAAGGGGGAATGCATGGTTGTGACACTGGTGACAGTATAGTAATCCCCCAACCCCTCCTAAAAATAATAATAATAAAAAAAACAAAACAAACAAAAACAACTTAAGTACAAAACAGTTTTAATCTGCTACATTTATCAACAATACATGAACAATATATACACAGACATAAAAGTTAATGTTGAGTAAAGACGGGCACAGACGCCCCTCAGCACACATTCTCAGTTTATTATTGCATGTCTTGACAGCAGATGCAGGCTATGAATTTGAACCAAAATTGTGAGGCACAGAGGATAATCCTCGCTGCTCTGCAGGGAGTGGAGGTTTCCTCTTGAATGACAGGAAGCTGTAGCTCCCACAGATTACTTATTTCCATTTCAGAGCAGATGATTCACATGTTTTGAAAGGTTGCAGTGATGGGTTCATCACAGGTTTTCTCTTTCAGGGTGATTTTTTTTTTCTTTTTCTTTTTCTTTTCATTCAAACGCAGCTTGTTAAGTACATTTCTTCTTTTTTTTATTATTATTATGCAATTAATGTTGAACTGCTAATATCCCTTGCTTGTCCGCTTTTGTTTTAGTTATTACAAGGAGGACTGGATGAGAATGAACAACTGCTGGGCTCATGTTTAAGTTGTGATAGGAATTTTAGTAAGAGTAATTCAAGTACAGTAATTGTCCTACTGGAAACACTTTAATAGCACAATGCCTAACAGCCAACCATTATTCTTGTTTAGTGCCTGGTTTTGTATTGTAGGGTATCTAGTATCTGTATTCAGATTGTCTTTAATTACTGTGTGGGAGTAAATAAAATTATATTATTTTAAACTGTCTCTCAAATTCAAACATACTAATCCATAACACAAAGCAGTTCATATCAAAGGGATACATTGGTAATTTCACCTATTTTTGCCCCCGACAAGTACAACTGTGAAAAATATAATAAATAATAGCTTAGACAGATAGATAGTAGATAGAGACAGAAACCTGTTCTGTAGCTGTATAATGTTTTTACCTTTGTTGCTGACAAAGGTAATAAGCAGCAGTTAGATTAAAGCCAGTATTACTGCCTCGAACCTTTTCTTTAGATCCCCTTTGTAAATTTTCTCTTCCTTTCAGCAGCAGAAACGGACCTGAGCTTGTGGGTTGAAATGGGATTCAGCTCACATTCTTCTCTCATGGCCTGTTCAATCTGTTCCAGGACAATAATCACAATCCATTTGACTTTATTCCCCCTGGTATTTTAGCTCAGGTATGTTAGACTGTTTGGGATCTTTTGATGGTAGACAGAGCAAAAATTAGGAAGTCATGTTTTGCACGTATACAAACTGACTTTGTTCTGTTTACATTTCATTTTATCTTTGACAAATTATTTAAAAATAATAAATAAACGAATAAAGTGCCTTCCTGTTATTTCCTATATGTGTTATTTCACCTTTTACATTCCTGCACTTTACAAATTTGGTGTAAAATTGTTTTTGCCTTTGATCGATTTTCAGTCAGACATATTTACAGACAACCATAACTCCTGAAGACAACAACTAATGTGCTATCATCAATCGTAATGTTATCAACCCATTTTTCTCACACGAGACAATGATGACCTCTCACCGAACACAATGTTGCTAGAACTCATCCTGGAGTTATTCATAACTGCCTGCTGTTTTCAAATTAGTTTTCATTACATTTTGATGGACCAGGACTTCCCCCCTAGGGTCTTTCTAATCCATCACATCTCTCTATCAGTGACACCAGTGTCCTTTTGTTTTGCTTGCAGGATGCTCAGATACCGTATCTGCCAGCACTTGGCTTCACTGTTCACCCTCAGATAAAAGATATGATAGGTATTAACGACCAGGTGAGCGACAACAAGGCAGCGTCATTGTTTGCCATTATTATGTAATATTTACATGCAGTATGATACCTGCAGTGTAGATGAGTATTGGAAACTGAGAGGAAAGACGACGGCTAAACCAGTTAGCTTGATCTTCTATCTCTAAAAGGCACAAACAATTAGCATCAGTGTCCACATCAGTTTGTTATCATCTGGATGAAGATAAGAAGCAGACAGTTGTTCCAGTCTACCTCCACTACTCCAGTAATTTCTTAAGTAAAGGCACTATATTCACTTTAGATCTCCAAGGAGTTGGATACGTATGAAAAACAGGCATTTAAACTGTTATGTGTTAGAACTTACTGTAGGAACATGTCATGTTAGTGTATTCATGATATCTATGCAGCGCAATTCAAATGGTTTTACATTTTGGAGATTAGAGTCACAAAGAATACCCTCTGAGTTTTTATAATGACATAATTACATAGAGTAAGTGCATGTATGCTTGTTAATGTGACCATTTGGTGTTGTATGATATTAGTCAGCCGGTCTAATATGGGATTCCAGCAGTGTCACATTCTTATTACAGTATCTACAGCCAATATTAGGTTACATTTCTTGTGAGTGGAAAGGAAATTCATTACCTTGACACCTATTCTTTGCGCATGTCAAATCTGCAAGCTGCAGAAAATATATTATAAAATCACTGCAACAGAGAGAGACGCTGAATTTCACGAGCATCTCTCTATCTTGTGTGCATGTTGATGTGACAAAGGGAGGAGTATAAGCCTCACAAAAGAGGAGGCATCTGCATGCACAATGGACTGTGTGTGTGTGAGTGTGTGAGGGTCACTCTACTGTCCCATACATTAAGCTAAGTGCTCCTCAGCTCTCCAGCGGTAGTAAATGGAGTCTTATGGCTTGAGGGGGGGTTCGTCTACTAACTCTGAATCAAAGGCAGAGTATCCCAGGCCTCAGGTCACTGCTTCTGTGAATCATCAAATTCAGAGGAAAAGGATAGATTATTTTTTCTGTTTACGTAGGTGCGTGTGTGTTTTTGTATACAATGCATGCACAAAAAACCTATTCGGTATCCTATGTGGCGAGTATGATGCGCAACCAGTGCCAAAACTGTGTTGTTGTTGTTGTTGTTTAAACTCACTGAGCAGATATAAAACCTGGCTGCGCTGTTGACTACATTTCCTACATGTAAACTGTGTTATCACGGAGCAATTGAGATTTTGTGTTTCTTGAAATGAGAATGAGGAATCACATGTTCATGGGTGTAACGCTTCAAAGGACTTGCTCAGTCATCTCTGCAGTGGACTGGGTCTCACTGGTGGTGCTGGTGTAGTTTGCAGGCTTTAACGATATGAATATTGAAAAGCTGAATGTCTCTGTGCTTGCATCAGTCCATCATCAGTTTCCTTTTTTCTTTCCTCCTCCCTACCTCCTTTTATTCTGAAACCAATCGCAGGTTTCAAAGGCGTTAGGATCTGACATAGCAGGCACACAGGCAGTCACTGTCTCACACTTCATCTAAAGAGCCTACTTATCTCAAAGAGCCTGTGCTAGGTTACGCAATTATTCTAACAGGCTTGTATAATCTTGGTGTACTGTTCGCCAATATATTATTACTCCCTCTGTGGTTATCATTTGCAGGCATGAGAGGAATGAAAGTGTTTTATTGTGCTTAAATTACATCTGAGAATGAAGATCTTTATTTACTGCACAGGCTACTTTATGTTGAGCTCAGTGGAGTATAAGTGAAGGAATGACAAAAAAAAAAGATTTTGTAAACATAATATGTGAATCATAAACACGAACCTGAAGCTTTAAGCTAAAGAAAAAAACCTAAGGGTGCAGGAATGCTGGCACTTCTCCTGGAGTTAATATTGAATTCTGAATGGTTGTCATAGGTGGCTCATTACCACTGAATATAGCACATAAACAGGTTGAGTATTTATACCAGAAAAAACATCACTGGTGAAGCTGGGGTGATGCAGGGTGTTTGCTTAAGTGTAAAACTTTTCTTCTGTCATATTATCATCTTATTGTATTTTCATCAAGTGTCAGGGAAAATGAAGTGCAAACTATACTTGTCAGTCAGATTCACAGAACCAAAGTTACATTTATTGGGTCTACTCTATGTGAATGACATGCAGTGCCTAGAGTGAATCATTTTTCTCTCAGTGTAGTCAAGTTATGTGACTGCACCTTTGGTCCTGTGTTAACAGATTGACACTTAAACAGTGGCAGCTGATCATTCGAGTCCTGTGGGTTGTGGTTTTTGCTCAACCCAGATATGATTTGGAGGATAAATCTTACCTTTAAATCTAAAACAATATTTTGGTAAGGTTGTACATGTAAAACAACTTCCAGAGGAAGTTATTTGATCAAAGATTTCCCAGTAGAACATTGCAGCCACACATTATATATATGTAAGGCAGACGTCCCCTGATTTAATTTAGGGTCCATTATCTTAATTTAATGCCTCTCTCTAACCCACTGATATATGAATGGATCTAACATGAAATTCATTGGAGGCAGTAAATATACAACAGTGGCTGACAGATGCCTTAAGTCAGTGAGGGAACAAACCAAAACACTACATGAGTGTTGGATGTTTATATTATGTATATTTGTTTATATATTGTAACTAATGATGTGTCCTTGGGAAAAAAAAAGTTGCCTCCTTTAACCAACATCATGATTAAATTCATTTATAAGGCTTATATTACAGATGATTGAACATGTGGCTCATTGGGTTGCAGTGTATAGCATGTTTTGTCACACACTTGACTTGACAAGAGAATTTGCTGCTAAAGTGCGATCATCTCTGCGGCATCAGGTCCTGAACCTGGCGCACTGAGCCTCCGAGGCGCTCAGGTGTCGGTCAGCACCACGGACAGCGACACTGCGCGCAACGAGGTGACATCTGCTGTAGTTTTGTAACGACTGAGGATTGATCGCACTGGATTACAAAAATAAATAAATAAATAATTAAATGTTTGACTTCACAGAGTTTAGATCTGAAACAAACCTCCTAAAAACACATTAAAAAGTCACATAAAAACACACACAAAAGTGAAGACTCACGACTCTCCTTTTAAAACCACGATGAAGCTAATTCTTTTATAAATAAACAGTCATCGTTCATATTCATACAAAAAATGAGCTGCACTAAAATGAATAAACCAAAGCACCAGACCTTCCTTGACTGTTTAGCATTCATGCGTTGCGGTGTTTCACGTCATTCAGTCACCTAACTGGATTGTTCCATCAGACGGAATTACCCGCATCACTCAAAGAAATACAATTATTGATTACAACCCCCCTCTCCTCCTCCTCCTCCTCCTCCTCCTCCTCCACTCTCGTGCCCCTCCCTCCCTTCCTCCCTCCTCTCCTCTCCTCCTCTATCCCTCCCTCCCACCAACCATCTCTCTCTTTCCCTCTCTCCCTTCCTGAAGTGCTGCAGCGGGAGGACTGCATCGACAAAAAAAAAAAAAATAATAATACATTGTCGTGATTTGGTAATTACCTCAGATCCGTTTCTACACTGGTAATAATAGTAATAATTTTGAGAAAAAAAATATATAAGATTTTCATTTTCATAAAACGGAGTCTGATGCAATGGGTAACTATCAGCTCAGTCCACTCTTCTCGCCATAAATGATGGTAAGTGATTACTTTTTTTTTGCTCCTGAAAACATGCTGACACTGGCTGTAACACTTTAGAGTTTAAAAAAGAAAAAGAAAAATAAATAAAAAGGAAAAAATACAGCATTTTCTTTTTCGATCCTCTGAAACCAGCTTCTACACTGGGGTTTGCAAATAATATCGTTAAGTTATTTGCATCTTTTTTCCCCCAAGATTTCCAACTAACATCGAGGCTGGCATACAGGAATACCTCATTATTTATTCATAAGTTTGTGAATCGTTAGTTAAAAGTTGGCATAGTTTCCGGGCATGGCTCTGTCTTTTCCTTTCTTTCTTTTTTCCAGGGGTGCCTCCTGCAAAAGTAGAGAAGTAGAGAAATTGGTGTAATTAGCTGTAAAGTAGGCTACATGCATAAGAACTGATATAACTAGAGATGTGCTGAGTTTTAGTTTCAACTCTTTTTATGTACAGGAATCATTCATAAGCTTCTTTAAATTCATTATGTGCAGTTAATCTTGGTATTAAATGTTTGATTTAAGCTACATTAATGAGGTCTTTCCATTAATTTTAATAGTTGTACTGTGCTTTAGATGGTAGTTTGGTTCGTGGTGATTTTACACCGGAGGTTATAGATTCAAATATGTTTATGTTATAGCATGTTTTTTTTTTTTTTTAATGAAATACTTGTCCTTGGCATGAACAGAGTTTTGGGTTTGTTGGCTGCGGACTGTGTGTGCTGTAGTGCAATCCAGCCTGCTGCCCTGGGGCAGTTAAAGCACTCTGCACTGCCGCCAAAAAAGAGGAGAGGATGCAGGAACAGGCAACTGACTCATCCGTGAATTGCACCTCGAGAGACTGAGCGATTGACAGGCACACAGCCGGTGAACTGGAAATCTGTGGCAAAGTGCTTTGTTTGCAATGCGAAGGCTGCTGTGGCAGTCCTGCTGGGTTTAACACTGAAGCTGCCCATCAATAAGAAAGTGTTAGATGAGGTAAAGTGATTTTAGGTTGCAGAATTCTTTCCCTAGCACCACTTATCATTGATTTCAAGTTGATGTAGATATTTTTTTTCTGCCTGCCTAGGTAAACAAGAATCTCATTGTGATTCACAATACCCCTTCTCTGCATTCAATAACATCGCCTTCTCAAGCTGCCACTGACCTGTAATTTTGTTAGTTTTTCTTGAAGTTATGCACTATCGCACAGGCTATTTTAAGAGAAAAAACATTGTCTTTTTCAGTCTCTTCTCGCATACACTATACGCTGTCCGACTGATGATATCGCAAAGAGTAGAGAGAGCTTCAGAAAATTGTTTCTGCACATTTCGTTGACAGAAAAACAAGGGAATTAATTGATTAGTCATTATTCTAGGGGCAAGTTAAACCCAGCACTTTACTTTACATTGTATCTACCAGAATATCAGAGACTGAATTCCCATTAAATTCTTACAACCTTTGTGAAATTGAGGCACAAACATACACGTCAGTTTGCAACGGTAAATGTGCCCCATCTTACCCCCTGTGCCTCATCGGTGTTATTGCGTCACTGCAACACAAAAAGTCTGCGTCAGACAGTGGTGGTGGTGGTGGCTTGTTATGTTTTATATCTCCTGCGGAAGCACTGTATTGTCTCAGCAGTGAGGTCTGGCAACGTAGAGAGACCATATGTTCACAAAAAAGATCAATGTTATATGTTTCTTTCTGTCTTTCATTTATTACTTAAATAGACTTGAATCCTCTATTATACTTTTCCTATTTTCACAAGGAGATTCACAGTATGAGTATACAGAATGAATACCAGCTTTTTTCTCATCTTACCTTGGCACAGAGTCATTGTATATTACGTACATATCTACATGATGTATCATATCCCTCTCTTGTCCTCTCCTCCCTGCCTCCACTCAGTCAGTAATAGCATCAGTGTTTGATGAAATCTCCCAACAGAAGACGTCCGGGGTTGGCTGGGCCTGTGCCTTCCAGATGAGGTCATGGGCTCTCCGTTTTGATGGGATTACATGCGGCTCTGCCCACTTAGAGATTGGACCCGCTCTTTCTGACGCTTAATAGAACAAACCGGCCATCGAGCCACCGCGCTTGTGCACGTCTTTGAAAAGGCAGGACAGTGACAGTGAGTCAAACCTGACCGAGAGATGGAGGGCGTTTCTCATCCGGACACAGCAGAGGAAATAAACTGTTAAACTGGCTCAGTGTAATGCACATGAACCATGCATTTATTATAACTTGCACTGCACTAATTGCAGTGCATAATAAACGATGAACACTGCTGCTGTACTTGTTTTGGATCATTACTTTATTTTGTTCGGTGAGAGAGCCAATGTCTGGACTGCACTTAGCCAAAAAAGACACTATTGATTTTCTTTCAAGTTCTCATGAAACATATTAAGTATTTGTCTCCTCCAGCAGTTGTGGGTCAAGCAAGCTGAAATTCCTAGACTAGAATTGATTTCTTTTTTCAAACAGTGCCCATACGGGTCTGTTTGCTGACTGCTGGGCAGCAGCAGCACTGACATCAGTCCTTGTAGAGAAAGCACATTGCTTGTAGGAAACCCATACTGTGCTGATATTTCCTTCATTTACTTTTTCTGAGTCCTCTGCCCCCCATCAAAATACTGACTATCGAACAGAACAGAGTTAAACACACAAACTCATATTCATTTCTAACATTTCCCTACTGCTTGTCCCGTGTTGGATATATAAAAACTCCTGTAACTCTAATCTCTTCATTTGTCTTTATGTTCATGTGGGAGGAGATTGGGGGCCAAGTGATACCTGACCTAGTGTTTTTTCAGTATTTTAAAGAGGTTGAAGGAAAAGCGGGACCACTATCCATCATGCAGACAGAGGGTATTGCCAGAGCGAGGCCTATTTTCAGCCACCCTCACACGGTTCACAGCAAGGGTACACACACTATATTAACTCTCTTTATTCTAATTATAGAGAATAGTTATTCCCTAAGGTCAGTGAGGATATGGTAGCTTTATGTTCCAATACATTCCCTCGTTGCCTCGTTGGGTTGTTATCAATAATCAATAGCTGGATGGTTTCGTTGCCTTGGGGATAAGTAATGATGTTGTGAACTGACCACAGATAATGAGGTTAAGAAGATACATACAATTAAATATCCTTGAGGAATAAAAACATTGAAGGGTGTGGAAATAGAGTGGAGTGGATAAATTTAAAATAGAGATGGGTTTTGTTTGGGAGTACTGGTGCTTGTCCAGTTTGATTGTGATTGCTCTCATTGCTCGAGCTGTCTGCACTGTCAAGGGGGTCTCATCATCGGTGGTCAGGTGAGGTTGGTAGTCATTGTGCGTGGGCGTCCTCTGAGCCTCATCACCACTGACAGCAGACCTCACCATACACTCCATTGATTCTCTGACAGGCAGGCTCTACAAAGACATGTCCCATTTTGTGTATATGCGTGTCAGCTTGCTGTAAGTAAAAAAAAAAAAAAAAATGTGTGCGATAGCCAACATGACTTGATCCCAAAACTATGATTGGCATAAGTCGAGTGACAGCACTGAACTCTGACATGCTCCAGACAGCATATTAGGCCACTGAGGAATACAAAATTCATTTTATGTTAATATTAAACATGCACATCCCCTAGTAATCTAATGAATTGTTTTTGAGCAAAGGAAACTAAATGATTTCCAAAACTTTTTTTTTTTATCCTGTCATCCTCAGGACAATGTCTGAGACATTAACTGGAGGTATTAAAAAATTACCAGCCTCTGTGTAAAGTAGAGTGCACATAATCATGGAAGTCATCCAATGAGCCAAAAGGAATTAGTGGAGTCACCTTGAATCAGCGGTGTCATTTTGTCCAGTAAAATGGCATTATGGAAGCTGGAGCTGGGCCTGTGATTTGTGTCCTCTCGACAAGGCTTCAGTATTCATTAGAGACTGTGGCGAGCAGCTCCTAGACACACAGGAACCACACACACACACACACACACACACACACACACACACACACACACACTGGACAGCTCTGACCATCTTCACACCACTCTTAGTGCACAGTCGTTAAAATCTAGAAATATAAATTATACATGATGCTGGAAACTGAGGAATTTCTCCTAAACTGATTAAATTTCATAATCATTGTGTATATTTGTTTTAATAATGGTTTTGTGTCAGTGCAAATGAGAAATTATAGGACAAACAGGCTGGAGTGAGCCTGTGGAGGCGATGTGTGATGATGAAGTGCAGATCACAGTTGGAGCACTCACATGAAAACACGTGACATCATTCACAGCGTTAGGCTGGGGGTCTCCCTCCCTCCTATCAGCACTGGTCTGCCAAGATGGGAAAGGGCTTCCCCCATCCATGCTGTGTGCGTTCACACTTACATATGTGCATAGCATATTAGAGTCTCTTATGTATTAAAGCACTTTTCCTATAGAAAATTATGGTCTTTCAAGATTAGGTACAATATAGTGTGTATATGTGTGTGTGCATTTATCTATGTATCCACACTTGACCATTTCTCCTTTCCTCCTTTCTTTCACGGATTAAATATGACAGAGCCGTTCCGGTTGGCTCGTCACTCCCATTATAATAAACCAGCTCTTTATTGGGGGCAAATTGATTTTGAGCAGAGCCTTGTTTATTAGCTTCTGCTCCTCAGAGCCGGTGATGAGTCAGCAGATTCAGTATTCCTCTTTTTAAAAATGCACATCTCTTCAAAACTAATGTCAAATTCGTGAAATATAGAATAAGGAGAGCACCCCCTGGAAAATACATTTTCATTTTGAAGGGGAAGGAGAAAACAAACTCAAAGCTATACAGTGAAAAACCTTTTTCTTCTCACATCACTCTGAATGATTAAAAGGCCTGGGAGGATGGAGAATGAATGATTAAAGGAGGTGTTTGCTGCCAGGGGGATGTCACCTGTTAGTCTGAGGTAGTTATGAATCTAGCAGAGGAGACATGAGTTACAGACACTATCTGATGAACATCTCCCTCTCTCTTACTTTCTCTTTTTTCTCTCTGATCTCTCCCCCGTCCACCCTCTTGCTTGTTCTCTCTCTATTTTTTATCTGTCTGTCTCTTACCCTCCCCCCATCTCTTTCAGCCCGGCCGATGATTGCCAGAGCCATTGTGGGTTATCTCCTGTGGTGACTGCAGACTTAAGAGTTTTCTTCCCGGCTGCATCTTGAGACTCACTGATCTCACGTTCCTGCAATTCTCCCATCGCCTTACGCTTACCCCTTTTATCCCTCATCCCTCTTTCTTCTACTTCTAAATATCTTTTGAACTGCCCCCCTGAAGATCTACCACCGGAGCCATAATGGAGGACACTTACAATAACAGGACTCATCTGGTTAAAGGGGCCAAGGATATGGTCAAGGAGGCCAAGCGGCACGCAGCCAAGAAAGTCAACAAGGCAGTGGACCGTGCTACAGATGAGTACTCAACCCATCGCAATTACACCCGATTCCAGGATGAGGAGGATGAAGATGAGGATTTCTACCGGAACCCGCCACGGCAGGATGGAGAAGGCTACCATGACAATGAGGAAGGCTCCAGTGATGCCACAGAGGGCCACGATGACGAAGACGAGATCTATGAAGGCGAGTACCAGGGAATCCCCTCGGCGGGAGAGAAGAAAGAGGGCCAGGTGGCGCTGGGGCAGCCGATGTCAGACGCCACAAAGGACCGTAAGGAGCTGGAGCAGGAGAGACAGGCTGACGAGGAGGAGTTGGCCCAACAGTATGAGCTCATCATCCAGGAGTGTGGCCACGGGAGGTTCCAGTGGCAGCTGTTCCTGGTGCTCGGGCTGGCACTTATGTCAGACGGAGTGGAGGTGTTTGTGGTGGGCTTTGTGTTGCCCAGTGCAGAGACAGACATGTGTATGCCCAACTCCAGCTCAGGATGGCTAGGTAAGAGAGCCTGTGTTACTTGCACTTTTACATTTACATGTACCCAGACACACAGTACTTGCAATTCACCAATGCAGCATTGGTATAGGTTTGTATACAATATACATTGTAGATGTATAGGTATGTATAAAATATGAACTGAAATAATAAGGGAATGAAATAACCCTCATGATGTGATTCTGATGTCACAGGGGTTAGATCATATCTTGGCCCTCGACAAGATGAAAGATGGTTGTTTACCAGCCAGGTGAAGCAGAAATCTCAGATCTCAGTGTTCTGAGCACTGGACCTATACAAAGGCTTTAAAATGTTAACATCTTGATGTCTGATACACAGAGTTCAACCAAATTCAACCACTTTGTGGAGCAGTCAGACTGAATTGATTGAGTATCTCCTTAAGTAACTAGATAATGTTCCCCATGCTTGAAAAAAGTTATTTCCACAGAAACCACCTGATCAGAAAACATTGTCTTTTTTAGTGTGATGGATAACTAAGCAGCATGTATGACTTTACTTCTATATACATTCTATATACAGGTACATCCAAAATAAATACCCCAGTGTAAAGATCACAGTTTGCAACTCGGACAAAAGGGATGACCAGGCTATTTTCTGTAGGGGTATTTTTTTTAACTGAAAAGACGAGTTATTAGCTCATTAAACAGATTAGTGTTTGCGCTATACATGTCTCGCTTTATCCTATAGTTGTGCTTCACATGGATGAGGTGTTTTGGTCCATTGGTCTCTGTGTCAGGATTAAGAAGGTAGCTAGTATTCCCTGTGTGCTGTGTGTGTTGAGCAGGCGTCCCAGCAGTCCCCGTGGCTGCAGGTGTATAATCCATCACCACAGAGCTGCGTACGGAGGCTGACTCACTGTGTCTGTACCAGAGTGGCGAGGACATTAAATCAGGCACACTGCCTTTAGATACTGACTGCCACAGTGAGACATGACAATACATCAAGTGTACCACAACATCTGATGCAAAACTGATACGGTAGTGTTTCTTTGAGAGCAGTGTTTCTGACAGAAAGTTTGAAACATTTGGAATACAGTGGAGCCACTGTGAAAAAAAAAAAAAAAAAAAAAAAACTTACACACCCGGTCAGGTTTAAAATATTTATTTTTCTCATCATAATTATGACTATACTTCCAGTCTGTGTCAGATAACACAAAAAAAAATCAATAATTATTGCTTTACTACATCTAAATGATACTAAATGCTCAGACTGGAAGTGTAAATGTCATTTAGATACAATAAATTACATTATCTATGTTATGTCAGTGTGAAATCTTCACAAGATGTTGGATATGTCCGTCCTTCACTTTTTCTGTTTCTTTCCAAGTATCCATATAAACTCTCCTCTTCCTCCCAGCCAGGCAAAGTCCTGCAGGCATTCTACGCTATGCTCTACGCTCTGCTTCTCCTTGTTCGTGACTCCACTCCTCAGCCCCTGTCCCTCCCTCTCTCACCCTCCATTCTATGTGCTTCTCTTTTCTTCTCTCGTCCTCCCCCATTCTCCTCTCCTCTTTCTCCTACTGATTGCCCTAAGGCTCCTCCCCGTTGAGGTGAACATGATTGGTGTTTGTGTGTGTGTGTGTATGCGCGCACGTGTGTGTGTGCATGTCTGAGCATATCCTACATGATTACTGTGACCTTGCTGGTATCCATTTGGAGTTTTCCAGTGTAATTACACTTAACTACAGTCAACAAAATGAGGCGAGCGGATGTTTTACAGGTGCCATGGCGATTTTTTTTTTTATTACCTTGAAGTACAGAAAGAAACAACAGCCGATTAATTTTATGAATGCTTTTAGTTAGGGTGCTGGTGACAGTGGTGGGTAGTGGGACAGCAGAGGCAGTGCCCCGTCTGACCATAAAATTTCCCACTCATGGTGGTCTGGTGGTGGTGATAACGAACAGCTTTCAGCTAACACAGGAGGGACTGGACCGTTGTTGCAGCATTGCGGTGATCTAGGTACAGTTTTAGCGGTGGCACCTGGAACTTGGCAGATTCTGTATTTGGAAAATCAGTGAAGGTTCATGTCCTTGTCACTGCTGCACTAGTTCAGTTCGAAAGAGAAAAAAGCCAACAGTTTTCACAATGTGCACTAGTGACCCCTACTGGTTGCTTGGTATATCTTATGAGTTTTCTACCTGTGTTACTAACTCCTGAAACTCCTCCAGGTTGTAGCTGACTTTTTGCTTTAGCCTGATTTAACATCAAGACTTTATTTAAGAATATTTTTCCATTTGTCTTCATGACACTTAAGTAGATAAATAGATAGAATAGCTTTCGAATAAATCGAATGCTCTGCAACATTTTTAGCAACAGTATTCACGAAATGATTGGTGTTATTATTATTCTGGACATATTTGAATCGCACAGTTTTACAGAGAGAGCCATTTGGTGTTTGGTTAGTTCCACCTGAGCTGGACTCCCATCATAGTTGAATTGTGCTGCTCCATTAAGCTTATAACAAGCAGAGGCAGATGCAAGCTGCATGGACTGAGCTGAGTGTAATGGGATGGGATGGATGACTAAAATGCTGATTAGATTACTGAATTCAATTTGGTCCCACCAGTGTCCAGATCGCACATGAAACTTTAAAGGTACATGGGAATGAAGGGTGGTGAGCTGGGATTAGGAGGAGGTGAAATGTCATAAGCACTTTAAATAAGGGTGGACGATGAAGGAAGGAAAGCAAGGGGGAGTGGGGGGGGGGGTGAAACAAGCTTGGGGAGATGCAATATGTGTGGTGAACAGGGAAGAGGAGAAGAGAAGAGAGGAGGAGGAGGGGTGGGTTTGAAGCAGAGAGATTGCCAAGTTAGAGAGAAGTATTAGGGAGAGAGGTGTGGGTGGGAGGGAGCGGGGAGGTGGAAGACTGGTGGTATTCAGTGCACCAACATCGTGAGGGAGAGGCTTAGCTATCATCTCAGACACATCAGACAATGGGAATGCATCACCCTATCATTACTTATTTGTTCTCTAAGGCTGTCTTTTCCCTGCTTAAACTCTCCTCATTTCTTCCTTTCACTTTCTCAGCTCCACTCTCCATGTTTTCATTTTCATCAGCCACCGCTGCTCCTCTGCAGTCGATATTTGCCCCTTCTTTTCTTGTTTCCCCTCTACTTTGTCTTCTTCTCCTTTATTTCCTCGCTTCCTCTGTGTCCTCTAATCTCTAGTACATTTTTTTTTTTTTCTTTGACTTCTTTCTGTCCTGGACATCACTCTCTACTGCTCTACGTGTCCTCTCAAAGCTCCATCGCTACAACATTACTACATTATTTATCCTTTCCCGCCCCCACCCCCCTGTCTTGTCCTGTCTGTGTGAGCCAGCTGGCAGCCTGTGTGGGGCTGTGTGGTCCAGGGGCAGCTGAGCATGGCTAAACTGCAGTAAGATCGCAGCGTCACTGCAGAGATTACACTACTTGAGTAGTGCAGCTCCACATTGTGTGGGAGAGCGAGGAATAGTGTGTGTGATTATGTGTGTGTGTGATGGGGCTGTGTGTGTGTGCATTTAAGCGTGCATATGGACCAAACCTGCTGCCACCAGTTATATCAGTCACAAGTAAACCATGACTAACTGCTCGCTCTTATCATAGGTTCGTAGCATCACTGTGTTGCATGTGAATTATCCACAGTCTTTAATGTAATGAGGGTTGGATCATTACAGATGCTGAGTGAGTCATTTTAAAGCCTGCACTCTAAGCTCTACAATAGGTTTACTTTCATATAGATTTCATTGAAATCCTGCCCCCACTGATATGACTTAAGTGTGACAAAAAGCTTCAATCTCTTTTTCCGCGGAGGTGGCAGAAGACGGGGGCACGAATCCGATCAAACTGACACGATGTAGTACAAATGTGATTACACACTGCTCAGTATAAAGGGGCTGATGACAGTGGAGCAAAGAGGAAACTAAGGCAAATAAATGAGAGGGAAGCACACAGGAGAAGAGAGACTGAGGGGAAAAGGGATGAAAGGGGAGGGAAGGGGGGAAATAAGAAGTGAGCCAAGAAATTGGAAAAGGAGACAGGAGAGGACGCAAGCTGAGAGAAAGAGAAATGGAGGGGGTGCACAAAAAGAGAGAAGAGGTGAGAGGAGATGAAAAAAGTAGCGATGAGGAGACTGAAAGGAGGTGGAGGAGGAGGAGGAGGAGGAGGAGGAAAAATTTCAGACATGGAGAGCTGTGACTGCCACGGCGTGGCTGTAGTGCACACCGGGCACGCTGTATGATAGCATCATCATTATGAATAAAACAGGACGGGTGTTTTGTGCGATGCTGAAACAGTTTGTGTCGCTAAGAGCGAAGAGCATCAAAGCATGAAATCAGAGGAGAGGTTGTGATGCAGCTTGGCGTTCCCACAGCTCTCAGGGGGCTGAGACAGGACAGAAAACGCTACACCAGGGCCTCCCCCATCCTCCTCTCTTCACTTTCTTTCTCTCACCTCATCCAGCAACTGCTGAACTCTCCTCCCTTGTTACCTTTTTCTATCTTTTGCATCTCATCTGCTTGCATTGATGCTTGCTCCTCTACATATTTTCATCAGTCTTTACCTCTCCATCTAATACCTCCAACAAAAAAGATGAAATGTGTCTGAAATGTTTTAATCTTAATATTTGAATAGTTATTTAGATTTACTGTACTGTTGTATCTGTTATATCTTAGCCAAAATGAGCAAATCCTTTAAATTCGTCCTGTCTTCACAGTGTTTCTGTGACTTTGCTGAATATTTATCAGTCCTAGATATGAGTTTTGACATCTCAACACACTGTCATGGGATGAAACCTTTTGCTTCTGCCTGACACGCACTGTCATTTTCTGATGGTGCTCACAGTCTATATGGGTCAACAAGTCCAAATTCAGCTGTATTTCAAGACATCTGTACCAGTTGGGATCTGTTCAAAGATTTTTGCTTCTAGCAGATATAATCCATGTGAATTGCTCCTTTACACAAAACAAAACCTTTACAGTAAACTCTGCGGTTTCAGGGGCAAATTTCAGTCTTAAAATCTGGCTGAACTAAAATGTATTGATTGTATTTTTCCTCTTGACGGCCTGAGAAAAGGACCCACATTTGAAGCACGGCTAAATCACTGACAGGGCAGCAGAGGGTGATAGGATTCAAAGGACAGTTTTAATTAATGAAAAAACTCTGGCTGAAGCTCTTCTGGTCCTGCTTTATCATTTCCAGTGTTCGGTATTGACAGATTGATTGTAGCCTCAGCATCAGTGTAATGAAACGTTCAAGCCTTTTACGGCTGATATATGTTACACTGTTATTTTTGAGTGGGATTACTGCGCAGAATTGGCTCAGGATCATCAGATTCAGACAATTTATAGTTACATTGGTTTACACAAAACACTTTCTGAGAAAAATACACAATGCCCTCTAAGTAAAGACTCAAGAAATGGAATAACAATAACAACAATGTACTAGATGTGGATCTAGAAGGGACAAAACCTGACTAACACATCAGAATATCAGACAAAAATAATTTAATCCATTCAGATTTTAAAAAAAATGTCTTTTGCTAAGAAGATGCGCTGAACAGAGCATTATAATAGTCAGTTCTGTTAGAAATAAAGGGGAAAAATAGTCTTTCTATGTTTAACAGGAAAAGTTGTATGTGGGAAATATTTCTGAGATGGTAAAGTGATACTATGAGACATTAAAGTGACTCAGTTTTGTTCCTGTTAAGCTTGATTTCTTATGTTCAAACTTTAAACATGAGAGCAGTTTTATTGTTTTATTTTATTGTCATATTGTTCGATTGTTTGTTTAACTTTAAATTGGCTTCAAAATGTTAAAAATCCCACAATTGTCACTAAAGTTATTGTTTATTAACATTTGCAAATTTTGTTTCTTCCATTTAAGAGAAGTGTGTTTATACACTTTAAGCAAAAATATTGCTGCATTTTTACAAAGCAAAATTATTTCAATTATCCTATAGATGTATATAAAGAGCCATTCATTACTTTGACGATGTACACCGCTTGTGGTTGTTGCTTGGTTGGATATCATAGGTTAATACCACACAAACTACTTTTTTCTCTTTTGGTGATGAAACAGATCTTATAACGTAAAAAGATGTCTGAGCTATTTCAGAATTATATCACACTACAGCACAATATACATTGCTCTTTACTGGTGCAGACCCTGCTGACATCATGCTCCAAGATCCTGGTTTCACAGAACATCAATAAATTCATTAAGTAACTGAGGAATGTAGTTGTTAGTTAACGGTTACATATATCACTTTTAGGAAAAGACATTTAAAACTGTAGAGATCAGAGTTTTTGTTCTTTTTTGTCTTTTTGTCTTTTTTGTGTAAATACAAAAAACAAAAAAAACATAGTTTTTTTGTTTCTTTGGACAGTTGAGTGTGGAGACAAAAATGAAAAAGCCTCTGGATGTTTGGATGCATGACATTTAAATGAGAGGCCAGTGGGTGTTTGCCTGTGCACCGTATATCTAGACTCTTGTTAATGAAGCAAATGTGAACTGTGCATAGAATGAAGATGTCTGTTAAATGTAGAATTGAATTCATGGGACCTTCGGGCGAGTATCTAGATGGCTGCCAAATGTGACAGATAGTTGGGGTTTGACCCCTGAGGCGAACGAGTCAAACAGATATCTGCTCACAGCTGAGGAGAAGAGACCTGACTGCACACATTACAGAAAGGAAACGCATTGTGCTATTAAGGTTATCGTAATGGGATGAACAAAGTGTCCCCACGGCTGAGTCAGATCAATCCATATATGACTACGACTATCACATTGTCTTCTTTTTGTGTGGACTTATGAATATAAATATCTACTTAGGTTTTAGTTTATGTGCCTTAATGTTTCTGGACTGAACTATTCAGTGGTGCAGGAGAAAAAGAAATAAGATCCAGCTGTATATTCATGAAGCCTTCTAGAGGACCAGATAGACTAAAGTGGTAACAATAGGCTCCAGCTCTCCAGAGCAGAATCATGATGATCAATGCTGTTTTGTTGGTGCATTGATTCCATTTGTGATGAGAGAGATTAAACGAGCGCACGGGGCCTTTTTGTCAAGTCACCCTCCATTACTGATCACATTTGTCTCGTCATTGATCGGGTCAGAGTTTTCAATCTTTACACACTGTATTTACTCATCAGTGGCAGAGTGTGTTACCAAGGCTGAGGATTTTTCACGTTCACTGTCATCAGTCAGTTCTACAACTTTTATAAATCCACTCAAAATAGCAGGAAATCTGGAGCTTTAATTAGAATATTGTACATGTGGAAATCTCAGAAGACATAGATTTGATGTGTAACTTGTAAAGTGTACGTGTCTGTATGATTGTCAATGATATCAGCACTTGCATCTGGCAGCTATTTTATCAAATTTTTTCCCCATTTTTAAAAAACAGCATGACCGTCTATGAATTTAGCACTCCATATGGAGTCAGTCATTCAGCATAACTTGCAATTCACTGATGAACACTCAGCAGTAATGGAGGCACAAGCTTAATGTTGCTCCATATTTTAATTTTGACACATCGCCATTTGCCAGCTAGAGCCACATTTAGAGGACACGGTTTCTAAAATGCCTCTTGGCTGAGAATCAGTGCTGGCTGGCTTTGAACACTTGGACAAAATCTCACCCTGCTAAGTTCACATTCACTTTAGTAAGCATTGTTCTACTGTAAATATAAGAATATAAGAATATCCATCTCAGTTGGTCTTGCCGGTGCATTTTTGAGCAAGGCATAATTATTTTCTTTTGGCCCTCTTGTGTACATTAAACCTATATTATTAAAGTGATACACTAAAGCAGCTGTAAACAGTATTTATATAGTAATCATAGACCACATGGCCATTCCAGAGGTGTATCAAATCTCTGCAGCGCCTCTAAGCTCCAGTATCTTTATAGCATCTTATTGCTCTTCATCAGTATTGTGTTTAGAAAGTGGCTGGTGAACACAGCGAAGCATCTAGACACTAACAAGACAGATATGTCACTCAGGAGTTGATGGAGACTAAAAACAGAGCTACAGACTTTCTATATCATCCAGTGGCTAGAAAGAGCTGTCAATTACTAATAATTCATAGTCTTCATAAAAGTGATAGTATTCTTATATAAGATAAGATTTTGTGAAGATATGTATGTATGTTTATTTGAGAAAATACTATGTAAAGTGATGCATTTGTTCACCTTCTCCTTCTAGGTAGTGTTGTCTACTTGGGGATGATGGTCGGGGCGCTCTTCTGGGGAGGGATGTCTGACAAAGTGGGACGCAGACAGTGCCTCCTCATTTGCATGTCCACAAACGGCTTCTTCGCCTTCCTGTCATCTTTTGTGCAGGGATATGGCTTATTCCTCCTTTGCCGTCTTATCGCAGGCTTTGGGTAAGTCCGATACAGTCGAGGTCACCTCACTGGGGACGTGGTGACCGATAAGACATCAGTAAAATTAAATTGCCGGTTAAAGGTCTGGTCAAATGTTCCATTTCTAAATTACTAACTGAACATGTGTAGCCCAAAAATAAATCAGTGAGAATAAAGAATTGTTTTGATGAGTGTGTCAATAGGAAAGTCTCTCCTAATAATTGCAAAAGTTCTTGAAAAAAAGCTGATAGCAATTTCCATTATGCATAAATTTGTAGATTTTGACTCTTTTATCAAAAAGGGATTACTTTAAATCTGTCAAGTTTCCTTTCCAGCAGTTTTCATCCTGCCTCCGGTGATGCAGACCATGATTTATTGTGTCCTTTTCTTTGGCAGAGTAACTGTTCCTTTAAGAGCTAATTCAGTAATTGCATCTGCATCATTCTCCTCTGGAAACCTTCAGAGTAATGGAAAGACTTTCCAGACTGCCAATGTGACCTGCGTCACTGAATCATGAGAAACTGTCACGAAGGAATTTATTTTCTATTACATTTGGGGGAACAATATACTTAGCTGTGCATTTTTTGCTTACTTTGTCTGCTTTGTAATATTTGCAATGAGCCTGCAAAACATCCAGTTTATGATGGAAACAGCCAAAAAAATATGAAAAAGGCTGGATAATGTCCATTAGCTAGAGTCCTACCTGTTCTTCTTTAAGTGAAGATAGACAACTGAAGGATTGATGCAAAGAATATGAGAATATGAAGACAAAAATGGGAAAAATAAGAATTAATATGGTTCAGTATCTGCCCCGTTTTTGCCTCTACGTTCCTTACTAACACTCACTTTCCCATTCTCTCTGGTTCTTCCAGGATAGGAGGTGCAGTGCCCATCGTTTTCTCCTTCTTTGCAGAGGTGTTGTCCAGGGAGAAAAGAGGAGAACACCTCAGCTGGTTGTGTATGTTCTGGATGATTGGAGAGATCTATGCATCTGCCATGGCCTGGGCCATTATACCGCACTATGGTGAGTTTATTGTGTCATGAAGCCTCTTGGAACTGGTGCCGAAGAAGTTATGTAAAGCCTTTTGACGGGATTATGTGTGACAATATTGATGGGATTGTTGGCAAAGTGACTTTATGGTTAACTCCTCACCACAGGTTACTAAACTGTACGGCTTCCCCTTGGCCTGAGTTGAAGTGCCAGCTTTCTTTGCTTTGACGATCAATCACTTAATAGCTTTGAGTGGCTGGAGGCTGGGAGAGGCAGAGGTTAAGAGATTAACGTATGCATGGATACCACAGAGCAGCCACATGCTGAAAGGGTGAGGGTGGAGTAGAGAGAAGGCTGTGATTTATGACAATACCAATACTGTGGGAGCTATCAGCTGGACTCATCATGAAAAGAAACAAAACGAAGGGAATGAGCTTTCTTCCTCGTCCTCTTCTCCTACTGGTTTTTTTTTTAACCTGCTTCATTTTACAGCCTGCCCTCTCCTCTTGTTTTGTACTCTCCTCATCTCACTGGCTAACTCTGTCCTTCCTTTTATTACCTCTCCTCTCTTTTCATTCTCTGTCTCTGCAGAGTGTTCTTCTTGATCAAGCATAATTAGGTTTTTCTCCTTGCTCTAATGGGACAAAGCTACAGCTAGAGGTGATTTATGGCCAGGCCCTGCTTTAGCCAACCTGTGACGTCAGAAACAATGTGTGTGTGTGTGTGTGTGTGTGTGTGTGTGTGTGTGTTGCTGTTAGTTGCATGGATGATGTTTTACTGGGCTACAGTCAAATACAGGTCTTCTTCAAGGAAAATTTAAGGCAATAACATCCGACTGTAAGAGGTCATTTGAGTTAACTCTCTCCCTCTCTCTCACACACACATGCTCACACATACAGAGATGCATACACAACTGAGCAAATGCACACACTGCTTTAGATCTGTGCACATGGATGTGCAGAGGCACACTGATGCAGGACTTGCCAAATTCTCTAAAACCAGAACGAGTCTTCATGAAAGATCCTCTGCTGTCAGATCTACTGATATCGTATTGAAGCATGGTAGTTGCTTTGCTTTGCTCTTATTCTCGCTGACACTCACTACCACTCACTCTGCCTCTCTTTCTCTGCTAGAGAACTATGTGACTTGTATACACACTCCGGCTCTCGCCCATTGTTTTAATGTTTTTTTCTCCAAAAAGTGCTGCAGTGCCCTCAACCAGCGGTGCCTCCAATGTGCAAAAATACCTCCTGCACAGATACCTACATGGCTTTAAATGAAGACATAATGATATCGGTGATGGGCTGTGATACAAGTGCAGAAGGCGCTGGTGTTTAATACACCATTACAGCTCTCGTTTATCTTCCCCACTCGCTGACTTCTAATGTCTCCCGAAAGCCCCCTGCCACACTCACTGCTGGAGTCCTGGCGGAGGTCTGCTTGGCACAAAACCTCATCTCACTGACGGGAGCGTTTGAGGGGTTTACTTGCTGCCAAGCAAGCCCACCACATCTAACATCATAAGCCACCACAGACCTACAAATCAAAGTTTAAACACCCCCAGTGGACTTTGCATCATTATCTATTATTTGTAACTTGTGAGGAATGTAGTACATTATCTATCTATCTATCTATCTATCTATCTATCTATCTATCTATCTATCTATCTATCTATCCGTGTGCAGTATCTAGGCCTGGGAGTAGTGTAGCATTGCTGACTCAGTCATCCATAGACTTAGTCAATTATGTACATAATCCCTGTAATGAGATTTCCAATGGCACGGGTGAAACACTAACCCTCAGGGGCAGGAAGCCACACTACATATCTGTAGAAAAGGCAATCACTGCTGAACAACTCCTTCCCTTTCTTTCTCTCCGTTACTGTCTGTCTCTGTTTTCCCCCCTCCCTTTCACTCTGAGTCACTCCAGACGTGGGCACACACACACACAGAAAGAGAGAAATGAAGAGAGTCAGAGAAAGCACGAATACACACCGGCGAGACATCGTCCTACAAAAGTAATTTCTCCTAGTGCCCAACAAAAGACACTATGAAAGTGAAACCCAATTACAGATTTACTTCTAATGTGTATCATTTCAGATCACTGCCAATAAAAAAAATAAATGTATTTTGTTTGATATGACTATAATATGCACAGTTGGCAAATATGAGGATAAAACAGATTTGTGTCTTTTGCATTTTCCTTTTATCTTTAGTTTTTTTCCACTGATTTCTGCTTTCTACAGAGACATTTCCATCTCTCTGTTCTCCTTTGTGATCCATTTGCACCAAAATAGTTGTTTTCAGTTGTTGATGTGCATCACTATCAAAGGCGGATTTGAATATGCTGCGAGACTAATTTCAAGCAGTGTTTTTCTGGCATAACCATTAGTGTTAACCCCCCCCATTCCCACCCTCTCTCCCCACCCCCAGACTCCTCTCCTACGCCTGTTGATGAATAATGGTGTTATTCCCTTTGGAGCAGCATCACCATGAGGCACGATCTGTTGAGAGACGTGGGAGGTCACGACTGACACGACAACCCCTTTTTGTGCTTCCCACCAAAAAAACAAACAAAAAAAAAAACAACAAACCTCAAATCAATGAAAGCACAAATACAGATCGACATACACAGTTTATTGTACATTTGGGACGACATCCTGGTTGGTTCCAGCATTGTCCACACACACTGCAGACAACAACATTTTCTATATAGGAAAAAAAAGGCACTGCATCAAATAATCCCATAATTGGAGAGACAAAACATTTCCTCCATACATTTATATATAATTAAATTCAGTGCCACCCTTTTTTAGGGCAGTTTAGTAAGTTTTCTTTTCTTTTGTTGTTGTTGGCGATTTTACATCTAGGACAGGGGAGGAACCATAATTCATTTTGTTTGTGCAACTTGGCAACAAAAAATCAGTTTCAAGTCTTTTATTATTTTGTAACTCTGGGGCATTTTCTTGCAAATAATCTGCTCTCCTTTATCCATTCAATGGTTTAGAAAATGCTGAAAAATAGGAGAAAAAAGGAGAATATAGATGATGTATAGTTTTGTATGTGTGTGTTTTTTTTTTTTTTACTTGCGTGGGTGGTGATACGGCATTATATCATTACGTTAGTGGTGTCACTGTCATCTGCATATGGAAATTCATATTTATAATTTTAGTGTTTTTTTTTCTCTGTTAATACAAGTTTTTTTTTCTGTTAATGTGTGGGTATGTGTGCATCTCCCCGTTTGTCCGTGTGTGTGTGTGTGTGTGTGTGTGTGTGTGTGTGTGTGTGTGTGTGTGTGTGTGTGTGTGTGCATGTTACAATGATTAATGAGTCTGCGAAAGTGCCTGTGGGCTGAGATCAGGTGCAACAAGATTTAACTTAGCAGAAAACACTCAATTGCTTTCCTACACATTCAATTAACCCGTCCCTGTGCACTTCTCTCAGCTTCCCCCCGCAGAGCCATTCACCTCCGAGCTTACACATCATTTTGCCTCGGCTGTGGAACGCTCTCATTTAAATGCCATCTTTTATTTGCAGCCCCTTTGTGTTCACAGTATGAGATTCATACATAACATTTAGAATCAGCCTCTCAGATCAAGTGGCGCAGCCCCCCCTCGGATACGGATACACCCTACTATGTTACATTATACACTACGTCTGATATTATATTGTCATTGTCTTCATAAAACATTGTTTCAAGACTTATTAAGTAATCATATTTACTGTTATTATGCCCCTGTGAGTTGAAGATTGGCTAAATAGCCCCCTACTGTGTGCATAATTCACCAGTGAATAATACAAGCACTTCTGATTCAAAGAAGTGCTGTTGTATGCTAAATGCCAATTAGAAACAGTTAAAAAAAAAAAAAAAAAAGACATCTCTGGCTTCGCTTTCAGATTAACATGAGACAATTGCTCCAGATCAAAAGACACTGAAACTTCCTATAAAATTTGACAAATCATAACAATGTGCCAAGCGCAGATAAGCTTAACAGAAAGAAACATCAGGCATATCCATTATTTTGCTATCCAATGAAATGCTGCAGCCGTGTTTGTCGGTTTTAATTAAAGCTGCACAAATTCATGTTTTTGACAGAATATTGTTTAGCAGCAGATAGATTTTTGGGAAATCTTTCTGGTGTTCATGTTTACAACTTTATCAAAGCAGCTATATATATATATAAAAAAAAAAGATAATAATGGGCCACATAACCACTTGTATGTAGGAGGAGTCACTTGCAGTGACAAACCATCATAGAATTATCATCATTATTACCTCCAGTCTCTGCAGCTCCCACTCAGCAACTAACTGAACATAATGGAGCATTTAGCAGCTTGATTGGCAGTAGTTGGTAGAGACAAAAACAGTGCAATGTTTTGGACTCAATGTTCGTTAGGTCGCCAGAAATACAATTAAGAAATGAATGCTATTGTTTTTCTGCATCTGCAGGGTGTTTTAGTTCGCCACAATGAACACTGAAAAGAATAATAGTTCTTGTCACGATTTGGTGATAAAAACCCAAAAAGAATCAGAGAGTAGCATGACAAGAGTTTATTCCAAGTCCAAAAACTGAGGAACAGGGTAAACAAAAGGTGCTGGGGCTCTAGACACCTCCAAAAAACAAACAAACAAACAAACAAACAAAAAAAAAAAAAAAACAAATCACCCAGGAGTTCAAATGAAAATATCATCAGAAAAGAAACCATAGAGCTGTAGCCCAAAAGACAACAGAGACACTAACACAAACTGAAGAAAACTCACAGAAATCATAGCCGATGTTGATGGGAAACGACCACATGACGACTCAACAAAGAACACCAGGGGAAGGAGAGAAAACAAGACACAGGTTGTAGCACATTAGGGTGGAGTCAGGTAATCACATAGAAGGGAAAACACAGGAAATAGAACATAAGACACTACACAGGGGTAGACAACTTCAAAATAAAACTGGAAAAGACCCAAACTGGTATTTTGCACTGTCATCGGTCTGTTAATTATGAATGATTGTAGTTACACAAGGTTTGATGCATTTACCTTAATCCACATTTCTACAGCTCATCAAAGGAAACATATCTTGGAAGAAAATGTAAATGAACGACTCATCATCACTCATCATGTACTTGAAGGAATTAATTTTTAGCTGACGCTTTAACTGACCTGAGTATGTCTGCATCACTGTTTACAGGCTGGAGCTTCAGCATGGGTTCAGCGTACCAGTTTCACAGTTGGAGGGTGTTTGTGGTGGTCTGTGCCCTGCCCTGTGTTTGTGCTGTGGTGGCACTTACCTTCATGCCTGAAAGCCCCAGATACTACCTTGAGGTAAATAGTTTTTATTTATTTATTTATTTCTTACAAGTTCCAACCTTAAGCTGATCTGATCATTTCTGAAACTGCTGCCACAGTTGTACCTTGAAGAGTGTCGCATCACGGTGTTGTGTCAGTGTCACCGACTGCTCGTTCTTATCAATTTGACATCTCTAGAAAAATACATGAGGCAAATTGAGAGCATTTGGACATTTCCCACTAGATCAGACAGAAAAACTATGAGTCATCCAAAACAGGCTTTATATTTATCTGCAAAATAGAAGCTGAGAGATCAGTAGGGCTGCTGCAGCAGGATAATTACCCTTTGAAGTAAAGTGAGTCACTGTTTTGTCTCTCATCATTTTGGCCCATCTTTGAGAGATCAAAGGCATGTATTAAGTACAGTATACGCACAATTGTGTTTGTGAGGCTGTTGCTGCACCTGAGTAAGCGAAGCTGATGCTCATCCCATGAATTTATCTCATCTTCTACCTCTTTTCCTCCTGTCAGGTGGGGAAGCACGATGAAGCCTGGATGATCCTCAAACAGATCCACGACACCAACATGAGAGCGCGTGGGCAACCAGAGAAAGTCTTCACTGTGAGTGTTTGCTGTCTTGGCTGGGTTTCCTGATACTTAAAGAAGCAAAGAAGCTTATGTTCTGCCACCACTGGGACAGGTTTTAACGCTTTCACTGTACGGGATCATATCTGAATTATGAAGGTTCTGAAAGCTGTTTTGTGTCATTCAGGCTTACGTCGTGTGTGAGCTGCACTTTGGGAAAGCCTCTTAGTCAATACATGTTTCTTGAATTGATCGTGTACTGTAATACACGCTGTTTATATTCACATTTTTTTAAGGGTGATGTGATTTTTATTACAGTTATCATTGAGGTAACTAGGAAACTTGTAAAGGAAAGTAAAATATGATCACAAAGAAAAATCTTGATACTGCATTACCACAGTTTTTCAGTTTAATTTTTCAATTAAATTTTATTTGTATATCGCCAAATTATAAAAACATTTATCTCAAAGGACTTTACAATTTTATAGAATAGAAAAACCCAACACTTCCTACAGTGAGAAAGCACTTTTTTTATATTAACAATAATCTCAAGCAGCAATTATGAAGAGAGAAGATGAATGCTTGTAATATGAAATACAATGATATAAAGACATGGAGGCTGATAGAGCCAGAGACAAAGAGAGAGAGGGAGCACACACAGTGCATCATGGGAGTCCCCCAGCAGCCTAATCTTATAGCAGACTACGCTGATTGTACTATACTGTAAATATCATGATTTCCATTGACTTATCTTCCAGGTAAATAGGATCAAGATCCCAAAACAGCTGGATGAACTGGTTGAAATGGAATCAGAGTCTGGCAACCCTCTGTCCAAGGTTTTGTTTAGGATAAAGAATGAAACACGTGGGGTAAATATTTGTCCCTTTATTCAATTTCATTACATTACTTTATCATTATTATTATTTTTTTTTTTTTTAACGGAAGTGATTTTTGCCCAATGTAATGTGTGTAATACGATTCTTTTCTGTCTAGATTTATCTGAATATTATGAGGTGCTTCAACTACCCCATGAAAGAAAACATGATGCGCTTAGCCATCGTGTGGTTCACACTGTCGTTCGGGTGAGTTCAGTTTCTGATGTTATTTGTGTCTAATTTCTCCAGATAATGGAACTAGACAGTTGGCTTGCGACCACATTGCATTACTGTTATCTTGATCTCTCTCTGCTGTGCAGAAGTTGCACGGTCTTGAAATCAATCACAGCCTGTGGATCAATACTGGTCTGCTGGCGTCTCACTGCGAGCAGAGATAGGACAGAGAGAGAGAGAACCCAGACATAAAAAAAAAAGAAAAATAAATCAATAATAAAAAAAAAAAACAGCCTGAAAATAATCTTTAAAATAAAACAGAAACCACAGGTGTCCCCTGCTGTGTCTGTCTTGTTGTCCATCTTCATACTTAAGAATATATTCATCAAATCTCAGCCTCAAATCAACATTAATTAACTGATGACTTTAAAGGGAGACCCATGTTTACATGCTCTGATCACCCATCTCAAACTCAGTGTCCATTTTGATGTCAACAACACTAAAGTAAAGTTTCATGACTGTAGCACCCTTTACAGTGGAAAAACAATACCTCTCCATTGTCGTAGCTGGGTCCAATTTATTGTTATACCTTGACATTTCTGTATCTTTGTGGCTACAGGTATTATGGTCTGTCAGTCTGGTTCCCTGATGTCATCAAGCACCTTCAAGCAGATGAGTACGCCTCCAAAGTAAAGATCTACAACAATGAACACATCGAAGACTTCACCTTTAACTTCACCCTGGAGAACCAGATACACAAAAATGGCCTCTTCATTAACGACCGGTGGGTAGATCAACAGCAGAAACCGTACAGGCCATTGTTTTGTTTTTTTTTAAAGATATGTTTTTGGCCATTTTGCCTTGAATGGTAATAAGTGAAGATAGACAGGAAAGAGGGGGGAGAAGGGTGGGAAATGACAGAAATGATTATCAAAGATAGGATTTAAACTGGTGATTGCTGTGTGGCTAATATGGCAAAGTGGTGCACTCTAACCATACGGCTATCCAGGCACTCCATATAGGCGAATGTTAAGTTTGTAAGAGACTTAACTGTAAATGCAACAGTGTGAAAGAATATTAATTAATGTAAAATGTAATTAAATCTGTGTCTTCAGATTTATTGATATGAAGCTGAGGTCCGTCACCTTCATTGACTCTACCTTTCGCAACTGCTACTTTGAAGACGTGACTTCAGTGGGCTCCGTCTTCCGTAACTGTACTTTCATTGATGCCTTCTTCTTCAACACAGGTGAGACAGTGAGATCAGAGATTTACTCTTATTTTGACGTACATACACAGAGTAGAGTGGTTGGTTCTGTAATTTCAGATTCCTGGAAGACGAAAACAAAAAGAAAAGAAAACAAATATACTCAGAATCAAAGACAACATAGCTGTGTTTCATTGCTGCCAAATTGTGTGTTTCTTTTGTGCAGACATCGATGAATCTAAGTTAATTGATGGCACAGAGATGATCAACAGCACGTTCAGCCACAGCAAGACAGGTTGTCAGATGACGTTTGATGACGACTACAGCGCCTACTGGGTTTACTTCATAAACTTCCTGGGAACCCTGGCTGTTCTGCCCGGCAACATCGTGTCTGCCCTTCTCATGGACAAAATTGGGCGTCTGTCCATGTTAGGTAAGAATAAGTGGGCGAGGGCAGGGTTTGTATTTGAGTGTGCTCTTGAGTAATTGAATTTTCACATTGACTGTTGGATGTGGCATCCATCATTGAGTATGAGAGGCAATTTCTATTAGGCGCCATAATCTAGTTGAACATTAGTCAAATGAATGTTGCTTACACCAAATCTCGCTCCTTCATGTTTGCACTCTTTGCATTTGTACGTCAATCAGGTGGCTCAATGGTCCTCTCAGGCATCAGCTGTTTCTTTCTGTGGTTTGGCACCAGTGAGTCCATGATGATTTTCATGTTGTGTCTTTACAACGGCCTGAGCATCTCTGCCTGGAACTCCCTGGATGTGGTCACCACCGAGTCATTCCCTACTGTCAGGAGGTAAGGGAAGCAATATTACTTTCTGTTTAGACCTCTTGTTTATACAATTTAAACTTAACTCATTCTACTTTCAACCCCCTTCTGTCCTCAACTCTCTCTCTCCACAGAGGAACAGGCTTCGGGTTCTGCAATGCTTTGTGTAAGCTGGCAGCAGTCCTGGGGAACCTGATATTCGGTTCCCTTGTCGGCATCACCAAAGCTATCCCCATCCTCATGGCCTCATCTGTGCTCGTCGGTGGAGGCCTTGTTGCACTCCGGTTGCCTGACACTCGAGCAAACGTCCTCATGTAACACCAGCGTGTTATTCATCAGCTGGAGTAAATACCTGGGTGACCTGAGAGAAATCCCAGGGAGTGAAGGGTAAGGAGTGCAAATAGCTTGGTTCATACATATCTTAACACTTCGCAAATGTACCTTAAGTAAAATCAGATAGCAACTCATATTTTCATAATGTGTATCATTAGAAAAAAGTCAAATTCATTGGATTTCTAAGTAGTTTTGTGAATGTATTGCCTGGAGATTTCACGTCAGACCTGAGCCTTTGCACAGGTTTTGGCAATGAGACTTTGGTTTAGTTTTGTACAGTGACTGGTTGCACCTTCCAGGTGCAACCATAACCTTTTGTGGAGTCACTGCATGGTTAAAACTCAAGGCGTTTGATATTGATAGAGTCTTATTAAGACAAGCCAGATGGAGAGGAAAGTGAAAAACAAGCTGTAATGAGCACAGCCAACCTGCTGTTTGACAACATGGGGAATAGATGATCAGACAGAGCGGACACACCACACAGCTGTATGACAGCTGGCTTACCCACAGGAGCCACATACACAGGGCATGTCGTAGACAGTGTGCAGAGAGTCAACACACATGAGTACACAAAAAGCCATACGTGTAAATATACTTTGTGTGCAAATACATTTATTAAAACAGACTGACACTATTATTACATTATATATACCCTTTTTTTTCCTCACTACTACATTTACATGCAATATTGTATTTTGCTCAATGTGACATTTGCTCAGACGTCTGCAACCTTTTCAAAGTTAATCATAGTAAGACACCAAGCCCTTTGCATTACCTACCCAGCCAAGAATCAAAAGGCCATATTGAAAAACTGTATTTTCTTGTACCAATAATTGTATGGTATGTTGAATCTGAGGATGTTAATTTTATTTTCTGTCGTGTTATTGTGAAAGTTAGCGCTGAATTATTCATTTTGTCCAAACGTTGTCGGTCCAAGTCCCGTTCCATATGTGTTTGTGTGCAAAGTATGAGCTCTGATTCTCGTTAGCTTTGTGTTGGATCTCGCTTGTGGCAGTGACGTTCATAATGACATGTCATGCTGCTTCTTTTAAAAATACTGAATGGCCTTTTTTTTTTTTTTGTTTTTTTTTTTTTTTTTTTTTTTTTTTTTGGAAAATGTGCCTCTCCTTAACTGGAGCAGTCTGCTCATAGTCATGTGGTGGTTGTGGTTATAAGGAAAAGACAGAACCTGAATAGGAAGTGAATAGATAAAATTACCATGCTGTTTTGTGAATATATGTGAAATATGTGGCTACTGCAATATTTTATTATGGTGTGGAATTATCTCATGACTTTTGTGAGATATTCCTTTTTTCTTTTTTTTTTTTAAAGAAAACAAAACTTATTTCTGTGGAATAAGCCTACTCCTCTCTTGAAAAAAAAAAAAAAAAATAAAAAGAGGTAACAATGGATCATAACATGTTTAAATGTAGTGTCATGCACTTCAAAGTAATAATGTAAATAACAATCAGGCCGCATTTGTGCCACCCATAAAGAAAACGAAAACATTTTGGCTTTTGTTTGACTTTGTATCATAGATCCAAAAAAAAAAAAAAAAAAAAATAAATTATATTGCATGTGTGCACAATTGTCACATTTGAGATTGAAACAAACAGAAAAAACAGATGGTTATTTTAAGTTTTGTCATTTTATAGTGATTTTGTGAAAAATAAATCTACTTTTGCCATAATCTCACACTTGAAAACAACCTGCCTTTACTGATTATTATGTATTTTGTCTTTCAACGTTAGAACCTCAACACGTACGGCAAAAGATAAGAAAAAAGAATAACTTCTAAAAAAAATAAGACGATAATAAGAACATGTTGCTATTTTCAAAGTGTTAAATGCCTCTAAAATAATTTATATTGCCCGTTTTCCTATATATGTATGAATATTGGCAGTTATCATACATATACAGTATATGACAATATCACACTTCAGCTGACTACAGTTTTGTTTCATTTGTGTCAATAGATTGTATTTTCTGTGACTGACAGCTTGTGTTTTCCTGCTTTCTATGCATTAGTGGTTTATGTGATTGAAGGCTAATAGCAAACATACAAACAATATAAAAAGAAAACAACAGCAACAACAACACAGGCTTCCAAAGTAGTACTGTAAATGCACATCCATTTCCATAAACCTAATGTTTATTCCTATTTTGTAAAAATCAGTTGGAAATACATAAAGAGAGGGTGCTGCTATTGAGCAACGACTATTTTTGATCGTATGATTTCGATATTTTTGAAAACAAAAAAATACGACATAGAGATTCTAAATAAATGCACTGATATCAAAAGCAATTACGTTTAGCCCAGCGCCACTGACTACTGGCAGTAGCAAGAATAACAGAGGGACTGATCCGTGTGGTTCTGGTTCTGGTTCTGGTTCTGGTTAAAATAATTAGCGGCAGATCTACCTGTTGTGTTATACAGAGGAGAAATTATATTATCTGTTATGACTGAGATATTTGCTTATATGTACTGTATTTGTATGTGTGTGCGTATGCAAGAAAAAGAGAGAGAGTACCGTATGTGTGTGTGTGTGTTAGTGTGTGAGAGCCTGCGTATGGATGCATGAGTGTAAATATTATGTACATATCAAGAGCTGATTTAGGTGAAGTTCTGGGTTAAATGTGTATAAACATCTTGATCGACTCATGTGTCTCCTGCTCTGTCCAAGCGATAAGTCCATCTGCTGTATCTCTGTTGTACATCTCTGTGTGTCCTTGGCTTTAAGTCCCTACTCACTTGCTTCTCTGTGTGTGCGCGTGTGCGTGCGTGTATGTGTGTATGTGTACCAACTTGCATGTATGTAAGAAAAAACTTTTCTTCTTTTGTGATCAACTTTGTGTTCTTACTGTAAAGTCGTCCGGCATAAAACGATGGCAATATGGAGATTTTTGTTGAGGAAAAAAATGTGAATGTATTGCTCTTGTAAGTTCTGTTCATCATTTTATGGAGGTAATCAAATCAAATGTGTGTGGAGAATAAAGTTGTGTATATTATTGTAAAAGGGCCTGACAGTTATAGTAAGAATGAACAGTATGTTCAGAGGTCCATAAGTGTGACAATATGTGAAGAAATATTTGCCAAATGATTTGTGAATAATGTTTGAAAATGGAAAGACGAGGAGTGCAGACTGTGCTGCTTTTGAACATATATAAAATAAAATTTATGTTCTCTAGCAAATGATGCTGTGCCTTTATTTTACACCTTCAATGAAATTAGATAATTAACATCTGTTCAAATCCATTTAAATTTACATTTTTCAAATGATATTATGTCAGTCAACAAAGACAGTGTAATATAAACCAACACTGAAATAAATCCCTATCCCTATAAAATGTTATAAAGTTCAGTTATAAGTTCACTTTTTTGTTGGAACTGTTATAGGAGAGACTTTTATCGTTTTATCACTTTATTGGAGGCTAAAGTATAAAGAATTGTGATGAACAGTACTGAGAAAAGTTGTCAATATTTAGTTTATATAGTATTCAAAAAACAGGTTGGATAAAATACTAAAAAAAAAAAACCCAAAAACAAAAATCAAAAACACCTCTAAGGCAGAAAGTCTCCCTGCAGTGTAAGAACATGCGGTTTACTGTTTCCCTCAAAACATAACCTAAATATTGCTTCCACCTAGTGGCTGATATTATAATTACACTTTGACAAAATTTACAGTAAGAGCAGGGAATCAACATCACAGACAGTTTTTACCTTGATGTAAAGACATACGTTCAATAATAACATGAATTTAATTTTTTTAAATTTTAGTTTGTGTTGATTTATTATTAGAAGATGTAGGCCTATTTTCAGTTGATGAAGTTAAAGTTGTTCCCTTATATAAACTTACATAATTGAGATTATTACACTAATCTTAAAGGATATATTAAGCAATACAGGTTTATCTACAAACAAGGCCATTCAAAGTTTTAAAAGAAGGACATAAAGATAAGAGGTTTAAATTACAGTCACAGTCACATTGTGGTCTGGTGATGTGTTGTTAAACTCTTTTGTCCCAGCGGCAGTGAACTCAGCATACGTCACCTTTTGACCAGCAGGTGGTGCAACAAGGTGCTAAATGTCTGAAGCTCCGTCCCGTCAATCATCTCACTTCACAGAGTTAGCGGGGCAAAGATATCACGACCGGGGGAAGCAGCTCTCAGGAGTCACCGCCTGAAGAAGTCAACAGCATGGAGAGTGTCAGCCGCAAGTGACAGTCGGTGCTCACATGTTAAACTTTGTTTAAAAAAAAAAAAAAAAAAGTGTCGTGCCTCGTCCACCCCTTGTTGTGTTTGTGTTTGTTTTTTTTTTTCGTCAGTTTATAGCAGTTTGATTTATTGATATATCAGTCTCTGCTGAGGCGCGGCGGGTCGCTGGGACTTTAGCTCGTAACGTGAAGTTAAATCTAGTTCAGACGAGTTCACGACGGGAGGAAAAGAGGCAGGATGTACCATGAAGAAACCGCAACTTTACAAAAGCCACGATATGGAAGTAAGTACCGCTTTATTTCTGATATAGTTTTTGTTATGGTTAATGTAACGTGTTGGTGAAGGGCTGAGGATGGAGGGAGCTAACTAACGTGAGGAGCCATCACAGATGTTTGATGAGCAACAGGTGGTTGAGCTTCACCTGGTCTCTGTCTTAGGTGTGACAGGCCCGAGGAAACATTCATTTAATGTGAAGCAACTTCAAGTTTTATTTATATATTTATGTATTTTTAGCTTCAGGACTCATACACTGTTGTTAAATTAAAGTAAAAAAAAAAGTTGTCTTGACTTTTACTTTTTCCTCTCAATGTGACCTGGGATACACCACAGTCTGTTTATTGTTCTTTTTTCTTTAAAAAAAAAATCTATTTATTCAACCATGGCAGTAAGGCATATCAGCCTGTCCACACATTTGGCATTTTCTCATAAGTTAACCATTAACTTTAAAGATTTAGCTGCAGTTGAGAAATCTATTATTGACTCTATTACTATACCAGGAATGTAGGTGAACTGACTGATGTATATAAAACTTAACATTTACTGCAGATATCTTGTCATCAAGCCCTATCTGGTGAATGTGCAACTTCAGGAGATACCACCAATCACTTGTGTCATTAGTTTCTAATCTTTTTTTTTTTTTTTTTTTTGCCTTGATAAGTTGATGTCGTCTTGCAAAGAGCGGGAGATATGAGATAGAAGAGCAACCGATATGTTGTATTTTACTTTGTAGCCTTGATTTGCACCCCCACTTAAAGCTTATATAGAATAACCCTACAGTTAAACAAAGGAGTGAGTCATAATCATTCAATCCATAACTCAGGTCCAGTGGTCCTATGACAAAACAAAGGCAACAAACCCATCCTGAAGGTTAAATATAACGCTCTGTGCAAGAGTGCAGACAGGCTCTTCCAGGAAGTGTGAGTGAGTCAGCAGCAGTAGTGTGTAATGGCTGCACTGGGGTAACTCTGCCTCACATTTGCATCCATCTCAGCTGCACAGCTGGGCCCACTGGTCTATGGTGGAGTGGCCGGATACTGTGGTCATGAGGGGGTTTGTATGTTTGTATGTACCGCATAGTTTTTTTTGGGAACGCTATAGGGCTTCCCCTTGCTTCCAAAACAGTTCATGGTGTTGATACCACATGCTGAAAACCATTTCTATGTGACATTGTGAATTATTATGCTGTAAATAGCCATTTAAAGGGGGTGAAGTGTGTCCGTAAGGGGATTCACATGGTCAGTAGCAAAACTCTGATAGGTTTTGACAATTAAACCATGATTTAAATTGGTATTAAGAGGAGTTTCAACACAAGGCAAGTTTGGTTGAATGAATTCGTTCTGTTTATTTAAATAACGCCACCATCTGCATGCCTCAGCAGAAACAGAGATTGATCAGATCAGACTCAGCTTTCTAGTTCTGGTGAACCTGCCTCGAGGTTCAGTTTTCAACGTGTCCTCCGGCATGCTCTCCTGCTCACCACAGTCTCCTTGTTAGTGCAGCCCTCCGTTAGCTATTTTCTGTTATGTTTTTTTTTTTTTTTTTTTTTTATGGAACATTCACAGTGAACTCTAAAGACCATTAATGAAAATCCCAAAAGATCAGCAACTTTGGGAAATACGCAAATCAGCACGAGTCGCTGAGATAACAAAATAACTAAACCTCATGACTCGTATGTGCATGAGTTTAAACATAGCACTCCTGATTCACGATTGGCTGACAAATACATGCACTAATAAGCAGCTGCGTACAGGCGTCTTTAATAAGATGCTCAGTAAGTGCACCTCAGTAAGTTATAAGCTCTATTGGCAGTTCATTGAAAACACCTAAGAAAAATAACGTGGTCTGATACAACAGTCCTGCTGTTGCGACTGTGCTGAAACTGCTTCAGATGGTGCTGAATCACCTTCAGACTTATCTCTGAGGCTGCAGTTTAAGGCACTGGTGATGTGATTGTATAAGCTCAGCTCTTCTGTTATTTTGTCTACCCCATTTAAAATTGAAGTAAAAGAAATGTGCCCTGTGAAACACAGTTCAGCACTCCCGCAAAACAAAATGATCAGACAGTTGAACAAAAAAACCCTACAAAACAATTTCAGGAAAAAAAAAAAAAACATTAAAACCTTCAACAAGGTAGGATTCATTGCAGGAATGTTGTAAGCGACTGCATCAGTTTTAGCTAACTTAATAATCTGCCAAGTGAGACTCTGGGGAACGAGTGAATGGATTTCAGTGCAGGTGGCTGAATTGAGGGATGAGTGCTTGAGAGGTTTAAAGCCCCGTAGAGGTTTGATTCAAGAGTACACTTAAAAACTTTCCTCGGGGAAAATTGGTGTCGGTGAATTCTGCGCTGCCGTTCCAAATACAATAAATACAGTATGTAAGCTTGAAGACATAAAATGCTATCAAAGACATTACAGCACAGTACAGAAATATCCACAGATCCACAGCTGTGAATTTAAAGAGTTAACACTATAGAGGGTAGTTTAAACTGGCCATGGCAGACAGCAACATCAGAAGCTACAGTCCTTTTTTATCTGCCTCCTCTGCACTGAGATTACATTGTTAAAGCTGATCAATTACCAGGTTTAATAAGTTTGACACGACAATACGTGTGACAGTCACTCATGTCATGTGTGGGCAGTTGACTGAATTAACTCTGGTGTGTGTTTGCATGCGTATATGAATGTGTTTTTTTTTTTTTTTTAGTTTCATGCCATGTGAAAACTCAGCTGCTTGTCTGCAGTCAAACTCAAGGCAGGCGACCAGCTGGAGAAAGTGCTTTTCTTAAACTAAGCTCCCAGCACCGACAATGTCCATTCACTCAGCCAGAAATAAAGAGATTTGATTGGATTATAGCGAGCTAGGAGGCGTTTGTGGGAGGAGATCTCATTAAGCTGCAGGTAAAGGTCAACTCTCAGCAGAAGTCACTAGTCACTCGGGCTTCCTGCTAAGGCCACATTGACTATTTCATTTCCCTCATAAAAGGCTGAATGGAACACGAGATGTGTCACAGTTTCTCAGACGTAATCGAGTTCCTAAAAATTAAAATAAACTTGTTTTAACAGGAAATGTATTCTAAGGTTTGTGGTGTTGTTTATGAGCACACTTTAAAAAGATAAAATTACAATGTAAGAACTGAAATGAATGAAAGTTATGCACAAAAGCCATAAATGAACCCGGTGTGCACCATCTGTACATTAGCGTCAGTATAGTGCATGTATCATACCAATGCAGGTCATTTGGACTCCACTGGCTGATCAGCTTTATCAGAGTGTATTTTTTATTTTTGGGTGTAAATGATTGATGGTAACAAGAAACTATGGAATTAGTTCAGTACTGAGCAAGTACGGTGAACCCAGAAACCATAAAACAGTGCCGCACTATAATCCTGTGACGTTGCAGATGTTTGCAAAGCACTTTCGCTGAGGTGCTTGTTATTTCCACTGATGGGCTCAGACATTACGGACATGATTCATTACGGATGTTATGGACTTAATTGACAAAAGCCTTGGCCCACTTTAACTCACAAAACGCAGGCGTTACTGGAATACTAGCTCAGTTTGTTTGTGTTGTTGCGCTGTACTTTTACTTTAAATAATAAGAGGATCTGAATACTTCTTCTACCTTAAGTCACACAGTAACACAAACAAACTAAAAGAGGCAGAGGTTGATCAGGGAATTCTCCGAGGTTTTACTTGACATACTGTGATGCAGACTCACCAACCTTACTCACCACTGCACCGACTCACTGACCGATTTTTGTTCCTATTAATCATTTACATGGAAAAATCTGACTCAGGTTAAAACATTGTGCGTTTCCTATCATGAACCACTCTGCACTCACTGGGGTCCAACTTGAACTTGATAAAGTGCACCTCAAACTTTGCCTGAGCTTATAATTTATATAATGTTTATTGATTTTTCCGTCCAAGCTTGCTAGAAAATGTAGTTTCTTTTACACGCATGATAAATTTCCTTTCATACTATGAATGACAGAAGAAAACCGGGTCAGACGGCCATACTAGTAACTGTAATGATGTTTAATAATTACGACGTGTGACTAAATAAATGATGACATGATTTTGATTATTCTTTTTTTTTTTTTTTTTTTCCAGCCATTCAGGACGATGAGCGGCTGTCAGCAGAGGAGATGGACGAGAGGAGACGGCAGAATATTGCTTATGAGTACCTGTGTCACCTGGAGGAGGCTAAACGGTAAGACGTGAGCAGACGTAAGCAGACGTGAGCAGCTGAGGGTGGATAGAGAAGGATGAAGGGAAAACCTTCAAGATAAGAAGAGCTTCATGGTACACGCTGACTAAAGCCAACACCTTTCCATTATGTTGTTTGCACTTTCACATTTTGGCGCTCAGATGAATTGTAATGGCTGCGTACTTGAGTCAAGCATTAGGGTTCCTTCATGTTTGTTTTGTAATACAAGTTTGTGATTAATGAGCACCGTTACACGAATATAAAAAACACAGCAAGGAGTGGTTGAGAAAGTAAGGAGAACAGGTCATAGATGGTAGATAAGAGAACAAAGCGTTGTACCGTTAAATAATGTCTGTAGTAGCATGGTGCTGTAATGAGATGACACGGTGCTGTAAGCATACATGAGGGCATGTGTGATTAAAACAGGGGAGGCGCTGACTTAGTGGAAAAAGTCCTCTCCTTCCACCACACCCGTGACCTCTGTGATTGCTGAAATAATTATATAAACAACTTGGGTTTGTTGATATTTTCCTCATTAGGATCGATGAATAATGTTTTTGGTAGCTTGGTCTGTGTCTTCTTCTTTTTTTTTTTTTTTTTTTTCAAAAGTGAGTTACGCTAAAGATAACACAAATCTGATGTAGAGTTTTTCTCTCAAGGTGCCTGCGCGCTAGCTGAACGTAAAACCACTTCCTGTCTTCTTCACATGGGCATCATTTAAACAGGAAGGAACAGGAAGTGTGTTCATGCTTCTTTTAACAGACTGATTTTGTCACAGCCCTGCCCCGTCACACAGAGATTTATTCTCCAGAAGGATTATTTCTGCTTGAATCCATTGCAGCCTTGTGGTGATTCAACAGTCGGGCTTCTACTTGGGAAAACCCTTTTGTCTGAGTGTTTGCAGTCTCATTTGCATCAACATTTCCACGCAGATTACTGCTTGACCACTAAACCTGCACTTTGACTCAGTAAAGACTGTATGAATAGCACACATTATCTACTTACGTCACAGGATGATAGGGTCTACAAGGATCGGTAGGCTAGACTTAGACCACACCTAGATTATGACCTATCTTTTTTTTTTTTTTTTTTTCTAGTGTGTTTCCAAACGTTCAGTAGAAAACTAGCGGTGCTGCACAGAGAGAATTTAGGGAACAGTGCAATAGCCAACCACAAACCAACCACTATTTTATTCTAAACACATACACACACACATGCACACTTTCACTTTCTAACTTTCTGTAATTGTGCAGTAGAGCCTCTATTCTCAGGAAGGTGTCAAATTAGATTAGGATTAAGACCAACCACTAATGAAGCTGTCAGCCAAAGAGAGTTTGGGATTAGGTTGTACTCTCTGGGGTCAGGAGTCAGCAGTTCCCGAAACAAAGCAACCACGAGGAAACAACTCTTTGACAACCCCAGAGTTACACTCTTTAAAAGGGAGAGTTTATTTCACAGCTAAAGTGTCAGAAAATTTTTTTTTTGCTTGTGCGCATGCAGGGAAATGTAAAACAAAGTTGAATTTATTCAGGAAATAGTAATTTAGGACACCCCAGCCTGATGTACAACATCAGTAAAGGCCTTTTTCAAGGCAAACACATTGACTTTTCATTAGTGGGAAAAACACAGATGTTCCTGATATTATTAACGATGGGTATTTTTATAATCAAGTCTCTGTAATCACAGTCTGTCAGTGAGCCAGGACGGACAACCAGAGCCCTGAAACTGAAGCAACCTCATGAAATTCAGTCGTATTTCATTTTATTATTTCCACCTGTGCTTTTCCTACGTATTTAAATGTCTTCTGTAAAAAGACATTTATCCACATCATGTGATGTTTAAAAAAAAAAAAAAAAAACAGGCAGTTACTTTTCAGTCCCTTATTAACTCTGAGACTTCGAGCCATCTGTCAAAAAATTGGAGCCTTCTTCCAGCGCACCGCAGTGGAATGACACGCTCAAATTAATGGCCAGCAGGTTCAATAGATTTATCCCTGTTGACGGCGTGCGTCGGTGACAAAATAGACCGAGACACCTTCGGTTTAAAAAGAGTCACTCTGCTTCTCGTGCCTGATGACGGCAGGTCAAGCCACTGTCATTTTACTGGCTTATTTGCTGCTTGTATTCAGCAGTAGATTGCGCACATGTTTTGTTGTTCAAAGTCCACTATGGTTTTAATTCATACACACACACACACACACACACACACACACACACACACGACCATAGCGCGCTGCAGGTATGAGACTTTGTACCCTCACTTGTCGAGTAAACAGTTGCAGTACATGGTTTACATTTGTAGTGTTTTTGGATGGGACCTGTTTTGGGTTTTACTTTGACACAGTTTCACTCCCAGTCTTTGTAGAGCATGTTTTTCTCACTGAATGATACTATCAGATTTGGTAGACACACCCTACCCCACCACATGTACTAAATTTCTGTTCTTACACACACAGTTAAACTCATGACCAGCATGACTAAGCTACATGATGCAAGAAGACAATGTGCGAAAACAAGTACTTAAGCTGTAAGCAGAAGACTGTAATGTACTGCAGTCTTACTTTTTGAAGTTCAGAAATATTGTCAAAATTAGTTCAACAATGCTGAAAAACATGGTTTTATCTTCTCCTATTTGGATTCTCTTACTGAAGTGACTGAGGTTATCATCAAACTCAGAGCATACCCCCTCAATTACCCTGGCTTCCTCTACATTTCTGAATTCAGTTTAATGGTCACATTCACGAGGACACCCTCGTATATTTCTTGATTTTATAACGCTACTCTGCAGCGAGATTTCTCAGATCTTCTACATTCATACTGGCTTAAGTAAAACATTTGCTCAATCCACCCTGCTCAATTCAAGATCTATCGACTGATTCTTGTCCAAGGCTGTCGAAAGGGTGTTCCCCAAAGACCATCCAAATCTGTTTGGCTCAGAGAGCAACCACTTCACTGAAACATCTCTGTTGTCTGTAAAAGAAGCCCCAAGGCCTGTTGGCGCTGCAGCCCTTGTTAAACGTCCAGATTGAGACCAAGACATTTATTTCAGATTTTTTTTCCACCGTTAACATGACCCGTAACCTGAACAATTCAAACAAAAAACAACCTCACATCTTTTGAAAATTCCTCACTTCTGGCTCACGTCTTTAGAGGATTGTGTCTCACCTTCACTGTTGAACTCAATCCGACCCACATATTTTATAAAAAATATTTTAAAAAAATGATTTTATTATCGTTACTAATAATGTGTTGAAATGTTACAGACTTGACCATGTGTTCAGAAAGCTGTGTGTGGTTTACCCTGGTGGGTCAAATACTGGACAATGACAGGAAGGCCTGCTTGAGGGGGTTGTAAACAAGAACACTAGTCTGTCCTGCTCCAGGAGACACATTCTCCCCATATTGTTCTAAGTACAGGAAGTGAAGTTTCACAGGAGAGCTCTGTTACCCATGCAGGATGTTCCCGTTGACTATATTTTCATGTTCCCGCCAACAATTACCATATATCGTCAATATCCTCAGATAGTGGCAGGGACCTTTATTCATCTCAGCTATAAGAGGTAACAGGTTTTCAGTAGAGACAAGTTTGTTTTAGAGGCAGGTTTTTATTTCTGTTTCTTTCCGTTTTGATAAGTGTAATTTGGTCATATTTGGCAGAACGGCTTGTTTAGATCAGCCTGTTTTGATATCTGATCAAAACAAGGCTTGTTTTGAAACTCAACGTTTCCCATCGACCTTTCAAAATAAAAGCTGTCTAATATGAGCAGAAGCGCCGAATTTCTTAACAGAGATTCTATTGTGGAACATTTTACAGAGATACTGTATACAACAACAAAGGGCACTTAGATCATGCTCTCTCTAAGTTTATTCAGCCTGGTTTTCTTTCTCTGGTTTGTATTTATGTGCCAGTCTGTATTTGATCATCCAGAGTCATGGCCATCATTAGAGACCAAGTTATAAAAAATCCTGTGCATTTCATCTCAGTGATCATCTGCGTTTGCTTTCTATTCATGATGTTTCTGTGCACAGAGAGGAAACAGGGACAGTACAGGCTTTGTTTTGCTCATGAGACAGGCAGTGACTGAGGTCATTGATGGTTAACTGATGTATCATTAGGTTGATATAACAATAGCAACTGAACATACTTAACATCAGGGTTCGTCATCGGTATGAGGAAGGGAGCATGTTCCCTGTGGGGGTGTGATGATTTTCCAAATGTATGATTAGATTTTCAGATTGTTATTCAGTTCATTTTTTTTATTTTGTTCCGGCTTTTATTGTTAATGGTCACTGATCCAACCTTTTTTTTAAGGTAAATGATTGCACGCTGAAGCCATTAAATTGCTGTTTATCTTATTATCTTGCTAATGCTGCTTCTATATTCTCTTGCTATATTCTCCATTTTATAAAACACTGACGCGTTACAAATGTCGTCTTGCAGTCCTGCAGTTTGTCATAATTGGATGTACATGGATGATTCGCTCCTTGAGGTGCCAAACCTCACTGCGTTTGAATTGACACTACATGATGTGTTGTGGTACTCCTTAATGTGCTGACACACATTTCATTTCCTTTCATTTCAGCAGGCTGGATCAGTCGAGCACCCACATGGCCTTAATTAACCTAAACAAATTGTCCGTGGGCGTGAATGTGGGAGGGGATGTTTTATTCCTGTTAGACTCTAAAAAAGCAGGAGTTTCTAATAAGAGTGAAACTCATAAATGAAATATTAGCCAACTAAATCACTGAGCACTGAGTGCAGTTGTTTGTTTTTTTGTTTTTTTTTTGGTAAAAGATGAAGTCGTTTAAAGGATGATGAGCAACAACTTATATATTTTTGTTATTCCGGGTTTTAGCGTGGAAAAGGTGTAACCTCAGTAATAAATGTGGTGTCACTTCCAGGCAGTAGGATAATGCGTAACAGATTTTCAGACCATGATGATTCATTGTGCTCACAAATCATTCACTAGCTCTTTGAATGGATTTTTCCTTAATATCTCTGGGAGTAGTTTGGCAGAGACCACTGCTCTAAAGCCACGTTTTCAACCTTTCAACGGGGAAAATGACATCAGGTTGAAAGACATTATTGTAACATTATCTGCTTGTCCTCTATTCAGTTTATAATTTTTCTCCGCTGTCTCACGTGGTGATTCACTTTCACTGATGATCACACGTTGTTGAAGTGAATCTCAAAACTAAACCTCAGTCAGTGATCAGTTTAGGTTGAATTAATTCCAGTAGTATCCAGTTATCTTGCTCCAAAGGAGAAGACTAACCTTTCCATAGTGTCAGCCCTCAGACTGCTCAGACTGTCCACAGCCCCCTTCCTAAAGCATGCTGGACACAGTGTGGGTGTTGCCTTGAACAATGCCCAGTCTTCTTGGACCGACGCTCTACTTTGGTGCTCTGTTGAACCCAAAACCTTTCAGTTAATTATAACAAAAATAGCACTGGTGTTAAATGGATAAATGCTGTACATCTGGAGCTGTGTAGCCTAATCCAATCAAGACTAATTTAATAAAAGGAAAGTTGAATTCTCAGCTGGCAGAGTAAACAGATGTTAATATTCTGAATGTAACCATAACCTGGTATTTATTGTTAGAGGGAAGTTAGTAAATTGAGCATGACATTTTAACTAATGAGTAACTGTACTTAACTAATAACAGTATGTTCTCTCATCTGTGTTTATGCTGACTTCAGTGAGTTAAGCAATAATCTAAGATGGTGTTTTTCACTTTTATGTTAAAACTGATAGTCTAATCATTTGTTTGTTCAAGTATCAGCAGTAACGTCCTCAAAAGCTTCTTTTCCTGAGCTCAGTTTGGTTATAAGTGATAAATTTTAGAAATACTTGTGAAAATCCTCTGCCTGGTCTGAGGTTAATATTTGTGTACTTTCAGGTGGATGGAGGCCTGCTTAGAGGAGGATTTACCACCTACCACAGAACTAGAAGAGGGACTGAGGAATGGCGTCTACCTTGGGAAACTTGCCAACTTCTTTGCCCCCAAAATGGTGTCCGAGAAAAAGATCTATGACAGAGATCAGGCCCGTTATAAGGTAAATTTAATGATTTAAACCATTTTCATAGTTCACCAGGTTGCATCCTAACAGACAGTGTTTTCAGATCTTTAAGATACTTTCTGGCAGTTAAAACAGTTTTACACAGGAAAGGGAGGAACGAGGCAGGCGAGTATCGGGGCCTGGCTGTCGCATGCAGCTGTTCTGATGGAATAAGCCACAAAAATGACTGAATGATATTTTTAGGTTGAGTTTGAGCGTTTTTGTTTTTTGCGTTTCTGACAAACTTTGTTTTTTTTTTTTTTTTTTTTTAGTATGTGTTTCTTTTTCATATTATTGTTTTTCATTAACTGCAGAGGAAAAGTTTTGAACTAAGTCTGTGCAGTCTTTTATAATTATTATAATTATTGGCTGCATTTGTCCTTATGTTTTCTTCTTCCAGAGCAAAGGGCTGCACTTCAGACACACCGACAACACGGTGCAGTGGCTACGAGCTATGGAGTCAGTGGGTCTTCCCAAGGTAACAGTCTTACAGCCCGTACACCTGTATCTGTGCTTTACAAACAGGCACCACGTGAACCTACGTAATTTAAACTGGTTGTGTCTAAACAGATGTTCATTTTTTTTCCAAAGACAAACCCTGACTCAACCTCATAAATCTTCTCATCAGCATGTCTGCAATAATAATCAATCATTCATGACTACAAAACTCTGGTTTGATGCCTCTATTACAGCATATTCGTTGCTTTTAATAAATTGCTATCCGATTGTTAAAAATGCAGTGAAGTAATGTAAAGCAGAGCTGGAGGCCCTGAGACATAGGCTACATTTGCTCATATGACACATCAATTTCTTTCTAGGGCTGAGAGTAAGCTAAAACAGTGCACGTATTATTATAAATGTTTGACATATGGAAAACTTTCAGTGAACTTTTTAATGCTTACACAGTCATTAAACTGATGCCACCGGGGTTTTTCCAAAGAAAGCTCAACTGATGAGCATGACCCCTGTTAATGCAATCAATGCTGTTGTTTGTGTCTTTTTTTCATTGATTTATTTTGTAAGCATTAGTCAAACGCACGCACACACACACACACACTTTAATATACAAAATGTTGGATTAGGACTGAAGACACACAGGCATCATCATTTCTCTCTCTGGAAGCTAGAGATCGATGAACTTGATGGATGAAAGATGAACTTGCATAATGAGTCGCGACTCGTTAATAACTTATTTTATTGTGTGTAAAATCAGTCGTCGGCTGCTGGTGTTCATGGACAGCTGTTTTCAAGATGAAAGAGACTTTGGGATTTGTTTGTTTCGACTTTTAAGGTTGTTTATTTGCTGTAAATTTTACTTGTTGAACTTGGAGAGATGTCTGTTTTTTTTTTTTTTTTTTTTTGGTGTTGTAATGCTTCATTCAAGATAGTTTTCTGTCTTTTCTAGCTTCTTTCACCACTTCAGTTCAATATTAGTTGTCTTGAAAACCTGTGTTGGCTGGGAACTTTGGACACGCATGATGTGAAAGATAAACAAAGTCAGGGAGATGCTTGAGTGTGGTATGAGGAGGTCAGGAGGCCTTTTGCAGTTTTACTGTTTTTTTGCCCATTAGATGAAGCCTTTTTAGAACTAAGACATTACATTTTAGACACAGTAGAATATATCTACTACCTGTCAAGTAGACTCCAAAACCAGAACAGGGTTGAAGGATCGAGGTTTCCTTCATCAGTTGTGGAATGAATCTCATTCTCATCGTTGTTCAGAGTCTACTTAGTGACTAAAGTAAAACTGCATCAAAATAGTCCTTTAGTCATTAAATGTAAGAACCTGCTGAGGATGTAGCATGAGACCAAGAAGATGTGAAACTGTTTTTATACAAATATTCAATATTTCTAGGGTTTGTGTCCCTTTAATTGTTGTAAAATAATTACAAAATGGTTTCCCTCTCTGGGACAAAATGCACACACACATTGCACATCTGTAAGAAAGGGTGCGGCAGTTTTCACAAAACAGTATTAACCTCATTACATAATTTATGGGATGACACCAGAGCCTTCACTGAGGCGTGTCCTGAAAATGAGCATGAAGTAAATTTGATACCCACTTATCTCTGTACTGCCCTTTGGGATTTATTATAACTTTAGTTTGATTGGCAGTTTTATGAATGGCCTTTTAGGACTAGTAAACATTACTGTGTGTTTGTGAGCATGAGTATGATGTCATGCGAGATGTAACGTGACATTAAACTAAATGTGTATAATGTTTCACAATGTGAATCATCATTCAGTAAATGTTTGCCTGTTCAGGAGGAAACCATGATCCATGATGGCATGAACATCTGTAAAATACATGTAGAAGTCAGTCCAATAACATGGCACTGCTGGATGTATGAGCATTATCAGTATTTTAGAAATGATGTAAAAATATTGTTGTTGATTCATCTCTGTGGTATTGAAAATTCTGAACTTTTCAGTCATTGTATTGCATGGGATTGCATGATACTTTACAGGTGTTTCTATTATGTGAAGGAACTGATAGTGGATAGTGAGTGTGTGTACGATTGCAACAGAACGAAGCGTGTCTAGCTGCTGAAAAAAGTCGAGTGACTAATAATCCATTCTGGTTTCTACTTTCAGATATTCTATCCTGAAACGACAGATGTGTACGATCGCAAAAACATGCCCAAGGTAGTATACTGCATACATGCACTGAGGTAAGACTAACAGGATCCCAAAAACACAGCGATTTTTCACTTTACTGCCCTCGTGCATTTCTCTCTTCTGACAGCAAAATTGCTCACCCATCTTTTGTCAGCATGACGACAGGATACCAAGGTTGATTTATCCTGAAGGTGCAACACCTGAATAGTGTGACTTCACTTCTCAGAGAGAAATGAAAACCACTGGACTAAACTATTATAGATGTTACAGACCTGAAGGCCAAGTGCTGTGTGTCTGGTAGTGAGTAGATTCAGCTTGTTGATTTATTTATGTGCGCAGAAGTAGTCTGCTCATACTCTTTAGTATGAAGAGGCCCTGCACTGTCTAATTTAGATTTATTTCCTTTTGCTCAGTGGTTATGGCAGACAAATGTCAAACACTTCCATTTGATTTTGACATTTAGAGGTTATTTTGCCCTGGACAGAGCAGTGTGTGCAAGTTTCCGAATCTGAGGACAGCTCATGTGTAGAATGACAAATGTTTTAAATGGCTTGCACTAAGTTTTTTTTTTTTTTTTTTTTTACTTCTTGGGATCCAGGCATGGTCTCTTTTTGTGTCCAGTAAATACAACCTCCAATATGTCAAGAAGGAGAACTTGTATACAGTAAGCGATATGAAACAGGAACTGGAAAACGTTACTCCTACTTGTGCAAGTTGGTGAAACATACCTTTGAAAAAACTATTTGTGTTAAAAGGGTCAGTGGTGTATTATACAACATTTCACATTTCATCAAGTCATGTACCTTCAGGCCCTGAATTACTTGTTTTTTCCATAGGTTTTTTTCCAGTTGTCTAATTGTTTTGCACATGACACACTATGCCAGACAAAACATGCTAAATCAGCCTCTACAGTATCTACAGTATAAGCAGAGGCTTTGTGGTATCGAGCTCTAGAAACAGTCTCACCACAGTTTAAATTCATGGTTGCAGGTGTGAGACAAGGGTCTTGAAAAGTGCTTTGCTGACATGTGAAGTTGGCTATTACAACTTTACGTCCTTGCTTTTTGTCACTGAGACTACTTTCAATATTCTGAAGTGAGCTTTATCTATCTGACCCATCCAGTCAGCCAAACACGGATTTAGGGAGTGGTTATGTGAGCTACTTGGACTGTTTTCTTTGTTGTAGTGTTTTGGTCAGGTCCTGAGAGATTTCGTTTCCTTCCCTCCTTATGCACACACGTGCTCTTCCTTCCTGCGAGTCCAGCTCAAGTCCCACAAGACCTGGTGAATACTCTACTTCCCTGGGTACAAACACATGCAGACATAGAGGCGATGGAGTGGATGCTTAGCCACAGTCCACTGCAGTGGAAAACTGAAGGAGCATAACAGGGAAAGAACAGCTTATATAGAGTACTGACTGAGTACATTTTCACTTCTGACAAAGTGGTTGAGATGCAGTTGCTTCATTTGTTGTTTTCAACTAAAAGAAAAACATTTGAAACTAGGCGGATCCACAGTCTTGCTTCAAGCTAGTCAGCTGAATGTCTGCAACCCCTGCAGCTTGTAATCAGCCTCCTTCATGAACCCAAGTCAGCTGGTATCTCAGACTGAATCAGCCACCAGCATGTTAAAACATTACCCTTTGTTTGAGCAGAGTTTAGATAGTTGTCTAAAGCCCCTTGTGTCCCAAGGACAGAGTGCATTTCATGTTTACACACACGGCTTTGATCAAAGGGCAGAATAACCAACTACTGTATTTGCTCCTTCAGAGCGTCACTGATGTCAGACCGGCCTTAAATATCTATAATTCATTACCACTTATCAGGTACCTGCAGGAAGATGAAAGTTTTATGAAGTTTCCAGCCACCTGCTTGTTGAATTTGTTGTGCAGTGGAGGACTGGGCCTGCAGTCAAGTTGTGCTCGTTGTAATCTGAGCCAACACTACCCCCCTGTGGTGTCACACTAACACCACAGGGAGGGGTAGCTGTCAGGAACGGACAAATGTAGAGAGAAAAAACAAACATGTGGTTTCAGTTTCATGACATCTGAGCTACAGAATGTTTCAAGCTTTTCACTGCCTCCTTACTTTTTGTATAAATGTCATTCCTTTTGTGTTTTTGTTTCAGCTTGTATTTGTACAAGTTGGGAATTGCACCACAAATTCAGGACCTGCTGGGCAAAGTGGCCTTTACAGGTAACACACATTGACCTGTTGAAGTCAGTATACACTTATAGATATAGTACAAAAGTACAAACGTCCATTTAGATGTGCCTCTGTCAATTTTCTAAAACACTGCTGAATTTTTAAATGAACCCAGTAACTGTGGGCTGTGAATCACCCACAACAGTCACTGATGCCACCAAAATTTAAATGTCCCTTTATCTGTAAATGTGTAAGCAACAGTGTTGGCATGTGAGGACAATAAAATAGTTCATCGGGACTATATATCACAAAAATCCAATAATAATCTTCCACAGCCAACTGAATAAATTCATATAATTAAAGATGCCTTTCAGCAGAACATTCAGACTATTTACAACATCACTGTTAAAATTTCTGGCACGTTCCTTTGTAACTGTAGGCTCATATTTTGCATGTGGATTTGCACAACAAGAGAAAACGAACAATAGCTTTTAGAAGTGAACAATGTGTTTTGAGAATTATGATTATCCTTTGATGTTTCTGCCAAAGAGAAAGTTTGTAAAAGGAAATAAAATGTACTGTTCGCAATAAATTTAAGCCTTTACAATACCACAGTCTGTCACAACAATTCTTCCTGACAATGGTGTGTATATCTGACTTCCAGAGGAAGAGATCAGTAACATGAGGAGTGAGCTGGAGAAGTATGGCATTCAAATGCCAGCTTTCAGTAAGATTGGAGGTATCTTGGCCAACGAGCTCTCAGTGGACGAAGCAGCCTGTAAGTCCCCGGACCTTTTAACTGGATTTTTATTTATGTTTTTATCAGAAACTTCAAACAATGTTTTTTTTTTTTTTTTGTCCCTTATGGCTTCCCAGTGTCTTTCTGTGTGACATTAAATGTTCATACACACTCTGTTATCTTCAGTGCATGCTGCTGTGATTGCCATCAATGAGGCGGTTGACAGAGGTCAGGCATCTGTGACGATCGAAGCCCTGAATAATCCTAATGCAATGCTGAGGAACATTCAGGAATCTCTGGCCCAAGACTACCAGGACACTCTGAGCCAGGCTAAGGCTCGAAAGCAGGATCAGTCCTCAGGGAGGGTGAGGAGCATCTCAAACTATTTTACTTTGTCACTGTTTTATTTCTATAATCCTAAATAATGTAGTTATTAAAATAACTTGGTTTTCTTTTATAGTGGGTGTGACTTTCATTGCCTTGTGTTCATGAACATAGTCATTACTTTCTCTTTCTGTTTTACTTCATGAATGTAACTAAACAACAGTACCACTAAAGATATATATATATATATATATATATATATATATCCAGTGAGGATCCTTGGGCAAGATCCTTAATGATACTGAGGCTTACCTCGATAATATTAGGGGGCGCAAACAAATGATAAGTCAAACCAGCTCGGATGTCGCCTGAGTCAACAAGGTTCACGTCAGGTGCTAGGGGACCAGGGCAACCTGATAAGAGATGGGCTACTGGAATAATACATGTGGATAACGGCGGAAAACAAGGGATTGTGGCTCCAACAGATCCCAGGAACAACGTCTGAAGCCTCAGTCCAGAAGAGTGCAGTCCTAGGAACAGCTAACATACTGCATAGAACCAGTAAACTCAAACTCCCAGGCCTCTGGACCCGAGCTTGAGAATAACACTCACACACAGAGGTACCACCCAGGAGGGTGAGAAGGAGATTGATTACATATATATATATATATATATATATATATATATATACACCACACTAAAGTTACATATGGATTTTCAACCTAGTTTGGGAATAGGGTTGTAAAGCCTAGTTTAAAAGTTTGTGTTTAGTTAATTAAGGTTGAGCCCAACACACACACAGTCTTCTGCGTTGCTATGAAAGTGGTATCACTGAACTGGGATTGCAAAATAAAAGAAAAAGCGAAAACATTTCACATTTATTATCATGCGCTATCTTCAAACCAAATTTAGGGAATGCAAAAAATGTAAACTCAACTCGGGGCAGGTGTTTCTGACCACAGTTTACTGACAGCAGGAGTAAGTGAAGAGGAATCTGTGCTTAGGTCTGAAAGGGGTTGCCTGCACTGACTCACTCCCTTTGCACTGCCAGCACATTCCAGAGGCTGCAGTGTCAGCTGTAACTTCGCCAAACACTAACCCTCCACACTATCCAGCATCTCGCCTCCCTTTCTCATAACAAATACTGTAAAAACAGAAGCTATCCATGCCCATCTAATGGCAGAAATGTGATATGTAAAATATGCAGCCTCATCAGTATGAATGGGGGAAAACATTAGCACGATCAAATACAAATTAAAGCTGTTATATGACTCATATCAAATTAATGTATATATTTTCTTTCTGCCTCTATTAGCGCTCCTCGGTTGCTACTGAAGAAAGAGATGTTTATGAGGAGTTTCTGACACAGCAGGAGATCCAGGGCTGCATTGACTTTGTCAATAGTAAGAATATTTCCCTCAGTACCCCTTTTTTTTTTTTTTTTGCTCCAAATGCTGCCACATACCATGTATGCCTTTTTGCATTGGTGAAAAAAAATAATCAATGGACAGTGTTGATGCTTATGAGAACAGGATGTCTGGGAACTATCAGTATCACAACAGACGATGTGTCATCCAAAAACAGGACAAAAAATGAAATTAATTAGTTTCAAAACTACATTCAGCAACATTTTTCGCCTTCAATGATGTTTGTCTTGGTTTTTCCCCGTTTCTAGTTCAGGCAGCAGTAAGACAAGTGAACCAAGCGGTGTCGGCCCAGGATGCGACTGCTCTGTTGGCTGCACTCAGGCTCAAAGCTCTCGCTCTGCTCGGTGTTCAGGAGTCAAACTGCCACTGGTACCTGGAACATTTCGTCACATACTGCCAACATAAGTCCAAGGTAAACTGAATCAGCATTGTTGCCACCTCAGAGGCCTGAGCTCCTCTCTTTTCTTTCTGCCATCATTTATATGCAGTTTGTTGGTGATGTCTAGTAAGTAAGTAGGAAAAAGTCACATCTGAGGTTGTCATGGCTATAGGTAATGATTATCAACAACTTACATACTACTGATTATGTTAATTGACTCAGAGCAAAAGACTTTAAGACATTTTTTTTTTTATTTCTATTGAATTGTTGAAATGTTTTCATTGTCATTTTATTGCGTTTTCTAAACTTGAATCTTCTGATTTTTTTTTTTTTTTTTTTTTCCATCTAACTGAGACACTACTGGTAGCTGTTACTGTTTTCCTGTTGAACTACAATGGCTACATTGTGTTATAAATATAATTTCAGTTGTAATGGCCACCCCCAGATACTTTGTCCCGAAAGGTTCTGCATGACCGCATGCTGATTAATGACTGGACCTTGGTGTGTCTTTCTAAATACTGTCATCTTTGTGCTGCAGGATGGAGGGAGGGCTGGGACGGTGGACAAAGACGAGATTCAGAGAATTGTCAGCTCTTGCAATGACTTTGCCGAGGCTGAGAAACGAAGTAAGAACCTGTTGTAACTTGCCGGGGAAGAGTATTAACAGTGATCACAGATCACAAGTCTTCAAGTCACAGTAAAGTTCATGTTGAATATTTAATTTTGGGCTTTCAAACATATTACAGTGTGTAGTTCATTTTCTGGGTAAAAAAAAAACTGACTAACTATCTTCGAACTGATTGTCTTTGAAAACTTTCTTGATCAGAACTTGAAGCAGTTGCAGCGATCAACTCTGCCATCCGTCTTGGCAAAGCATCGGAGACGGTGGAAGAGCTGATGAAACCTGAGGCACAACTGCCAATTGTCTACCAAACTGCTGCCAACCTCTATCAGGCTGAGCTTTTCAGTTTGCAGCTACAAAGTGGACGGGTGAGACATCGTGTTGAAAAAGACACTCATGACACTTACGTCTGGACCCAAATGCTCATCTAGACATGCTTTTGGGTGTAACAGAGGTTTTTCCTTTTCTAGATAAATTAAACACTTATCTGTCATTTCATGCCAATGACACATACCATTATTTTATTAGTCTGGTCTAAGTCACGAGGAGCTGAGTGTAGCCGTGGAGATGCTGTCAGCTGTTGCAGTGCTGAACGAGGTGCTGGACACTAAAGACCCTCAGGCTGTGATTGAGCAACTAACAGACTCTCCTCTGGGCTTCACCAACATGGACCAGGACAACCTCAACAGGTAAAATGGCTCCAGGACAGATAGCTGTGGATTTCTGTTTCAGTCCTGTTTTGTTTTGATGTTGGCGTAAGTGTTGCATTTGTGGAAGTTAAATCATGGTGTTGGTGTGTTAGGATAAATTAATATAATCAAAAGTCATAGGACGAATGTCTTTAGCGTGAAAAGTAACTGCACTCCAGGTCTGTCTCCACTGTTAGTGTGTGGTACTGGGGAGTGACTTTTTATCTCCAATATCATGTTATCATGTTGTGAAACTCCATGACCCTCTCCCTCAGGTATGCTGACACACTCATCAAACAGCGAGCTCAGACTCTTGCCGAAGGCCAAGAGTTTCTCACCTGGAACGATGTTCAGAAGTGCATCGACACCGTCAACATTCAGGTCCACGAAGAGCATGAGCGTAAGAAAGTCGTGCAGATTAATGGTTTATATATTTATCTAGTACAACCAATCAACTCAAGAGGTTTTTTTAAGCCAAAAGTTCTGTGAAAAACCTTATTTTAGGTGCGGTTATACCCTGATAATCAAAAAAAAAAAAAACAAGAACACACACACAGTCAATAAAACACAGTGATCAGGTTTTAAGTGTTTCTTGTTCCCTGCCTCCAGGCATCATAGCCATTGCTGAGATCAATGAGGCACTTAACTCAGGTGATCATCAGCAGACGCTTGCGGCCCTGGTCCTCCCCACAGCCAAGTTGACAGGGGTGAACCCAGCGACTGCCAAACACTACCACGATGTGCTACAATACACCAAGCAACTTGTCTGCCAGGTAATTGTTTAATGTTTAATTTACTCGTAGAAAAAAAAATGCTTGCCCCTCTCACATCCTCACAGCAGAAAATGTTCAAAGGTTGTTATGGCTGGATTAACTGATGTTGTATTAACATACCATAACTTTTTCATCCTTTTTTTTTTTAATTTTATTGAAATTGTATTGCATGTTTCATATTTTTTTCATTGTTTTCAAAGTTTTATGTACATATTTTACTAAAAATAAGTAAATATTAGCATAAATGATAACTATCCCTGCATTTAATTCTAGGGAACATGCTGTTGTTGTCAACATTTAAGATTTGCCTGGTGTACCTGGCAGATCAGCAGATTTATACGTTTCACAGTTTTCAGCTGGTACAAACATCATTGTAGTTTTGTGTGACTGCTTCCTGAAATTCAGTGTATAGTCTCAACATTCACACCTTTGTTTCTTGGGCTTCCCCGCTGTGGCACAACAATGGTCCAGTGGACGTGTTTTTTTTTTTTTTTTTCTGTGCACACACATCCAGTCTTATGTCCTGACCGCTGGTCTCTGAGGTATCTCACGGAGGGAAATGAATTGTAGCTCCGAGGCTGCCGTCTTCGAAACGAGTAAACACAGGAAGGGGTCCAGACAGCTGTGGAAGCAGCAGAGACACACCGCTACCCTGTAGTATCCATACAGTCTGTCGTCCCCAGTGGAAAGGAGACGTATGTAGTGGGCTATATGCAGGATGCCGCTGGGCAAGAAACACACCACAAATATGATGAAGACCAGTGTACTGACCCTGATAAAAGGTCTCCAGTCACAACGTGATTGACCGAGGTGGTAAACCACCGCCACATGGGCATAGATGCAAATCAGGAAGGGTACTATGAAGCCCAGAAAAACTAGCACGAGTCTGTATAACACTAATGAGGAATAGGATTTTTCCTCCAGGGGAAGTACATCATGGCAGGTGGTGACTTCCAGCGGTGTAATCTGGTAGCTCTGCCTCACAATTAGCTCCGGTACAATAGCAGCTCCAAACAAAACCCATACAACCAAACATGTCCCTGCTGCCAGCGTGGTCTTAGTCAGCCTTCCTGTACAAAAACGGTCTGACCACAGCCAGGTAGCGCTTCAAGCTGATGCACGCTATAGTCTGAGCAGAGCAGTAAACATTTCCATAAAACAAGGCTGTGAGAAACCGACAGGACATTTCCCCAAATATCCAGTTGTTTCCATTGAAGTGATAGTGAACGCGCAGAGCCAGGGAAAGCAGGAGCAGCAGGTCGGATAAGGCCAGGTTCAGGTAAAGAATCATGCTGGACATGGACTTTGAGCTGAGTTTGACTTTGAGGAAGCCGAGGATGTACACGTTGGAGGGAATACCCACCAGCATGGCCAGTATATATGATGATGGTATGACCCGGTTGCTGAGAATCCCTGTGGTGTAGACCATCACCGGGTCCTCTTTGTTTACGTGGAGCCGAGGGACGGTGCTGGGATGGAGCACATTCGGCCACTGGATCGTAGGATGTACTTCATCCGACTTCCCCTTGAAGGTTTTTGGTATCGCACCAGTTGGTGTATTGATTTTGCTACTGGTTCTATTGCCTATAAAAAAAGAAGGAAAACAATGTTTACATCTTTAAATAAACTGAAGTTTTGTAACAAAACTACATTTCAAGCTATGTAACATAAGATAAAAAAAATATAAAAACTGAAAATGTAAAAACTGAAAAATCTAATGTCTTTAACCTAAAACTCATTTGAATTGTTGAAATTGTTACTTGGTTTTTGTAAGGAAAACAGACATTTGTCTCATTAATATATTTATTTCAATATTTAAATGATTTTACAGCAGTAAAACAACATACAAACTGTATGTATCAATCCTCTACCAGTTACTGTGAACAAAAACTACTTTTTGTTTTTAAATAATCCAAGTGTAAACATTTTATGACTTGAAAATAACTTTGTTTTTGTTTTTGGTAACAAAATATTAGATAATAATATTGTAACAAACTTACCATGATGCTGCATTGTCTGCACTGCCATCAGACAAATAAGTAATCCTGACACAAGTTCTGCCATATCACTCGTCAGTCTGTCACCCAGAGTTTTTAAAGGGTTCGTGTCCTCACCCTTCTTGGTTTTGCTTTTTCCCGGTAAATACAAATATAGAAATTCTCCACTGGTGAAATTTGTCATTAAGCATTTCTACAGCGCAGCAGTAGAAGTGATGGTGTATCAAGCTCAGCTTCCTGCTTCTGTATGTGGGATGACTATCTGTGTGTACGGTACAGTGAGCATGTTTCCTGTCGGGGCTTGAGAACTGAATTGCTCTTCTGTCTGCGTCAGTAGCTGCCCACTGACTCACTGGAGTGGGAGGACACTGTTTTGTATTTTACAAACAAGTGATTTATGATTACTATAAGTAATTTCTTCATAGTTAAGGTCATTTAAGGGCTTTGATTCTAAAAATTAAAAGGCCTTTTCAGTGATGCTTGAAGTGATGCTCTTCTGCAACTACATGAAAATAAACTTTACAATAAACTTTACAGTATATTATAGATTGCAGTAGTATTGCTGGATAATATGTTTTAAAATGGAAACATTTAATTTCAGTGAGGTTTCCTCAACATAAATGTTAAAATAGTTTTCTTTCTCCTTTTTTAGTCTTAATTTTGTGTTCAGTATCTGTCTTTAGTTTGTCACGTCATTCACTGAATGTCACAAACACAAATGAAGAAGCATCATAAACATATGTGAGGAAAGTTTTTTTTTTTTTTTTTTTTTTTGGTCCACATGTTGTGTCTTTGTTGGGAAAAACACTTATCCTCCTCTCAATTTTGGGGAGTTTCCTGCAAAATCTCCAGTCAGATGCAGATATAAATAAAGAAGCCCAGTGTGTTTTAATGATGGCTTCCATCCTGTTGGCCTTGTGGTCACCCTCCCCAGCAGGGCTCTCTAAAATTAGTCTACGAACAAATACAAAATCAGGCTGAATAAACATTCCACACAAACATTGTGCTTGTTTGATGTTCCACCATTAGCGCCTATTTTAAGTCCAAAGTGGTTGGACAAACGGGAGTGAGGATATAGTGTATCGTTGTAGTTTAACTATCACTACTAATTATTACATTCTTCCTTTTACTCAGATCTTACCTCTGGACACAGGGGAAATGGTATTATCTACTATTTGCTGCTGCTCTAATAGCACCAGCTTGTGCAGTGATGGTGATCAGTGTTCCTATGAATAGCTCCCGCTGTACAACTAACTGCTTCGTGTCTAAAAATCCACAATGCTAACTTGATTAATTTACATAGTGTAACCACGAGAATCTCTAACCTTGAATTTTTGGCCTAAAATTACTTGAAGATTTATAATCCCGTGTCAAGTTAGTATTGTGCAGCTACGCATGAGCAATTCATTGTGTGACTTAAGTTTAGTTTGGTCTCTCCCTCCTGAAAAGAAGAAAAATGACCTTGTACATTTTCTCTGACTGCAGAGCTCAGGGGATGAGTCTGCAGTACTGTGGCTGGACCAAATCCAAGAGGCCATACTCACAGCCAACCAGGATGAAGAGGAGGCTCTCACGTGTATGTACCCAGAGCTGAAATTTCCTCATTCATATTTTTACCACGTTAAACAATAGGTAGTGGGCAGACAGATATAACTGTTATTGTCCACAGGATGTGGATTATTTTCAGGTTACCTCACAGCTCTGATTTAGCAGATTCATTGCTGTTCTATATTAATATTCAGAGTTTGATATTGTAATAAATCACAGCACTGTGTTAAATATTAATACGGGTATTTTAACTACGTCTGTTGGGTTGAAGTAGGTGCACAGAGAAGTGGTTAACGTTTCTTTTCTTCACTCTGGTTTACTTCAACAGTGGCTGGAGCAGTAGCCGACATTAACAGGAAGGTGGCTGAAGGAGACTCCCAGAATACACTGAAGGCTTTGCAAGCTCCCAGTGCAGGACTGAGAGCGGTGCTCCCTGAATGTGCTGACACTTATCAGGCCGAACTGTTGCAGAGACAAAGTGATGGCGCCACTAAAGGTAACCAGACTTGAAAGTAACACCAGAAAGGGTAAATCGCTTTCATGAAATTATGCCCACACTGCGAAAAGTTTGTGTCATATATTGGCTCTTTCTGCTCCAGGCAGCACAGACAGCGTGTGGGTAAAACATTGCATCAAAGACAGATATGATTACTTCTATAACCTGGAGACTGGACAGGGCACCTGGGAGGAGCCTGAAGGATTTGAACACAATGGTGCCCAGCTCAGTAAAGAGGAACTCCAGGTACTTTCCACTTCGCTGTGTGATTTGCTCCATTATCTAATGTCAGTTTTCAGATGTCTTCACATCTTGCACACATGTAGTATTATAGAATGAAATCTAAAGGATAAAACTGCCATTTTGACAATCAGTTAACACCCAAAAATCCAACTGATGAGCTGCTTTTACATAAAAGATTCCATTTAATGAATTTAAAATTAAATAAACAAAGGGTTCAAAAAGTTAAGGACTCTGCTGTTGTATATCTCCCATGGTGGGACTGATTCAAAACCTGGAAAATTTTGGGAATTGTGCCTTTTTTTTTTTTTTTTTTTTTTTTTTTCCATCCTACAGGCAGTTGTCAGCTGCGTGACTGCAGAATACAACCGGGAACAGTTATGGTTGGCCAATGAATCCTTCGTGACCCAGCTGCAGGCGAGAATCAGAGGTTTCTTGGCCAGGAAGAAGTATGCTCAGAGAATGGAGTATCTCCGGCAACAAGAACCACACGTGGTCAAATTGCAGGTGCTGTACGGTTCCTCACTGTGAATACTGTCAACAATGAGTTCAGCTTCAGTGATCCCTGATGTAGCTGTGGAATATTACAGCCGTAATATATTGGAAATTAATTTACTTTAACTTTGTATGTCTTGCAGGCATGTTGGAAGGGTTACAAACAAAGGAAAATGTACAAAGAAAGGATGAATTTGCTTCAGAAAAATGTTTCCTCTATTGTGAAGGTGATAATTATTTTAATTTTCTTTTTTATTACATACCAAGGAATAGTCAACTGTAAATCCGTCTACCACTTTATTCTCATTGTGACTTGAAATAATCAACCTCACATTAAAACACACGTTCAGTTGATTTACATGTACGTAACAGTCATAAAATCACTTTCAACTGACATAAAACACTGATGTTTTGTTAGATCCAGTCTGTGGTGAAAATGTGGAAAGCCAAACGTAAATACAACAAAAGGTTGCAGTTCTTCAAGGATCACGTGAGTATCACTTTGATCAGTCAGTGTCACTGAGCAGCATCCTTTGGTTTGCGCTGTTTGTTACTTGTTGCGTTAAGGCTCATTGTCATCTGTGTTTTTTTTTTTTTTTTTTTTTTTTTTTTTTTTAGGAAAAAGAAATAGTGAAGATCCAGGCGTTTCTAAAGGCCAACAAAGCCAGGGATGATTACAGGACGCTGAGTGAGTCAAAACACCGCTGCAGACAGAGCTGAGCAGTAATACGAGATAATATCAGTGATGTGACGTGAGATTAGGAATTGTCATGTTGCAACGTTAGTTAAATTAGTGTTTTCCTTGTTTTAAAGGCTGCATCATAGTGACACATCACAAACACACAAGGCTTATTTTTCTGAATGTAAATACATATAAAGTACTGTGTCAAAGTTATAGGCACCACGCATGTTTTGTTTTGGCAGTGCTGTAAAGACCATACATATTTATCTCTCACTTTCTTTATGATGATATAATAAGAAAACACATAAAGTGTACTAATGATTCTGGATTCAGACTCTAGCCAACTTAATATTTATTGCCCCAGCAATACTTCAGTGACCAACAGAGGGGTAAGTTGTTGGCCGAGTCACTGTTCCACACTCAGATCACTGATAGACATGCCTATCCTGCCTTAAGCTATTGGCAGATCCAGATACGACAGGGGTCTCAATATCAGCTGCTGATCTTATTTTGGTCTAGGGCAGAATTCTCCTCTCGGTGTACAATAAAGAGGGTCATGAGAGACCTAAAGCATGTTTTGGATGACCCTGAAAACACTGATCGCCATTCCTCAAGTATGGCTGCATTTAAAAGCATTCAAGTATTGTGATTGCGCAGTACCCAAACAAAAACATAAGAATAAAAAAAGAATCAATCATGTGTGTATATAAAAGTCAGTTGGTCAGTGTGTTTTTCTTTATAATCTTGCAGCCGGAGCCAAAGATCCTCCTCTGTCAGTTGTGCGTAAGTTCGTCCACTTGCTGGAGCAGAGCAGCTTGGATCTGCAGGAGGAACAGGAAGTGACACGTCTCAGGGAGGAAGTGGTCACCAAGATTCGTTCCAATCAGCAGATGGAGAAAGACCTGAACTTGATGGACATAAAGATTGGCCTGCTGGTGAAGAACAGGATCACCCTGCAGGTTGGAAACCCTTGTTCTTATGTGCACAGGTTGACATTATTCAGTGCTTCGTAATAGCACGAGATCTGTAACACAGAAGTGTAATTAAATGCCTGTAATTGTTCAGTTTGGCATCTTATTCATTTGATGCTTGTATCTTTAAAGGATGTTGTGTCCCATAACAAGAAAATGAAGAACATGAAAAAAGCGAGTAAAGATGACTTGACTGCAGGAGACAGACTGGGTATTAAAGGTCTGAGTAAAGGCAAAAGAAGGAAACTAGAAGCCTACCAGCACCTTTTTTACTTGCTGCAGGTAATAAAAGAGTATGATATATATTAAATTTAAAAGGATCAGGATCAACACACACTTACTATTTTACCTTTTCACTCCCTTTTAGACCAATCCATCCTACCTGGCCAAGCTGATCTTCCAAATGCCACAAAACAAGTCCACTAAGTTTTTGGACACTGTGATCTTCACCTTGTACAACTACGCCTCCAACCAGAGGGAGGAATACCTGCTCCTGAAGCTCTTCAAGACTGCTCTGGAAGAGGAAATCAAGTGAGAACTGCTCCTCTTAACAGTACTCGTCCATATCCACCGTACCCGGTTTGTATTTTGAAAGTATTTCAGTGCTGTTAATGCCTACGATGCATCTTGTCCGTGCGTCTCAGCTCTAAGGTGGACCAGATACAGGAGATAGTGACAGGGAACCCCACAGTCATCAAGATGGTGGTGAGCTTCAACAGAGGTGCACGAGGCCACAATGCACTCAGGCAACTTCTGGCTCCTGTGGTAAAAGACATCATTGAGGACAAGAGTTTAGGCATCAACACCAACCCTGTGGACGTGTACAAAGCCTGGGTCAACCAGCTAGAGACAGCTACTGGGGAGGCCAGGTAGGTGGTGATTACAAACGGCACGAAAATTACACTCACCAGTCATTTGTCCTTCATTTCTTTCTAAATCATACTATCAATTTATTGTGAGATTGACACACACACGGAAAGTCTCTGTTTTATACACATTTTAATATCTGACCTGAATGTCTGGTACCAACGGAGACATTGTCACACAACTGAAAATATATTTCAACAAATAAAACAATTAAAATGTTGATTTTGGTGTTGGATTACAAATCTCAAACGGATTTATCTGCTGTTGTCTTCCCTCAGCAAACTGCCCTATGAGGTGACTCCTGAACAAGCCATGTCTCATGAGGAAGTACGCAACAGGCTGGAGGCTTCCAGTATGGCACTGCGATCTGCTACAGATAAGGTGTTGAACTCCATTGTGTCCTCGCTGGATAATATCCCGTAAGTCCTGGAATCTGTTAACTGTCAGTTTCCACTTGTGCTTTGCTGTACATTGCAAGAGTTTTGTTTTTCAGCACTTGAGCAGCTCGGTTAGGGTGTTAGTTAGAAGAATAAATAAGGATTTACCTTTGACGTAATAACAAAAACATATTACAGTAATACAGTTTAATACAACTGCCGTACAATGACTACTACTTAACTTAATTTGTGATATGTGTTGAGACTGTGTGAGAGACATGATTCAAGTACGAAGGTTGTAATTTGGAATGACTGTTGTTGTTATGCACAGCTTTATGTTTTAAGCCGTCCTATTTTTTTCACCCGGTACAGTCTGTCACCATATCATTTCAACAGTAAATACCCGAGGGCAAGAAATTTCAAAACGTTCATTCATGCAATTCTCATTTTCTCATCCTCCCATCAAGATTTCCTGACCCCTATTTTTATATTATTACTTCAACAGTATAATGAGCCCAGTGTTACTAAAATAGTCGAACATGGATGTAATCATCAGCTTTGGCATGTCATTTGTTTAACCTGGTTGTTTAGTGTTCAGCTGCATGTTAGTGTTGTCATCACATGCTAATCATCACTTGCAAACAGTTATCTCCACAAAAGATACAATGACCTTTTAGTTTCCTTTGCTTTTAGCTCATGCTGTACAGTTTTATTCCCAGGACGTACATTTTATTATCATTCTCGAATAATATTAAAAAAAGATCTCACAATATTATGTAAAACATTTCTGAATTTTGCATAAACCACTAGATGGTGGTGTTTGTAATGCACTGAAACCCAAATACTTGCAGATTCACAGAAGTCCTCTATTTTCCCGTCATTAGCTCACTGTGTCATCTGTCATATAAGTTGTTAATGCACGTTTGTGTTTGATCATTGCTTTTTGTTTTGCATGTAGTTATGGCATGAGATACATAGCAAAGGTTCTGAAGAACACGCTTCATGAAAAGTTTCCAGATGCCTCAGAGGATGAGCTGATAAAGGTAGAAGCCCTGAAAAGTATAATTATATATTTTATACATTGTCCTCTATGTGCTTTATTGTAGTGCAGGTGAGAGCAGTTTGATTTAGTAAAGGCTTTAATGCTGCTTTTTTCTTTGTGTTGGCAGATTGTAGGGAACCTGTTGTACTACCGCTACATGAACCCAGCCATCGTGGCGCCTGACGGCTTCGACATCATCGACATGTCGGCCGGAGGGCAGCTTCACCAAGACCAGCGGCGCAACCTGGGATCCGTGGCGAAGATGCTGCAGCACGCTGCCGCAAATAAACTGTTTGAGGGCGAGAACGCACACATGACACCGTTGAACATCTACATATCTCAGACATATGAGAAGTTTAGGTAAGAAAGGAGAAATTATTATTGGAAAGAAAAATATCCTGAATGTCAAGCTTCCTCCAATGTTGTGTAGAAACTTTGATTTAACCGTCAGTGAGGAAATGTGAGGATTTCATGACGGTCTAGTGACGTACAGTATGACTTTGGTTCAAAACCAAATAAATGATAAAAGGAAAGAAATGTTCCCTCCCATAACAAAGTCAGGAGGGTGAAAAAATGTAAACTCTGCTGACAAACATGTTTTGCTTGGAGAGCCAGAGTCAATTTAAGCTGACATGATGGAAGTAGCAGCAAAGGAAGAAGCTACTTTATCAACAGTCGTGAACTGAACTCCACATGGACTCACAAATAGAAAGGCTGGGCCAGAGTGTGTGTTGTTATCTGTCCCGCATTACCAAGTGATGAACTCATCATTACTGGAAGTCCACATAAAACTGTAGTCCACTTCGCAGAAACACGTCTGTACACGCTCAGGAGGAAATCACTGGCACTGGAAAGACAATTCAGCATTTCTGATAAAAACAAGTGTGTTTGAGGCATAAAGACTGATGAGCACTGACGACCGATGCTCTTTTTCTTTCAGGGAATTATTTCAGGCCGCATGTGACGTCCCTGAGCCTGAGGAGAAGTTTAATATCGATGAATACACAGACATGGTGACCTTGAGCAAACCTACCATCTACATCTCAATAGAGGAGATCATCAACACTCACTCGGTAAACCCAAGCAAAAAAAGAACAATAACACGTCTGTTTTTTCTTTATTTCATTCTACTTAACACTCCTGCAAAAGCCTATTAATAAGTACATCTACATTACTTATGATTCACATATTATTAAAGGCTAACAGACTTGTACTGATTCTACCATTTGGGTGTCAAACTAAACTGCTTCTCGTTTTCATGTTGTTTTTCATTGTTTTTCGTGTCTCAGCCCCTTCAAGTCAAATCAAAATATCATAAGAACAAACTGCTGAAACGCTTCTGGAAATTCAAAATGTGATCAGATTGAGACTCAGTTGATTCACGGATGAGTCACATTAATCACTAATAGATATCACTAACTAAACATATACATTTTAATCTCTTGCCTGTTCTTCTCTATTTTATCACTCGTTTCTCGCGCAGCCACTTAGTTTCTTTGCAACACCTTCCTGTTTCCTTTCTTTACATTTCCAGAACACTTCCTTGGGGGAGAGGGGGAAGGGGGCAGGGGTCACCTGTGTCCATTCACCATTTCTCTCTACACTGACCAACGCAGGAAACAATGGAGATGACAGATTAGGAAGATGCTGTTTTAGCCCTCATTTACACATAATATCATTTTTTATCATGTCCTGTGTATGTTTATGTGAAGAGAAGAAAAACTAAAGCGTGTGTTTAATTGGGTCACAGTGCATTTTACCTGTACATTATTTCTTGGAAAAAGGATTTATCTTGTTAAAAAACAAAAAAAGAACCTTTAGGAATCACAAATCTGTTCTGTTGTCTCTTTAGGGATAAATTTAACAAATCGCGTTGTCACAGTATTGAAGTATTTTATGCTCGGGACTAATGACATCTTTATTTGCTCAGCTGCTGTTGGAACATCTGGAGGCCATCTCTCCAGACCACAGTGACTTACTGCATGAGCTGCTGCAGGACCTGGGAGACGTCCCTGACGTAGAGTCATTGTTAGGTACTGTCAAACAAACTTTTATTCATATTAATCACAAATTGGCGGCGGCGTGTTCATCACTTTACAAGCCGTGCTGTTTTGTCTCAGGTGAAGGAGCAGTGGATCCAAACGATCCAAACAGAGAGAGCGCTCTGAGCCAGATGGCCAAGACGGAAATCTCCCTCACCCTCACCAGTAAATTTGAGCTGCTGGAAGGAGACGACAAAGACCTGAAGACTCTCATGACTAAGTAAGTTCATTATTGGGGGATGTTCAGTACGTGTGTATGATTAAGGGGGAGGGTCTATTGGCAATTCATTCATGTACCTGAAAGGTTCATTAAAATAAGAAAATGTTTCTATGTTTCTATGCCATGTTTCTACAGCAGCCAAACGCTGGCTTTAAAGAGGAGTCTCTGCTTTTGTGTTACCAAAAGTCCACCATAGTTTCCCCTATGTGCTTGGAAAGGGAGGGTGAAAAGTGTGGGGTTGTTGTGATCTACATCACCACCACTAGATGCCACTAAATTACACCAGACTTTTTATGAAAATCTTGTAGCTGAATTCTTACAGTGCGATAGTGATATCAGTTCATGTTTCCATGTAGACCATGCAGGTTTTGATGTATGGTACATTTAACGCATTTCTCTGGATCACACTTACTGTGTAATGCACTTTGCTTAACCCCTCTTGACACAGCGTGTGCTTCTTTACGCCTATCACTCACTACGTGTCTTTGTTGTCTTTCCTGCTATTCTATCGTTTCCTGTCCTAAAAGGAAACGGTTTGGTGGTCAGGGTTATCTTGCCTATAAACATGTATCCGTCTGCATGACTTTCTTAAAAGGGATCATGTTGTAGAGCCGGTCTTTTCGCTACTCTCTGATGATGATGATGTTGGATCCCAGTCTGCAGTAAAAACAAACGTGTTGATGGTTTAAACTGCTACATCAAGTTTAATTCCAGTCCATCCAGTAGCTTTTGTTGTAACTGAACAAATATTCAAACTCTGTCCATAACTTCAATGTGACGTTGTATGCGTCTGGACACGTTTCACAAAAATACTTTTATCTGCAATCAGATGATGAGTTTTAATTATGTATCTGAAATAAAAGAGGTCTGATGATATTTTTCTGTGTGTGTGTCAGGACAAAAAAACTAATCGTGGATGTGGTTCGGATTCAACCTGGGGAGAATTTGCCTGAAATTCTTGAAACCCCAGCTACTGCACCACAGGTGATCCCTTTTCTTTCATCTTGTTTTCCACGTACCCAGCAGCCCAACATGTTTTCAATAACATGTGCCTTTGAAATATGACATGTCTTGCAGGAGCTGGAGCATACTAAGATTGTAGAGCGCCGGGCAGAGCAGGATGCTCAGACACCAGAGGGTCTGAAGAGCAACCCGTCGGTGCTGGAGGACAGCCAGCTGCCACTGGAGCAGAAGAAGAGGAAGATCCAGAGGAATCTCCGTAACCTGGAGCAGGCCGGCCTCGCCACGGCTGATAATAAATACCAGGACCTCATCAACGACATATCAAAGGTTCATAAGCACTTTTTCACTCACATGAAGGGTCACGTTCCTTCAGCGCTAACTTCCTGTTTGTCTAGCCTCTGAATTTGTTAAAAAAAAAAACACGAACCTGTAATTGACAGGACATTCGCTACCAAAGACGCTACAGACAGAGGAGGAAGGCCGAGCTCGTGAAGCTCCAGCAGACGCTGACAGCGCTCAACTCCAAAACTGCTTTCTATCAGGACCAGATGAATTATTATGACACCTACATCAAGACCTGCCTGGATAACCTCAACAGGAAGTGAGTTGTGTTGCGTCATTTCAAGTCTTTCAAAGATTTTACTAAAATAATTTTGTATGAACTCAGTTAATGAATGACACTCATACTTCCTGTCCTGATGGATGCGGCCAGATCTCTTCAGAGTTCATTTAATGTGCATCTTTGTTTCCTGTTCCCAGGAATTCTCGCAGATCGATAAAAGTGGACAACAAAGGAGAAGAGAAGGGAAGTAAGAAGTGGAAGCCACAGTCTCTGAAGTACACTGCAGCCAGGCTGCATGAGAAGGGAGTCATCCTGGAGATAGAAGGACTTCAGACAAACCAGTGGGTTGAGCTCTCATCACTTAAACAGTTTTGAAAAGGGCCTGTGGTTTAGGAGGGTTTAGGGATGGAAATATGGAGTTTAACTGGACAAATATATCATTTATTTGTGAGAAGTGAGTCCATTATTTATTTTTTGACCGACGGCTGTTTTAAATTTGATTTAAAGTGCTTGGCTATAGAATAGTATTCTTATTTGTCAAGAGGAAGTCTGCTGCGGTTCATTGTTTTGTTAATCATGTGTCAAGTCGCTCTCTTCTGGTTTAAGTACTCAAAGAAACTGGACCGGCTTGAAATAATGGAAAGACGTTTCAGTTCTCCTTCAAAGGACTTCTTCAGTCCAGTGAACAGAACTAAATCAAATCCAGTCTCTCTCTTTAACCTGGATGAACCTTCACAGAGAAACACCTCGAATTCTGTTAACGTAGGGAAAACAAGCTGATAAGAATTTGATAAAGTTTTTTTTTTTCCTAAAGCACTGTGGAAATTCCAGCCCCTGTAAATGATGGTCCCATTCTCTCCAGTGTGCTGCGCTGTCACTTTTTTTTTTTTTTCTCTCATTAATCCCTTGTTATTGTCTCTTGTTTCTCAGGTTCAAAAATGTCATGTTTGACATTTCGCCCACGGAGGAAGTTGGGGATTTTGAAGTGAAGGCTAAATTTATGGGAGTCGAGATGGAAAAAGTCCAGCTTCATTTCCAGGTAAACACTTGTCAACTTCCCATGAAAGAAAGCAGCTCATACCTCATCACTAAAAACTCGATGACAGATTGTTAAATTTCCATTTGCTTTTCTTAGTTGACTTACCAGCAGGAGCAAATATTTTACAGCTCAGACACTCGATGTGATAAATACTTAATCATTTATCAAGTTACTGAGTTTTCTTCTACATGTCAGACGTTCTTTTCCAACTACATCCATCGTATTTTGCCTTCCGTGTACAGGACCTCCTGCAGCTGCAGTACGAAGGCGTGGCCGTGATGAAGATGTTCGACAAAGCTAAAGTCAACGTCAATTTGCTAATTTTCCTCCTAAATAAGAAATTCTATGGAAAATGATAAATCAAAGGACAAGAAGGAGAAAACAACGTGAGCGGAGGAGGAGACTGATTGTGCCTGACGAACAAAATGAATCGGATGGTTTGGGACAGTGTTTTTGTTTCATCTGATAATTATTTAATTTGATCTCACCACAATGAAATTTAGCCATTGTCCAAATGAATATATCCATTCCACACATATATATACACACACACACACACACATATATATATATGTGTGTATGTGTATATATATATATATATATATATATATGTGTGTGTGTGTGTGTGTGTGTTTTTCCGTGGTGATTGTAAATGTAATGTATTTTTAAGAATTAAATTGTAATTCTATACATGTTTTGTATGTCAAGAGATATTAGAAAACACACTGTTACCGTGTATGCTGAAAAAACTTTAAAGGGTTCGATGGAAATTTTTCAGAAGAAGCAGTTTTCTTATACTTTCAGTTCAGAAATGAAGCTGCCGAGCAACTTTCCATCCAGCCTGTACGGCTAAATGAAATATTGTAGTTTACCAGTGCCTTTTTAATTAAAGCATTTAAAGAAACATGTTTTAATTAATAAAACATTTAAAACTTTTAAAAACTGGAACTGTAGTTTCTTGTTTTACCAGTTTACACGATTTCTATTGCTTGAACAATATGACATAACAAATTACACATGCCTGAGATTATAACTTTTTTCATCATGTTATTCATGTTATCAGTGTTTCGTCTGCCAACAGAAAGTAGTAAAATAGTAAAAATATTTTCATCTGAAGATGATTGGTAGACACATTATTTCTGTGTTGGGGGAGGAGACGGTGTTTCAGCGAGGAAGAGGCGTATCCACTCTGGTCTGTAATAACGGGTTTGATTCTGGCAGAAAACACTGAGGCAACTCTTCTTGTCAAACAGATAATTTCAAACGCTCTTATTTAGAAAAATTACTCAGCAGCTATGGTTCACCTGTCTGCCTGTGTCGGGTTGTTGGTTTTGTTTTCTCTTTGGAGCAAAGCACTCGCCACCCAGAATGGTAAGTTGCCTTCTTAAATTTATGTAAAACTTTAAAAAAAAAAAAAAATTGCGTCATCTCATAAAGTGTCATCTCCAATTTATACAGTTGTTTCCATAGAACACAGCTGTAACTCTCATGTCAGGCTGTGTTATTTATATATATATATATATATATATATATATATATATATATATATATATATATATATATATATATATATATTTGGCTAAACTGACTGAAAGTACTGGAAATGACCCTGTGTTCACCCTTCCAGCATGTCCTGGAAAAATGAGTGTCTAAAACTGTAAGAATTTGGTAGTAATCCAAACTTTAAATCTTTTTTTTTTTTTCAGAACTATTCTCCCATCATTTATGATTTTTGTCAAAGTCTGCTTGGCCACACAGCAGGTCACGAATAGTAGTGGAAAGAACTCTTGTATTTTACTTGAATATTTCAAATTTGAGCAAGTTGACAGTTATAGTTAAGACTTTTCCGTTATATATATTTAGCTGATCTTCTATACTTGAGTCATACTTTAAGAACAGGACTTATAGTGCAGTTTTCATTAAAGTCATTAAAGGGTCACTGGTTTAAAAAAAAAAAAAAAAAAAAAAAAAAAACTTTTTGTGCCTATAAATAAGAGTAACGTGTTTTCTGTTCCATCTCTCCAAAGCCTCACAGCAGCTGCCTCGGACTTTCTTGGGTCACTATGTGTCGGTCACTGAAGAACCTTCAGACTACATCGACCTCTCTGTGTTGGACAGTTTGAGGGATGACGCTGGTTCTGGTTCAGGATCAGAACAGGAGCCGGTTCGAAAACACGGCCGCCACCATCAACCCCAGAAACGCTACTTTGTCTCAGAGGAGGCCAAAGCTTTTCTCCAGGGTCGCCTAGCGACGAGCTTCGTCCCGACCGTTTACACCCTCGTCTTTATCATCAGCGTGCCCCTCAACCTTGTTTCCATGGTGATGTTTGTGCATCACGTCCGTCCCAGGAAACCTGCTGTGATCTACATGTTGAACCTGGCCTGCGCTGACCTGCTGTTCGGCCTCTTACTTCCCTTCAAGATTGCCTACCATTACCACGGCAACAACTGGATATACGGCTCCTTCATGTGCAGCGTCGTCACGGCGGCTTTCTACTGCAACATGTACTGCTCCGTCCTGCTCATCATGTGCATCAGCATCGACCGTTTCCTGGCTGTGGTTTACCCCATGAACTCTCTGACATGGCGCAGCCCTCAGACGGCCTCAGCTGTGTGCGCCACCATGTGGCTGTTGGCCCTTGGAGGAGTCTCCCCTCTGCTGACCTCAGGCCAGACCTTGCATTTGCCAGACTTGGACATTACCACCTGTCACGATGTACAGGATGTGGATAAACTACAAGCTTATTATATTTACTTCTTCCCCATCTACTCTTCCCTCTTCTTCTTCATCCCTCTTATGTTCACTGCTGTCTGTTATGTACGCATCATCCAGGCTCTGGCAGCGGCCAATGTTGAAAACCGCTCGAGGAAGACCCGAGCCGTGGTGATGGCTGTGATCGTTCTGGTGGTGTTCGTCGTCTGCTTCACTCCCACCAACATCATCCTGATGGTTCACTACGTCCGTCTGTCCCACGAGTCCAGTGACACTTCCTACCAGGCGTACCTGCTCTCCATGTGCGTGGGCAGCATCAGCTGCTGTCTGGACCCAGTCCTATATTACTTCGGCTCCTCTCAGTGCCAGAAGCAGGTGGTGGCGTTGTTCAGATGTAGGCGACTGGGACGGGTAGAGAGCAGCTCGGAGACGCAGAGCACAAGAACCAGTGGGCGGACGGACAGCAGCAGGTTATGCAAGATGGAGGGCGATCAAACCGGCGTGGGGAGCCAATACAGCAGGCTGGTGGCTTAAAGCGCAATGACATGAAGAGGCCACTCCTGAGAGACTTCAAACTTCCACACACACCCACAGTAAAACACATCGATATATATATATATATATATATATATATATATGAAACCTACTTGGATCAAAAGAGAAACAAAAACTGTACAAGTCTGCTGTTTTATTTGTTGTTTGGTTGTTTTTGGTGAAAAGGTTGAGTGTATTGAAATTCTTTTTTTTTCCTTTTAAATTGGTTTATTGTGATTAAAAGCCAAATATGTGTGATAGTGTGTGATATGTTATATATAGGTCTTTTTTGATTTTGTTTCATTCAATCAGTGTGTAATGTAATAATAATGATAATAATAATAATAATAATGATAATAATAGAATTAACTTTTAATCTGAAGAGGAATACAAGTGATGTAGTAACATAATTATAAGACAAAAACAGCTGTTATAGGTTTTAATTACAAGTACATGTAAAATCAATCATAACTTGGTGTATTGGTATTCTTGAAGGCAAAAATATGTGCATGTAAATACCACAGTTTGTGTTAAAGAATATATATATATATATATATATATATATATATATATAATTCAATCAAAAACAAAATTAGATTTTTTCTAAACATAAATTTGCTTTTATCGCTTGTCTTTCTTTTTAACTGCAGCTCATTCTTTACTCTCTCTGTCGTCCGGGCACAGCTCTGAAACACAGGAAAACATAAAAACAAGATAAACTGTGTGAGAGAGGAACAGAAGAAAGCAAATATGACAGTCGCCCCCCAACACTCCAGGCGTCATGGAAAACTGTTTTGGCTTCGTTTCCATTTCCTGCTCATGTGCGTGTGTGTGTGCGCATTGTCTCTGGAATTACTCCAACATGAACATGAAGGTACATAAGGTACAATCACATTTAAACGTTGCTCGTCAATACAACATCTCCACCTTGTGGAAACTCGTGTAAGTTGTTGAGGTTAAGGCTCAGTAATGAGTCAATGTCTTTTTTTTTTTCTTCTTCTTCTTTTTTTAATGGGGAAAAACACACTGACAGAATCACTGACCTGTTTTGCCGTCGTAGCTGTGGAAGCTCTCTGGGAAGTTCAGACACCCGACTTGCTTCTTGAAAATTTCAACATTTTTGGGATCTATTTTTCCTGTCCTGGCTGGAAAAAAAAGAGGAATTAAAACACACGCACACATTTCCTGAAGACTTTTCTGGAAACCCTAGAGATCTCAATTGTTGCTACTACTTGTCTGACCTTTATCTAAACCTGACCCCGACCTTAACCAAACCTTAAATCATGTCTTCATCTTATATTTTATTTATTAATTTTTACATCATGGGGCCCTGCTTTTTGTCCCTGTAAGGGAGACAGGTCCTAATAATGTGAGTGTGTAAAGAGATTGAAGTCCCCACAACGTAGGGAATACTTAGACCACACACATACACATACATCTTAGAAACTCTGTCCAGATGTGTCGATGTGGACGTGAACTTACTGAACTGAATGATGTATCTGCCTGTGACGTCCCCGTTTCGAAAGGTGTCTGTCCACAGGAGGCAGTCGGAGCAAGTTTGCAGAATGTGTCCTTTGTGCTCGGAAAGATTCTCTTTAAAAGATTATTGATTATTATTATTATTATTATTATTATTATTACTATACATCATCTGGGCTTGGTGATATCTTGCATCATCTGTGATTCACTTACTACGAAATGTGGTGGCGAGTCCCAAGACTGTAGCATTCACCTCCCCCAAGATGCACCGATCACTGAGGGACAAGAAAACTTTATTCTAATCCAGTGACACATTGGTATTGTTTTGTTTGTTGTTGATTCTACTTAACATATTTAATGGACCACGTCATCAAACTTACAAGCAGCGATCTCCCCATCGTAATGTCACAGTCTGACTGTCAGAGGTTGGCAACAGGTCTATCCAGGAGCTTTTCAGAGACTCCAGTGCCTTGTGATAATGTTTGGGCTCACCAGCTCCCATTACGTACACCCACTTTCCAAACACCTGCAATGTAATCAGTCAAAATGTATGTATCTGTATAAAAAGATATAATAGTGCTTATTGATAAAAAAAATGCTATATAAATAAGACATATATATATATATAATAAATATATATATATATATAAAATATATAAGAAGAAGAAAGGAAAAAAAGGATCACAAGTACAAACTTACCTGTTTGGGATCCTCTGGTATAAAAGGTTTGACCAGGTCTTTGCATTCAGGTGCAGATGCGTCACAGAGTGAGGTGAGAACCAACAGAAACACCACAACAGACAGAGCCATGTTCAGACAAGACAAGAGAGAGAGAAACGTGGGACGAGGAAGAGACTGAAACGAGACGGAAACGCTGCAGAAGATGTTGTTGAACCTGCAGCAGAAAACTTCTAATGCTGTGTAAGGGCTAGTATGAAAGAGAGGGAGGAGGAGGAGGAGGAGGATGAAGAGGGGTGTCTACATGCTCAAATGCACCGGTGAAGGTTTTTTTTAAATGACCCCGCAGAGCCATGCAAGGTCTCTTTTTGTTCAGTACAGAATAGCCAGCTCTGTTGCCCGTGTCGCTGCCCCTGAATGAACTCAGGCGATGTGCCACAGCTCGTCTTGGACTGATGACAAATAAATAAAAAAAAAAGCTTTTCATCAGTAGAACGAAGGTTGTTTCCCAGCAGGGTTGTGTGGACTCCTTGTGGCGACAGCTTAAAAGTTTAACATCTTCTCTCTCTCCCTCTCTCCCCCTGACGGCGACGTTTCCCGGCAACTGTCTTTGTTGAAGTTTCTGGGAACAGTGGTGCATTTTTGAAAGAGCTCTAGTAGTTTTGATGAAGCGTATAATGCTGACACATGGGTCAACACAGTGTCTGGCAACTTTCTTTTGTATTTGGAAAAAGGGATGAAGAAAACGTCAGTGGCGGGAAGTCAAATTTTTCTTTTTCTTTCAAGTGTAGAAATAAATGAGTGGAACATAGTGCAGAGGGAGACTGACAACTCTTTTTATTTACCGTACACAACCAGAGGAAGATGGTGGAGTCGATATTAAACTAAACTACAGATCTAGCATGAAATGACAACTGAAGGCCTTAAATTTTGCCGGAGCTGAAACCAACTGGACAACACATAAAAAAATGACTTCATCAGTACACAATCAGTTCACATGGCAACACGATTTAGTGCTAATGTTAATGTGGGTTTGTTTGGATGTTTTGGAGCCTGCGACGCCTCCGCGCTTCTGCTTTAATTTTCAGTCGGCTCGGTTTGCTCGTTCTCTGTTTTCTCGACAGGTGCCAAAGAAGTCGCTCTGTCGTCCGGACACAGATCTGAAATAACAAGAAAAAAAAACACAGAGTGAAAAGAATTGACTGATAGTTTTGAATTAGGCGCCAGGAAGGGAAGACGAAGACATAGAGCTGAAATGGCGACTGACCTGTGGTTCCAAAGTGATACTCTGGGAGGAACTGAAGACACTCGGCCTGCTTCTTGAAAGTCTCTAACTCAGATTGTTCCAGAGAGCCGGTCCGTGCTTTAAAAACAATAGAGGCAGAGAAGTAAAACAGACGAGGTTAGGGAGGGAAGATGAATAGAAAAATAGCAAAATTGTGATAAATGATTTAAAAAAAAAAACTTACTGAAGAGGAAAAGATATCGTCCCTTTGACTTGCCATCAGGGAGGAGGGTGGTGTCTTCAGACAGGAGGCAGTCAGCACAAGTCTCATAGTACTTCCCATCATGATATGAAGTATGACCATTGATGTTAACTGTGGAAATAGAGTCGTTTACAGTAGTTACGGTTAAATATGTGTATATATAATCAGAATACCAAATACCATATGAAATGTATATATATTTCTAGGTTTGTGAGACTGTTTTCTTATAAAATCCACCCACTGTGCTGTGATGTGCTTGGATCTGTGCATCATCGACATGACATTACACAACAAAAATAGAGAGACACTGAGTCACAGAAACACTGAATATTTCAAGATACATACCAGTGGTGTGGCTGGTTATTCCTGAGATGGTGGCATTAGCTTCACCCTGAAGACATTTATCATCAGTTCTGTCATTAAAAAAAAAGTAAAAAAAGAAAAAATAAATTATTTTCTCCAACCTTTCAGTATATGTTCTTTATATGCAAACCCATGAGATACAATACAATCAACGACGCATTTGGTCATGTGACTGATTGTTCGGGTCCTTACAGGCGATCAGCCCAGTAGATGGTGATGACTCCGCTTTCTGAGGAAGCTGACACTTCTAACCAGGAGCTGTTCACCGACACCAAGTCGTTCTTCAGGTCAGGCTGGTCCCATGAACCCACATGAAGCACCCACTTCCCATAGATCTAGAATATAATATCATACCATATAATAACAATATATAATAACAAGCAGGCAAAACCTTTTTTTTAAAAAAAATTTAAACCAGTTAAAATTGTTAATAACTAAACCAAAGCAGTTAAAATACTAAGAAAGATGGAAGTTTTAAAAGAAAATTTCCTCTTTTGAAGAAGATCGTGTATAATAGAGTCAAAATGAAGCTCAATGTACCTCATATAAAGTTTACAGTTAAAAAAAAATAGTAATAAAATAATGAACAAGTGATAAACTAAAATAAAATATGAATCAGACTGTAATGGAAATACAGATGCACCTGTGCTGCAAGTTATGCTTAAAAGTGACACAATTAATGTACTTGCTGAAAGACTTTTTCGCATCTTATCACACAGTAGGACACAACAACAAAAAAGCAGCTGACAAATGATCACTGATACTTACAGGGCTGTGACTGTCTAGTACCAGAGGTTTAACCAGCTCTTTACAGTCCGTCGGTTCAGACGCGACACCCAGGGAGGTGAGAGCCAGCAGAGCTACAACCAGCTGTGCAGCCATGGCTCGAGACAGCAGGCAGCCAGAGAGCGACACCGATGTCAGGGATCCTGCCAGCCTCAGAGTTACTAGGAGAAGTGTTCTGTAACAGTGGGTTGGGCCACACACACACACACACACACACACACACACACACACACACACACACACACACACACACACACACACACACACAGTTCACTTTTCACATCCAGAGTCAACAAGTGTTCATGTCCTATTTATCTAGTTACATAACAGCCATCTGGCAGAGGCTGAATAGCAAGACCCCTGCATCTTTCAATATGTGGACACCCCCCTGCACAGAGTCACACACAGACAAAGAGTCAGGAGAAATAAAACACACACACACACACACACACACACACACAGATACCAACACAGGAACCTGCTTTTATTCACTAATATATTGCACACACATAAAAAGAGACTTTGTCATCAAGTAGCTTTTTTTTCTCTTCAATAACGTTATGTAAGATCTCAGTCTTACACAATATGAACTGTCTCCGTATTTCCAGGGAAACCAGGGAAAGAAATGGAGTTTCATGGTGTTTGTGAAGGGAATAAATCCCTACTAATGATGTTAATTCCTACCACTACTAATAATAATCATGTTGATAAAAGTGGTAATCCCATGATATTTTGTGTTTGACAATATGATGAGTCAACACGCTCACTCAACACACATCGGCAGAATTTGATTTGGTCAGCTGATCGACCTCGACAACATGAGGACAAGTTGATGTTTTACTAGTTTGTTTGCATTGTTCTGTTTGTCTGATCTGGGCTGATAGTCACTCACTGTTTCTAGACGGTTTTTGTTTGTAAAAAAAAGACAAACCAAGATTTAAAACAAATAACGTGGTCGTGCATCTTTCGTGTTTTCTTTTTCATCTTTTATATGAGGATATATTTTGGCTCCTGTTCTGCTATTGGCTGATACCGTTTAACTCTTTATGATCTATGTTATGTAACATTCACAGTTCATTCATTTGCCATTTTTCACCAATCGATTGAGGAGTTTTGTTTACAGATGTATTTATTTTCAGAAAAATTAGGCCAATAGAGAATGAGAAATGTTTAAATGTGGAGTTGCATCTTTCTCTCTCTTGTCTCGTGAAACAATTTGTGAAAGGGTTGAACTCGAGTTCACAGTTTCTCACAGTTGTGTTGAAGTGTTGCCCTCCATCCTTCAAGGGGCCTTGACGACATGAAAAGACCAGTGTTGAGGTAGAAACACACACACACACACAGAAACCACACAAAACACAGTCTAAGGATTAAAACTCTATATTGTATCTTAGGAGACAGATACATTGACAGGAGTCAAAAGGATGTGTTGTGAAACGTGATGCACCATGATAAAGTGGATGATTCATACTAATTTTACTTTCACAGTACAAATCTAAAGTTCACTTCGTCTTGAGGTTGACGACAAGTCGTGTCGGTCCGTTCAACTTGGGTTGTTTACTTTACTGTTCATCTGCTGCAGCTTCTTTCTCTTCAGGACACGGGTCTGAAACAGAAGTCAGTGAGTTTATCAGTGAGATGTATGATACCATTCACTGCTGGGGTGCGAGTGATGCACGAATATTACTTGTTTTATCTCCAAAATGGAAATCTGCTGGGAAGTTGAGGCATGCAGCCTGTTTCTTGAAAACCTCCAGCTCGGCGTCATCCAGCTGTTTCCCAGGCTTTGCTGCAGGGTGCAGGGAGAAAGAGGAGAAAGTTAAGATTATCTCAGTAAACTCAGAGCTACAACTCTGAATTTCAGGGTTTTCCCCAAACATGTGTGTGTGTATAAGATAAGTTGGACTCACTGAAGAGGTAGATGTATCTGCCTTTTTTAACTTCTCCATTTTCTGTCCTCACTGAGTCGTCTGTCCAGAGGATGCAGTCATCGCAGGTCTTCAGGTTCTTCCCAGTGTGATCATAGTTTACGGCATTAATGACAACTATAGGATATAAACACAAGTTTAGTAACAATTAAAATACATGTGTAATAATAACAGCTACCATAAAATACTCACATGTCACCTTGGTGGTGTTTCCTGAGGTGGTGGAGTTAACACTTCCATGAAGACATTTCCCATCGACTCTTAACATAAACACATAAAAACTGGAGTAAATCTCACCATTCAACTTCTGCTTAAAAGTATTAAAAGGACGACAGTCTTACATTCTGTCTGCAAAACGCAAAGTCATTTGGTCACTGTCAGGAATAGCGGTGAGGGTGATCCAGGAACTGTTGACTGTTTGTAGTTCCTTCAGAAAGTCTGGATTGTCTGATGTTCCAACATGGTAAATCCATTTCCCAGCGACCTAAACATAGATGTGCAAAACTTAAGTTTTTTTTTTTTGTTAAGGTAGGAGAGATATAAAAACAATCAACATGATCAGAAATCAATTACAGTGAACAATTAAACTCCTGAATTTCATTCGATTCCAGATCAAGCTCTGGAATCTCCCTCATTGTGGGAAAACACAGAGAACACACCTTAATGGAAAAAAAAGCTGAGTTAAATCATGTAAAACAACCCAATACAAAAAAAACCCATTAAAACACAGAAAGAAAATGTGTTTCTGCTTGATTCTACTCAGTTTACGTCCTGAGGACAACGTACCTGACTTTGATCCTCCAGAGGTTTGGTCAGCTCCTCGCAGTCTGGATCAGCTGCAGCGGTCAGAGAGGACAGAGCCAGCAGAGCTACGCAAAAGCGAACGTACATGATTGGATGTCGAGTTAAAAGACAGACTGACTGAGTAGAAACAAGCGAGAACAGGACAACTGCACACCTGCAGGAACACTGTTGTGAAGAGTCGCAGAGGGGATGTTATATAAATATGGGAGAGAGGGTGGAGAGGGGAGAGGTGGGAGGTAGATGGGGTGGTGAGGGGGGTGGGGGTAGCAGAGACCGGGGTAACATTCATACCAAACAATATTTGGCGCTGCTGTGAGAGAGGAACTGTATTTCTGAATCACTGTGCATTTTGCAGAATAGACGAAAGGAAAATTTGATGTGTTGAAATATGTTAAATGTTTATTGCATCTGTGTGTGTGTGTGTGTGTGTTTTGTCTATGCTTTTTTTGCTACCTCATTGTGTAATACATAAACACACACACACACACACACACACACAGGCAAATACACAAAAATAGCGATGCAGGAACCTGCTTTTATTCACTAATATATTGCACACACATAAAAAAAAGACTTTGCCATCAAGTAGCTTTTTTTCTCTTCAATAACATTATGTAAGATCTCAGTCTTACTAAATATGAACACACACACACACACACACACACACACACAGTCTGGTTTCCATTACTTCAGAGGACGTTTCATTGACTTGCATTCATTTCCTGGAGACTTTCCTGGAAACCCTAGAGGTCTCAGTTGTTGCTACTACTTGTCCAACTTTTATCTGAACCTGACCCCAACCTCAACCAAACCTTAAATCAAGTCTTCACCTTATTGATATTATTATGTTTTTTGTATAACGGGGACCTGCTTGTTGTCCCCATTAGGGAGACATGTCCCCATAATGTCAGTGTGTAAACAGATTTAATCCCCACAACATAAGGAATACCTAGACCACACACACACACACACACACACACAGAAACCACACAAAACACAGTCTGAGGATTAAAACTCTATATTGTATCTTAGGAGACAGATACATTGACAGGAGTCAAAAGGATGTGTTGTGAAACATGATGCACCATGATAAAGTGGATGATTCATACTAATTTTACTTTCACAGTACAAATCTAAAGTTCACTTCGTCTTGAGGTTGACGACAAGTCGTGTCGGTCCGTTCAACTTGGGTTGTTTACTTTACTGTTCATCTGCTGCAGCTTCTTTCTCTTCAGGACACGGGTCTGAAACAGAAGTCAGTGAGTTTATCAGTGAGATGTTTGATACCATTCACTGCTGGGGTGCGAGTGATGCACGAATATTACTTGTTTTATCTCCAAAATGGAAATCTGCTGGGAAGTTGAGGCATGCAGCCTGTTTCTTGAAAACCTCCAGCTCGGCGTCATCCAGCTGTTTCCCAGGCTTTGCTGCAGGGTGCAGGGAGAAAGAGGAGAAAGTTAAGATTATCTCAGTAAACTCAGAGCTACAACTCTGAATTTCAGGGTTTTCCCCAAACATGTGTGTGTGTATAAGATAAGTTGGACTCACTGAAGAGGTAGATGTATCTGCCTTTTTTAACTTCTCCATTTTCTGTCCTCACTGAGTCGTCTGTCCAGAGGATGCAGTCATCGCAGGTCTTCAGGTGCTTCCCAGTGTGATCAGAGTTTACGGCATTAATGACAACTATAGGATATAAACACAAGTTTAGTAACAATTAAAATACATGTGTAATAATAATAGCTACCATAAAATACTCACATGTCACCTTGGTGGTGTTTCCTGAGGTGGTGGAGTTAACATTTCCATGAAGACATTTCCCATCGACTCTAAACATAAACACATAAAAACTGGAGTAAATCTCACCATTCAACTTCTGCTTAAAAGTATTAAAAGGACGACAGTCTTACATTCTGTCTGCAAAACGCAAAGTCATTTGGTCACTGTCAGGAATAGCGGTGAGGGTGATCCAGGAACTGTTGACTGTTTGTAGTTCCTTCAGAAAGTCTGGATTATCTGATGTTCCAACATGGTAAATCCATTTCCCAGCGACCTAAACACAGATGTGCAAAATTATTTATTTATTTTGTTAAGGTTTTTCTTTCACTCAAATAAAAGTTCTGACAGTACCTTTGAGATCTAAGTAGGAGAGATATAAAAACAATCAACATGATCAGAAATCAATTACAGTGAACATTTAAACTCCTGAATTTCATTCGATTCCAGATCAAGCTCTGGAATCTCCCTCATTGTGGGAAAACACAGAGAACACACATCATGTTAAACCACCAATACAAAAAAACAAACAAACAAACAAAAAAAACACTAAAACACAGAAAGAAAATGTGTTTCTGCTTGATTCTACTCAGTTTACGTCCTGAGGACAACGTACCTGACTTTGATCCTCCAGAGGTTTGGTCAGCTCCTCGCAGTCTGGATCAGCTGCAGCGGTCAGAGAGGACAGAGCCAGCAGAGCTACGCAAAAGCGAACGTACATGATTGGATGTCGAGTTAAAAGACAGACTGACTGAGTAGAAACAAGCGAGAACAGGACAACTGCACACCTGCAGGAACACTGTTGTGAAGAGTCGCAGAGGGGATGTTATATAAATATGGGAGAGAGGGTGGAGAGGGGAGAGGTGGGAGGTAGACTGGGGGGGAGGTAGCAGAGACTGGGGTAACATTCATACCAAACAATATCTGGCGCTGCTGTGAGAGAGGAACTGTATTTCTGGATTTCTCTACCTCATTGTGTAATACAAGATAAATCCTGTGGTTCTGCCAGAGGCTCAGTCACAATCCCTCCTACTGTTTTGTTCTGTTGTACAAGATGAATTATTCCCTCTGCGGACGATCGTTGTCTCACAGAGAAGTGAAGAGAAATATTAGAGAAAGACGGATGCGACTGAAACATCACATAGTTCACAGAGATGAACATATGTTATTTAAGTCATATGCAGCATAGATATAAATGGGTTCACAAGCAGAGAGTAAATGAGTAAATAAAAGTCTTTCTGTTTGTTTTTAACTGTATGAAATACACCTAAAAGAAAAATATGTCAACTGTAATACAGTAGCTGCTTCAGTTAGCTACAGTAGCTCTGCACAGTCATGACTCATGTCTGTGGCAAATGTGAAGCTGTAGGCAGAAGCAGATTGACTTATCATACTATTCAAGTTTTTATTTCTTGCTCACTTTTACGTTGACCCCGTTTTCCTATTTCTTTTTTAAAACAACATCTATTCATCAGTGTCTTGCTGAAGCACCATGTTCCATCTCTCTCTCTCACACACACACACAGTCTAGTTTCCATAACTTCAGAGGACATTTCATTGACTTACATTCATTTCCTGGGAACCCTAGAGATCTCAACTGTTGCTACAACTTGCCTAACTTTGCCTATTTACTTTAACCAAACCTTAAATCATGTCTTCACCTTAGAATGATTTTATTTATTTAGTTTTGTACAGGTCCCCATAACTTGAGTGTGCAAACAGATTTAAGTCCCCACAATGTGAGGAATAACCAGACCCCCACACACACACACACACAGTAATCATACTGGTATGTTTTCCAGCTTCTTTGCCCAAGGGCAGTGGCCAAAGGGCACTTGGGTGGTGATAATAAGGAAGGTTCCAGAAAAATCGTGTATCACCCAAAGTCACCTGACATGTCATTACCTCAGTGACCCGACGATCGTGAGCCTTTAGAAGATAACAGCTGCCTATAGGTTCAGTGCCTGTGACCCAGCTCCAAAAAAAAAAAAAAAAAAAAAAAAAAGGCATCCGCAATCCATATTCACACATTCTTCACAAATAAAAAGAGTTGACACTTTGACTAAGGGAAGAGAAGCTTTATACCAGCATATTCAAAACCCATGAAATACTTCTCTGTATTTACAAAAACATAATACAAGAATAAAAAAGAGAAAATGAACACATCACAAATGGAGTCCCACGTACTGCCACGAAACAGAAAAAACATGATCCAATTTACAAATGCATCTTCTTGAACTCCCACTTATGGCTTCAATATAACAAAACAAAACAAAACAAAAAAAAAAAAAACAAAAACAAAAACAAAAACAAAAACAAAATCTCTGTTCAGTTGTGATGATGCGTCGTCAGTCCATCGCTCCCCCCCCTTTTTTTTTTTTTTTGCAATAATTCTCTCCAGATTTTTCTTTAAATAATAACAATAATATCAAATACACATACAAGACAGAGGAGCTACATTTGTGAGCTGTACACTTTGCAGTAAAGGGAGGGAAAAAGGAGAATGTTCACAGGCATATTGACCTTTTATACATGTTGATAATACACCTTGGGCAGTGAAAAAAAGTTTAAAACATTGATTAAAACAAGCTTTTTGTTGTTGTTGTTGTCTTTTTCAGTTTTCTGTACCAACCTGCTTTTCACATCACGCTGAGATCACAGTTTGTCCGGATGACAATAATATACGAGTGACTTAAGTCAATCATATACAAGCTTGTGTCTGTATTCACCGACACACCATACCGTTTAATCTCTGTTTTTCATGTTACTTGAACATTTTGTGTCCCGTAGACTTTGATGGAAATAATAATAATTATTCCATAATTAATAAATCGTTTGGATTTAAAAGTTTAAAGAACCAGAAGTCAGAGAAGCCTCAACAAACAAAGGTTACAAATAATATACCGACGGACTCTGTGTCCCTCCTTTTGGTTTCACATGGAGATAAGAAAAAAAATCATTCTTTGTCCTTTGCTGTGCCAATCTTACATTTTGTTCTGTCAACAGAATGTCAAATAGTAACCACTGCAGTTTGAATCGCAACAAAGGTCATCTGTTGAATACTGAAGGATGACTTGTGTACCTTTCAGTGTGTACAGTGCTTTAAGGTATTAACCTTTGTGCCTCATCGCTGCTCTCTGGGTTAAATTACAGTTTGTATCAGGATTGATCTGACCTGATTTAAAGGGAGACTATGTAACTTTTGAAAGAAGAAATAACATGTTCTCCATCTTAAAAATGGAAAGTAGTAAAATACATAAACAATAACGTGCGCCATTGCTCAGTTCATTACACTCTTTTGCTTTTGCTTTTATGGCCTCACTTGTCCTGGTTTGACTTTAGGTTGCTAAATGTTAGCTAATGTCACAAACTTGAACCAGATATTGCTCTATAATGTCCACTTATTTTCTACTGTTGCACTGTCATAGTTTTATATATTATTATTGTTATTATAAAGGATTGTCATTTACTAATATCCCATAATTGTCACTTATAGCAACAGAGGCCACTGTTCAAAAGCCACATAGTCTCATCGTAAGCCTTGAACACAGCTCGTTTTCCTCATTTTTGTGAAAACACGTGTCAGGTTGTGCTGCAGCTTTTTCTGTCATTTATGATTAAAGTCTGTCTTTGATGTGAACTTCATGTGCCCCATCAGGCCTGAGGTCCAACCAAAGATCTTATTTCCCAAGTTTGTGATGGAAATTAAAGAAAAAAAAAAAAGTCTCAGAACCATAGTAAAAAAATAATAATAATAATAACATAAAACACAACGACAGTGGTTTTACAGATTTCGACAACCACACAAAAGTTGAAAAGACTTTACAAATTTCTGCACAAGCCTCATTTAAAACCTCAAGGTAACATGATCGTGACAAGTCATTTGTCAGGTTAAAACAAAAGATGTGACAACCTGTTGGATTTAATTTTTTTTCTTTATCAATCAAAAAATTGTCTACACCTCTTTAAATCCTTGGAAATTTACACTTTTAGGATAAATAGGATATTGATTGGCCCTTTGTTTTTGGGGCATGTACTGTGACATGATGCAAAAGGCAAAAACATCTGTCAGTGACTGGAGTGTGTGTGTGTACAGTCTCATACACACCATATGCAAATATACAAAGAGTTCTCCTCCTGGGTTTTGTTTTGTTTTTTGATTTTCAATTTTCTTCCTTTGTACAGTCTCAGAGTTGCAGAGGAGGAGCTGATGAATGTAGCAGAGTCACCACTTAGAATGGGAGAAGAAACGGGGAGAGAAGAGACGTGGAGGGAAACCATTAAATGGTGAGGGTTGGGGAGTTGGAGGAGGGGTGGGGGTGGGATGGGGATGGGGTAGTAGAAAGACAGAGCCTGGGGTCATCTGCCCTGACTTGACTTGTTAGGTAGGTTGAGGTGGTGGTGGTGGAGGAAGAGTCACTGGCCTTGATGACATCACATCCAGTCTCTGCTTTTCACCGATCCACACAAGCTCACTGAGCGACTGACCGACCGGCTCCCCCGAGCCTTCACACGCTCATCGTCATGTTTGGAGAATACTGCAGAGGCGACAAATCAATTAAGTTTCAACATGAGCAAAAGACGAGAGGGAGGGAGACATTGACACTGACGGGTTTTCTTCTATTTCTGATTAAGAATTAGACGAGAAATTTGAAGCTAAATGTGAAGCAACAAATTTAGACTTGTTGCCTAGTTTAGTTTAGACTGGGAACAGAAACTACTCCCAGATCCAAGAGATTGTTATTTACATCTTAGTAAGTATTTTTTTTTTTTTTTTTTAAAAAAATCTTTGAACAGATCCTGGCAAGTCATTTCCATTAGTTTCCAGTCTTAACACTAAGCTAAGCTAATTGGCTGCTGGCGATAGCTTCGTGAGCATATACGGCTTTAATTTTTAAAGCTATTTTTAACTGAATTTTACAGGTTCCCTCTAATCATCCTCTACAGTAGATGACAGGTGACTTACACTTTCATTCTGAAAAGGATTCAGGAAGTTTCCTCCCATCTCTCCATCCTCTCTGGGGGTCCCCGGCTGGTTACTCATACTTAGGTTACCAGGAGAGTTCTTCATGAAAGTAATTAAAACACAGCGTTATGGTGTCTGCAAGCTACTACAGCTAAATCAATCAGGTGAAATTGAAACTGAAATTGAAATTTGGAAGTTGAAAGAAAATAAATGGTTTATTCTCACCTTAGGGAGACTGTCCATATCACCTGACCCTGAGAGAAAGAATCAAAATATGAAAATAATGACAAACACTGACATCATATAAATGTGCGTTTTACATAAATTAGGAGGAAAAAAAACATAAACCAGACATTTTGCGTCAGCGCAGCACCTACGAGCAACTTGTTCCAGTACCTAATGATCCGTTCATGTGATGTGGCTCCATTCCAGCCATTCCCCCTAACGGACCGTCGCCACCTGCACCCATAGGGAACTGAGGAGATCATACACAAGAGAGAGTGATACATCTGTGACAATTTGCCATCAACAAAAAGTAAAAACATTTAAGAGCTAATACCCACCGCACACATACTATAAACCACTTCAATATATCAGATGATTGTATTTATTATACAAAATAAACAGAAGGAACAATGTCTCACATTTGGTCGGCTTCCACCTGGAGGGACTGTGTTTATCATGGTGTACATGTTGTCGCCCGAGTTGGTTGAATCTGACACAATAAAACAGAGAAATAATAAGAACATAGACACAAGACAAAAGCATTGTGTCTGCGCACGCACACACACATACACATGTACACACAGAGCTTACCTGCTGGACTTGGCATTATTGGAGTCCCAGGTGGTCCTCCGCCTCCTGGAGGCCCCTGAAATAAATGTTTTATTTTCAATAAGATTCTTTCATGACCCCACATATAACATCCTGGACAGCAACAGTTTAAACTCACTCAGTAAACATATACTGTACGTACCACATAACTTCCTGGAGATGCAGACGAGTAAGGGGTCTGCAAAAGTGGAAAAGAAAATCATGAAAGAAATAAATAAAAACAACTGTTAAACTTCTTAGGGTTTAGTGTCTTTGTTAGAATTACTTACCGAATTGGAGTTTGGAGGATTTGGCCAGGGTCTACCCCCACCAGGTCCCCTGGAACAAACACACACACACACTTTAGTTTTCGGTTACTGGCAAGCGTGTTTGTTTCCAATTCATTTGGGCAGAGTTGGCAACAACAAAGCCTCTCATTGCCAGAGAGAGGTGATGGGAACAACACCGAAAAAAAAGCCCCCACATAAAAGAAGACAAAATAGAGAAAAGCCAGCACCCAGTTCCATTTGAAGACCTTACAGAGCCAAGAACATACAGTAAAGTTGTAATTAAAAACTACATAAAAGAGATGGCTGACTGCATCTACTGCAGTGAGAGATTAAGGACATTTGGTGCTTAATGTTGTCCTCCGGAGTCAGAGAAATGTGGGGAGTTAATTCACATCTTGAGACAGAAACAGAGAAGAGCCTTTTCTTCTTTTTTTTTTTCTAAACTTGCATGAACAAGTAGCTTTGTGCTGCTCTCTCTGTTTGCCTGCCTGTGTGTGTTTGTGTAGACACAACTCACATGTTCATTCCAGGCATCCCGGGACCAACCAGGGCGTTTAGTGGTGGTCTCATCCCACCTCCATAGTTCTGAAAAAACACCAAAACGCCCTTAGTTATATCTGTAAGAGAGAAACTATACAAAGCGTTGTTTACATCTGGTTCCATACCTGGGGACCCAGTGGTACCATGCCTCTGGGTGGGGTCATCCGCTGCATGGGTCCTCCCATATTTGGATGTCCTGAAACACATAAAAACATTCAAACTACAGCTGGGCAAAAAATACAGCTGGCCACCAGCTTTGTCCACAACAATTTATTCAAGAATCAGGACTTTTTCAACCAAAGGGCATTTTATGTTCTTCAGTTTGGACATTTTAGGTGATACCCTTCATATGTTGCTTTAAGCTGCTATATATTTACATTTACCTTTTTGTAAATTTTACACCTTTGTCTGGGCACTGTGGTATTTCAAAAACCCAGGAGGACATCTCTATTTCTGGGATGTGGGATCTGGCACAAACTCATTCTAGTATTGAGCTGAACACTAACTGAACATCTCCAGTCTTTTAACCAATGAATAATTCATGTGTTGTCTACAGGAGTGAGTCGTTTGTGTAAATTGGGATGTACTTAAAGGATAGAAAGAGATCTGTTTTTATTATTATCAGCAAATCCATGAAGAGACTAAACTAACAATGAATTTGTCCTACTATTATCGGCGAAGCCACGGTCTGATGTCTGTGTTGTGGAGCTTTTTTTTTTCCTCCTTCTAAAAACTATTAAGAACACATTGAGAAACCTTACTGTAGCATTTAAAGATATAACCTTTCATTTCAATGAATAAAATAGCAAAAGTATTTAAAAATCTTTTCCAAAACTTCTGTGATCATTTATTTTAAACTGGCAACAAGGCTCACTGTAAAGACAAAATAACTCAGGCAATGAAACTTAAGTCCAAACTGAAATATTTGAATTTAATTAGCCCCCACTTTCGTCACTGTTTCTCTACTGTCACAATGAATCCAAAGCTTTATGTGTGTTTTTTAGTGAAATACATAATAAATGGACAACCACCAAATTTGGTAGAAACATTAACAAGTTCCACACAGGATGAAACTTCAGGTCAGAGAGAAAATGATGCTTTATTAAAATGCGTACAAGGTGTGATAACTTGTGTTATATGTTATATTATGTGTATTTGTGTACACTGGTGTGTGCACCTTGCTGTCTTGTGGGGTCCATTCCACTTGGTAACATCGGCTGGCTACCTGGGACTCCTCCAAGTCCCTACAGAAGAAAGAGGATCAATCACAAAGCACCGTCACAGTCCGTCTCTGATACCAACACTTCTGCTCGGCGCCTGCAGGTGTCAGTGTGGCTCTTACCTGATTGGGTAATCTGAGGGGTGGTCTGGGTCCTCCAGGGTATCGAGGTGACATAAATGGCTGGAAAACAGCACAAGTGCAGCTTGAAACGCTATGCGCACCATTTATCACATGCATGACACACATACACATACATATACTGAGGGCTGCTGTCTCATTGGTCTAGTGAACATCTTTATATCTGTGAATATGTCGAGACTCTTCATACTGAGGAAAATATATCAGACCCTAATATCTACACACATTAGTGTTTAATCTGAGAGAAAATTCCTACAAACACTGTGACATTGTCATGGTTTGCCAAGTGTGGTGACAAACTACCGTGCTTCTTTTGTAAACCTATTTCACAGGAATGATATTGGTGTGCAAACTGGAGCACTGTAGTTTTTCTTAGTTTTTTTTTTTTTTTTTTTTTTTTTTATTTCACTCTGAAAACAGGAAACCAACCACAGCTACTGCGTACCCCTTCTATTGAATTTGGGCACATTTTCCTTTAACAACAATTCCATGACAGCAGAGCGAGAAAGGCGACCGCATTTTCACTGGATAGCATTTATGGAAAAAAAAAAAGAACGAGGGAATAAAGGATGAGGTTTGTTAATAATGATGCCAGCGTGAGTGTTAACTGCGTGGAATTTGGCAGCGTGTGTGAGAAGCACTTTTGCAGCTGCGAGTGGGTTTTCACTTGTCCTCGCCACAGACAGTAGCAATGCTGTTGCTATGTCTGCTGAACTGAAGCCACCGTGGTGAGAGGAGTCAGCCTGCAGCGTTTTTGAGAGGTAATACTTCAAATCGCCACTAGAGAGCAATGATCCACTTGTTTTGATCAGGGGTTTCTCTAATCACCACCCCACCTTCTCAAACTCCCAGCTGTGCTGAAGTTCCATCACAGGAAAACAGATACAGTATTTTACGTTTTCATTTCTATAATGATTATATAAAACGAATAATAATAATAATAAATGAAAAACTCAATATGAATAAATGCAACGACTGAACATAGAAAGTTTTGAAAGGAGTGAGTCCGTCTGTGAAAGTGACTAAGTGAATGAAGAAATGAAACATTGAAATGTTTAAGCCATTACATTCTATTCTATATGCAATTAATTTATGGGACCTGAATGAAGAACTGGTAATTTAGTTATTGTTGCATTTGTTCCACGGACAAGTCTCGACAACATCTTGTCTTCAAACAGCAATTTTTTCCTCAGAAGGAGATGGAAAGGTCTGTTCAGATCCAGTTTTCTTTTTTAAGAGCGGAGCAGAGAAATGCCTATAAAGGTTATCGATTTGCGTGTCAGATGTGAGCGTCTGAGTTTGACTAATAATGACGGTCAATCAATGTACAACTGGCAGCAGAGTCCTTCTGATGGAGAACAGAGACGATCCAGGACGGAGCTGCGTGCTTATGTTTTTGTCTACGCAGGATTTATTCCTCCAGTCAGACTCTTCTCTCCTCGTTTTGGGGAAGCACAGCGTGGTGCTCCTACACACAGATAAATGCAAACAGATACACTTGTGCACTGAGCGAGTGAGTATACTGGTTAAATAGTCACATCTGAAAAAAGCAGTGATACGCCACAGCTCACAGCAAGGCAGGTGCAGTGGGATGAACAATGGGCCATGATTTACCCAGTGCCCCTTTTATCTAACACTGTATGTGTAAGTGGCCTAAAGACACAAATCATTTTCTATCTCCCTTACTGTCTGTGTGTGTGTGCAAGCACTGCATACCTGAAAAAACCCTGGAGGGACTGGTCCCACTGGCATACCTTCTCCTGGAGGAAGGTTTCCAAGGACAGGGCTGGGAGCTGCTGCTGCACTCTGAAAGAAGCAACACACACACACACACACACACACACACACACACACACAAATGTTACTTATACACAAATACATCTAAAAATATAACGTAGCATCACAACACGTTTTTAAGATAAATAATTTTACTTTTAATACTTTAAGAATATTTTCAGGTGTTTTTATTGAAGTGCTATTCCCAAAAGCCAATTTTTTTTTATTTATAATACAATATCAGTAGTTCACACTGCAGTGCAACTACTTTATAGCCACCATACAAATCTTCTACTGCACTTACAACCAGTGTTTTCCACAATTTAAGGGTCTTCCCCCGTCTTTCACTCCCTTACTGTCTCTCCCTCGGTGGGACATTTCCTGTTGCTGCAGATGCCCTGCCATACTGGCCCAGGTTTATTTTTATATCTTGTTTTTTTTTTGTTGTGCTTGTCCCAGACGGGTGGCGCTGCCACATTTCAGCAACTGCCTCTGTCTGCTTCCTGTGGCATTGTGCTTCTGACTAACCCGGAGTTGCCACCCAACAACGGCCTCTTCCTCATCCTCATTAAGAATAAAGAGCAGACAACACGCAGTGTGGGAGAGTGTATATATCTGATAATGTGTGAACATTGGGCATATAAAGCCAGCTTGCCTGTGTCTGTATATTTCTTTTTTTCTCCTCTATCTGCCCACTCTCTGTTCTATTTCTCTGATCTCCTCTCATTTTCTCTCCTGCTCTGAAGGCATTGGGCTGGGTGTAAAGAGCTCCAGTGAAATTCACCCACACTCTCTGAAGTTTCCGCCAGCTGACTTTTTAGGTCAGACAGGAACAAGGTTTAATCAGAGCTGAGATAAAAGCAGACTGACGACACTCCTGCATCCTGCTCTGCTCCACCCCACCGCCCTGGATATTCCCTCATTCTCCTTCATATCTTCCAATCGTTAATGTTCGGCAACGGGGAACAGGATGCTGTGCAGCTTTTTGATTCCATATTCTGCTGCAAACAGAGCCTGTGTTTGTCTCAGCAGATGAATGTACAGATGGACACAGATGGATATTGTATCTCCATGGTTCAGTGGTGAGAGACTGGATTGCGTGTGTGTATGCGTTGTTTGTCCGAGTGAACAACACCATGCGCAGCATCAAGTGTGTTGTGATATTGTGAGAGTTGCCCCCCCCCCTCCCCACTTCCTTCTTGCACCCTGGATTACACAGAATGCTTTCACTCGCTGGCAGCCTGGAGGTCTGCTGAGTTTGCCTTAATACACAAACAGAGAGAGAGAGGGAGAGGGAGGGAAAGAAGAGAAAGGAGGACAAAGCAGAGATTATGAGTGTGTGTGTTTGTGTGTGGCAATGAGCGTGCGACTGCTCTTAATGTTTGTTTGTGTGGGAAAAGGAAAAGTGGGGAGGAAAAAAAAAACCTACCTGACCTGCTGACAAAGCAGCATTTTCCAAATACAGCAACAAGAAAAAAAAAAAAAAAACACAACACGCTAGGATACCTCTCTGCCCCAAAACCAAGCACCACCCTACATCTACGGAAAGCAACATAAACAACACCGGCAACGGGGCTCTTGATTATGACAAATCACATTCAAATGACATTCGAAAATCAGAATGAGTCACACCGAGAAGGATTCACAAAGCCTCCACAGAGGAGGGGACGAGGGAGTCTTTTTATAATTTGTTCTCGAAATACCACAAAACTGGAGGAGGTGGTTTGCATAATAAAGTTTGTGTAACATTCAAACCTATATATTTCAGTATTTGGATGTTGATTTGTTGGGTACATATTCGATTGTGTGCTTGACATCTCTCTCAGTAGTGGATGTCACCTCAGTTCACTCTGGTTGTTTATAGGCAAGACAAACTTGAGAAAACCTCATCTGTGTGGGGACAATTCAAACTGAGTGATATCAAGTTAATAGAAGCTGCCAAAATAGGCAATTTGTCACAAATGTCAACACTCACGTGTATGCTGTGAGTAGCCGGCTATTAAAATGGTGTAAAAATGAAAGAGACAAGAGAAAGACAAGAGCATACTAGCTAGAAAACTTAGCTTAGCTGATGCAAAAACCATGATGAAGCTGTTTTCATCAACTCTAAAGTTACACATGATTTAGAAAAACTCTTACTTTGCTTGGAAAATAGTTTCGAGTGATCTGAATTCTTAAAATAAAACACAAGGAGTAAAGTGGAACCATCTGGGGCTAAGACAGTGTTTTAAAAATGCAGACTTATTACTGAGAAGAAATGTTTGGCTGAGTCCTTCAGTTTTAAATATTTGCTGCCGATTACAACTGTACTCAGGACTTAACAGGTCTTACTCTGAATTGTCACCATCTAATGACAAACTGGACCAACTGTGTTTAGGTAAAATCAGCACAAAGACTGAACTGAATAGTAGTAAAAGTCCAGTGTTTTGTTGATCCATCCATCCCCCTAAAGCGCAAATTGTCACTTTGTATATATCTTCTAACTTCCTCTTCTGTTCCCATAAGTCCACATATTATTATCTGTACTTATCTGTTATTGTAAAAACCGAACTGCACACTAACACACTGACCTGAAAGCTACGTTATACTCAAGAACAAAAGAAAAGAATCTATAAATCCATCCTAGTTAGACTCATGGGCATGATAACAATATTGCTGGTCATCTGAAGTGTTAGCTCCGAAACAGTTGATAAAACTTAAAAGATTTTTAGATTTATAAGAAGTGATTCTCTACATACCGGAGAGAGAGAGTTGGTGTTAATTTCAGTATCCAGAAAAATAATGCTCATGGACCTTCTCAGTTACACTAATTATCTTTATCAGATGGCTTGTTGATGATTATAGAGAATTATTTGAATGACATTTAATGTTTATTCCACTGGTAACGACTTACTCAGATAACCGTCGATAACAGTTGAATTAAATGTGCTTATGTGCCGAGACCTTCACCGTACCTCCCCTCATTCACAAGTGATGCAGTCAATCCTGTTGAGAACTGTTATCAGTGAGACTGCAGCCCTTCATCTGATGTAATGTGACCACTTCAGCGCCGCGTAATTAGCTCATATTAGCTACAACCGCGCAGTGACCAGGAAGTTAATATTTACTGTATGTTACTATGAATTTGACTCAGTTCTGTTTAAATACGGATTCAAAGCCAAGCTCAACATATTCCAGCACTTAACCTCAGCAAACATGAAAGGAACACATAGTGTTACGCTCTGTTAATGAGTCTATCATTTACACTTCTCACACACCAGTGTTTACACTTTACTGAGGCCAACTGAGAAGAGCAATGAGATACGGAGCTGGTGGCTTTACACATTAACACATTGTGTCATGGTGTATTGAAAGTTATGGTGCGAATGTAGCAGTCAACATTGACTTGGTGCATTACTGACTGAGTTTAAACACAGTAAGGTACAATTTATTGATTGAACTTGACATGATTGTAAGATTTCTTAAGTGGCAAATGAAAAATAATTTCTTGTGTTGTTTAACTTCTCTCCTTCCTCAAGCTCAAATGTCTCTCTTTGTCTGTTTGTCTTTTCTGACTGACATCTTTACAGAGCTTAGAAAAGATTTAATCTTAAGAATCCTAAAACAAGACAATTAATTCATTCATCTACCTGTCAATCCCACAACCCCCTCACTATGATCCCTTCATGTGTAGTTACTGGCGTTGTAACAAAAAAGTGTTTGTGATGAAACCTGAGGCAGTGGAACGGCCACTGCATGTCCTCCTGTTGTACAACTGCATCTCCTGGTAAATTCATAAATTATTCAAGCCATCACCCCCCCCAGGAGAACACTATAGTGCACCAGACATACACGAGTACAACACACTTCAGCATCACTGAACGTGCATTAAATTGTGCTGCTGTCCATACAGGCAAATTGGGGGGGTTTCAAAATTAGCAGTAATACTTTGCAAGTGTTTCCTACAGTTTCAATATTTACTTGTGGTGGTTGGTGGAAGCCAGTGACTATTGTGTGCATGGCAGATACTCAAGTGGTTTATAAAGTCACTACAATTTAAAGATGTCCCCTAAACGCTTCACATTCAGGCTATCAAGAGACTCCAACTATGTGTCTCAGAAAAGCATCTAGGTCCCACTCAGAGCTGCGAACACAACTCAGACAGGGGCCAAAAACTAGTTTGTTTGAAAAGAAAGACGATCTTTTGATTACATAACTGACAACTAATGTTGCAAGAATGCTACATCCAAACATGTTTTGTGAGGTCACAGTAACTTGATCTTTGACCACCAAAATTGAATCACGTTATCTTAAGGTCGTATTCACTGTCTGCGCAGTATTAGGACTTTACCATTCTGAGTGGTAAGAAAAACACAGCTAATAGAGAAAGAAAGTCTCATTAATCAGAGGTTCATAGGGATCCAAGACCCAAATCATCAGAATTAAAGATTGTCAATTCAAGTAGTGAATCTTCAGACTAAAGCTAATGGAGCTGATGGGATGAACAAAACAAGTGCAACAGATTCATGGGAACTTCAGGATCAGTGCTGGGGTGAATTTTCTGAATGTTTTGATTTCTATTGTAGAAAGAGCACAAGTTTTTTTTTTTTCTGGCTGCTTGAGGGAAAAAAAATTAAATCAAGTTAAATAATTTGGTAGTGTAATATTTTAACATTAGAAGTAAAAGTATAAAATAGTATAACATGGAAATAACATGGAAAAAAAGCAGAAGTACCTCAAATTTGTTCTTGAATTCTTGAATGAATATATTTACTTTCCACCACTGAGTGGCATATATGTATTTCTTACTCAACAGAGAAAAAGTACAAATGTCAGGTTACAGTGTGCTTGACATGTCATACAGTTTAGAGACACCAGAGAGTTCAAATTAATTTTGTGTATCTGTGTGTGTATCTGTGTGTGTGTATCTGTGTGTGTGTCTGTGTGTGTGTCTGTGTGTGTATCTGTGTGTGTGTGTGTATCTGTGTGTGTGTCTCTGTGTGTGTCTGTGTGTGCGCTTTCTAGAACAGAACAAGCAGTTCTGAGTGTGTAATTGAGTTTTTGTTAACAGTAACTCAAGGCAATCTTAAAGCCAAACCATTTATAATTCCTCAGTAACATAATGTTAAAGCAATTAGCTGCGGCTGAATCTGCTGCTCTGTTGGTCAAAAGTTGGTCATATTAGATATTCACACTACACAGTATACACTGAGTAATGTTCCAGTTCTCCAACTGGTTTGGAAACAAGAGAAAAACATTGAAGAGGAGGCCAACCTCTTACACTATGTGGACATAAGATCGCCTTAGGGGCCAGACTCTATACTCCCAACACTTCAGGTACTAAAATAGAATAAAATATGTAATTATTTGCCTTGAGGCAGTGAAATTTTGTTGGATCCACCCTTCTCTAATTCATTTTGTCTCCACCCAGCACTTGATGATGAGATGCTCTTGTAAATTCAACTATCTTTTATTAAATGGCAAGTACGCCACCTACTTAATAGGTGTCTAGATAAGTGTTAAAACTAAGAAATAGCTAAACACAGATTTAAATCAGTGTTTTCCAAAGGCTGATCTTGTCAGAATATATCCCAGGTTTATTGTTTTGTGGGTAAAAATTACTGATGTTCCTCAAATGTCTCATACGCAGAATATCAGTAGGTGCTAGCTCAGTGGCTGCACAGTGACAAGCCTGTACTTAGAAAGCTGCGTGGCCAAGAGGAAAATAAGGCCAGTGTGTGTGTGTGTGTGTGTCTGAAAAGCTGTGTATTAAATGTCAATATCAAAGTTACTTCAGTTGATTCTGAGATTGTCAAATCACCTTGTCAGATGAATGAATGGGAAAACCTGGGTGTCGCTCGTCACAGTTCCCAGCACCGTGCACAATATCTCCACCTTAAATGACGCACTTCAGTATCGTGGCAGTACAACATGACTTTATCTTATCAAGAATCCTTTCTTCACTCGACTGTGGAATAAAATGCTGAAAAGAGAGTTGACTCGTGAACAAAAGAAGAGGGGAAAAAAAAAAAAAAACGCATGTAGAAAACATTTTATGTAAAGTAATCGAAAGAAAAAAATTGCTGTGCTTCCTGGTAGAAAAAAAACAAAAACTGCTGAAGGAGCAATAGACATTTTAAATGTATTGCAATTACAATACAGCTCAGTACTTTGCAACCTAATCAGACTTTCTACATACAACATTCACACTACACTAATCCCATCAGACTAAAGGGCTCCGTAATACTTAATGAGATTACTCACGAACTTTTCTTTATTTCTTTATTTTTGTATCCCTGTATGTTTACCGATCGTGTTCCTTGTTAACGCGCGTGTGCAACGCGTGCATAAATGCACGTGCGTGTGAGAGTCTGTGCGTCTTGTGTGCGTAAGAAGGTGGGGAGTCATTTTCATTCAATACTTCAGAGACTGAGAGACCCTCAGAGATGCGTGAGTGGAATCTCAAAAGGCTGTCTGTGTCTCTGTCCTCCCTCTCTCACTGTCTGTTTATCTCTCTCTCTCTCTCTCTCTGTCTGTCTCAACCTGCATCGGTCGCTGTCTGCCTCCTCTCTCACAGACACGCTGCTTCTCACACAAATGAACCATGTCTCTCTCTCTCTTTTTCCCTACAGAATAGGCCCAACAATATTCTATATTTTTCTCATTGTCAACAAATCTCATGAAAACACAAAAGACAAGAATGAATTGATCGTGCAAACAAGCACGGACTGTGTATCCAAACGCCTGATGTAACTTATTCCTCCATTGCTAAGCCAAAACTATTAGATGCACACAGATGCACAGCATTGTTGCACTTGGTGACATGTTCCTTCATTACAATGAGCAGAGGCTATGTAATTTGTTTTCAGGCAATTCAACATACACTGTCCCGCTGCGGTAAATACTCACCAGTGAACCAAATGTGTATTTATCTACAAGATGAAAATAGTCCCCAAAAAGACACTATAAGGCAATTATAAACAGTTTTCAAAGATTTAGTATTTAGTAGGAATGAATGGTCTTGGGATTAAGTGCCCGAAAGAGGAGGGTTGGGAAGTAACTAATGCATTATTGGTTCTGGTTATTTAATGAGATATGCTACGAAAAATATATGGATACACTAAGTGAAACCATCGTTATCCTTTAAAGTAGAACTGTCAAAACATTTAATAAAGCTGCAACTAACCATTATTTTCATTGTCAACAAAAGTCTTTTTTCTATAATACTCTATAGGCTATTAATTGTTCCCTCCATAAACTGCTCAAGTGCTTGTCTCAGTTCCCTGACCAACGATCCCCAACCCAGATATGTTCAGTTTACTATTATATAAAACTATAGAGGAGTAAAAGTTAAAGTAAAGTAAAAGCTGGAAAGTGTGTTTGATATTATTTCTATGAATTATGACGGATGACAAACTTCTCATCATTATAGTTGCAGATTACTTGTTGGTCTGTGTTTTCAGTGTTTTCAGTGTTTTGACATTTCACCCTGCTCATGATGAAACTATGGCCACTGATTAAGGTTAATATATCTGACAAATATGAAGGAAGGACAAAAGCAGCAAGAGAGTGCAAAGACCCTGTTTCCTGGCTATCTTCAGAGAGCTGTTGGGTGAGAGGAAGTGGTGAGGTTTTGAAAAGGTTACCACTGATTCTCAAGGCCACCCGCTGTACACCAGGATCTACAAATGACACACCACACAGGAAGGAACTCCATTCCTCCACCTCCCCTCCCTCTTCCCAGCTCCCTCCATCCTCTCAAATACCATTAGTCCACTTCCTGAACAAGCGAGGGGGGAAATGGAAAGAAGAGATGCTACCAGTCTACAGGACACACACACACACACACACACACACACACACACACACAGTCACAAGCAAAACACACATTCACATTAAAGTATTGAGAGTGAAAAAGCAGTATGATGACTGATTTCTGCATTGGTGTATAATATGCACAAACTATAGCTTTGTAGTTTGTCACTGACAAAAGAATGACTACAACACAACACATCTATATTGATCTCTCTCTCTCTCTCTCTCTCTCTCTCTATATATATATATATATATATATATATATATATGTAAGACACAGAACCACAGAAAAAAGTGAAAAAGTGTGTTTCAGCAGCACAGAGAAGAGAATGGGTGTGCTCTGCTTTTGACCATGTATTATTCACAGTCTCCCGTGGCGACCAGAGACAGATCAACAAGCTCCACTGTCCAATCCTGAGCCAAACTCACTTTTCAATTTCAAGGAAGATAGGCTTAAAATCACCCTCTGGCGTTCAAAGCTCCCGTCTTAACCAAAACATGCCATATGTTACACCAGTAAAAACACAGCAATGAGCGTTAAAAAAAAAGTGTTCTCTCTGTGCACTTCATTACAGATCTCTGCTGTTTGGCAACAAAATCTGTCTGGAGTTCAAGCTGCCAAGAAAAAATAAACAATACTAGTATAACCATGAGTATGTCTGTTCACTATGGGACAAACTCAGGTTGGTTTGGCTGATATTCCTGTGTCTTCCAGACAAAAACCATTCAGAAAGAATGCGGAATATCAAACTGAAACAATTGAAAAGCTTCTAACCAGTGAATTGACAACATCACAAAGTTGACGTGCTGAATATAAATTGGTAAAATGACTTCTATACAGTCATCTTTATTCATCTTTATCTTTAAAAAAAGGAGAATCAGAGTCAGGCAGAAACAGAGGTCACCTGTTTCAACTTGCACTACACAACTGCACCTCCACGCCACTCGCTGTTCCTCCCCTCTACTACATCTTCTCCTCTACATCTTTTCAATCTCTATCACCTTCAGCTTTCACCTTTATCTCACTCAACAGAATTCCCACCAGCACGTAGACCCTCTCTGGTGTGAGATTACAGGTGATAACCAGGTAAAATGACAGCACAACACTAATCTACCTGGTTTCAAAGGGTGATTACAGGTAGCATGATATCAGTTGCACAGCGGGTGACAATTGCAGCTTTGCGAGGCGGGAGGGGGGGCGGCAGTATTTCCTTTATCACTGATGTCATTATCGACTGTTGTAGACATCTCTGAGGCTGCGAGGAGCTGTATAATATGTGAGGTGAAGCCGCGGGCTGATGCACTGTCAGATACACATACAGAGCTGAAAATGATAGTCACTTTGGTGCTCGAGCCACACTTCTCCCACCACTATCTCACTTGGTATAACAACACATGGGGAGATAAGGAAGATGGACTGAACACAGAGGAGAGGAAAGGCTAGAGAGATGACAGAGGACAATTTCAAAAACCACGGCTTCAAAAGAAGAAGCCAAAGTGTCATCACCGATTCACCTGAAAATGCACATATTTTTGCGATCTTCAACACGGAAGAGATCCAACGCTTTTATTTGGCAACTGCGGAGATTAAAGCGTGCTCTGGAATTAGGAAATAGTCAGAATTGTTGGTGCAAAAGACTCATCTATCAAAGACACAGGAAGAACTAGTGAGAAGTCACTTTCTGTTTCTAGTCTTGCAGTCCCTCTAATGCTGGAAGGCCAGACACAAGAGACGGCGCGTGATAAGGATATGGGTGTCTACAACAGCAAAAATACACTGGGGTTAGTTGGGGTCAAAGAGATAACTTGCTAGTGTGATCATGTCAGCATTCTCACTTTGCCCTCATGCTCTCTCCTCGATAGTCCCACTGCCATTTCAGTCTCTAGATCATTCACTATAATCCCTTTCACCACAACCTGTAAGGTTGTCGCTGTGTAAACTTTAACAGTGTTTCTATAGCTCTCCTCCCAGAGGGGTTAGGGAAGACTGGATATTAAAGTCCACAGTGTCTAATGGGCAAAAATTGTGCTGACTGATTCCAACCTGAAATATTTCATCCCAGTCTCTTGTGAGTATTTTTTTTTTTAATAGAAAATATCTACTCCAGCATTCCTTACAATTAAACACGTATTTTTTTAAGTTTTCTGGATGAAGTATGTGTGAAAGCACAGACTGTTAGAGACACATAACACATGTTCCTGACTAACACCCTTATTTTCATAATCAATAATAATAACTGTGGGCAAACTAGAAATTACTCTCCCATATCCTACAGCTCTGCTGGCGCTTGTTCTCAGTCTTTCACTCTCTTGTCTTCCCCTGCCCTCGGTTAACCTCTCCCCTTCACTCTGCACCATGTCCTCTTCGTAGCCCCTGACTGCTGCTGCAGAGCAGCAAGGCGTGCGTATGTCAACATCACATAAACACTCCACCTCGGCATGTCCAAACATGCATGTGACATGACTCAGCGTAACAGGCCAATGAAAACACATTCCTTGGAGACCACAGGGCTGAGCGTAACAGGACAGCGAAACAGGAAGGAAGATGATAAGAGACACAGAAAAAAGAGGAATGTGTAGAGGGACAGAGAACAGCGACAGAGAGAGAAGGAGGGAGTAAAGAAGACAAAAAGCTGCTGATGAGAGTGAGGATGAAGCAGTGAAGAGAGCAGGAGAGGGAGGAAACAGGAGAAACACATCAACTGAATGTAATGTTTTTCCACAGAAAGCCAGAAGTAGAATATACGCAGCCCAGCTTACAGTAAAGTGTTCAACACTGATGTCTTTTTTTTTCAAATTGTTGGAGAGCAAGATAACCATTTCCATCTCTGCTCAAAAAACTATGGAAATTCCCGTTCTTTTTCTCCCTCCAGTCCCTCTTCACTCAGCTTGCTCTTCATTGCCATGGCAATGATGTTACAGTGAGTCACCTCCACATCTCCCTCCTCCTCAGCATCGCCACGAAGGAACACAGGAGTGTGTGGAGAGAGAGACATAGACTGAGAGAAAGTGAGAGAGAGGGAGGGCAAGAGAGAAGGAGAGAGCGCTCTGTTTCCCTGGAAACAGACTGGGGGTCTCCGCAACCCCTATTGGTTCTCAACTGGTTGGAATCAGCTTGTTACCCACAATGCTTGGAGCCAACAGAGTCTCTGTTTCTAGGTTGTCTCTGTCCTCTGTGTTTTACCGTCTCTGTGTGTGCACACTCACAGGTACTGGTCAGAATTCAGGTTTGTATTCCAGGTTTGGTTCATGTTAACCCACTGATCTGAACATAAAACATTAATCCCCGACAAGCTGTTACAGGAGTTTTTTTTTTTTTTGTGTGTGTGTGTGTATTATTTTTTGTGCAGACAGGAATCTGCTGCTGCTGCTGCTTTTCTGAACAAATGTGATGCATTTAGAATTATTTTCTGATGAATTAAAGTGATGTCAAAAACCCACAAGCCCACGGGAGAAAACTTAAATAGTTTAAGCTACTGACTAATAGTAATCAGTATAAATTTATCTTCAAAAGATTCAATGCAGCTGTAATGAAGTCTAGGAAATAATACAAGTTATATATGGTTCAAATCAGGTTAGAGAAGTTTTTGCTGAGATTTGGACTAGTGCAGCTTGTTAGGAGGCAGCTCGGTCTGAGAGGAAAGAGAGCTCTACTGTTTAGGTGAAATATTATGCTTCTTATGAGCTCTGAAGAGTAGCTCTCAACATGTTGTATTATTCTATGTGGAAAAGATCAGTAACTATTGTTTCAATTTGACCATTCCATGTAAAAGAGATTGGAAAACACGCAACAAGTTGATTAGAACTGTTAGATACCAGGCAATAATTAGATAGTGTTGAGTACAAAGCCGCCATGAGACAGAAAAGCAAAATGGAAAGGGTCTATTCCCCCGGAGGAAAACAATTGTGATCAGTGAATTTCATGGCAATCTGCATTACGTTTTGGTATTTCCAGGGTACAAGTGGAAATTTTTAACAAGTAAAGGTCAACCTACACTGCCATCCTTGCACTGATAGAAAGAAATTAAACATTAATAATTCATCATTTAAACCTTGCAGTATTTTTCTATTGCACATGTCTGGCAAGTAGTGTGTGATACTCAGAAAACAACCAGAGTGAATCAGGGTAAAGACCCATTTTAAGTAAAACTGAAAAAAAAAAAAAAAAAAAAAAATAGACGACAGAAACCAAAACAACATGTCCATGGTCAAATGAATGAATGAGTGTCCTTCTGTGTAGTGCAACAGCACACGTTTACACTGTGTACTACATGTTTCACATTGCGAGAGGAAATGTTTTCAGTTAAACCCCAGGGTCACCACACCTTTCACGTCCTTCAACCACACACAGCAGTTTGTGTGTACTTCCATCAGGATGCAAATGAATAAAGCAGTCCTGTGTGGTATTACATATTTACCGACGTGTGTATCCTTTAGCTGTACAATAAAGAGACAGAATATGTGTGCTGCTGTTAAATTGAGCGGCGTGAATACATTTCCATGCGAGAGTGAGAGAGTATGAATGTAAGATGTGGCAGCATGAGACGGAGCGTTTTTATCAAAGGGGGTTGCTCTTGGCAGTGCCTCTTGATCTCCTCTTCCCCTCTAACTGCCGCGTGCCTGCTATCTCCCACAGTGATGCCACACAATGATACCAGACTCCCTTTGCTATAATACTTGCCTGTGACACTCCTGCCTATCTACAGTGCATTTTATGTTTGCTGCTCACTCAACAGTTCATCCATCTGTCACCGTCTTTGTTCATTTTAACTAAATTAGCTTTGTGCAGGCAGCCAGCGGAGTGCACTGACACGAGTTTTTGTTCAAGGTTTCACTAATTTACTAATTTTTGGCAAGTGATGAAATTTTACAACAGTAGTTCACAACCTGGGAAGGGATCCTTTAATAAATTGAAGAGTATTAAAAAATATAAGACACCATAAAACACAACCTTTCACTGTTTTTTCTTTGCAACACATGTCCATTGCATGTTTGTTTTTCTTAATTTGCAGTGCCCTGACCCTTCCAGGCCACTGTACTTTTCACTTTTTCTCACCTTTAATGAACCCAACCACTAACATATTGTGAAAATAATCATTATATGCTGCAAATGCATAATGTTTCGTTGTAAGGGATTAAGCTAAGGTTAAATAATATGACAGAGTTTTTTTCTCCCCACAAAGTCACAAAAAGTGACTTTGTGGTCACTTTTCGTGACTTTGTGGGATGTTTACTGGCAGAAGTAATTGCCAGCTACTCTGTTCGTCTGTTCGCCTGTCTGTCTGTCTGAATTCAAGTTTGTCGAATTTAATGCCTATTCTCGCCCATCTCCCTGTGAGGATACATGCTTGGCTGACTCTACATGTGTGGCCCGTTTCCCTGATTCAGTGGCAGCCGAGCTTTCTTCTTGTGCTGAGAATCAGCTGCTCGTTCACACAGTGACGAGACAAACATGTACGTGTTGATGCTGTAACAGAGAACTTTCACAACCACCAACATCATTTACATTCACAGCATATTTTCAGTCGCAAAATTCACTTAAAAAAAAAACAAAAACACAACAACAACAAAAAAAAACCAAACAAACTCAAAGAACAAAATATTCCTCCAGAATCCAAACCAACAACTTACTTCAGTTAATAAGCACATTCTTATCTGGAGGCTGCACACCATGACCAGTACAACTGCTTGGACACTGATAATCTCCAGAAATCAGGAGTCAGGTATCAGTCTCAGTGGAGTTTTTTTTTCTCCTGAAGTTCATCAAAACTGTTCATCAAAACCAACTGGACAAACTGTCTCACACAACTTTTAATAATAATTCACAACCACTCACCAATGCACTTCACGCTATTTATATAGAGACATTTAAATTTCTATTGAACGGACAAACTCAAAGAATGAACTGTACTTTTACATAGAAATCAGTCAAAAAAAGTATATGATTTCTGTAGATTTTTTAATCAACGTGAGCCATTGCTACACACACATATTTCTGTATTAAGATTTTACATCTGTCAGACTTGACTTGACAACTTTCAAACCCCAACACTCTGAAGAAGAGCCTGATATGACCTGATAGACAGAATGAGCCTGATGAGCCTGATATGATTATGTCGTAATCTTTAAAGACAGAACAGCAACACAAACTGACTTTGGACTGTAATAAGGCCATTTCCGGGTCAAGCATATGGATTTAAAAATAACTTGTTTTTATGACTTCATGGCCTCTTGCAAATGGAAACTGCTCATTTAGTATCGAGAACACAATTTACAAAGCACTTAACAGAACTGTAAACGGCCTTTCTGATGCCTGAACAGCCTTGTCTGAAGATGGAAATCAATAACATTGCATCTCGCTTTGTTCATCAGTCTTTTCTTTCTTTCCCTTTTAACATTAGATTACTGTATTAATGTCCTTGAAGACCATGCTCACACTCAAAATCTGGAGATTCGGTGGACATTTGCGGAACACAACCACATGCAAAACATTACGGAAATGCAAGCAGCCGAACTGTGACTTTAAAACAGAAACTGTATCTACAGTAGGTAGCTCAAACTGGGATAATCGTAGAAAATCAAGTCAAAAGCCTTGCCACAATCCCGTCAATTATCAAAGGGAAAAGGGACACAAAGATAATGCAAATGAGCTCCTACGTCTCCCCAGCATTAATTAGGACTTCACTCAGTAATTAGCTATCTGAAAATAATTACCATCAAAATGTCTGATTAAAATCTCCACCAGTCTCAAAGTCAGGAGACTGAAAGAGAGGTACTAACATCAAATTAAGGCACGCTACTTTTTCCAGCTAAGTCCACCGCAGTTGTCCTCTCATTTTGTTTTAATTGAGTGGCAGATATGTGGGTAGTGCCTCTGATTGGATCCAAGAAGCAGTGCAGCGTTGCAACAGTTGATTGAAAGTGACCTTGGTCTAATTACAATTGGTCTAATTACAATTCTCTGATCACATCCCTGCAGGAAATGTAAGAATAAGATGTTGCTGGTGGCCTCTGCTAATGACATTGAGATATAGTCTGAATAATTTTCTGAACTGAATTGATTCTGATCAGATAAGAAGAAACAAGATACTCTTATTCATCTGTAGAACAATTACATCTAATGACTGTAAATGCATTTTGGTTGCTTTTTGGTGTTGAAATGTGTTTCGGACTAATATATCAGATTGAGTGTATATCAGAGTGTTTGAGTGTCTTCCCTCTCTTTTTGACTCTCGCTCTCTCTCTCTCTATTCATCTCCTCCTTCCCCTGTTTTTCTCCACCTTCCTCGTCTCCTTTCTGTCTGTCTCTCAGGTCTGAGGTCGCGTTGCCCTCCAGCTCCTGTCCTCGGAGCCAGGATGACATCATCCCATAACTGCCTCGTCCTCGGAGTGCCTATTCATCACCCTGATCATCATCACCAGCATCAGCAGCATCACCTGCGCATGCACACGCACACGCGCACACACACACACACACACACACACACACACACACACACACCAACTGCAAGAAGATAAAACAGAAGAGAGCTCTGCAGGATTGCAAGCCCAAAGGAAGGAGGGAGAGAACCGCAGAGAGAAGGAGAGAGAGAGAAGAGGAGGAACGATCCTGCTGGGGTAGGCAGAAACCCCTGACCTGTGCACTTCCAACAATACATCTCAATAAACCACAGTACAGACAAATCTGATGAGTCAGACTTCAGGCTACAGAGGGAAAACAACAACATAAAAAGGCAGGAGAGAGAAGAACCCCCGCCCCAAACCTTCCTCTCCACCCGACCTCCCCAACTCCACTTCAACTCGCACATTCCCACAAGGAGAGACGCACTTCCTCTCTCAGTCACCAGTTAATCTGAAACTTCATGAGCTCTATTCCAGTTACTGGATGGTGTCTGACTGGATCAACCCATGTCTCAATGTGCGGGAATTACAGCAGTGAGGTGGAGCCACGCTGAGAAAACACAGCCATAAACAATGTTTCCACCACACAGGTCACTGTCTGCATGCCCAGTCTGCTCTTCATCATAATGTTCCTCAAATACTCTGTCCGGATATGTGTGCGTGTGTGTGTGTGTGTAACATTTATAAGCTGCTATACTCTGATAGAAAACAAGTAGCAGGTACTATAAACCCCAAGCACTACATTCTCTACACTTCTTTATCACACACTTTGAATGTCACAACACGCATTCAATTAAACGCCACATCAGATAAAGGATTCACAACAAGATTAAACCAGTTTGCCAGGCTGTAAAGACAAGTTGCATCCATATTGTAACCAATCAGTGTTATGTATGTTATTCTGGTAAAGGTCAATGAATCTGGAGTCTGGATTTTATTGTTCAACTGTGCATCAGAATTTACACATGTCTTTCCAATACCAGTTCTAAATCCTGGTCATTTTCCTCATCTAATACACTATAATGTTTATATAGTCTATAAAGTAAGATAACAATCTTATCTATCTTTTATCCATGTATTCAACACTGAACACTTTGGGTTTCCATATCACACTGCAACTGCATGCATCACAGATTGCTGGGTTAAATAGAGGTTGACATAACTCCAGAACGAACAAGGAAAACTACTTCAGCGTAAACTCACGTAGTCATGAAAAGCCTTGGCCTCACTGGAGTGTTCACATGTGTCTCTCCTCTCCGGAGCTGCACAGTACAGGTCCCAGAAAACACTACAACAAACAGAGAAGCAATGAGAGAGACAATTATGACAAAAGAGAAACACTGAAGCCTGACAGATAAAAGTTACAGTCCTTTTTGGAGGCTGGGCAATCTAGCATCAAGACAATAAGTATGATTCTATTATCAATATTGCACTAGATGACTTTAGGTGTTTTAGTGTGTTACAATTTGTAAACACCAAAACTGAGGAAGAGCTTCTGGGAAACAATTAATGAGATGATGAATGAATAAAAACAGGAGGAGAATGTCAGAGATGCAAAACAGCATAAAGATGAATGCACCTTGTATTATCTCACAACACAAAAACACTCACCACCACCACGAGTGGAGGAACCCCGGAGGTTCTCCTAATGTGATGTTCTTCTCCCATCGGATCTAGACAGTCAGAGAAAGAGAGGATGAGATGCCTCAGAAACATATCAAGATTGGAGAGGGTGCAAGGGAATTCCTATAACACATGCCATTATGTAATTATATTATGATTATCATGCCATGGATTCATAAGTGGATAAGTGTGTCTATGTGTGTCTAAAAGCCCATCTATTCACAAGCGTGTGAAATGGGTGTGTGTGTGTTTACTGGGTCAGGAAGTGTACAGAGTCTGAGGTCAGAGACATGTACCAGCTTGAGGAGCCCAATCAAACGTTTGTACAACCCACGCACCCTTTGGTCTGCTTCTCACCCACATTGTCTGTCCTTTTGCTTCCAATGAATTTTCATTCACTTTTTCCAACGTTTTTTTTCTCCACAGTTATAATAACAGGATTTCTTGCATTCCTTGATTGTTGCAGCGAGGGAGCACATGCCCTACAGTAGCAAGCAAGTGCGCATTGTGTTTAACATGCACTCCAGTGCATTTGCATTAGTATTAGCATTACAATAACATACAGTTACCAAGTTCCATAATGCACGGAGGACAATTATCACCAGCCCAATTTTGAGACTATAGTGGAGCAAGTAGACTATGACAGGGCGCCCCAGTCTCATCAATGTATAGGGAACACTACCTGAAGTGTCGAATAACGGAATAAGGGTGAGGAATTGCATCTCTCCTGTCTGACTGACTGACTGCAGGTAATTGACAGTTTCGTGCAGATAATTGCGGCTTTCGTGTCAGAGGTCATCACACACCGGAAGTGAACAAACTTGAGGTGTTTTTTTTTTTTTTTTTTCAAACATTTAAGGCACATTTTGTGATACAAAGACAGAAAATGCTGAATCAACTTCAAAACAAAGGCAAAAATCATTTTAAAAAAAATGTAAATAAGTCCAACAAAGAAAAGAGTCTTTGGGCATTTCTGTTTGTCATGTAATACAAGGATTTTTTGTATAGCTTGAGTTCATTCTTCCATCCGTTGATGTGGGGCTTCACCTTGAGGTAACTTGAGTTACCCTGAGTAAACTTCCTATCTGGTAACAGTTGGTCAGAGTAAAGTCATGTCTCGTGTAATACTGAAAGTGAAAATGAAAATCTGGTACAGTAGCAATAACTGTCAGCATGGGTCAGTTCATCTGGAGCTCCAACAAAAGGTAAAAGGGAAGAAAATTTCCAACATTGTTTGAACATTTCACAGACACTTTAGTCGACAGCATTCTGACGCCGCATCACCTTGGTCAAGGTCAATGACTAACACGAGGGCTGACAACACCTACCATAGGGACGATTTATGTTTGCACACAATGTCACAGTCTGAAGAACAGCTGTAGGCAGCAGTCAGACTGCTCCTATCAGACTATGATGGTATTGTTTAGTCTGTCTCTCCCAGCTATAAACAGACTTACATCACTGGTTCTCTCTGAGTTTTCAAGTGAGCTCATGCTCATCTTTTTTAATTTCCCTCTTGCTGAAATGTTTCATATGAGTAAAAGAAGCAGACTATTGTATCACCTGTTCTACTCACAGTGTGAACAAACGCTAAAATAACAGGAAAAGCTGAATCACCGCACTTTCAGTCAGACCATCCTGACCTCAGCTGCAGATCAGACACACTGACTTTTAGAAGGAATGTCTTTCTTTGAAGTTTTTCCTTTTTTTTGGTAAGGGGACTTAGGGGGGGCTCTTTTTGTTTATCCCACATACTTTCACTCTGAGTTAGAGGCTCTAATAAAGACATCGGTTTACTTGAAACATCATAAGCATCCACCAGTTTCCATACACATTGCACCATAACAAGGACAAATTTTCTCTCTCATAGTTGTTTAAATGGTACAAAATATCAGAATGGTTATCACATCCCTCATTTCTCATGTTTTGTTTCCTTAGCTCAGTCCCGACATGACAAGTTAATGTCAGGACACTTTTTTTTAGCAGTTTTCTTTAATTCCTCCGTTCATCTGGAAAGTGTCGAAAAACAAAAAAATAGCATTGACTGTGCCCACATATCCTGTTTCCTGGGAGGTTCATTCATTTACCTTCACCATGTTACAGTCAGATGCCTTTAGCGTGATTACTGGCAGATGTGGACTACGTGTTGAAGAGGTTGCTCTCACTGCACTAAGACCTCAGATTTACAAAAAGCCCAACCTTCCCAGTTTCCTTTTTCTACCCTTACAAATACCTTAACCTTTTTCATTCCCGCTGTCCTGTTTTTTTTTTTATCTCGTTGTGTATTCTGTTATGGTTTAAGTGTATTTTTGTTATCAGTGCTTGAGCTTGTAGTTTAGTCGGACAGCTTCTTGCCTTCTCTTCCGAGCCGTGTCTCTGTGATATGGTATTTGCGTTTAGGTATTCTGGTCGGATTCGTGACTCTTCTTTCTAGGCTCTTGTTTCGTGAGCCTGAGGATAACAGTGTAAACAGATGTGGATGATAAAAAGTGGATAACAGGCCTTTAAAGTCATGTTTTGCTCCACCCTCACTATTACAGCAAGAGCTACATTATGGTGTAATGTTTACCCAGTATGCGTGTGTGCGTGCATATGTGTGCGTGTGTATTGTATACAAGCAGCTCTGTTTATACTTGTTGCACTCTTAGCTAATGCGTTCCCACACTTGAACATGACACCGCCTATCCTTTTCATCTCTCACATCTGCGGAAGAGAGAGCAAGTGATATGGCAGAGAGGAAAGGGTGTCGGAGAGACAGAGAGGTGTGTGTGAGTGTGTGTGTGAGTGTGTGTGAGTGTGTGTGCGCATGTGCACAAACACACACTAAGTCAGAGTGATGAGAATTGGTGCCAGCTGATGATGTAACCTTTTCCATCCCCCTCTCTTTGTTCTCCTCTTCCTCTGGCCAATGTACAACAAGCCTCAAGCCACTGTCTTCAACATTGTAATTTACTGTCATTTAAGGCGAAGCAGCGGAGTCAAGTGACCTCATTTTCACCCCATCACCTTTTTACCTCTGCAGAATTAAAGCGAAGACAAGTTCGCATCTCTGTGAGAGCAGCGCAGCAGAGACAGATCAAGACGAGTGTGGACGAGAACAAGATTGAAGCAGATCGACAGAGACAGAGCTGCTGATCACAGATGATGTCAGTTGAAGACGTCTGCTCCAGGCTGAGCACTGTAACTCTCCCTCCGCTCCAGCTCCAGTTCCATTAAATGCAACACTAATGTTAAAAAGCCTGTTTGCTGCAACTAACCTGTTGGCTCAGCACTGCGAGGCCAGGCTAATTTAATTAGCTGCCACAATTACTGGACACACTGTATGAGCCTCAGACCACCCTTCAGAGTGGACGTGGCCTGTGCTCTGTGATGCACAAACACATAGAGTACTTACCTCTGAAAGGAAGGTCTGTGCTGACTTCTGTGCTCCTACATGCAGCAGGTACTCGTAAACATACAGAGCTAACCTGCAGAGAGAAATAAAGAACACAAGAGAAAGAAGTGGGTCAGTGTGTTCATTAAGATCCAAATGGTCAACAAGAGATGTCAGACTGATGAAGTGAAGTCAAACAGATGTATACTACTTAATGGTAAGAGAGATGTAAACAGTTTTTCAATCAGACTGTTGCTGAGCAGTTCCAGGATGCACTGAGGTATCAATGTGTTTGAGAGCATCACAGTCTGTTACAAATCTGACACACAGACACAGACGCACAGATTCTTAGGAGAAGTAATCATCTCCTAAACACCAAACAACAAGCGGGGCGACCTTTTAACACATGAAATACACCCAACATTATGCTGCTTAATCTAAAACCCACCAACATTCTTGTTGGGACTGTGAAACACCTCACCCTTGTGCTTCAGGCTCTCCATGGACTTCCTCCTATGGCTTTGATCACAGTAAGAATTAATTACAGGCTTGATTTGTTAATCAATTTTCCTCCCAGTGAGTCTGAGCTGGCACTAACAGCAACTTAGAAGAGGGGGGTTGGGGACTACTGGGGTGATCTAGTGGTCTATAAATACAAGATAAACACTGATCCACAGGCGATCAATAGCAGATCACGCTGACCTCAAACAGCACCCTGTAGATTTAAAGAGGAGTCAGATGTAACAACATATAGTTACTGTACTAGGCTGTGAATAACAAGAGGTTTGCCATGGAGCGTTTGGCAAAGAGGGCAATGTACATATATGTTTGATCCTCACATTTCCTCTAAAAGTCAATACCAAGCAAGTTTGGAGCTGATTGATTTAATGTGCAAGGTGCTGATATGTACTCTATATACATTTAGCCATATTAGTAAAAAATATGCTCAGAAAGACATTTAATGGCACCCCAAGTGTGTTAATTTTGCAAATGGTTCATAAATTAAATCATTCATCATGGTCTATATGTCAGAACACTGTAAAATTACTCATTTATGCAATTTTCAAAAATCCAGGTTGAGTTGACCCAGTGAAACTGACTCATTTGGTCCAAAATATGCTAAAAAAGGTCCACTGTTAACTATTAAATATAACACAAAAAGGAATCATTGTCAAATCTGTGGAGCCTGATCTGATATGTTTGGTATTTCTGTTTGCGTAATGAACTACATCTTTTGGAAATCAACAAATACACACAGAAAATTAAAGTTGAGGCATGATGCAGCACAAGCTTTGACCGGGAGCTTTTGTGTGTGTGTGTGTGTTTGTCTGTACATGTCGATGATTGTGTATTGTCAGGCGTGAAAAATGGTCACGCCGGGACGGCAGCTGTCCTAGAACCCCCGTTGAAAGGCGCTACCAGCCCGCTGTTGCGGATCCAGACTCCTCTTATATCGAGGTAAAAATAAACCCCCCAGACGGCCCTGTCTGCCTGTCTGAAGATGATGGACTGCACACCTTTCTGCTCTGCACACAGGTACCTTGCTCCCTCACCCCCCCCTCTAGAAAAAAAATCCCTCTCTTCCATTTCCATCTTTCTTCTTCATCACTTTCAACCCCCCTCCCCTCTTCCCTCCAATCCCTCCATTTCTCCACCCCCCCCTCCTGGCCTGGCAGTAATGTTTAACCAATGAGATAGAGACAGAATGCTTCACAGGGACAAGGTTAACCGAACAATGAGAGGCTTGACAAAACTCTTGACACCTCAACAACTGAACATGAATAAAAGATGTGCTCATTTTTTTTTTTTTTCCCAGACACTGTACAACAGTGAATGTTTCTAGAAACAAACTTGTTCACTCGCTCTGCTCTGCATCGTTTTCCTGTCGACCTGCTTAAATCTGTCACCTCCCCTGTGAGCCCTAAACGCCAGCTGAAGCAGCAGCATCACTATAGAAATATTTATTACCACGGAAAGGATCTCGTGTATCTGTGATGAATACATTTACAGCGATGACGATGAGTCTGATTGGCTGCATGAAGAAAATTTATTATATCGGTGGGAATAAATACAGACATGAAAGCCGGTCAATGACCGTCCACTCTGAGTCTGGTTCTGCTGGAGGTTTCTTCCTGTTAAAAGGGAGTTTTTCCTCTTCATTGTCGCCAAGCGCTTGCTCATTGTGGAAATGTTGAGCTTCTCTATGTAAGGGCCTTGAGATAAATGTTTTATGATTTGGGACTATATAAATAAAATTAAATTGAATTATCCTCAGCATGTACTGGCGTGTATCTGGTCAGCTACATATTAACACACAACCTAATTTCCCAGTTTCCTTTGAGGCAAACTAAAAGGTCTGACCGATGACTGATTTTGCAGATGTTGTAAGATTCGACCTTTGGCCCTGAAAGAAGTGAGGAAACCGAGGAAAGGTGGGCGGATGAGTGCAGCGGCAGGGGAGAAAGGTGATTCTATGGAAGAAAGACAAACATCGGAGGGTTATCAGAGCTAAGTAGGCTAATGCAAGTTTTGGAGAGGAGATGAAAGGAAAGAAGGAAAAAAAAATGAAGGCTGCCTTAATTCATTCATTCACTCCTCCTGAACTTAAACACAACAGCCGAAACGCACTGAAGCTTTGCAAAAACACACACATACATCAGTCTTAGACCAATCTCCTCTCCCTCCCTCCTATCTCTTCTTTACTTAACACACAGCGACAGTGGGCAGAGTTGAAATAGGACTGATAAGCAGACAGCAAAGCGCCAGATGAAGGCAAATTGTTAGCATTCAATATCTATTGAACTTTAACTCAAAACTACTAATTTCCTCAAAGACGAGTGATAGGCTTTGAAAACGCTAAAAACCCCCATAGTGCTGCTCCCTCATTGTTCAGTTACCACTTGTTCAGCTGAGCCTCCTGCTGATAAAAAAAGCACCCAACTATGTGGAGCTCAACTGACTGACAGTCAAAATACAGAGCGGGAGATAAGGGTTGAGGATTAGAGGACGGGCGACTGTTCAAGGTTAAAAATCCTCTAAATTTGACACATTAAAGTGAAAGTGTCACAAAAACTCTCTTGTCATTAAATAAACTGTCACTTTAAATAATCTCTGCATTAGAATTTGAGGTGGAAGTGCTCAAAGTGAGGCAGCCAAAACATTAATAATGTTTTTGACTCCACATTAGCTCATTCACATTAAAGCTTTTTGGTGTTTGCCCTTGCTGTCGGACACACACACTAGAAATTGAGGACATTTTTTATTTCCGGCCTGTCTTCCCTGACAATTTGTGTTGTAAATAAGAACTACTTTACATTAATCATGACTGCAACCAGGATGATTGAAGAGATCAGGTGCCTCCCACTGTGCTTCCACTCATTGTGTGCTACACTGTGTGTACGCGTGTGCGTGTGTGTGTGTGTGTGTGTGTGTGTGTGAGGTACTGGTGGTGAGTGGCTGTAAGTGGAGAAGGTGGAGCACAGAGGGGAACTTTTACGATCCACACCTGACCCCCTTCTCCTTCAAATTCAAGTGGTTTTGCCTTCTGTGCGTCACATTTAATTAAACTCATATTTGGATCCGACCTCGTTTCCTGTGTGCTTCTGTAAATCTGCACAAGACCAGAGCAGCCAGCGAGCATGAACAGCCAGAGAACGAGCTTAGCTTAATGAAGGCAGCAGGCAGAGACGGCGACCGGCTTCTGTGTTGCCTTGTTACTGAGCTGTAGAGAGACAGAGAGAGAGACGAGGACAGGGAGAGGAGAGGGGAGTATGTTGGTGCTCAACCACAACCTCAGCTTGAAGCAAAAGACATGAACCTATTTTCACGAGATCAGCATTTAGTAGAGACCAGTAGATCACTGCTAATCAATTTACTGCCATGACCATCAAAGTCTGGCAGAGCTTCAAATCACAGCAGACAATGGCTTCGCTGATTGGATTTGCCTGTTGTAGATTAGCTCCAGATTATTTCACCCTCGTTAAAGATGAAATGGAAAAGTGATTATACTTCTGATCTGAATCGGCATGTTAATTGACATATTTACAAGACTATTGCTACTGTGCTGACACAGGCTAATAACACATATTTGACCAGGAAAAAAAATTTAATCAGATGTTAAGTGGAGTGTAAATTTCTTGACAGAAAACATGCCATCCCCATCAATGATCCGCAAGTCACCTTTTCACCACATTTCTAACAGTCACAGCTTCACAGCAGTACCTTTCTCCAGCACAGGCTGTAAACTGTGTGTGGGCTTATTCATTTATTTTTATGTCATATCAATTAAGTTCTGGACATTAAACCTACATACACTTATGAGTAAGCAGTGAAAAGCAACACAAGAAGCTGTAAGTACAGCACTGACATATTCTTCTCTTAAGGCAACCTTGTTTTTGATTTATGCAACTCCTTTCTTCTCTATTCTGCTCCAACCCAACTCCTGAGGGAAATATCTGGCTCTTTAGCAGTAAAACGCTCCATGCTGTTCACCAGTCTGTCACTAGTAAATGATAGACATTAAATGGTATTGATGAAGTGAACTTTATGTGACTGAATACCTGATTTGTCAAAAAAAAAAAGTGAGGAAAATAATTTAAAGCCCAGTTTAGCCGAGTTATCACCAGAAAAACAGTTTCAGACTAGAGTGTCTGTGTAATGTAAACAAGGAAATGCATATTACTATAACTTGATAGCAAAATAAATGAATGAAAAATAAGAACTTGAACCTGCTACTCCACTCTCCATTTCCACCATGGAAGAAAATTGCAAAAGAGAATAAGAGAAAAAGAGCGATGGGGTGACAGGAGAAACAGAGAAAGATGAAAGGTTCTGGTGTAGACGAGGAGGCTGAAGAAGGAACGGGGATTAGTAACAGGAAGAAAAAAAAAAGGCAGCTGGGTATGATGGAGATGATGGGTGCTAGCGGATGAGTCCTTGCAATGAATACCTGTGAGATCTGTAAACTTTCATATTCTAGTATTGAGGATTCTGACTGAGTGGTGTGTCAGTTAGCCAAGCACCCTGCTGTGACCCCCTTCTGCAAATTAACACAAAATCCCGCAATGTAAACAGTCGGGATGAACACGACTCGATACCTAACATTCGTGACCGCACGCTGTGCCGAAAACACAACACTCACAAAGGACAGAATGAAAGATACACAGACATATACTATGACTTAAGAGTATGCGCTGAATATCATTATATTTTTATAAATGAATTTCAATGAGTTCTGCGCAAGAGGTAATAACAATGGAAAAGTAATCCTCAATTGAACTAGCCTAAGTCACAGGCAGGAAGTTGAAATATTGTAATTATCTCCTGGATATGCTTACCTACTACAAAAGACTAAATTACCGTCTTAAATCTCTGCTGTATGTGTTCACAGCAAAGAATAATGTTAGTAAAAGTGACACTGTGAAGTATCTACTGAGAGCTATAGGGTCTTTGAAGCACTTTGCTTTCAAGCAAATGGAATACTTTACAGAATAATAAAGCCATAAGGAGAAATAAAGTCACTCCTTCAAATTTCCCATAGACGACAAAAGCAGGTGCCAGCTTACGATGAATTAGAGCCGTAGTAAACTCCAGCTTAGAAAAACTGATAATGTTTAGTAATGGCACCATTTTCAATGCTGAGATTTTATGTTATTAGTTTGTGTCGTTATGTGGTTAATCAGATATTCCATTAAGTGTCTCTTAGTGAGCATAGGTGAGGACCTGCAGCTTGTTTAACAAACGTCTTTATGTTTTCACTTTACCACGTTACATATGTTTACAGGACATATGTGACTGATGCAATACACGCAGTGACAACAGTAACCGCTGTGAGCGCAAAAGTACCTGCCCCATTAAAACCTGAACCAAATTAAGATGAATTACAACAAACCATGGGTATCAGCTTTGTTAGAGGTCACTCATAATTACAACAAGCCACAGGGGTAGGAAGACAAAAGCCAGATGGTTGTTTTCTACACAATGACTGATTGGAGTTTTGAAACCAAAACTTATAAAAAATATTTTCCTTCTGATATTTTGGTCTCCGCTGCAATTTCTTATCAGAGTATACTAAACACAAATCCCTGCAATAAGCTTATGTTAGCTGATATATAGTGTGGTGTTTCTGATATTTAGTCCACCCCATTTACAATAATCATAAGGCATCAAGCTTTTATGCATGAAAATGTTGTTTTATGGGAGTTTACTCTTTTTTTGTTTGCATCCTTGTTCACTGACTGCTCGGTCCTCTCAACACATCACACCTCACCACAGAGCTGCAGACCACAAGAGCAACACAAATCACAGAGACAAGCCTCTGACTCAGAAGAAGGATCATCAACATTATTGTTGTCATCCAACCCATTCTACAGCGAAGCCCAGCCATCTCTAACTCTCCAATCAAGGCGGCCCGCAAAAGCCCACTATCAAACAGAGGCCACCTGTGGATGAGGACAGCGTTGGCAGCTTGGGCCTCCGACAACTCTGGCGAGAACAGAGAAGAACCCCACCATGAAAGCGAACGCGACGATCAAACTGCTGCCCCTGCTGAGGACAGCCCTGTGTGTGACAGCCAAACACTTTCCCTGATTAATCAAGCCTAGCAGCAGGGCTTTATGTGCCATTAAGAGCCTTGCTAAATGACTTCACTTCATTCATTAAAGTGGAGCATCCTCTGCGGGTAGAGCGCTTCTGCTTGCCAGACAGACAGACAGATAGACGAGTGAAAAACTGGGAGAGGGACGGTGGCGGGGCAGCAATGAGGGTGGCGGGGGCACTGAGGCAAGATAAACAACGACAAATATAGACCCATTACAATGCTGAATAATTCATCTTATACACAGGGCTTCAGGAAAACAATGCACGGAGACAAAAAACAGCCCAAACAACCACTGGGATTATGGAGCCTTTATACAGTGAAGAGAATCTTTGATACAAGGCTATTTGTGCACACACCTTGTCTGGGAAAGGTACAGCCACAGGATCACAGCCAAATCACTTTATATGGAAAATCAGGTTCCAGTGGACTAATCTCTGATGCATTTTCATTAAGCAAAAGTACAGTTTTAATGAATCTGTGCAGGGGAGCTGGACAGCTAGGTGAGAGTGGATTAATTGTTTGAGAGAACATTTGCTGCCTACGGTGGCTGCTTTGTTTGAGCTTTTATTTTGACTCTTTCACAAGCGTGAGATTCACGCGCACACAAACAAAAACCAGAAAAAGGAGAGAAGAGAGACTGAGAATTGCATTGGCAATAATATATATTGATAGAACAGAGGGAAGGGCAAAGATAAAGGTAATTTACCAGTCAACACAAAAGATGTAGAGATGTAAAGGTGGACAAGAGATGAAGATAAGCAGCAACAAGAGGACGGGAAGGTAGAGACGGAGAAGAGAAAGAGTAGAAGAGAGGGAAGTATAAGGAGGCAGAAGGAGAAAGAGAGATGGAAAGAGAGAGACAGAGAAGAGGGAAGAGAGTAAATGATTAATGAAAGGAGCTGGGAAGTGCAGTGAGGGGAGGTCAGGACGGAGCAGAAGAGGAGCAATGCAGCAGCCTGTGAGCAACACTGAAAAGGACAACATTATGAACATGCCTGCTGCTGTCAACCACCTTTATCAGGGTGGATTACAGAGAGCGACCAGTATTAGACTGACGTATCCCTTTAAGACAAGATTTGCACAAATGGAACTGAACCCAACTTTGAGTATAGGCGGCTGAAACACAGCCAGTAAATTAGACAGTTTTTACACCCATGTTTTTTTTTCTTTGTTTTGTGCCGTCATTTACTCAATAGATTGTGATTATCTAAAACCTGCATGTTAACAAAGTTTCTATTATCATGTAGAGGAGAACAACAATCATCAAACATTAAAAAAGATTTATTACTGATAAGAGTGCACAAAGACTTCCATTAGACTCCTCCAACTTCTTGCTATATCTCAGTCAAGTACATGCCTTCAATTAATCCCTAAATGGCAGTGTGCTGTGGCTCTATCGCTGGCTGCTCGCTGATGCATTTCTAATTGGTATTTTTGCTGATGGTCACAAGTTAAATCTATATTCTCCATTACCCGTCTGCGGCATCCCCTGGGGTCACTCTAATGGCTCCTGCTAAAGGCAGAGCACTTGAATGGAGATATTCACATAAAATGTATTCTCTCCGACGCTGGACTTCAGTCAGTCGCAGGTTCGGTGGGAGCAGAGCGAAGTTCACATCGACTTTAAGACGAAGATTAACAAATCTCGTGTCACGATCCAACATTGAAACAGCCCGGGAGGAGACATTCGCCGTCAAATAAACCATTTTGTCCACACTGAGATGGTCTCACATGCTGCCTCGCTGAGCAAATGTTTGCCATAGGCTTTTATCTCTCTGACTTCCACAACACGTAGTAAAGCCCCTAGTAGGGCTTTGGCGAGGTGACAGGCCTGAACGCTCCAACGCCAGCTTGGCAAAGAGCAGCATGGTCCACGCTGGCTAAGAACAGTTGACTTCAGAAGTGTGTGAGAGGCTGAGCAGAGGCACAAATAAAGTCTCTCTGACATTACGCAGGTGGCTGATGAATACTGTATCATAAGTTAATGGTGCTTAAGAGATAATGATGTTGACGTTACAGCACTGTACCGTCTGTTCTCTGATCAGCTGATAAGAACAGTAGGAGGCAATGTTTCTCATATTTGTCACTTAATAAAGAAGTAAAACTGTACATGTGGACACAAAAGGCGAAGCTCTACATTCCTCCCGCAAAGACAGGAATTTGCCAGCAGGAAGATGAAATGCCATGCGTTAAAGTATAAGTCACAAGAATGAAGCTCATATCCTGACAGAGAGGAAGAGTCCTGCATTCTTTGGCTCACCTCAGAGTAGACCTCGTGTTTACCTTTCATTAAGTAGAGATCCCAAAATCCTCTCCTCCCCTGTACTCCTCACCCTTGGGACAGTCTGATACAAGGTGAAAATAAAAGTTGTAAAACACGCACTAGAAAGACAAAAAAAACGATACTTTTTGGCCAAGATATTATTATTTATTTCCCAAAGTTTAGCTTTTACTTATCTACATTATGATCCTATATGTTTGTATTAGTTAATTAGTTATTCTTTGTAATACGCATGTCTCTAGAGCCCAAATTTAAGTTTTAAAAATGGTTATTTTATCGTATTTTTTTACGCGAGATACCAGACATCTGGCAGTGATGTAAAAAAAAAAAAACAAACTGAAAAGCTGTATCAGTTATTTGTCACTGATTACTGAAAATATGTTGTTTTGAATCCTTGGTGAGGAAGAGACAGAAAACAACATAAACTTAAATCCTGTGGTAATTCAAGTTACGAGGCATACGCTGATAAAAGCCAACTTATCAAGATACTGTGACCACAAGTCCAACTGTAGCTGCAACCTCCACCCTGTGCTGCAAGTACAGTACACACTGTGTTCCCAAAAGGCTACACCCAAAACTAGTTATCATCAAATTTTTGCAGGGCATGAAAATTAAGGGCAGATAGCATAGTAAGTCAAACAGAAAGTAAACTAAGTGTAACGTAAATCATATGTAATCATAGTCTGTAATTAAGCTTAACGGTTGGAATGTCTTTGTGGAGGCTGTTTAAATAAATAATAATTAAATAACTTGACTGTACAACACAATATCAATGAAGAGGAGTTTTTACCGCAGCTAATGACTGAGATAATGATTTATAATCCAGCAAAATTTAAAATACGCAAACAGTTTAGTGTCATATGGTTCCTGTCACGATTGAAGCTGTGAACATTCAGTCTTGTTCTGTCTTATTCCTCTGGTGCTGGGATGCATTAGCGGATTAGTATGAGTGTCAGACAGACTGAGCCACATTAAATAAAGTTTCTTCGTTTCTGTCAACGTGACTGCAACAAATTCATGAAGCTTGTAGAGCAATAAAGTTAAACTGCCAAACAAACACCTCCTAGAAAACAACTGCTGGTATTGAATAATTGACAAAATCAGTATTGTGATTAAAAAAAGAAATTCTAAACAAACAAAAAGAAATTATTTTCATCACTGATTAATCTACTGACAATTGACTAATCATTTCAGCTCTGAGCTATTTTGGTTTATTAGATGCCTCCAGTGGCAATGTGTTTTACAATTTTTGTTTTTTTTTGTTCAGATTCTTTCAGATTCTTGTGTCACTGAAATGGCTGCGGCAGAATAAAGTGTAAACCCTGGGGGTGGCAAACGAATACTGATAAATTTATCGTTTTGCTTTGAGTTTGTGTATCAGTGAGAGTACCGACTTCAGACTTCAGAGGGGCTGTATGTAATGACTGAGAGCTGGCAGCTCTGGCAGGATACACTGCCCCCCCCACTCACATCTTGAAAACAGCAAATTAGTGCAGCTGCTATTAAGACCCGACAATACAATAAAAAAAGGAAGCATTCCCTCGGCTGATACTGGCACAATCAGACAAAGTGAAACAGTTCTCGTTCTGTCAGCAGGGCAGAGGCTCTACTGTCTCACAGAGCAGACAACAATACCCAGGGCTGAGATAACAGGAAATGCCAGCTTATCAGAGAGAGGGAGAAACAGAGGGAGAGAGAGAGAGAGAGAGAGATGGCGAGAAAGTGTGATATGTAAGCTCACTGTTTACCAACACTTTAATTGAGCAAAAATCCAGTTGTGTCCCTTTATGAAAACCTGTCAATTACACGTGAGATTCAACCCGGAAAATTCTTCTACGGGTGAAATTTGTTTGCAGAACATGTAAAGTGGATAAATCATCATTTTCCATCACTTTCTTAATATGAGTTCCATTTCATTGGCTTTGATTTGTTTAGATTGAGTCACTTCTCGTGGGGAGTTTGTTTAATTTCACAGCTGAAAGAACACCAATGATTTTTAGGAGTGTTTTCCTTGTTCAACTTTCTCTACAAGCTATTACAGTAAATCTTGAATGCAACACACCCATAAAGCCCAGAATATTAAACTGCTGTTTACAGAGAGAACTTAAGAGTTTGATCACAACACTTAGTGATCATATGAAGTTAATTACAGGCTTCTTTTAAAGAGGCAATATGTTTGTTTGTTTGTTTTTTTTTTTTTGTTTTTTGCTTTTTGTTTAAAACATTTCAAAATGAACTAAAATTATGAAAAAATAACGTAAAAAAAAAATAACAGCTACTAAAGTTAGGATGCTAACCAGCTGGCCCTAGTAATTACAACTTATAATAGCACATTGCAGCATCCAAGTCTGCCCTCAGTCTAGCATGAAAAGATGAAACAGTAGTAACTGTGAGTATAAACCTTTGTTGCAGCTATTCTGTCTCTGCCAGGTCCCTCCACTCTTTCCTTAAACTCAGCTCTCGCTGCTCTGGCTGCTCTCGCTCACCCTCATGTTGCGACTCGTCCTGCCAGCACTACTTCTTCTCAGCCTCTGACTGGGAAGACTGGCTGTGAAATTCTTGTCGTCAGTCTCACACTAACTGCTGTTAGCTCATTATGAGGGTTGAAACATGGTTGTGAACACAGTCCCAGATCATCAATCCAGCACGACCTCACACACACCCCCAATGACCCCCCTCACGCACACCCCCAGTCAAACTTTTTGTTTCACGCTCCACCAGTCTGTTGCTATTAACGGCCTGAGATTTGTCCCAGTATACGTGATGGACAATTTGACAATATACCTTTTGATAAATATGCTGTCCCACTTTTTTGTTTGGAGTAGGAATTCAGTTGGCAAATTCTTACACATTGTCTCCAAAGTCCATTTTTCTCAGGAAGAGTTGAGTTCAAACGACTGTGACCTGGCTACACCGAGCAGTTGCAAATATAACAACAACAAAAAAAATAACCTCGAGCTTTGTGTTCAGTATTTCAGTAGGCATACTGAGGAGAAGACTGAAAAGCTGAACCAATTTCTGTCAGGGGGAGAAAACTAAAATGTATATATCCTGAGGAATGTTTTGGATTTTTTTGCCTATTCTCAATGACAGAAATTGGACACAGCCCTTCAATCATCCCCCCCACATGTTTATTTAACAAACTCAGACGCACAGTCATGTCGCTGTGCACAATTTTATTCGGCAGAACGAGTTGTTTCAGTCCATGACCATCTCTCTATTTTACACAAATCCTCTCACTCAGTCAGACACTGTGGTGTTGAGGTATTTCCTAGCTGCTGACACTCTGTATTGTACAGTATACAGGACCTGGAATGTGACATCCTGGGACCATGTCCTCTCTGGCCAGATCGTCCGCAACAGCACAACCATCATTGTTCGCTTCACACAATGCAACATTCCACAATCAGCAGCAACTCCAACGAAACTAGAGGTAGATGGAGACGACTGGGACGACTGCGCTGCTCTAATCTTATAGGATTAGAATTCCTTTCTACTGGTCTCTAATAGGTCTCTATTCTTTTGAACAACAAAAGCTTTGAGATGAGATAAAAAAAAAAAACTGATACAGATGAAGGCAATCTAGAGCAATTTAGGGAAGAATGCAAGGCTATTAAGGTCTGTACAGAGGCTCTGGAGGAAGTATAAATAAATCACTAACATTCAGAGTATTATGTCTTGCTGCAAAATAAAAGTTGGATAAATTAGCAGTAAAATTTATGCACCAAGATGTCTGTAAATGAATAATATCATTAATGACCAAAACATACTTAAAAAAGACAAAAAAAAAAAAAAATGTTTTAGTTGTAAGTGGCGCCTTCCTGCTGAGTAGTCTCGCTGATGGCCAAGTCAAGAACTTTATGTCAGCAATTTAAATCCTAAGCAAGGGGAGACGCTACCTTTCATTCATTCAGAGGAAGAGGAATGTCATTGTGGGCTTTGTAAGGATCACTAGACAGACAGTCGTATGTGGTCACGTATGGATGGTACATTTATGGAGAATTAAAGTGAAGAACTCTGACTTAACTTCTCAAAACAGACAAGACACAATGGAGAGCCAGACATAGAAGAACACACGGCTCTGCGGAGAAGAGGTACAGTTATAGAAATACGTGTTTTTTTTTTTTTTTGTGTGTGTGCACAAGAGAGAAAGAGAGAGAGGGATACAGAGAGAAAGTGTCTGAAGCAGTTCCTAAGCCTTGCCGTCACGCATGCTTAACCTTGCGCTAGCGCCTGTGCGATGCAGCTTGCATATCAATGATGGAGGAATATCAGCAGCGAGGGCTCCAACCAACCACCACTATAGTCAGGCAGGCAGGGGAGGCACAGCAGCATCCGCAGTTACACTATGGCACTTACAATAGCCGGGCAAGTTACACTGGCGAGCGCGAGAGCAGCTGTCGTACTGTAAAAGTGGGGGTGACGCAGCACACACACAAACAGTTTGATGACAAATATACACACACGGACAGGTGACGTGGAATTAGTGCTTACAAACAAAACAAAACCAAAAACAATGTTAGACTTCAAATGTAAAACCGGTCTTCAACAGAGCCTATAGACGCTAAGTGTTCTTTCCACCGACAGCATTTACTTTTGGCTGAAGCTCTCAGGTTACAGGAAACGCTTTGAGCTAGAGCGTCCCTACCGTGCTGTGGTTTGGAGCAAAGCTGTGCATATTTGGTGTCACCAGGGGCAACAAAAAACTTCCTGACAAAACCACAAGTGCTACCACTAACAACGTGAACAAAGCCTTGACAGCATGGATTGTAGTTTCCAGTCATGGTCAGCAAAGCATACTATAAAATCCCACCCTCCTCCTTTTTTCTCTCCATCATGTCTCATACTCATCCACGGCGCACTGATCTGAACCCTCCACTCCCCAAATGTCAGCGTCTCAATCCCAAAGACAAACATGATACACTGTATACTGAAGAGTGGGTTCATGCCTCAGTTACAGCAGAGAAGAGGAGAGAAGAGCAGTGAAGACAAGTAGAGAAAAGATATGATGTGATGGTGTGTTTCTAATTAAAACAGAAGCATTTAGGGACACCCGTGGGGTCCTAAGGGACCAGCACCGGGTGATAAACTCACTCATCCATGCCCTCCATCTTTTGAGGGGAGTGATAAAAGACTTTCAGGATGCTGTGCCCTCTCTTCCTCTGTTCCCCTCCTTTCCCACAAGCTATCTGATGCCGACGGAGGCCTTTTGTCACATCGATCCTTCCCAAGGACCCCAAGGCGTCCTGTGAGGGTGCCTTCTGCAGGGTCCTGTCTGTTGATTGACACATCACCCCCTTTTTTTTTGCCTGCGTCGATCAGAGGCTGCCCCCCTCCCCTCCCACTTCACACAGCTCAATAAGAGGCTGCTGCTTTGATAGCAGTTCTGTGGCAAGTTACATCTCTGGCAGCAGGGATAAGAGAGAGACTAGGAGGAATGCCAGCAGATAAAAGAGGACTTTTAACAGCCTCTGTGTGTTTAGCAGGTTAAAAAGTGTTTTCTATCAGAGGCTTGTCAAACTGTCATCATCACTTTTTTTGAAGGCAACTGTGTATACCCAGAAAAAAACAGAAATCAGAGCCCCTATTTCTTCTCTGCTTTTCTCCTAATCCCAAACTGATGCAAATCTGAACTGCTGTGAGGATAAAGCACATTGGCAGCAGTTTTAAGTCAATATTTTTCTCTGACCGTCAGTGTTAGTGAAAGACAACGATAGAGCGGTGACAGTTCTCTGGGTTCTCGCAGTCGTTCACGAGTGTCCCATGAGAGCCGGAGAGGCTATTAGTTGTGTAATGATCACTGGATGTTGTAGTTCACATTCAAACAGGCAGCATGACAGACAGATGGAGGTTGATTTTGAAGGATGAAACATATGGGGAAAGTGCTGTAAGCAGACAGCTCAGATGGGCTTACAGACTTAGACATACAGCATGCTCTCTATTGACCCAAAGCAGCAAAGACTGGATACAGATACATGCGCACATAATCATGCACTTTTATATTGTTTTCTGTCAACTTAAATGGCGAGGAGCAGCTTGAGATCCTGTGTGTGATTCTTGTGTTTGTGTGGGGTTTTCTCATCTGGGCTTTTTACTCGGTCACTGGACTTAGGCCAACAGAACCAGGTGTGGCCACTTACCAGTATAAGTGATCCACGGAGAGAGAGAGAGAGAGAGAGAGAGATGTGCAGGGAGTGCAGAGGTCCAACACACTGTCATTATGGACCATTAAACCAGGAGGTCCTGCAGGATCACCCGGCCCCATCTGACCTGGACTAAAAATCTTTGTTCCTTTTTCTTAATTTTTTTTTAAACCAAACAGTCGAGCTTGTGTTGTATCTTAAATTTGTTTTCCACCATTTGAGTTCTAAGCTCATCTTCCACAGCCTTTTTGTTTTTTTTTTTTTTTGTTTTTTTTCACTCCCCCTCTCAGTTTACCCACCAAGTTGACCAGCAACATATGTTTATCCTCTGGCGACATTCTTTTGTTCATGCTCTAACAAATGATCTTCCTCTCTCTGTCCTCTAATGAGCGTGCCTCCTATCATGTCTCAAGGACACTGAAATGTAGTAACAAAAAACTCATCAATTCCATTCATCAGGTGGCAGCTGGCACGGACAAAATCACATTCCCAAACGAACCGCTGCAAAGCACTGGGAGCATACAGTATATATGTGTGTGTGCGTCTGTGTGTGTCTGTGTTTGTGTATGTGAGAGATACTGCTCTATTTTTATTGTAGTTCTCCTGTAATGTGACTCACTGTCAGAGCCAGAGTGGCAGCCTGAATTGCTTCTGTCGGATAAACACTCCCAGCATGCATTGCCTTGCCTCAGTCTGCGCAATGCTGCATTGGCAGCCTCCTGGCAGGATTCTGAGGTGTCTAGGTTCAGAATTAGCTGTGTGCGTATACGTGTGTGTGTGTGTGTGTACGAATGTGTGCAGAATGATGATCCTTACAGCCACAGAAATACTTGAGTCTGCACCAGATCGATGGTTGCCACCACAACAACAATGTCACTTAATAATAGTTGGACTTTTCACGAATGTGAGTTTACAGCTCGTGCTTCTTAAACTGATATGTCGAAAACCGGTCGTACTTTCTGGGGAAAGTTAACAATAAACAGATATGTTTTGTACGATTCTGTGAGAAAAATGAAGGATAGTGAAAAGACTTGCAAGCATATGTGTGGAGTTTGTTCTGTGATCAACTTCATGCACAGAAAAGGGAAAAAAGGAATGTGTAGTATGTGCTGCAATGCAGCTCACTCAGGACCACAATCCCAGAACTATGTGGAATGTGTCCTCTAACTGCCAGTGACTGAAACCTACACTCGTTGAACAACTGCAGTACACAGTCAGTGGTCGTGTAGTGTCACTCCGAATCAAAATCAAGTACAGACCGTAACACAGGTACAGCCAGAGAGAGAGAGAGAGAGAGAGAGAGAGAGCTGAACGATGTTGCTGTCTGACACATAGGGAGACTGTTCACTACAGACACACACTTCATGTGTAAAAACTGCTTCCGGTTTGTTAGCATCCTCAGACACACACACACACACACACACACACACACACACAGAGGTTTAGGCTTCAACTACAACTATGCCATAAAATATTTTGAGTTGCAGTTACGAAAATTTGCATCTTAGCCATCTTTAGCCTTAAAGGATCGATTCATTGGCCACGCAAGTTGTTTTATTTGCGGAAGTGCATCATTACGTAAAATCCAAAGGCCTTTTTGCTTTCTGTGTGAAATAATCAAATCTAAACTAAACTATGTCAGCAGCATCGTTTCAGTACCTTCATGTTAATGTTGGGTTTTGAAATGTTATTTTTGCAGCTTTAGGCACCAAACAGCTGCTGCGATATTTTGCTGTTGATAAGTTGATACTGTATCTCACAACTGTGGCACATCCAACTGGAACTATCAGCCAGGCGGGATACCATTAAGGATAAGTGAGACACAATGTTTATGTTAATTTATGTGTATGTATTTATGCATGTAGTGTTATGATTTGGGAAGACGGATCCAGATGTGTATGAAACATCTTTTTCATACACATCTGTTTCTCTTCATCTGCATGTCTTGCTCTGTGAAGGATACAGATTAAATAAAGGAAATCAATAAGTGATAACAGCTTTAGCCACATCTTCAGTGCACTTTGTAAAATGTGTTTCTAATATTTTGTGCCGTCAGTGTTTGCTAATCTGTTCCAAAGGATACACAACCTGGAGGACTGTTAGGTAAATGGGTCTAACTGCAAAAATGTAAGTAAAATTATGGGCAAAATTCTTACTTTTGTGTATTTTAATGCAGTATATTTAAGGGATACTATATAGAACAAAGAAGTTAGCTGACATGCAGAACAATAGGTGGTTGTCAAAGACTGTGGACAAAGTGACAATATCTCATTAGAGTGAAAATGAGGTTTTCTTTATTTTGTTTGGTAATATCAGGCAGATTTTGCATACAGTATTAAATGTGGAAGCTTTTACAACAAGCGTTATATTTTGCGATTCTCCTGAAGCAAGATTTGTATCATACTATAATATTATCTCCAAATGTACAAACTGCAAAACCACTAGATAAACATTTAGGAATCCGTGATATAATAACCACTGTTAAGGCAACAAAAATGTTCCCAAAGTGCATTTGCAGCAAGGACACACCAAACAAATCAGATGTTTATCGCACAAACTCTCCGGTCAACAGAGCTGCATAGAGGTCAGTTGCGTTTAGAGCTCCTCTACATCTACATGGGCGAGACGCCACAGCCCTCTGTCTGCGGGGGTCCATTCTGAGGTCAATACTACAAGACTGTAAACTAATGATCCAGCAAATTCCCTCAGTCCTGCTCTCTCCAACCCCTCCTCCTTCCCCTCAATCTGTTGTTGCCCTCTGTCTCTCCCACTCTCCGATCCCCCGCTGTGCCGCAGAAATGAGAAACAACTGAAGGCTCGGCAGTGCCGGGCCCGCTCTGCTTCTCTGATACACACCACTGATAAACAAGGCTGCTTGTTAAGAGACAAATGAAACTCTGCCTTTGCTTGATTTTTGCCTTTCACTGCCTTTTTTTTTTTCATGTGGCGTTTTCTTGACAGCAGTTTTTTTCTTTTGTCGTGGCCTAGTTGACAGAAACGAATAACGGTGCATCACCCTTCGCACAAAATGTAAACAGTATAAACAAAAGGATGACTAAATTATAAGAAAGAATAAATCAAATACAGTGTCAAACAGTAAGAACTTAAACAACTGCAAAAAAGAAAACATAATTCTAGATCAGCAGACATGGACAGCGTAGCATCTCTGAGATCATATATCAACATTTCAACTCTATAGAGCAGAAATGACATGTGGGTGATTGTATACAATCACAAGAATTTACAATAGATTGTTCATTTGTAATAAACAAAATAATAACTACTCTTGTTAGCTGTTGAAATGTTAAAAGTCATGCCCAGCAATACAAATGAACTTCAATCACACACAGCCAGGTGTCATGGATGTCAAAGATCCCAGGTAGCACTGAAAATATGGGAAAGGTCACGACTATCACATCTATGAGCAATGTTTTGATGAATGTTTCCTTTAAAAGACAGTCAGTAATCTACTTACAGGCCATGTTAACACAGCAGTGTCTTCCTCACAGGTGAACTGAGCTGCTCTACAAACTGTCACTTCTACAAAATAAGTATCTACTGTGTTTCTACCAAAAACAACTTAGCACTTACATGCCCTCACACACGTACACACACGTGTTCACAGTTTCTTCCAAGCCTGAGGATAGCTTTCCATCTCTGACTGTCAGTGCATGCGATAAGGCGGCGATAAAGCCACACTGTTCGGGCCTATCCTTTTCATATCGATTGGGGATAAGGAATAGGGCTCAAGGGATAGAGCTGAACACTCAATCACCCTGTTGACAAACATGAGTGAACTGGATTCAAAAGACACAATAAATGAGTTGCAGTGGCTAGGAGTAGAGGTTAGATGATTAATCTAGTCTTTAAAGGATATATTCGCAGGACAAATAACCTTAGCAAGACTCTCACAAGTGGCAGCAAAGTGAAAGAAACAAGTTTAATTACAATGAAATGTAACATTATCTCTGTATAGTTATGTCATACTATAACTCCCTCCCACTGTGAATCGCTTTGCCAGTTAAAGAGGTTTCCACCGGTCTAAACTGACCGTAAATTTTTTTTTTTCTTTTTTTTTTTATCTGTTCACACTGGAAGGCATATCATCAATAATATACAGGCCCGTTCTTCCCAGAGGGAGCTGATCTTCGATCTCTGCTCACTGACCACCTGACCCAAAAAAAAGTACAGTGAGCAGCCACGTCATGTTAAATGTAACTGAACAAGGGTTTCAACCATTTAACACACTTACATTTACACAGGATCAATCATTTTCTGTGCACCTAGTCTTGGAACATCTGAATTTACAGCAGATCATGTGCCAAACTGCACATATAGGTTGAACAATAAGTTTCTAAGTAATAAGTAACAATCTGGATGAAATGATAATTTCATAAAACCTCTTGACTGATGAGGAGGTGGGGAAAAAAACTAATTCTTGGCTAAAACTCTCTGTATCAGTGAGCTGACAGCACAGCACAGCGATGACAAGCACTTCCATTACAAAAAAAAAACGCCTATCTTGTTTTGCTGATATGTCAAACAGAAACTGCTGCACATCTTCCTCCGTTTGACTGATAATTTTAAAGAGTAGTAGAAGAAAAAAAACTAGAAATAGTAATAATTATAATAATAATAATAATAATAATTATTATTATTATTATAAATGCCGGATCTACTGGTCGTGCTTGGCGACAAGATGAGCCCCTGCTGTCACAAATCTGATCTACTGTAGCGGTGACTGGACTAACGGAGCGTGGCGATCAACGCGAGACGGTCTCGTGAACAGGCGGACACCTGAAAACACACGGCGGCTCGAGAGCACAGAAATGCGTGGACTTTAGTGCCGCTTCCACCGCTCACACACACGCACGCACACACACACACACACACACACGCACGCACACACACAACGTCGACAATAGTCGAGTTTCGCTCCGCATGTTTACAAAACCGCAACACATTAACTGAGCCGGAACATGTAAGAAACCCTTGTTTTTTTTTTTTAAAAAAATGTTCAAACCAACATTCAATAAAAAATAAATAAATAGAAATACACGAATAAAAAGCTCGAAATGAAATAAAATGACAAGGAGCACCAAAATGCCCAGACATTATAAGAGAAAGATGAAGGATTTTAGAAAAAAAAACACGAGAAATTAACCAGTGAAGCGGAAACTACTCGTTCAATTCTACCCTACTTTGACAAATAACCGCAAAACCCCACCGACAAAATGTCTATCTTTCCTCAAATAAATGAAGCAGTCAACTTTCCAAGCCTTGCAGAGCGCTGAGCGGAGAGCCCCATGCCGCTGAGTGTGGCGCCGTGTGCCCTCCCCTACCGCAGCTCGGTGTGTGACTGCCCCCGGCCGCTCATGAACTTCCCTCACAGCCGCGGTTTCCTCCCCC